>OZ018396.1:57987787-58734802 GCA_963969525.1 Ontholestes murinus
TAGATCAAACTACCCAAGAAAATGGGAAAAACATTGCCTGAGTTGCCAGAATTATTTGGTGACTATCACCACCAATTGCCTAACTATATTGGCTCGAGTGGAAGAACAAGAGAAATCATGAACTCGGTCTTCAAGTTCTATACTTCAAAATATTAATTAGTGTATTATTATGTATTTTTTAAAGTAGAAATTGTAAAGTAAGTAAAATAAAATAAAATAAAAATGTATTACATATAGAATTTTTGCAAAGAATTTTATCCTTCAATATGATTTTAGCATAGCTTTCAGTTTTTAATATGATTTCATACATTTCATACATAAATTCATCCGCAAAATACAGTTTGAAAAATTGTTTAGGTTCTTCGTTGTTAGCAATTTGCGGTGTTGGTAATTTCTGTTTTAAAAAAAAATTATATACTTTCTAACTGGAGATCACTTTCTGTAACATCAGCCCATTCATCGCTATCTGCAAAAGCAACTTCATCTTTAGAATAACTTGAATCCGTCACTATCAGAATTACTTCTAATAGCATACGCTAATATTTCAAAATTGATCTCATAATTTTCGTCATATTATTATCACATAAAATTTATATAACAATTAATTGCAAATTATTAGGTATAACCTTTTTGCGTAAACGTTATAGTTTTCGGGAAAAATATAGGGAAAGTACTAGAGTTTAAAATTTAAAAAAAAAAAATGCTGAGGAAGTAATCAGATTAAAAAATAATTTACTTAAATATCTTTAATTCTTGAAATCTCTCAAAAAATCACTTCACGATGTAAAAAGGTTTAATAGGAACAAAACCTTATTAATTGCGGTACTGCTTCCCCTCATAGTCACATTCACATATACATTTCAGCATTGATTTTACTGTTCTTATCTTAAAGGTCTTTAAAATGCACATTTCTCTTAAAATTTTTATTACAAATACTTAAAGAAAATAATACCATTCAGGCAAATTAATTAATTTTTCAAAAACTACAGTGGTTTAAAATGTGCCATATAAAATACAGCTACTAAGAAAACAGCTTAAATCAGTTGAACGTAAAAAAAATTATAATAGTAGTGGAAAGAAACAATTCATAAAATTAGTTAAGCATTTAACACAAGCAGTAAGATAATACAACTTACTCGTCTAACAATAACAAACGACATGAAATACAGTAATAATTATACACAAACAATAATAATTACCAAAACCAATAATAAAACGGAAAACAATAAACAAGAAACATACAGCCAACAAACTTGAAAATTCTCCTAAAAGCCGAAATCGCTAGCAAAATAATGTTTTTAAAAATTAAGGATGTACTAAGGGTTGTTTACAATAAGGCCACACCAAAACAAATTCAATTTCAAAATAGTATTAATTGTTACTCTATTCATCAAATATAATTTTCTTCTCAGTTATTATTAAATAATCTCAAAAAGTCAATTAATACAGAAAACTCTTTACGTAGTCTATATAAAAGTCGATATATCAGTTCTAAATATCTAGGAGGGATAGAGTATATCTAGATGCTATAAAAGATATAAATAAATGGTTGGAATACTCTAAAATAATATTAAACACATGTGTTGCCCGGCGCCTCCACCAAATCTAGGAACTGGGTTGTGATTTAAAAATTGGAACAAGTCGGTATAAGTTATAAAAAATTACGAAACCAACCAAATTTCTCATTGTAAACAACCCTTAATACTAAAAATGTTTCATCACGTGAGAAACTAATTCGACAAATATGAAGAAAGTACATTTTTATTACACTCCCGTTAACAAATACCTTTATATGACTACGATCATGAATTAAACACACATATCATAATTTACTTGACAAAAATTACTTTAAAGTAATAATAGTAAAGTAGTAATAGTATTTATTTATCCACTGTGCTTAAATAATAAAATCGAAAATAACAATAAATTTTTACAAAAATGTTGTCTGCACATTGAATGGCTTGAGTTCATAATGAAATGTTCTTCCACTCTTGCCTGCATCTTTGACACTTCCGAATTTGGATTCTTTACCTTTAAAGAGAGGACTTTAATTAAACTTGTTATCTTATATTTTGAAGTTATTATTTTGAAATTCGTTAATAAATCAGTTTTAAAATTCACTTCATTTGAAAACGTTAAAATCTCACGGAACTTAAAAATTACCGAATATTTTGGACTTAAATACCAAATAATAAGTAATACGAGTTGAAGAAACTGTGGTGAAATTTTACTCACCGAGCCAAGTAGATTTTCATTTAAGGATCTTGGTATTTTGAATTTTTTTAAAATTAATGTAGAAACAATAGACAAAATAATGAACGTTCATTAAAAATTATTATTTTAAAATATAAAAAAAAACAAATTGATGTTTTTTATAATTTATTCATAAACTAAAACAGTTGTTTTAAAAGAAATAATTGTATGTAATTATAACATAGGTCATTTATAGAGATGATTCATTTTGCGTAGAATGAGTTTTTTTTAAGAAGTAAGATGGAATTAACAAGAGGGCAGATCACGAAATAAGGTTCGTAATGGAGGATAATACGTTTATATTTTTATTAGATTACATATTTATAGTTCTTCAAAACATCAAAGGGTTTCAAATAAAAAGTTAATTTTAAGTTTATCATCACCCTTTTATATCGTGTCGTTTTTTTCGACACTTTTATAGTGTTCAGTTTGATAATAAAAAGTTAAAATTATCGAAACTATAGTCACTAAATAAATTCAGTGTTATACAAACAAAGTTAAAAGTGTTTTATTTGTGAAGAATAATGTATAACGAGTAGAAGCCTCCACCATTAACACTTTTATAGTGCTTAATATTTTTATAGTATTGTTTCCTAAAGATTTAAATGTATTTACTTCTTTACTAACTTTGAAAAAGTTAATAAAATTTGACAATCAATTTTTGATTTTTACTATATTTTATCTAATACTTTAATTGAAAATGTTTATTATTTTTTATACATATTTATCAATACTTTAGTCAACTGTACAGTGTATATAATAAGTTTAAAAATATTTTTGATATTCTGTTTTACTTAGAATCGTGAGTAAAAAATAATTTTTAATAATTGCACAGTTAACCGATAATAAAAATTATTGTCATTTTTATAAAGAAAGATATAGGAAAATTTTAATATAATAAACGTGCACGTGTATGACCCCAATGCCAAAAATGCGCAATACTCACACTTTCCTTCTCGCATACATTTATTAGTATTCCATTGAGACATATATGTATTCATAATTTTTAGAATATTTATAGATGTGTTTTATTAAACCATTTTGTTCTAGATTACATAAAATATGTTAGGGTTCGTGTTAATGATGTCGTAGCTGCATATAAATTATAAATTATTATTGTACATTTGCTAATTATTTAAATATGTTTGATTAATAATATTCACACATTATTGAATTAAAATCAAATTTCATTTAGTGATTATATAGCAGTTGTCACATCAAATCTTGTGTAAATTTAATAACCGACAATATATTCGAGTTTTAAAGATATTCCTCTTATTTGGTATGTATGCTCAACACAAAGCAGTTTAGAGTACAGATTTTTTTACTCATGGGAAATATTAAGTAGGTATTTCAATTTACTCGATTTCACCGAAATGTTTGGACTGCATTACTCAAGCACCTTTTACAATATATAATATATATGTACATGTTATTTATCATAATTTCCAGCGAATTTTTAGGTACGGCGCTTTTAATAATAAAAACGGAAATAGACAAATCTTAATCTAGAAATGGTCAAAATAGTATTTACATATCCACAAATTAATATTTTGTTGTATAAAAAATATCAAAAAAATTCCCACAACACTTTTCTGACCGCAATACAATAAAAAGTATAAAATCATAAATCAAATATCAACATTCAACGAACAATAAAGATTACATATGAAGGAAATATAATTGTAATAAGTGTTTAAACAGATTTTTAAATAGAGTTCGTATGCAGTTATTTGACTTTATTAAAAAGTTTTATCTCATTATTGAAAATAGGAGATAAATATTTCTTGAATTAGTTTGTTATGTAACTCCTGGTAAAACATTTTGTAATATAGAAAAAACCCAATTTACGCTTAGTTTGTCCCACTGTTTATAAACATTGAAACAAACGAAGTGTAAATTTATAGAAATAATATAGGAGATAATTATATAATAACTGAGCAGGATATTATATTTGGTTAATTTATATAAATAGAGTAATAATTAATAAGAATATAAACTATAATTTATTGTTTTTTACAATTACTATTTTTATAGTTGTTAAACATATTTCTTACCTAATAACCGCAAATATAGGAGAACAAACCTTTATCAAGAGATATCTACAGAATTTTGCATGTATTGTAGTGAAACGTTTCGTTTATAGGTAAACAGTTTTGTGAGAAAATGTTCGCCCATCCCCGTCCGTACCATTTTATCGGTCGACGGTGTACAATAAAAAAAAACTTGGAAAGGGGAAAGGTTATCGTAGGAAAAGTTCATTCACAAATCCCAAATGCAATACAAAATGCAGACGAGGATCTCTCCTTAGTTCTTTCTACGTGCTGATATATTAAACTTTTCAGGACACCGCCCAAGTGCTAAAAGCCCTTTATATATATAAAAAAAGACAGTAATTCGCCCGTTTTATGGTACGTGCCCTTAAGCCCCATATAACTAGCGCTACTTTGCATCCCACCCATTTAATTAATGTCGTTACGCTAACGCAGCCATGGAAATTTTTATAGGTGGAATTTTTAGAGAATGCTTTTGTAATTATTAAATTTTACAATATGTAATCTAATAATTTTTAAAGCTTATACTTATAATAGAAATTATGTAAAGTTATATTACGATCGTTGTGTTAAGTACTGCTTCCAACAGGGCAGAAAAAACTATACGGTATATAATTTTTTCAATGCACTCTCGATGAAACGAAATTATAATATTAGGTAATTATAATAATAATACTCAGTTTAAAATGTTCAGAAACTAACTACTAGGACTTAGTTTGAAAATGATTACAGAGTAATTGAAATTAGTCACAGAAAATAAAATACAAATGGTATAAAAAAGTAAAATGTTTTCATTATTTAGAAAAATCTCTTTATATTATAATTTTTGTCGAAATATATTTGTCTATACCTTAATTTAAATGTTTCAAAATATGATTCAACGTATGTGATTTGAATGTAAGCTTTATTAAGGTCCAATAAACTTATATCTACTGTTTTGGAATCTTTTATGATCACACATTGTCTCATCTAAATCGTTAATTGTAAAAGTTCTGTAATCGACAAAAAATTTCTGGTAACTTTCTCAGTGTTGGTTCTTTGTAAATAAACTCTTCTCTGTCCAAATCTCTAAATTTAGAACTATAAAAACCTGAAATGTGTTCCAAATGCTCTCTTTCCATGCAACTGTTCAATTCTAGTATAAACATCATGCAACTTCCTATGAATATTTGCAAGTTTTTTGAAGTCCCTGTTATTTTCACCAACTGGTATTAAAACTTTATAAATATCAATAATTGGCTCATATATAGCGGCAGCAAACAAAATATTTGCAACATGCTTCAGTAGCCCTTAAAAGACATCTTCTGAAGAACCTAGGCATCCGCCTTCTCTATCTGAACTGAACACATCATCAGATACAGCACTTTCCTTTAATACATTTTTGGCGATACTTTTTCTAAAGCAGAATCACCAGTTAGTAAATGGTTTAATGGTTCTAACATATTCAGATACCAAAGCAGCAAAGTGCACCAAACACATTCCAGCTTCACAATACTCCGTGTCCTTCTGAGCCATATTAGCCAACCAAGCAACCAAGTCAATCTCAAGTCTGGAGAATTCTTATAACCTATTGCAATACTAAATGATTTCAGGATATTTTGGAATTTTTTCATATTTACTCTATCCGATATAATCATATGTAAGACTATTAAAGTTAGAGAAAAATTACTCGAAAGGTTTAGAATTTGGTATCAAAATGATCGTGATTTAGAGAAGATTCTAGAAATAAATATATTAGAAAATTATCTTAAAGAAAATTTCGATTGAATAAAATGACGAAATTTGGATAAAGGGATTGCTTAAAAATTCTAGAATATTAAAAAAAAATGCTAACCTAGAAAAAAGCATTAAAATTTTATAAGAGCTGTTTAAATCAATAATTTTAAACAAAAAATATTATCTGAAAATTATTTTGTTTTTTTGTAAAATTTAGCAAACTGTAAAAATTCTAAAAATCTGTGAGAGAAGTTAAAATTTTGAAGAAATAATCGAAAATGTTTGAAGAATATTATTGCAATTTTGTAAAGGAATTGTTGAAAAATTTTAGAAATCTGGGAGAAAAATTTGTATTAAATTTCAGAACTTCTGACAATCTAGAAGAAAATATTCTAGAAGTTTTTAGACATGTGATGAAAAAAAAATTGTTAAAAAATCTTTAAGATGAAAATGGTATTTCTGAAAGATTCAAAACAATGCTTTAAAATTGTACAAATCTGAAGGAGTATGTAAATCAGAGAAAAAATTCTCGAAGGATTTAGAATTTTGTAGCAAAATTATCGCCATTTAGAAAAATCTAGAAATAAACATATTGGAAAATCATCTTTAAAAAAATCAGTTATAAAAAAACAAAAAATTAAGGAATCTTACAAAAATTTGAAAAAATAGTTGTATAGATATTCTAGAATACTTGAAAAAGAAAATAGCTAATACGGGAAGTAGCATTAAAATTTAAAAAAAGCTGTTTAAAACTATGGATATAAAGCAAAAAATAATATTCGAAGAAAGTTTTTGCAATTTCAAAAAAAGAAATTGCAGACAAATTTTTGGAATCTATAAGAAAAGTTTGTATAAAATTTTAGAAAATACTAGACATATGATGAAAGAAAAACTGTTAAAAAAATCTTATTGGATAAAACCAGAAATTATAACAGATTTTATAACTATTTGCTTTCCAGAATTTAAAATTTCTGGTTTTATTCAATATGATTTTTTCAACAGTTTTTCTTTTATCATATGTCTAATAAAATTAAAATAAAAGCTTTAAGTGCCTATAATTTGGAAGGAAATGAGTTAGAAATTTTAGACTGTAATAGATAGATAGATAGATAGATAGAGATTTATTTGTGCTAATACAACAAAGTTTACACACGTCAAAAAATATAAATATATGTATATACATAGCGCATTGATATATCGGTTAAATTAAAATAATTATAAATCATGATATAAATAGGAATTAAAATACATGTATAAATAAAACAAGAAAAAATCCAGTAAAAATTAGCATAGATGTAGACGCTTTAAAATTGACATAATAAATAAGTAATAAATAAATATAAATAATAGTGTAAGGTTGAACACATAAATAAACATGGTAAAAAAAATAAATTAAAGTAAATTAAGATAGTATGACAATTAGCCAATACAAATATATATATATAATAATTGTTACTTACAGATAAAGAACAATTTAGTAAAAATGAGACAACAGATTAAAACATGTTAAGATAGATATAATAAATAAATGTAATGTTTCAATAAAACAAAAAATGTGAACAATTATTGAAATCTTGTCAAAAAAAAATTCTTGCAATTTTGAAAGAAAAAAAAAACGAAAAAGAAAACTGCTAGAAAATATATTTCTAGAAAATTCTAGAAATCTGTAATGATTGCTATCAAACTGCAGAGAAATTGAAATATGGAAAAAATACTTCTAAAATTAAAAAATAAAATCACAATGTTTAAAAGGTTCTGGAAATAAATTTGAAAAGAAAATTTGAAAAAAGGAAAAAAATAAATCACAATATTTAAAAGGTCCTGGAAATAAATGTGAAAAGAAAATTTGAAAAAAGGAAATTTCAGAAGTCTGGTAAATTCTATAATTCTCAAAAACGAAATATTGCTATCTAGAAAAAAGCATAAAAATTCCAGAAAAGCTACTGTTTATAGAATAAATATTAATAATGTTTCACCACGTGATAAACGAGAATCAAATTCAACAAAATTTCAAACCTTATTCTTCCATATTTTATCTGATTCACGACCTATTGTTGTTATAACCAGTAGCTGTTTCTTACATGATTGAAGTTTCTAGCCATTAGTAATGTGTTTTTGCTTATAAAAAGATCATTTCAATTAATACTGTATTATTTTTATAAATGCTAAATTATTATATCATTAGAAGGTATGAGGGTAATCTAGGTTATTGTATGAATTATTGGTAATGACAAGAGCACACTAGGGTAACTAATTACTTTCCCTATATACGTAGTATATAGGGGGAGTATTGTTTTCGTGATTTTTTTTTCAAAAATTTTTTTTGCGGAAATATCCGTTTTGGGGTCCCCTGACCTCAAAACACTAATTTCTGGAAAAAAAAATGGTGTGTCTGTGTGTCTGTGTGTCTGTCGGTGGGCGCGGTATCTCAAAAACGAAACATCCGATTGAGATGAAACTGTAAACTTAAGGTTTTATCGTTAAAAACTGGAACTGAAAAGCTTTTGGTGAACATTCATAGACCGGAAGTGGATGATTACTCGAAGCGTTTTTTAGTTTTTTGGTAATATTTTTCTAAATATGAAAGATTTAAAAAAAATGATTTAAACAAAAGTTAAAGGGGATTATAAACTGAACAAGTGTTATTTAAACATTTTTTTCATAAAATTCTTAACTTTCAAGAAAAATAATAAAAACTGAAAATTTTGATATTTTTTACTAATTGCTAATAAACTATTGA
Organism: Ontholestes murinus; assembly: GCA_963969525.1. Classification (NCBI taxonomy): domain Eukaryota; kingdom Metazoa; phylum Arthropoda; class Insecta; order Coleoptera; family Staphylinidae; genus Ontholestes; species Ontholestes murinus. The sequence goes on from OZ018396.1 coordinate 57,996,551, forward strand.
AGTTACATGAAGCTTCTATAACAAATAATTATAGAGAATTTAAAACTGAAAAAATTATTAAGAATAACTTTTTTGCGTAAACCTCATAGTTTTCGAGGAAAATATAGGGAAATTACTATGATGGTCACATCACAATTTGAATAGTATTGTGCATGAAAATGCATGAAAATGAGGTTTTTGTCGATATTTTTCTAAATATGAAAAATATTACAAAACTTTTCAAACAATAGTTAGAGAGAATGAGAAAATAAACGACTTTTATTAAAACATTATTTTAATAAAATTCTTAACTTTCGAGTAAAACAAAATTGAAAGTTTTGACATTTTTTGTCAATTGCTAATAAACTATTAGAGTTACATGAAACTTGCATTACAGATAATTGTAAAGAATTCAAAACTGAACAAATTATTAAGAATAGCCTTTTTGCGTAAACCTCATAGTTTTTGAGTAAAATATAGGGAAAGTACTATGATGGCCACATCACCATTTTTACTTTCCGTATATAGTATATATAGGGGAAGTATTGTTTTCGTGCGTGAAAATGTCTGTGGGCGCTGTATCTCAAAAACGAATGATCCGATTGGGATGAAACTTTAAACTTAATGTTTAATCGTTCAAAACTGAAACTGAAAAGCTTTTGGTGAACATTAAAAAACCGGAAGTGGATGTTTACTCGAGGCCGTTTTATGTTTTTTTCTGATATTTTTGTAAATATAAAAATTTTTACAAAACTTTTCAAATAAATGTTAAAGGGAACAAGAAACTGAACAAGTTTTATTAAGACATGTTTTTCGTAAAGTTCTTAATTTGTGAGAAAAAAAAATAACTTTTTAGAAAATGTTTTAGATTTTTCTTTAAATTTCAGTAATTTCTCCTCCTTACTTTTATTTTTTTATTGCAACTCCCTTTCCAAAGAATTTTCATCGAGAAGTCTCGAAATTTTCACAAGTTCAGTAAAGATTTTATTCAAGTTTCAAAATTTTTCAGAAAATCATTATTTATATTTATTTAAAGAAATTACTTCGTGGTTTCTATACAAGATTTTGTTCAACTTTGTCTATTTTCTTCTATATTTCTATAATCCATACTTTTAGTTTTCTTACATTGAGGTTTCTAGAATTTATCACAAGATTTCATTTTAGATTTATAAAACTTTTTTTGAGGATTCTAGAAGTGTACAGTAATTTCTTTTACTTATCTAATAAATAAATAGATATTTCCAGAATTTTTAGCAAAGATTTCGAGAGCTCTAGACTATTTAGAAAGCTCTCCCAAGATTTTGTTTAACTTTACAATTTATTGGGATATTTTATTCAAAATTTCTAGAACTTATTTAGAGGCTCCTAGAAGTTTTAGGAATTCCTCCTCCATATTTTCAGTTTTTTTATCTTCCTTTTCAAAGAATTTTGATCGAGGATTCTAGAATTTTTCACAAGTTTTCTTTGAAGATTTGTAAACCTTTTTTGGACGATTCTAGAAGTTTACAGTAATTTTTTCTTCATATTTCCAGAATTTTAATCAAAGTTCCTATTCGGTAGTTCTTGATTTATTAGTTCGTTTCAATATTTATAGAATTTTCTTTTAGGATTTCCAGTAATTTCTCTTCCAGATTTTAATATTGTCTTATAAATTGCAAAGATTTCCTTCAGTGCTTAAAAATTTAAAAAAAGATCTCTTACAGAACTTTACACTTTTTTTTTAAGAGTTCAGAAATTTATTCAGATTTGGAGGCTATAGATTTTTCTAGAAAATATGTTCCTAGAAATCCAGACTCTTTTCAGTTATTTCTCCTTCAGATATCAAGATTGTTTTTTTTAGCTGTCTTTTAAACTGCGAAGTTTTTAGATTTTTTTTTCTAGAAATGTAGAATTCGGGATATTTCCAGTAAATTGCGAAGATTTAAATGAATTTTTTTTTTTAGAAAATTTGTTTTTCGAAGATCTAGACTTATTAGCGAGAGTTCAGGAAATTTGAAGTAATTTCTTCTCCACATTTCAAATTTTTTTCCAACTTTTAAATCGCAGAGGTTTTGTGGCTCTTGAATTTTTAGAATTTTCTTCTGGAAATCTAGATTATTTTCTCGAGGGTCAAGGAAATTTCTAAAAAATTATTCTCCAGAGTTCAAGATTTTTAAATTGCAAAGATTTTCTTTGCGGCATTAGGATTTTCTAGAATTTTTTTTTCTAAAAGAATGGTCACACCCTCTTGTAGATTTTGTTTTCCAAAATTGTCTATTATTTCAGAATTATTGATTGTAGTGTGTTCTAAAGGTAAATAACTTCTTCCCCGAATTAATTTTTTTTTCAACTTTTCTTATAAATTGCGAAGATTTTCTTTCAGACTCTAAATGTTTTTTAATTCGTCTTCTTTTCGAGAATTCAGGTAAATATTAGTAATTGCTTTTCTAGAACTCAACATTTTGTTTCAACTAGAGGCTATAAAATTATTTAGATAGTTCTAAATAGCGGAATTTTTCGTGGAAGGTCTAGAATTTTTTAGAAAATTTTCTCCTAGGAATGTTTTCTTATTTTCGAGAAAGTTTAAGGAATTTTCAGTAATTTCTCTTCCCGATTTTAAGTTATTTTTTCAATTGGTCTTCTAGAAGGTTCTAGAATTTTTAGAAAATTTTCATTTAGAAATCTAGACTTTTTTTTCCAAGGGCTCAGGAAATTTCCAGATATTTCTTCTTCAGATTTCAAGGTTATCTTCTAAATTGCAAAGATTTTCTTGAAGGCTTTACAACTTTGAAGTTATAGAGACAACAAATTGAAGAATTTTCTTCAATAATTCACTGTATTTTTTAACTTTTAGAAACTTCAAACATTTCTAATATTATATTATTCAAATTTGCTTGTTTTCTTTAGAAAATTTCTAGAAAATTTCAATTCATCTTGCGTTCCTATTTTTACAAACTTTATCGAGACTATTTTTTTTTAGATTTTAATTCGGTTAAAAAATATTTCCAGAATTTCTTCCATTATAAATTCTAGAAAATCTTAAATAAACAAATAAAGCAAGAAATCCTGGAAAATATTAAGGGTCTGTAATTAAAAATTCTGGAAATTAGTAAAATTCTAAATAGGTTCCAGAATCAATGTGCAAATTCGTAGAAATTTTGCTAAGGGTTTTAAAATTTTCTGCATTTTTTCTATCTTTTTTTTTCACAATTTTTTTCCAAAAATATTTTTTTGAGGCATTTCAGCATTTCTTATCTCATCCTAATTGTTCAAGAGTTAATTATTTTTTACATTAATTAATAAATAAAAAATTAATTTTCAAATAATTTTGAAACCAAATTTGGTTCAGAGTTCAGAGCCAAGCATTTGTCCCCTAAATTTCTAGAATATGTTAGTAATTTTTGATTTACGGTTTTACTTCCGATTTTTTAAATTTTTTCTTGTAATTTCAAACATATTTTGCTATATTTCTATAAATTTTTCGTTTAGGAATTTTCGCTTTAAATCGCAATTATTCCTCAAGAGTTTTTTTTTGCTTTACTTGCTTTATTCTATCGAAATTGTCTAGGATTTATACAAGGATTCTTGGGATTTCAGTAATTAAAAATATTCAATTTCCAAATTCGGTCGTAAGCTCTCCTTTCAGGAAGAATTGCTAGATCTTACAAATCCATGATTTTCTTAAAGGGTTCTCGAATTTTTGAGTAATTTAAAGTCCAGATTCACGGAATATTTGTCAAAATTTGTAGAATTTTTTGCAGTTTTATTTCAAGACAATTTTTAATTCAGGGTTTTTCCCCCAAATTATAAGAATTTTCTTTGACAATTAATTTTACAGAAATTTGTCTTCTCAAGCATTTATTACTTTAACTTTTCAGGTTTTCCTTCAAGGATTCTAGAAATATCCAGTAATTTTCTGTCCAGATACCAAGAAATTTTTTCGTAGGTTGTGAAATTGCGAAGCAGTTTTTTTAATATAAATTTCTAGAATTTTTTAGTAATTTTTCTTTCAGAGATTTTCATTAGGTTTTGAAAGGTTTTTCTTTTTCTAAAAATTTAAAATTTACAATTTTCAACTAAAATAAGTCCAGATTATTTGAAATTGTTAAGGTTTCTTTTTAATTTCTTAGAAATTGCATAATTGTTTCGAGATTTTTTTTCGACAAATATTTTCTTTTAGACTCTTGGATTTTTCTTGCTTGCTTTTTTTTGTTGGAATTATTAAATGTTCTAAAATTTTCTAGTAAGTTTTATTCTACATTACTAGAAAATTTGTTTGAGAGTTTTAGAATTTATAAACATTATTTATAGATATCTAAAATATCTCCGCAGTTTTATTTTTTTAATTTTTCACCAATGGTCAAGCGTTTTCTTGTAAAATTTTTCATAATTTTTTCTTTCAGACTTTTAGATTTTTTCATCTTATTGTATGTGAAATTTACTAGGATTTTTTTAAAGGGTTATAAAATTTTCTAATAATTATAATTCTAGATTCATCAAAGTTTCTAATGTTCTAGAATTTTTATCAATTTTCCTGGTAATTATTTTTTTTTACAAATTATTTTTATGAAATATTAGAATTTTTATTATTTGTCGCTTTACCTTATCTGGATCTCCTACTAGATTATTACTTTTTGTTGAGTATTCTAAATCCTCTATCCCACCTTCCATTAAGTAAAACATCATCAAAAATTATTTGAAATATTTGTATGAATGCATCAATTTGTGTTTGTTTCTATTTTAGGTCTTTTGACTTTTGGTGAACACTCATAATCATGTAATTTATATTACAAGTAATTGTAAAGAATCCAAAATTGGGAAAATGTTTAAGAATAGCTTTTTTGCCTCATAGTTTTTCAGAAAAATATAGGGAAAGTACTATGATGGCCACATCACCATTTTATATTCTATTGAGATATGTTATAGGTACGCCATGACAAAGAATGATTCATTGGGATATGTCTAGGTTTTAATTTATTACTATTACTATTATTTTTACTTTTTATTCTTTGACAAATATTTATGATTTCTGAAGCTGTTGTCGGACATAGAACATACATTTTTGGTTGTATGAAATGTTATTTACATTATTGTTCTTGTTATTTTAATATTGTACTCCTAATTGTTTAGCATAATTTATGAGAATTTAATTATATTTCCGAGCAGTTATTTGTGGATTTTCATCCATTAATTGATATACATGTGTTTTGTTCGTGATTTGTTTATAAATATCCCTCATACATTTAGTTTTCTTGTCGGAAGTTTCAATTTTATTATCATAAACGTTACGTCTAAAAGATATTAATAGATTATCGTAATCTTGTTTTTTGATTTTATACTGGTTGTTACAGTTTTCATTATAATGTGATACAACAAATAAAATGTCTAATTCATTTTGACATTTTTAAGCTTTCGCTTTTCTGTTGTTTTTTAAACAAACAATAGGAATACTACTATGAGATTTTGTTTTAAACCCATTAATGGACCAATTCCATTGGTGATTCATTTAACTTTGCCCTAAATTCCGGTTCCCATTTACACATTTGTCTTGAAAATCTTGTTTATTTTTCTCATTCAAAAATCTTTCTGGTTGACATTCACTCAGTTTATTTGCCTTAGATACATTAATTACACACTTATGTTTTAAATGGTGAGATATGTGCTTATTAAATACTTCCGATGCATACTCTCCAGTAAAGTTAGTAATGATATTGTCTAAGCAGCTTTTAAAATTATTCACAATCCTGGTATGTTCATTTTTTGTTATTTTATGACCAACAGATTTTAAAATAGAAAAGAAATATTTATTCTCATCATTATTATCCATAAAATTAATTGAAATCTCTGCAAATAAAAATTATTTTTTGTTCCTGACATACATATTCTTATAAACGCTCAAATTGTTGATAAACATAGATTTTAGACGATAAATTGATACCGCAATCGCGACATGTGTACCGATCTCAAATTCACCTGTCGCACATTCAAATTGATTTCTGATTGAGAGGTGTTAAATTTCTTCCGCGTCTTAAAATTCTCCATTTTGACAGTATACTCCTGCTCCTTCGTGTTCTTGAGTTTCTCTTCAGAAAGCGAACACTAATTTAAAATCCTTGATGGGAAAATCGCTCACCTCTTCTGCTGATTTTCATTATTTGTGTATGTATTAGATTTTTTGTTGGCACAAAATTGCCTTTAGCTTTCGTATTTTTATTACGTTGCATTTTTGTGTTAAATGGGTTTAATATATGAATAACGTTTAAAAATATTTTAAGAAATTAACTAACACCATTTGGCCTGATATCATGTCTGGTGGATATTTTTAAAACTGATTCGTCATAGTCGAAACAATAAAGAACTTAGAGCTAATATTAGAATTTATTAATATACATCAAAACATAAACAAATCCACTATTTACATATAGTTCAATATTATTATCGGTATTATTATATGTTATATTTTTCAGGTGAGTCTATTAATGTTACAACTGATATTTCAATTGGTAAGTGAGTATTTAATAACTATTCGCAGCTAAAAGTATTGAATCTATTGTTATTATATTTATTACATCGACCATTTACATATACATAATATCAATGTACCCTATATTTATTCTTAACATAGCTGGTAACATTTAATAAATACATTTCATTTAAATTATTATTTGTATTTAAAATTCTGTGCTCGGTTTTATAAATCGATAATTATTCAACCGAGTAATCTAAATCGTCCAGTGATGCATGACAAGTCTGCAGTTTGATAATTTGTACAATTAACCGCAGATGTGTTATGTAACTTCCATACTCACCAGGTAAGCGTAATATCCTAGATGGTTATTAGATCATCTAATTACATAAAAATAAAAGGTACAATTTATAAAAATATAAACAAAATATAACCTGATAATGAATCAGAAAGATTTTCAATAATTTTATATTATACCTCAATTATAAATGTATAATTCATGATTGTTTATAAGTGCCTTATCAAACTTGCTTTACAAATATACAAACAATTTCGGCAGCAAGCTGAAAGGCGGAGTTCACGATGCATAGAGTTATATGTCCTTATTGTAACAAAATATTTACCATTTTGTAGTAAAATATTTATCCATTTAATGGATTATAAAATTCAATTGTATAAGAGATTAACTATCACCACGTTTATTAACACTAATCTTCATGGAATTATTATATAACCTATCATTAAGTTTTCTGAATAGTATATTATTATTTTTAATGATGTTTAATCTATCTGGATATCGGATCGATGAGGCTGTTGCTTGTTGAAACTCCATGGTATGACTTAATACATCTGCATATCGACCAGAAGAATTACGCCGCAGTTCTATGTGAATGTACTTATTCACTGAAATGAAATAAACACAACTGGCATGAACCCCTTAAAATTCTCTTATAAGTGAAATTCTTTGAGGCTGAAGAATTGCAATTAGTAAAGGGGAGAGCTCCAAAAAGTCCTCAATTTACATACCAAAGCGACGATAGATTTTCAATCAGGCGACTGCTATTACGCAAAATTAATTCATAAGCGAATTTTTCTTTATAAAATAATGTGTATATTTAAATGAGGTATAATTGATGGATTCTACCCAATGGATTAATATACTTATAAATAATTTTAATTAATTTATTAATTAAATAATAAAAACTTTTCTGTGTAATTATCAAATCGATCTTCAACTTTTGAAACCACGTTTCTAGAAAATAAACAGTATAAATTATTTATGTAAAAATATATATATAATAATGGTTTCGATAGTTACTACATGGTAATTCATAATGAATACATTATAGTGGTTAAAAACATAGTAAGTATTTTATTGAGTGTTTTATTCAGTAATTTTTCTTTCATTATTTAAATTATAGTGGTTTTATAACGTTTAGTTAGTATCTATTGACATAAATCTTATGCGTTGAAAATAAGATAACTCGTTGAGTCTTAAATCATTTCGGTTCCAACTAACAAATGTCTACACTTGTATTTTTAATTTAATCATTTAACCTAAATACAATTTAATATGATACGCTTTAATTCTCAATTTTTTAAACCAGTAAGTAACTGTTTTATACTCTTAATAAACTCGTAATTAATATTCGAGCAAATACTTTATTTGGGCAAAGTTTTAATCGCATTAGATCTTGTAATTATATTACAATATTTTTGCATTTTAGCATTTTAAAGTAATTTAATATATGGATTATTTGATACAAGATATTTGATCATAGACCAATAAAAGTGAATATTAATTATGTGAGATTCCGAAATTATAATAAAATTTATCAGTGAACACATATGACTAAAATTATAGTAATAACTAAAAGAAATATTATTTGAAATATGATACAATTTACTTGTTTACTTTTAGGATTTTTATATATCATACAACAAAATGTAAATATATTTATTTGTTCGGCAAATAAGTCTTATATTTATCCGAATGTGTTTGATATTTTGATCCTAAATAAATAACATTATTTACAATGCAATGATTAATTTTAATTATTTTCATAGTATTATTGTAAATCTTTTCAAACTTTATTAATTTACATTATGAATATTAATATTAATATAATTAACCTAGTTAATTTATTGTTTGTAATTGCTATGATAAAAAAAATTGCAAAGAGAAATTATTTATGGCTCTCTATTTAAAAGTAGCGAATTATAAAAATGTAAAGAGTATAGATTAAATTCGGATTAATTTAAAGTAATTTCTCACAAATTATAAATTCTTGTTATTAGCAATTAAGCAAATCCTCTTTTTTCTAAATTTTATATTCATCATAAATATACGCTTGTAATGTTTAAGTTTAAAGGTAGAATATAGGCCACCCACCCACCCTACATATATAATGAAATTTAATATAAAATACAGCGTGTGATTTTCTAAAAAAAATTATACTAATAGACTAATGAATCTAGGACATTAAAAAAGTGTCAGTAATGCAAGTTTAATAAAATTTGTAAGGTGGGAGGCTGGCCTCTAACCTACCCTTCAATCGGGATGTGGATGAACATTAGATATTATTTTTCTGATGAAAATAAACATTCGATGGAACAATAAACAGATACAGACAAGGGGATTATTTGTTTGTAATGTGAATAAGAAAATAGAAAATTAACTTCTATTGAAAACATTAACACTCTCTTGTTAACTGATAAGGAATACTTTGTGTTCTAAATATATATTTAGTTAATAAAAACAAATTTGTGAAGAGAGTGTTAATATCTTCAATTTAGATTGTTCAATAATGAATACATTGTATCATTTATTAGTTTATTCAACAGAAATAATTTCATTCAAATTAGTGTTGCTTTGATAGTTGTATTATTCATAACACGCAAATTAATTTTGTTTTATTCAATGCCTCTCGAGGTATTAGCCAGGGAAGTAGTTGTTTTAAATTAATTTGTTTTGTAGTCTTAGTAAGACTCACTGTTGTAGATTCACGAAATGTTTTTGTATTTTTAAATTTGTTATCTCCAACGTCGGTTTTTGGAAAAGGTTATTCCGAATCAGAATGCCTCGTAAAATTAAAGTAATCAAGGATTTCCTTCTAAGGGCCAAGAGGAAAGATGCCAAATCTGTTAAAATAAAGAACAACCCGAGAAAAAAGGCACCAAATTCAAGGTTCGTTGCTCCATGTTCCTTTATACCTTAGTCATTTGCAATAAGGAAAATGCAGACAAATTGAAACAGTCTTTGCCTCCAAATCTTCAAGTGAAGCAAAATAAGTATACTAATTCTTATTCTGATTTTTTCTCCGCCACCATATTTAAAAATGGACTACCATTTTATGTGTACATGGTAAATTATTATAAACATGTTCTTGTATTTATTTAATCTATACATTCTTTTACCTTTCGGTATCGAACTAATACCTATTATTACATATTTAACTTAATCTAAATTTTAATGTTGCCTTCTCCATTCTTAATCCTTCTTTTCCATTCCTCCCTATTTTGTGCAAGCATTCTGGCATTTCTCCATATCCCTCTTTTCTCTGCTGCTTGTCTAGTCGGTTGGTTCCATTTTAGCCTTGGTCTTCCTACTCTGTTTTTCCCCGGTACTCTGACTTCGTATAGTTCCTTTGCTTTTCCATCATTTTCTATACGGTACATGTGTCCTAACCATCAAAGCTGTCCCTCTTCTATCAATTTTTCTATTGGTTTTATGTTTAGCTGTTCCATCACAATATTATTTCTGATTCTCTCTCTTCTTGCAATTTCCTTTATTTTCCTTAGAAACCTCATTTCTATAGCTATTACTTTGCTTCTTGTCTTATTTGATACTGTACAAGATTCTCTTTTCACTCTGTCGAAGGCTTTCTGTAAGTCTATGAAACATATATGCACATATTTTCCCCTTTTCAGAAATTTTTCTCCCATTTGTCTCAAGACCTAATATTTATAGGTCTTGCGTGCTTCTTCCTCTTCTAAGTCCGTGTTGTAGTTCTTCCAATGTTGTTTTTAATCTATCTCTCAGCCGTTTCTTTAATATCCTTGTAGGTACTTTCCCCGATATGCTTGTCAGTGTTATTCCTCTGTAGGAATACTCTTTAGGTATTTCTTTTTTCGTAGTAACGTCTAGAAATGGCGTTTTTGGTGTATCGTCCATATATTTTACCATTTCTGCTGTGATATTGTCTTCTCCTGGCGCTTTTCCTAGTTTTAGATTATTTATTCCTTGGTTTATTTCTATGTCTGTTATTGGTTGCATATTCCTGTCTATATTTTGTTCTATAATTGGTGCTTCCACTGTTTCTTCATCATTGTTTATTTCAGTTAATTTTTCAAAGTAATGTTGTCATATTTCTAGTATTTGATTCTCGTCAGTGAACACATTTCCATCCTTGTCTTTTATGTTCCTTAGTTTTGGTTTTCATTTTTGTCTCAGTTATTTCAGCGTTCCATAAAAAAATCTGGTTTTCTAAGTAGTTTTCATTTAGTCTATGTCCAAATTCTTCCTATGTAGTTCGTTTTGTATTTGTTATTGTTTGATTTGCCACTATTCTTGCATTTTTGTTTATGTTGTAATTTTCTTCTGTTCTGACTTGGTTGTATTTTTTCCATTTCTCTTTTTTGTCTTTGATTTTTTCCTGGATTTGTTTTGACCACCACCTACTTTTCTTTTTTGTGTGTGAATTAGTAATCTTCGCGCTTCCGCAACTTTCTCTTGCTGGTTTAATTATATTTTCCTTAAATTGTTTCCATTTGTTTTCTATTTCGATATCCTTGTTATTTCTTATTATGAATTATTTCTTTAGCTTTAATTGATAATATTTATGTTGTTTTCAGTTTGTGGCTTTTAATTTTTTCTTTTACTATACTTCTTCTTTGTCCACTTGTTACATTTTCTGCTGTAATTGTGATTTTTATTTTAAGTAGTGATCGCTTCCAATTTCTACACTTCTTGTTACTTTTACATCTTTTATCCTTTTTCAATTGTCTTTATTAACTATACAGTAATCTATGATGGATCTCTCCTTTCTGTATTATTATTATTATATATTTTTATGCATAAATTTTGTGTTCGTTATTATAAAATCGTTTTCTACGCATAGCTCGATTAATCTACTTCCATTGTTGTTTTCTTTGCTTGCGATCAGCCCTTTTTCTTTATGGTCCCATATGTACTGTATTCCATTCATTTCCATTTTTCTATATCCCACCTTTAGATTTCCCTTCTCTTTCTCTTCCTTGGCAATGTCTCTAATTTGTTTTTAGACCTTTCTTTCTTCTAGTGTTAGGTCGTGTTCGACGAGACCTTTTACCTCTTAGATTGCTTTTGGATTTCATAATAACGTGCTTTCCCTCCCATGTTTCTACTTCCACCTCTACTTTCAATTTCCCTTGTTTACTTATTCTGTATGCTTTAATAATTTTTGTGTTCACGTTAAGCTCTTCTTTTATGATTTTTTCGTTACTCTCTTTCGTACTATCCGCCAGAACCTCTCTTCTTGTTATTATTACTTTATTTTTCCTCTCACTTTTGTCTTTTCCATTCTCTTTAAATTCTAACATTTCGATTTTTTTTTATCAGTTCCGTCGATTCCTCTTCTTTATTTTCATGTTCCTTTTCATCACGAGGTTTCTACATTTCTTCTATATTTCTGAAATAGAGAACAATAAAAGATATTAATCATCTCACAGGGGTTTATTGTTTTTAAAAATTTTCGTCATAAAGATCAATATACTTTTGCTCACGCTTGAACCAGTTTTTGAAGAACTTTTTTCATTGGAATTGAGGTACTTCTAAAACATGCATATTTAACGCATCAGAAACGATGGCCTCTTTATTTATTTTGTTATTTTTGGGAATAAGAAAAGTCATTGGTTGTGAAATCATGTATGTCAGCTGCTCTATTAATTTAGCTTTTTCGGTTCTTTAAAAGTATCCCAGCGGTTGATTTACCTTAATTTTCAAAAGATTTCTCACAAATAAATTTACCGTCAGGTATAGAACTAATGGTACAATTGTCATATTACCATTTTTTTTTCTTCTAAAAAAGCAGGCAAACATTTGCTTCAAAGTGTGCATTTCATGTTTACACAAATCTAGATTGTATTTTTTTGTTTTTAATAGGGATTATAATTTTTTTTTCGAGTGGTGTTGTGAAAGTATAGGCTTCCAATTCAAGGGCAATGCCAATATTATGGCTGCCGCTGTTGAAGTTCTTTCCGTCGATAAGTGTTTTGAAGCACCGCAATCACATTTCTTGAGCATTTCAATATACCAACTGCTTGCCTTTTTTTAGCGATTGTTAAATTATGTCACGTCCAAGGAGGTCAATTTTTTTGATAGCTAAATGTTCATACAATGTCGAACGTATAATAGACCACTCATTCCCAAGGATGCCACAATCTCACAATAAGTTACATGACGATCTTGTAATATCAGTTCATGCATAGCGTTTCGTTGGTTTTCTGGAAAAACAATCTATTTTGGAAGACCTTTACGAAATTCATCACTAAACAAACAACGGCTACGATTGAATTACTTATTCTATAGATTACTTATTGCCATTTATTATGTACGTTTTTAGCATTTTGGGTGGTTATATTTTGTGATGGGGAGTAAAAAGTTGGAATTGGAAGAGTTGACTTTTATACACCATTTGGAGCGCAAGGTTTGGACCTTGAAGGGAATATTGGATATTGGAGCAGTATCGTCGGCAAAGAAGTAGTTTAAGGGATGAAAATTTGTAGGAATGGAATTATATATGTCGTGGCAAAAAATGTTATAATGAAGGGATGATGATAGGGGGAACCCTGGGTACCTCTTGGTGAACTAGGAACGAGTCGGAAAGTGACGTGAAGTGTTTTAGAGAAAGCATTTGTAAATGAGGCTAATATGCCAAACAGAACCATAAGTTTTCTGAATATCTAGGAAGTAAATTATTGGTTTATAACCATCAAGATGTTTGGTTTGTATATTTGAGGTTAAGATGCATAGAGAAAGAATTGTTGATTTTTGGGGTATGAAACCAAATAAATATTCTAGGATGATAATTTTTGTTGATTGGAGAAGCTTTTGTTTGAGGAGAGATTCAAAAAGTTTACTTATTAGTGGACGGTAAGTGGGTACTAGTTATGATTGGGAATGTATATTGTAATACCCTGTTTCTATTCAGTAAGAAAGTGATTTTGAAAATAGAAGAAATTGTAAATTTTAAATATAAACATGTGGACGAGTTTTTTAAGGATTAGTTGAGGAATTTTATCAAGGAAAGGGAAGGAATTTTTACTCGAGTGCAGTTGTATGTAATAATCTATCTTGTCTATTGAATCATCGGTTGGAGGGTGTAGAGGGTTTTGTCGAAATAATTGAGTCAGTCAGTTACTCTACTATGAAAGTCAATGTCGAATTTGTTGCTGTTTGTGCTTTGAAACATCTCTAACTCTTTTGCAAACGCTTTCGATATTGTCAGCTTTGAATCGTCGATTGTATTTTTTATATTAGCAGTGAGCTCATATTTTTTATATTGGGATAGTTTATTAATTTTGGTCTAGTAAGTTATTCCATGTTTGTCATTTATGGAATGATAAGCCTTAAGCAAATTATGTTCTTTTTGTATTCTAAAATTTAAATTTTAATCTCCTTTACTGTCTCTTTATAATCATTCCTTATATTTCATAAGTCATAGGATATATTAATTTTGTAGTATGCATCGTAATATTAGGATTAATGTAGTGCGTAAAATCAAGAGTCGATGTTATGTTCTTGATAACAGTATCTATATTGCAACTTATTGCATTAAACTCTTAGTTTTTGTTATAGTGAAAAAAAAAATTAAGTGTTTAATTAACCTTCTAATTAACATAAAAATATTCGCCATGGGTTAAGTGAGAATTTAATTCATCGTTCCTCGTTGATTTTAATTTTCTGTTGAAGAATGTATTCAGTTATTGAACTTGAAATAATCACTAGATTTAGTTTCAACTAGAAAGTTTTATTAGAGATTTTAATTGATTTTTACTTTATTTAATATTAACGGTTTTTTAATCACAATAGTTTACTTATGGTTTTTTTAATTAAATAAATATTCTTCTTTTCTGCTTTTTGTAAATTACCTTTGAACAAATTTTTAATTAAATAAAGAGCTTGTTCTGTTGTTTTTTTATAAATTCATTTTTAAAGTAAATTTACTTTAATAATTTCAAATCAATTGAAATTTCACCAAAGCACCTAAAAAAACATTTGTTAATCTAGAAAAAACAGGATAAATATTTAGAAAAACTTTTGAATAATCACTTAAAACAATTGAAATCATTTTACAGAAAAAAGTTTCCCAGAATTATTTAAAGGAAATTATATGAGAGTTTTCTATTAACATATAAATTTGCAAATAGATAATTGTGGAGACCTCTACTTTGTGATACACTATAATTATTAATAAATGATTGTAAATACGTTTCTATATCGTATATTACACACTTTTTATCTTTTTATTGTAAAAAGATAAAAAGTGTGTGATATACGATATAAAAAGGTATTTACAATCATATATATAAATTATAAATTTGCATATAATATACCAGGAACAATTAAATCAGAATACAAAACAACCATTCAGAAATAATTATATGAAAACATTAAATCATATTATATTATTTTACATTTTAACTGTTTTGCTTTAAACTTTATACCTATATATTAAAAACGTTTCAATAAAACTAACAATAGAAATTTGATTACTTTGAGAATGTATTAGCAGACCAAGTATCAAATTTATTAAATATTTATATTATATTAAGCAAAAATTTATTTTAACATTATTACTTATTTTACTATCCTCTAAAATACATTATGACTATGTGTTATCATTCTAATAGTTTTAATTGCGTTTCGCGGGAATAGTAGTTACTTTTGCATATTCTAGAAAGGAATAAAATCAATTGTTTTACAGATTTCATTAGAGATTGCAGAGTTCTGTAATTCCGGATACCCACCCTAAATTATACATCCCTGTTTTCACTTACAGATTACTATACATAGTTATATAGTTCTCTGTAACGATTAGTTAATAGTCTCATGCAATATTCCTTTATTTTCATGAATAAAATCGACACATAGATACATCGAGATTGCTTGATTTTTAAATATATTCAAATATTATTAAATTTTTCTCTTTAATAGTATAAATAATAATTAATTTAGTTACGATGTTTTTATCATGTATTCCAGTTAGAAATAAATTGTAATTAACGACAGATAATTGGTACAAGATGGAAAACGCGGAAAATCAATAGCGGCACGTAGTTCGTGGAAATTCCGCGCGCGTCGCCAGATGTCGTGGCGAATTTATCAGTTGGGAAAACCAGAAAATGTTGTTTCCTGAAAACATTCGCTTCCGAGCTTTCCACATAAACACATGCATCCGAAACTAATAACCGTTCCGAATAAGACGCTGAAAAGTTTTAAATTAATCGTGAAATAAAAATGGCACACGTAAACATCGCTGTAAAATTTATGTTCGATTAAAAACAATAATAATAATAACTAACCGACAAAACCCACGAATTTAAACAAATGTGACTTTACGGCTTACCGTTTATTTAAAGAACGAATCATTTTGTTTACATATCAAGAAATGTTTTGAATACAAATGTAACATCCAGAATATTTTTCTACCTACTTGGGGCCACAACGCGGATATTTTTTTACTATTATACACCCGATATAACAAAAAGAGAAAATAGGATAAGTGTTATTTATATTGTTGTACATGTTAGAAAAAGAAAGGTTTAATGTGCTCAACTAGATGTTTACGTAACTCACCTGTTGTTTGGGGCCACCTGTACCTTTAGACCAAAATATACACCCACACTCACGTTAGATACAAAACTTATCTGTGCCAAATTTTAGGATATACACAAATACATCGGATATATTTATATAACAGAAAATGGTAGATTTTTAAATATTTAGACTGTCAATTGTATGTGATTTCTCTGTATTACACGACCCAGTGCCATATAGATTATAAGCAGATTTATATTTGTACCTTGAAGTTGATACTTTTACACACCAATTATCCGACCTAACTTTTGCACATGATGTCCAAAAGGATTATTATTGAATTAGCTTAACGTAAATGTTTAGCACTGAATGTTCGATGTTTCCGATTCGATTCTAAATAAAACTAGTTTAAACAAGAAGAGCTGACTTTAAAAATATATATTTTTGAATTAAATGGCGCAAGATATTTCGGACGCGAAACCAGTGATAGCAACTATAAGCGGAGCTCAGGCGAATCCCGAAGGAGAAATGGATGCTTTACTTTTGGGCCGAACCAGGGTAAGTTTAAGTTTTATTGCTTTTCCCCAAATAAACATAAAAATTGAGTGAGCAACCGTAAACCCCGAAGGAAATCGTTGCTTTTTTTTCGACGGTTCGAGGCGGGAATTTGTATTTTTTTTACTAACCTTAACTTTCTTCACTTTCATATGCGAACAATATTAAAATATTTTATTTATAAAATCGTAAGCAAATAGTGGAATAGTCTATAAACTCATTGATGCTCATATTTAATGGAGTTGCGTGTTTGTAATGACCTGTTGCTTCACATGGCTGGTTGCTTCTAATTTAAATAATTTCTAATAATTATGAAAATGTCTGTTACAGCTTTTATTTAAAATATTTATAGTAAATATTTAATAGGGCAACGAAGATACAATTCTGAACCATCATGTACTGTGCAAATAATGTGATTACAAAGACAATAATTGATAATGCAACTTATGTGTCATACGGGATAATATACATGAATATACCGTTAGCGACAACTGAAATGCAATAGTGTTTAATACAGAGGCAATATATGGGCCATCCATTGTTTCCTAGTACGTTACCATAGATACCTTACTGAATACTTTATTATTGTAGTTTTTATATACCCTAATTTAAGTGAAACAATGAAAATTAGAAGAAAATAAAGTATACGGGTTAAACAGTATGAAATGGGCTTTGAACATACTAAGGTATAAGAGCAATGAATTAAGAACAATTACCTGTATTGTTGAGAATTTATTGATTCTTTAAACTAAACCAAGTTAATTTCATTTGTGAATAATCTTATTATACTGTAAAAACCATTGCAAAATTTAAAAATAAGAACAAGATCGTACCATAAACTTACTTATCGATAAATCAAGCTCTTTATCGATTCATCTTAATTTTCTAATTATTTACTGATAAAATTGTGTCTATAATTACTTTTTAAAGAATATTGCTTAACAATTATCTGTTATTTTTTCGTAATATTTGTCTAATCTAACAAATTTACTGACACACTATCTTATATTTCTACAGTATCTAAGAATGGATGATAAATCAAAATCCTAAACAAAAATTTGTCTGAATCATAACCTTTATTATCAGTGCTTTTTTAGCTTTGTTTGTGCTATTTTTCGGATATTGATTTAAAATATAAAAACAAGATGTCTAAAGATGCAAAGTGTAATCAAATAATTGTTACATAAAATAGCTGAAGTAGAAGCCTTTAAACTATACTTACTATTTTGAACTTTGTTTAAGTTTTGTGTTGATAGTAGTAGTAGTAGTAGTAGTGTTAGGCTATCGACCACGTGGTCCTTCCGCCATGTGTCATTTATGTATTTGTGTGTGTGTAAATGAGCTTGTTACTTTAAAGGATCGCCCCCGTCACTCTAAAGCACCATTAATTGTATCCCAATGGTGAATGGTACCGGTCACCCATCCGACTACTGACCCGAATCAACGTTGCTGCACGTCAGTTCGGGGCCGTAACCGATGCGCCACCACCGGCGTGTTTGTGTTGATATTTCAATTCAAAAATGATCAGATCAGATCACATTTGTCAAAACTATATACCATTGGAACATCAAACTTTTTGGTCAAACGTCATTTTTAAGGTTATCCTGTATATAATTTTGGAAGGTCTTGCTGATTTATAGATCAAAGTTTAAAACTTTAACTATTTTTTTAAATATATGTTCGATAATTCTGAAAATATTACATTTCATTACTTCATTCTAATGACCATCTAATATTTCAGCAGTATCTAAGAAGTTTGTAGAAGATTTTTCTTTACGAAATTTTTGGCTCTACTTGACTAACTCTGTTATATCATTCGACTAGTTTTTAAACATATTTTTGTCTTAATTTCTATCTATCCTAACAAATTTTCTGGTATTGTATCTAATAAAATAACAAAGACTAATGTATCTGTAGTGTTTTAGAATTTAGCAAACCTTTCTTCTGTAAATATGTTACTTAACTAGTTTATCGTAACATTCTAATAATGTTTTAACTTTTAAATATGTCACATTTCTCTTCCAGATCTTTAAATATTTCGTAATGATACTAAACAAAAATATATATATCAATTATAACCTTTACTCTCAGTAAATTTTTTGTTTTTTTTTTGGTACTCTTTTCTTTATTTAGAAATTCCAAAGAAATAATAAAATATATTGAAGAAGTACAAAAGTACACAAAATTGAAGAAAAATTGAAAACATGGAAACCTATTTTTATTATATAATATGTTGTTCAACAACCAAACAAGTGAATATGAAATTTTCTACATAACTTCCTTAGTTCCTTTAGACTTTTCTTATTTTATTAAAATACGTCCTCAAAATACTAAAGAAACGTCAGATGATTGTTAAGATGAAAAAAAAGGATCTTAACAATCATCTGACGTTTCTTCAGTATTTTGCGGACGTATTTTAATAAAATAAGAATAGTCCAAAGGAACTACAGTATAATAACATATATGTTACATAAAAGAAAATCATTTTAGATCTCCTAAACATTTTTGAATAATTTTTATATAATTATACTATAAAATTTTCAATTACAATAATGAAATAACAAAAGTCTAAAAGAGCAATTCAAGAATAAAATAATTGTTGCATTAAAAAATAATAAAAAACTTACAAGTATGAAAATATATTTATTATTTTGTTTAAGATTTGTGTCAATGTCTCAATAATTAACTATTCAAGTTATTTGTCTTTTAATTAATATTTTACGAAATGCAAAAGCAGATCGCATTAATTTATCATCAGAACACTAAATTTTTTAGATTATTTCATCTTTAAGGTTTTCCTTGAATCCATTTTGTTATATTATTATTTTGCATTCAGGCAACTAACCTATCCCTAATATATTATTATTATTTATTTCATAAATTCATTAGAACTCTGGAAATTAACATTTACCATGAAAATAAATAGTATAAAATATTATTGTAACAAAAATGTTTATGTTTCCATCATACTACTTTCCCTATACTAATTATTTTTACCATCCGTGATCTATTAGAGAGAGAGAGAGAGAGAAACATCTTAATTGAAGATAGTATATAATTATAACAATAGCAATAGTTTTTATGATTCTTCGTCTTCTTCTTTTTCATGGCTATCAACCGTGGGTCTTTCAGCCTGTGATCTATTATTTTATCTAGTTTGTAAATTGCTTAAGTCGTTATTACAGATACAATAACGCGAAGTTGTCTGCTTTGTTTTTTCTTATTAATTGCATCTCTGCTGTGAATTAACTGTTGTAATCAATAATGGGTTTCTATGCATTCCTATACTGCTTCTGTACTATCAGTCCTAACTCATTTTCTCTAAAATCTATTTGGTCATGTGAATCTGAGTTCACACATCTATCTAACAGTTCAATCACCTTAAAAAACCTGGCATAATAATTTCACGTATATCAAATGTAATCGACCACTTTCGTCAGGATTGCCATTAAGTAGTTCATTGAATTCAGTTGTATTTAACAATAAGTAACTCTCTCAAATAGAAAATGTTTTCGACTAATTACCCCAAAATTATCTTAACTAATTCAAAGCCGAAATTCAAAGTATTATACGCAAGTTTGAGATCAAAATTTCGTCCATGCAGGAAAAAATTAACAGACTGTATGCTGATTTCGATGCTTTTAAAATAAAATTGTGGTCAGCTTACAATCCAAAAGGTTTTGATCAAACGATGTATTCTATCTCTGATGCTGTTGTAAATGAAGTGGTTTTTGAGATCGCAAAATGAAACAGTAGGAAGCACTATCGGATTCTATTTAATCAACGAGAATCCAAAGACTTCTATGGAACCCTTATGGTTAAAGAGGACTATGTCAAGGTTTTAACCATTATTCAACAACTTGATAACTTTTCAGGACCAAAAACTATATTTCGATTGTGGTTTACATCTAATATAAGACCAGTAAAATTAATTTTCAATTATGCAAATTTGTAAATTATAATCTGCAATAGTTACTGTTAAGCAGCAGTTAGCAGTGTGAGTTTCTTGGAGAGTGGTATTCCAAACAAACTCATAAGTACTGCCAATATTCCAGACCACCTACAGATTAATCAATTCTAACCAATTGGATTAGCAACTAAAACCCAAAAATTGTATTTGGATGTATTATCAGCGGATATACTAGCTCTCACTGAAAATTGGTTGCATGCAGATATATTTGATTCTAAATTGTTTCCGTCTAACTTAGATGTATTTCGGGCAGATAGATTGGGAAGAAAAGGAGGTGGATGCTTAGTTTCCGTCGACCTTAAGTACTTATTTCGACGTATTAATAATATTACTGCTATGATAAATGATATTTCAATTGTTGGAGTTTAACTGCATATTAACTCAATATATATTGATATCGTATGCGTATATATTCCCTCCAACTCCACCTTAGGAGTTTACAATATCTTACTGAAATCACTTGATGAAAATACTGATTTTACCTTACGTTCTTTATGGCCACTGGTTTTACCCTCAAACTCAGGAATAATCAGTTTCATTAATTATAATAAATTGTTTCAAGTGAATAATTTATTTAACTCAAATAACAGAGTACTAGAATTAATTTTTCCTATGAATAACTTGGGTTATACCTGTGACCTGTAGTGAATATTGATATACATTATCTTCCAATTGCTCTGTATGTTTCAATTAAAAATCCTTTGACGTCTACATTTAACATTAACTCGTCAGAAAACTAGCTGAATTTCAAAAAAGCTAATTTTCTTCTCTTATATCATAAGATACATGAATGTAATTGGGATGATGTTATTAGTACCATTAACCAGACTACTGTTTGCTTCTATTTTATTTAAAGTTAAATAATATTTTGGACACTATTGTACCTTTTAAGAAGGGTAATGTAAAGTCAAAATTCCCCATTTGGTTCTCAAATTCTACTACAAAAAACTAGTTCGCACTAAAACTTGTCCTAAGTCTTCAAAATTCGTGCTTGAGAAACTCCTATATGTACTACTAATATTGAAAAGTAGCGTTGCAAAATTCAAACTATTTTTGTAGTGATAATCAATCATATATTGAAAAACAAAAGTTGTCTATAAATAGTAATCCAAAGGTATATATTGTGAAGTTTCGCTGATTTTTTCAAGAGTATCTTCAGACCTGTTGAGTCAACGTTTTTGGGTCTTCTGCGATGCTACCCCTCACAAAATCAACATTTCCTTCTGTCCTATTTGTTTGTGGTCAGCCAGTACCTCGTTGCTCAGAATGATCCATGAAGCGACGAATCGTTGCCTCTGAGGATGCATCTGAAACGTTAAAATGATGAAGATATTCTCTCTGCGTTCTTATAATTGAATGTTGGTTCCCAAACTAAAACTGAATGATTTTGGACCGTTCTAACGTACTGTATTTCTCCATTGTATATGTTTATACTTGTCGAGTGCAATTTCGGAGTAGTAAGCCAAAGGTATATATTGTGAAGTTTCGCTGATCTTTTCAAGAGTGTCTTCAGACCTGTTTCAACAAAAAGATCCAAAACCTATAACAGTACTTAAATTAGTAATATAAACTTATTGATTAATAAATTTTCTGATGAAATCATTGAAGATGGAAGGAATATTAAAGCCACATTTAGTTGCAGTCCAGATTGAATACCTTCTACCATTGTAAAAGATTTTATAGTTTCTCTTGGCACTCAATTATTGCACAATTTTAATTTAATTTTGTCAACTTAAATCTGGTAATAATAATGGGGTGACAAATCGCTTTGATAAATATCTTTGCAAAACCTTTTGAATGTATTCTATCAAAGAAAATCCATCAGTATATCTCCAATAACTTTTCTGCTTGGGAAAGTAGATGCGATATATTTATAATTAAAAAAAAACAGTTGATTATTTATTATTAATTATGATGCTTTGGATTACATATTAACAAAATATATCAATAAATACATACATAAACAATACATTTAATTTTGAGCACAGGAATCACATCATTCTTTAGAATGTTCTTCCAATCAAATCCTAATGAAATGTTCTCATTTATTCCAGGTTTTCTTCAACTTTAAATATTCGTGATTGTTTTAGTAATATATAATCTCATAATCAAGAATCTATCCAAGTTTGGGTTCTTTCCTATATTATTTTGTCTTGTGAGTCTTAGTTATGCAATCACACACTTTTATAAAATATGACATAAAGTTGTATTGTGAGATTAAGACAGACGACAATTGTCGAACATTAATGAGAGACTCATAAACTGGCGTCGCTAATGCACTTTTTTGACTCTATTTAACTGAATCTGTTATATCATTCGATTCGTTTTTAAAGATATTGTTTTCTTCATTTCGAACATTCCTAACTAAAGTTGTATTGTGAGATTAAAACAGAGTACAATGGTCGAACATTAAGACTCAAAAACTGGCGTTGCTAATGAACTTCATTTGAATCTTAATAAATGTACCCACATTAGGATATAAGTACTCCATTAGTGCTTTCTTACTTTAATCTGGTAAAGGTTTTGGACGTCTTTCTGGATAATAATTAAGTTTTAAACCTAATATCAATGAAGTCTGCAATGCAAGATATAAAATTGCAGGGTTCATCACGAGGAACTCTAAAGAATTGAAAAACAGAACCGCTTTAATTTAAATGTTTTATGCCTTTATCAGATGTAAATTGTTGTTAATCTCTTTTTCATTCATGCTTCATTGAACAAATTGAATTAATTTAGCGGACGTATTTAAAGCTGCTCTATTAAAATAAACATATTTATTTAAATGTTTAATTGTGGAGGCGTTTACTTTGTGGTACTTTTTGAATATACTGAAGAAAGAAAACAGGATCACTTTGTTTTACCACTTATTATTTAACAAATTACACGTGACTACAGTTTCGACTATCAACTTTATGTTTGATAATGACTAGTTGATAGTCGAAACTATAGTTACCTGTAATTTGTTAATTAAAAAGTGGTAAAACAAAGTGATCCTCTTTTCTTTCTTCAACATATTTATTTATTTAGAACATAAATAGACATGAGCACAAACTATTGCTTTCAGAGTTTAATTTATCCTCGCTCAAATTGTGTAGAATATTTGCCTCTGTGGTATTCCTTTATAGACCTGAAATAAAATTAAAAATGTTAAATGCACTTAAAAAGAATTAATATTTTTCATAATAATGTAAGTAACGAACAATGTTGTAATTAATTAAACAAACAATAGGAACTATTTTTGCAATACCATAAAATAATATTATAATAAAAACATAAAATTGTACAAAATAAATTAATATACCATAGTATAGCAAGAGAAAAAACAATCCAAAAGCTCCTTTAAAGTAAGTAAAATGTTTATGGTAGTTATTTAAAATTAAGTGACTCTGTAATTAATTTATTGAGGCAGTTGCTGAAAGTTTATGTTCTTCATTAAAAACATTAACATTTGTTATATTAACACTAGGCCAAAAATTAATACAATTATCGGTCAAAAGAGTTTTTAGATTTTCAAACAAACATAGTTCTAAATTTTACGAAATTATCAAAACAATTTTTAGCTCCATGATTTTCTACTGATTTAGCAAATAAAAATCCTGCATTGTATAAATGAAACAAAGTAAGTATTTTAGAACAGAAAGTTGGCTTATAATAGCAAGTGCTAGAGGTTCAAATTAAGTTTGAGTAGATGTAGTATTTTTCGAAGGAGAAAAATAGATATAATGTTGTAGATAAGATTGTGTTCTTATTTTCAAGTTATTAATAGTCAAAATATGATTCCAATAGATCAATCAGAAATCAGAAATTCAAAAGAAAAACTAACAAAAAAAACAGCTCAAGCAAGATTTTTACCTCTTCATTTTTAAAGGAATAAAAGGAAAATACGAAAAAAATATATTAAGGATTTCATTAAAAATGCAGGTCTTATCAAGTGAGTATAGCTGGCCATAATACATATCTTTACATTTTTAGTGAAATTTTTAAGATCCTAAATCCTGCAAAATCCAACAATCCTTCCTTAGATGGTTGTTGAGTTGGAATTCATTCGAAGCACACGCGTAATAACACAAACAAAGACACAAACACAACAACAAATAATATAATTTTAAAACTTGTAGAACATTTAGTTTATATTTTAATTATTAAAGTAAACATAATTATAATTTAAAGGGAACAACAGAAGTTAATTAAGGAGAAGTTATACAAACTTATTTTGAAGGCTAATAATAAAATTAGTCTCGACGTTCTTGAACCTAGGATGTGGAAAAACAAATCGAAATATAAAAATATACTACTACCATTGGAGAATATATAAACTTACATTGTTTAAGATCATTAATTAATTAATAAAATATACAATAATTAATATCTAATATAAATATATTATTTTTTCATTATATTGTATTTAATCTTTATCTATAACGCATTACATAAAGAAATTTAAAATTGTACTAACAATATAAGCAAAACAATATACAAAATTATAAGTACCTATTATAATCTATCCATTAGTAATAATTTTATTTATTGTAAGAGAAACAAAGCATTAAATACAAATACAAACAATTTTCAGTGAATGTAGAAGGGCGGAGTTCAATAGACGACGAAATTGTCACTGAACTCGCTAATTTGAATAACACAGGTACTTATATTTCACTGCAAAAACTCTGCGCATTTGCTGGATGTGTTTTTTGCCCGTTAGGTGACTTTATTGTTATCGTATCCTCTTTCCTGCAGACGTCCTTTAAAAGTAGTTCGGTGACCTTAAAATTTACAATGTAGCAGAAAATAAAATTCGGATTATGTACATCGAAACTGCGAAAATATAATTATATTAGACATTTTTCTAAAATGCATGTTAATAACTTTCATCCATTGAAATAATTAATATGCTATTTAAAAAATAATTGTTAGATGTTTACTTTTACATTTAAAATTTTTTAAAAAAACCTTACTTTGTATAATCACACGATTGTGGGTTTTAGTTCTGCATGATGTTAAAATTTTATGTATGTTTTTCCTTGAATTTTGTATACATCAGTTTATTTATATTCCAAATAATGTAATCATGTCCGATTCAGCTTAAATGAATAAAGTGCTATTCATAATGATCAAAACTTATCAAATGGTTGCAAAATAAAACAATCTTGCGATAAGAACGAAGAAAGTTTCTTATTTGTAATTTATTTTTCACATTCGTTATTTCTTAAATTAATTCTTATACTTTTAGTAGAATAATCTATATTACTAAGTGAATTCTTATAATTTTCTCTCTTAATATACGAATCTAGAGCATTTGTCAGGTAGCCACAGTTTAGGGATTGAAATAAGGGAATTGAGTACTTGATGAAGAAAATTCGCAAGGCGCTTTGTTGATTGGATTGTGGTTTCATATTGGGCTGAGTCTTAAGTAATTTCCGTTCCGACCAATAGATGTCTACACTTTTAACCAACTATCTAAAGTGCAATCATCTAATCTAAATACTATTTGACAGGAGATATAGTCCATCCGTTGGATCTTCCGTCCTACGTCACAAACTATCGCTTCAAAAAACGACGAAAGTTTTACAGTGCGTTCTTTTTCTAACGCATTTGGTTTACTTTATCAGACTGAATGTTTTTGTGTCGTTTCTCGAAGCGATATTTTGTGACGTAGGACGGAAGATGCAACGGATGGACTATACTTCAATTGTTACTGCAAAGATGCAACGGATGGACTATACTTCAATTGTTACTGAAAAAAAAGGAAGTAAATCGATTCAGAAGTCGACGTAAAGCAGTTGTCGAAAGATGACAAAGCAGACCTAGGAATATCGCTATGTGTTACTGTTTTACTTTAGAAAAGGGAATAGTGCAATGCAAGTCCTTAAAACGTTACGTGATGTGTATGGTAAAGATAGCTTAACAGAATGCCAGAATTGGTTTACCAAATTATATTCTGGTAATATCAATGCCAAAGATGTGCTGCGTACAGGAAACTTGATAAAATAAAGGCTGTTGTTAATAAGAAATAAATGTTTAGATTATTATTGTTATAATTGTTGCTGTTAACAGTTGTGATTATGTAGTCAAACAGGGTTCTAGTGCAACTCTTAACAATAGATTCCACCTTTATGGCAATATTCAATTAAGATATTTATTTTTAGTTTATCCGGAGAGCTAAATACTCCAAAGTAAAACTTGTTTCCTTGTCTCTTAGCGATTCATAACTTGAGATCTGTCTAGAAAAGACCTTTTGGTCTTGGACAAGTCACACAAGCGATCACTTAGGAGTGGTTTTAGTCGGTAGAAGTCCAATACTATTCTACTGCCTTCCTGTCTCCAATTGCGCTACGCTGATGAGATACAATATATCTAAACCGGTTCGTGGCTGTTCTTAGCAGGAAACCAAAAAATGTATTCCAAATTAATGTATAACAAAATTATCCTATGTTAAGTAATAATTTTAAGATTGTTTAATTGTTTTAAATGTATGTTATTTAAAATTTGCTCATCTCTATTCAGAAATTAATTAGACTTTTATTGGAAACCAATTGATAACTGCAAAAAGTCAAATCATAATAAATATTACATTTTATAAACATTAGGATAAAATAAATAGTTCTATATAATGTATTTGGTTCTCATTGATTGTTTAGTAAAGCATTGTGTAAATAAAATATTTATAATTGATTTTATTTTTAAAAATAAAGCTATAAAACTTACATAATCTAAGTGAATTTCAAATAATTCTACTTTTCAGTATGTTTACATTTTCTTGTTGATTTAAAATATAATACAATTCCAACATGATTACCAAGTGTGTTATTAAGAATAATACTTTAAATGGTAGGTTTTGATTAAAAGACTTGTATATAAAAATTATTTAGGTGTACAGAAAAAAAAATAGCTGAAATTTATTATATTAATATCAATGTATATTTCTTCATAGCGACGTCTGCTGGATTGAAATAAAACATGGAAATTTTGTTGAAAAATAATACCTATTTACAAATGCGATGGTGATAGATACACAAATATGTTTCCATTTATTGGATACAAAATCTATTTTTGTCACCTTGTTTCCATTACAGGAAAATCTGTTATATTTCCTTGATTTATAAATGGTTCATGATTTCATGACTGATTGTTTACTTGTTTGTTTTGAATATAATTAATACATCCGCTGCTACTTTTTTATGGTACATATATACCACAGAGGTGGAATTGTAAATTAATGGCTTGTTTTGTTCCATAATTTATTTATCAGGTTCCTGACATATGTTTCGACAATTACATGTCATTTTCAAAGGTGTAACATTTTCGAAATCATTTAAAAGTGCAACGAAAGATTTTTGTGTGTCTACGGTTCGACCTTCAGTTAGTTCGATAAACTCGTCGTTTTGTAAAAAATCTTGTACTTGGTTTATGTGATCGAATTGTTTTAGAATGGTGATTGTGTTTCGTCTATCTGCTTTACAAATGGTTAACTGTTGAGTTTCACATTTTGTTTTTAATGATTTGATTGTCTTCATCTCGATGTTAGTTGTTCAATCTGAATTTCTGTTTTGTTGAATCTTGAAGTCCTGTTTTATTATATAAGCAAAATATCAGGAAACCGATAAAAAATTTATGGAACAAACAAGTCTTTAATTTACAAATTCACCCCTGTGATATATATATATATATATATATATATATATATATATATATATATATATATATATATATATATTCCATCAAGAATGTAGGAGTGGAAGTATTAATTTTATTCTACATGCTAGTGACGCGAAATTGGCTATTATGTACTAGAAAACATTACTAAAGAGAAAAAAGAGTGCAGTAGTCATATATACTTTATTATACAGTGTCTAAAATTTAACCTAGGACAACCCCTAAAAGTGATGCATACAGAACTGCTAAAAAGATGTGATAACATTACATTTAACCTTTCTCCGACAACCAACCAACAGAAAACACGCAAAAACCTAAACCAGCAGCAAACTCTAAATATTGCATTGACGAGGCTGATACATGGCAAAATTCCATTGTATGTAAAGTAAATAAAACACAAGATTTGTAATTTCACTAATTTTATTATTATTTATCTTGCAAACTCTAACTTAGGTCATAATTTCCATTTTTTTTCAAGGATACAAAACCTAAAAAAATGTTGAATTCACAGGACGAGAGATGGCAATAATGAATACAGGATTAAAATACTTATCACACTGTACAAAGATCCATTTCGAAACTTTAACCGTAGATAACGAAATCGTTTTAAAACGTGCAAAAAACAATACAATACAAAAGGCAAATTTTGCTAGTATAATAAAACAGGACTGCAAGATTCAACAAAACCGAAATTCAGATTGGACCATTAACAACCAGATGAAGACAATCAAATCAATAACAACAAAATGTGAAAACCAACCATTTGTAAAGCAGATAAAGGAAACATATTCACCATTCTAAAACAATTAGATTATATAAACAAAGTAGAAGATATTTTATAAGGCAACGACTTTATTGCATTAACTAAAGATCAGACCGCAGACCTACAAAAATCTTCGCAGTTTTAAATGCTTGTGAAGATGTTACACCTTTGAAAATGAACAGTTATTGTCAAAACGTAATTTAGAAAAGTGAAAAATTAATTATGGAACAAAAGAAGCCTTTAATTTACAAATACACTCTTGTTTAATGAACACAAACAAAGTTTACAATATATTATCAATTTTGACACAACTATAGTTTCGACCTTTGCAGGTCATTATCAAGTGTTGTTTGTATAGTTTGGTGTATTAAAATGAAATCACAGAAGCATGTATGGTATATTGGTAAATTATTCATATTCATATTTATACCTCTTAAAGATAACTTAACATATTTTGTCTTCAACGTTTATATCTGCAGGTTTCTAGTAATATGTTTAACCATTTTTATTTCTCTTTTAGTTTTAAAGATATTTATTTATACTTTTGATTAATTCAATTGTTTTTAATATCTTTGTTTATTTATTATTTAATTTCTGTTTGGTAGATTTAAATAATATTTAAAAGCTTATATTTAATTAATTATTTTTGACGGTTTCAAATATTTTAGTAATACTTGTGAACTCATTTTATCAACATCAGTTATTTTTTTGGCATTTTTATCTACTTTTAGATATTATACATTTGTATGTTTTAGCTATAATTTTTTTAAAGTTTTTAAACTAGAAAAAAAATAAACAATTATTCCTTAAAAGCGTGAACAATAAATAATTTATTGGGATAAGTCAAGTGTAGACTAGGGCAATGAATAATTTATTAATCTATGTTAAGAGTACCCCTGCCTAATAATAGATTTATTGGGATAAGTCAAGAGTACGGTAAGGCAATGGATAATTCAGTGAGTTAGGTCAAGGGTACGCTAGGGCATTGAAAAATTTATTAACCTAGGTCAAGTGTACGCTAGACCAAAAAGATTTATTGGGATAGGTCAAGAGTACGCTAGGGCAATTGATAATTCAGTGAGGTAGGTCAAGGGTACGCTAGGGCATTGAAAAATTTATTAACCTAGGTCAAGTGTACGCTAGAGCAAAAACATGACTCTGAAGGCCAAAAAGACGAGAAGGCAGAAGTTTTATAATTGTTATGTCGTCATGAAATTTATAAGTGTAATACTAAGTTCAATAAAAGGTGTTTATCTCTCTGACTCATTGGGGTAGGTCGAGAATTGAAACTTAAATTAATATTTAATTGGAATAGTTTTAGTGTACGTTAGTGCTATGAATATTTATTAGCCTAGGCCAAAAATACGCTCAGGCAATAAATTATTTATTCGGATAAATCAATAATTCATTAGGACAATAAAAATATATTTGGATAGTTTAAGAGTACACGAGAACAATTAATAAGTTATTATATTATATCAATAAAACCTTAGTGGAATGAGTACTTAATTGGTACAGAAAGAAATAACTAACTTTAGGTTGATGTAATAATAAATTCATTTCTTTTTCCAAATTACCATAGTATAGTCACTCACAAACTTTTTTAACGTACATTCAATCATTTTTAGTTCATTTTACAGAAAGAAATACGTTCAAACTAGTGTTGTTTTGATAGCCTTGCTATTTTGTAACACGCAAATTACTTTTGTATTATTCAATGTCTGTCGAAGTATTAGCTAGAGAAGTAGTTGTTTCAAAAGTGATTTGTTCTTGTAGTCTTAATAAGACTCATTTGTTGTAGATTTTACGAATATATTTTCGTGTTTTTTCTATTTATTAGTGAATTATCTACAACGTAAAGGACTTATATATTTTATTATTATTGAAATTCATAAAAATACTTTTTGTTTATCATCTAAAATGTATTTCATAATGTTTAATGATTACTAAAATATTAACATAAATAATACTTGAGTTCCTACATTACAGAAATATAATTAAAGCTTTATTCAAATGATGGTTGGACCATTATTACGTGGTATGTTTTTTACCATTAAAATTTATTGATATATATATATATATATATATATATATATATATATATAAATATATTATAAAAACACAACTTTTGAAGGCCGTTATCATAAACATAGTAAGTGTTTTGTATAAGTTTTTATTTAATACTCATTAGTGTTGCTGCACATTATTCATTCAATTTAATTTTAGACTAATTAACAAAGTAAAATCATTAATTAAAATTAGACTACATTAATAATAATAATTTCTAAGAAAAGTGTACGAATAATAAAATGCAACAAGTCGCTCAACAAACACGGGGGTCGATACAACGTTATGAGGAAATTCCTTGAAATTTCGAACGTTCTCTCACTTTATGGATCACGATCCTGTAATATAAAGTCATCCGAATATGCTTTTACATACAATGTACGCCGAAAGAAACAATTTCCACATTGGAATACATTTCGCGTCTGCTTTACATAATTAAGCTTTTAGAGGAACAAGGGAAATTCGTAAAATTTCAATTGATTTTATGCTTAAAATATGCAGTGTTTGATTAGGTGGGGCTGTATTATATTACAATTTCGTCGCCGGGTAACTCTATAGTGTAAAAAATGTTCAAATATTTTATAAGAAAATGATTAAGCAATAAATAATACAATATTTAAGTGATATTATAAAGTAATTGAGGGAGTGATTATTATTATTAAAAATAATTTAAATCATGTTCTTTATATTATAAGGTATGCTACTCATATCGACAGTATTCAGATCATGAATTTTGTATACAGACACAGATATTATAATATGATTTGATTAAATTTTAAAAAAGCAAATAAAGCCCCTTATTTTCTTGATTGATTGTTAAGGCGTTGAAACGGCGACGTATTACAAACAAACAATGTTTGTTTCAATACAGCACCAGCAATTTTTTCGCAGATTTTTCAAACTCTAAAGTCGCAATGAAAAAATAACTGTAAAATATATTAAAGTTTCGAAGGTGGTGTTGAATGCAGAGAATTAAAACCAACGACTGGGAATATTAAGATAACGAGACTGTTTTATTTTATTATTAATTTCCTGCTAACAATTACGGACCAGTTTCTATCTATTTTATATCTCATTATAGTAGAGTAGTTTAAGACTGGGTGAGGAAATTTAACTGGGACTTTTAAGCTTCTGTATCATTTTAATTGAATATATTATTATTACATTATATAGATTTTGCATAAAATATATCTTTTACAATCAATTATTAATTTTGTTTGTTTGCTTGTTTGTTGTGTTTCTTTAATATTACGTAATCAAAGCATAGTGACCGAATTAATTTCTTTGTTTGTTTCATAATGTAATATAATTCGTTAATTGTAATATCTAACAAATATAATAGATGATTGAATTTCTCTTTCTATATCATAAGAAGAAAATTACAAATAATATTAATCTCTTTATTAACATATATTACTTAAAATATAATTATGGTTATCTTTTACATTTTAAATTTTAATTAATTAATGAAATTTGTTGGAGAAGTATGTTAAGAAAAAACACTTTGTTAGTATCACAATACTAGCAAAGTATTTCACGATACTAGCAAAGTGTTATTTCTTAACCTACTTCATAATCAATATGTATAACAAAGTAACGGCTTCAACAAATCAATCAAATTTGTTGGCTCACATAACTAACGAATATGATAAAATTATCGAAATAATTTA
Organism: Ontholestes murinus; assembly: GCA_963969525.1. Lineage (NCBI taxonomy): Eukaryota > Metazoa > Arthropoda > Insecta > Coleoptera > Staphylinidae > Ontholestes > Ontholestes murinus. Next base: position 58,029,452 of record OZ018396.1, read on the forward strand.
ATAAAAAATTGAACGTGTCTCGCCTAAGGATGATAGAGGCCAAACAAATGTATTGGCGAGATCAATCAGAACCCATTAGTGTTTTTATGAATCCAATCGTTACAGAAAAACATCGTGATATAAAAACAGACCAATAAAAGCAATAAATCACGATTTTAACAGAAACTAAACCGAATTCCGTGGAATAAATGTGGTAGCAAAGCCAAGTTGAACTTTTATTGTTCCGCGAGAACAAAGACTGATAATAGGTGTGCAACCTGAAAGCCCTAAGGAAACCGATACTTATCTACAATTTAAAGCTGAATACTTGTTATTTCCAGCTCTTGTCGGCAATTATCCCAACCCCAAACAATTCGGCGACAGATGTAAACATCGGTGTAAAGATAAACACGCCCCACATACACGAACTGACGTTATATTTTACAAGCGTTTGTTTAAACATTAGCTGTTTGCACAAACACGATTCCTAGGCCAAAACTAACATATCACCAACATTTATAGAGCTGTGTTTAATGACCTGTTAGCTAAAGTAATAAATTAGGTTCGATGTAAAAATAGGTTTTCATTAATATATTCAGAGATATTCATTCGCGAAAATAAACGTTTAATAATTTTTTTTAGGACTGTTTTCATAAAATCAATAATTACTCCATGCGACGCAATTTTTGCTTCCATATCATATTCCTGTGGGCGATGATGCATAATTATAAACGGAATTTATTCGTGTTATAACAATGCAATTTTACACAGGTCAGGGAATATTTATAATGGTAAATTTATATGTATTGGAAACAAGGTGCCGATATTTAAGAATCAATAAAGGACGCTGCAAATGGAAATGTGGTGATAAAATATAAAATTGATGTTACCTTAAAATCATCAAATAAGTAAGACCTTAAAATTATTGCTTATCAATTATTGCTCTACAACCGAATTTAAAAAGTAAAACATTTTTATATTTGTTTAATTGTCATCCTAATAAAAAAAGAGGGTGTGATTTTTGAACAAAATTTTGTTATAAGATATTATTACCAGAAATAAATATTTTTCTATGATTGACGCTGAAACCATAAACAACATTTTTTAAAGGAGCTGCAATTTATTTTCTTATATCAATCAAGTAAAGTTTCTTTTAAAGTTCGTAATTCTAATATATTTCACTTGAAGTGACATTAAACCACTTAAAAAATGGTGACAAAAGTTAACAGAATTTGTAGTTTTTTTATATGGTTTGTTTTTCTTCAAAATATTTATATTTAATACTTTATACTTTCATTCTGAATAAATCAATTTAGTCCGAAATTGAGCAAACAATATAGACGGATTTTACTTACTCCATAAATTCGCCAATAAAAACTCTTCAAAATTTTGACTCACGCCAACATAACATATACCCAAATAAAACATTGCATATTTAGGATTCTGGAAGTGAATATATTTCTGTTCACACAGACATGCATTTTCCTATCAAGTTCTTCAAATATGTAAACAATTTTAGATAAAATTTTTGACCTACCGATGAACGTAGGCTTTATCGCAATAAAATTTAAACTGAAGTATTCACTGTCATATTGACAAAATCATGAATTAGGATGAAATGCTTCATCGAGCAAAAAATACCCTGCGCAAACACTTTTTTTGGCATCGGAAACAAATCCTAATGGCCACCTCAAGGTGGTTCAGATAAGACAAGAAGACATTTCTTCACGTTTAGATATCTATCATAATGACTTTAAAATAACCACATAATAATAATAACAATGTAGTCAATAAGTTAAGATAAATAAATTAATAGATAAGAGATTATTTATTCTTTATTATTTATTCTTTATTAGCTTCGTTACTTCTACTAACAAGTAAATATATACAAAAATTTTGGCCAGAAATCACAAGCGAAGTTCACTGCTTCGTAATAATCTTCCACTCGACCCATATCCTTCCACAGACAAGTGATAGCATGTTTTGCTTCTGGATTAATTCTTGACTTATTAATGCAGCAAATATGCTGTATTTTGTCCCTTTTTGAAGGAAATTCTAGACATTAATCTATACATGCCATCATGATGTTTACACTATTTGGAAGAGGCGTATTATTCAATGTAGACAAGTTTTTTTTTATAAATGTAGACATTGAAAGAATATTCAAACTGCATGAGAACAAAATATGATTCAAGTCACCTTCACTTGCTCCACACCCACACACACCTATTTTAGCGAGGTGTGGAAGGAATTATTCATGTCCTAATTTTAAGACAGCGATCGTTGATGAAGCAAACCTGCTGACCTTCATATGAAAGATGTAATTTAAGAGTAAGAGTTATATATACTACGTAATATTGACTTTGACTTCCTTCAGATTGCTTCCAGTATTCCCTCTTCCAAGCAACTCTTATACTACGTTTTTAGATGAAATTTAGGTCTTCATAAAGTATTTTATCGTTTTATTTCTCCTCAGCTAATTTTTCCAATTTATCCGCAACATCATTTCCAGTGATAACACAATGTGCTTTGATCTAGATAAATAAGATTTTGATAGGGTTCAAAGAATAACTCAAGTGATTTACTGTGCTAATTAAAGTATTTTTAAAATTATCTTGATTAAATTATTTAATAATCGAAAGAAAGTCTGCGTTTATTGCAATATTTGAAGACGAACATGTTTTATTAATGTTTGATAAGCACCAGTTTAACGATTTTTGATGGCTTATGCTTCCAGTGAAAATATTCAAGAAAATTGACAAACCGAAGGGGAATATGAAACCATAAATTCAGGTATAATGTATAACCATAAATTCAGGTATAATGTCAAATTGTCTGCTAATACTATTATATATAACCTGGTTTTCCTCTCTACACTCACCAAAAGTTGTAGAGATACAAGATTAAATTATGCAATTTAAATATTCGATATCTTCAAGACGAATGCTTCCAAACAAGTAGACCATAGTTATTTATGCTATGTCAAGGAATAATAATAATAGCCGGCCTTGGCTTGGCTAAATTTCTCCGTAAAATATGTTAGTACCCAGTCTGCTCTGACATTAGTCACCTGTTATCTCTTATTCACCGTATATTTGTCACTCATTTTGCGTTTTATATCATTTTTCTTTTGTTATGTTTTGCTTATCATCTATGAATCATTGTTAGCTATAACAATTATATCAAACACTTTTGATGACAGATGACAAATGACAGATGATATTGACGGTTTTATATGAGTTGTGTGAAGTTATCACTATATAATTAAAACACTTTGTTATTTCCTTACTTCACTTTCATTTTTAACTGTGAGATGTACATTTCAAGTACCATGTACTCATTATCAATGACTAAATGACAGATGATAGATGATAAATGACAGGTGACAAATGCAAATGTGTATCAAAATATACAGGTGACAGAGAATAAATGAAAGTTAACAGAATGACAGATTAAAATTAAAAGTTAATAGATGATAGATGACAAATGACTTTTAATAGAAGATCAATAGATACCCATAAACATTGACAAATGATAAATAAACACAGAATTCCTGAAGATTGTGAAGAACTGGAAAAAATTAAATATTTCTAGCAATAACAATTTCAAACTGTTGATGAGAGATAACAAATGATAGTTGACAAATGACTGATGACAGATGATAATGGGAGATACACATGAAAAATGACAAATGATAAATCATAATTAAATACAAAATTCCTTAAGATTGTAAACTGGAAAAATCAATAACAATTTTGTCATTCTTTCCAATAGTTCAAAAATTCTTCACTAGATGACTAATGAAATATGACAAGTGGCAAATGATAGATGACACAAAACAAGTGTCTTATAGCAAATTGCAATTGAGAGTTAACAGTTGGTAGAAGACACATGACAGACGACGGATGACAATTTACACATGGCAAATATGTATGAAAAATTACAAATGACAGACAATAATTGAGGTCTAACAGAACGATATATTTGTCACTTATTTTGCGTTTTATATAATTTTTCATTTGTTATGTTTTGCCTATCATCTAAGAATCGTTGATAGCTATAACAATTATATCAAAGTCTTTTCAGTAGTTTAAAAATTCTTCACAGAAGTTAGTTGGCTAATAACGATTCATAGATGACAGACGAAACATAACTAATGAAAAATGATACAAAACACAAAATAAGTAACAATTTTTTTGGGGATAAGAGATGACAGATGACAAATGACAGATGATAAATGATAAATTGCAGGTGACAAATGCAAATGTGTATCAAAATATACAGATAACAGAGAATAATTGAGAGTTAACAGAATGACAGATTAAAATTAAAAGTTAATAGATGATAGATGACAGCTGACAGAATGCAGACAATAGAAGACAGATAATCAATAGATACGTATAAAAATTCACAATATATAAATAAACACAGAAATCCTGAAGATTGTGGAGAACTGGAAAAAATCAAATAATACAAAATAAGTGACAAATTTTATTTATTTTTTTATTTATTTATTTATTATAAACGGGAAACCCCTTTATACAATATAATACATGTTGTGACATTAAAACTAGTGAAAATAAGTACAAAATTTAATTCGTGAAATTAAAATAAAATACGATTAATACATTTATTTAAATGCGTTGCGTTTAATATTAAATTTGAAACTTTGGAAAGAGCTATTGAATAGGTCAAACCATTCATAATCATTATAATTATTCGCATATCTCATAATACGGGCTACAGAGTTATTATGACTGAAATTGGTTGTATAAACTTGCTCACGAAATAACGGTCGAGATCTTAGTAAACGATAATTTTCCGTAAAGTAGAAATTTAAGTGTGCTAAAATAAATGAACAATCAATAGAGCCGTTGATTAGTTTGTGTAATATACATAATTATACATATTGCGGATAAAAGATGACAGATGACAAATTTCAGATGATAGATAATAAATGAAAATGTGTATCAAAATGATTAATAAACACAGAATTCTTGAAGATTGTGGAGAACTAGAAAAAAAACAAATATTTATTTCTAGAAATAACAATTTCAAATTATATTTGAGAGATAACAATAGTTGACAGATGATAGAATACAGATGATAATGGCAGATACACATGAAAAATGACAAATGATAAATCATAATTAAATTCAAAATTCCTTAAGATTGTAAACTGGAAAAATCAATAACAATTCAGCCTTTCCAATAGTTCAAAAATTCTTCACTAAATAACTAATGATATATGACAAATGGCAAACAAGTGACATATAGAAAATTGCAATTGCGAGTTAACAGTTGATAATAGACACATGACAGATGACAGATGGCAATTTACAAAGGGTAAATATGTATGAAAAATTACAAATGACAGACAATAACTGAGGTCTAACAGAACGATAGATTATAATTGGGAGTTCACAGATGACAGATGATTTATGGCTTGTGACAAGTGACAAATGTCAAATTTGTATGTAAAATTAGAGCTAACAAATAAGATTGTAAACTGTAAAAATTAATAATAATTCAGCCTTTCCAATAGTTCAAAAATTATTCACCTAATAACTAATGATATATGACAAATGGCAAACAAGTGACATATAGAAAATTGCAATTGCGAGTTAACAGTTGATAATAGACTCATGACAGATGACAGATGACAATTTACAAATGGCAAATATGTATGAAAAATTACAAATGACAGACAATAACTGAGGTCTAACAGAACGATAGATTATAATTGGGAGTTCACAGATGACAGATGATTTATGGCTTGTGACAAGTGACAAATGTCAAATTTGTATGTAAAATTAGAGCTAACAGATAAAAGTAGAGAGTTAACAGAATAATAGATTATATTTATGAGTTACCAGATGATAGATGACAGCCGACAGATGTCAGAAGATAGAAGACAGATAATCAACAAGCAGATACGTATGAAAATTGACAAGTAACAAATGATAAATAAATACAGAATTCCTGAAGATTGTGGAGAACTGGAAAAATCAAATATTTCTAGCAATAACCATTTTCTCAAATTGCAGACGAAAGGTGACAGATGGCAGATGACAGATGACAACCGATAGAACACAGATAGATAATGGCAGATACACATGATAAAATGATAGATGACATAAAACAATTAACACATAGCAAATTGCATATTAAGAGTTAACAGATGATAGAAGACACATTAAAGATGATAGATGACAGCTGACAAATGGCAAATATGTATGAAAAATTACAGATAACAAACAATAATTAAGAATAAACAGAATGGGAGATAATATTTGAACTTGTCAGATGACAAATGAAATATGACAAATCAGAAATGATATAAAACACAAAACAAGGGCAAAATGACAAATTAAAATTACGAGATTACAGATAAATGACAGGTGACAAGTGGCAAATATGTATGAAAAAATACAGATACCAAACAATAATTAAGAATTAACATAATGACAGATTACAACTGGAACTTGACAGACGACATGACAGCTGACAGATAACAGATTAAAAGTGTTAGATACAGATGAGAAATGATAATAATTTTCGCACTTTTTTTTTACTAATGAGGTGGGGTCGCTTAGCGTCCCTGCACTGCGTTCTGCGTGGTCCTTTTGTGAATCTTTGGATGGTTTACCCCTTGGGTATTTCTGTGTCTTCTATGAGTTTCTGCAAGGAGATGCTCTTTGGAGACTCTTCTTAGACTTTCAGAATTTAACAGTGCATTCTCGTTTATATGCTTCGCAAGTACACAAGTGTAGGTGTTGGGGAGTTTCCTCTTCTTCCAAACACCCACGGCGTAGGAAGCTTTTCTCAATTCAATGTTAATGCTTATACAGGTCAGAGTGCCAAGTGAGTAGTCCTGTGATTTTTTTACATTCAATCTGCTCAGTCTTGATAGTATCAACGTGCTGTCAGTTACCAGACCATCTAGGAAGACTCTTGTATGCCTTATTCTGATTTGGTTATGCCATACCTTTTTGTGCTCCTCTGCTAGCTTGCGTCGTATTATTTCCTTTTCGGTTTCATGAGGTATACCGAAAACGAGTTCAGGCCCTCTTAATTCACCTTCTGCCCCTTGTTTGGTCACAAATTACGTAGGGTGCACATTATTGCAACAATTTTGGAAGCATTTTGTTGTAATTTATTTGCATCAAACTATTCCTTCGATATAAATAATACTGTTATATCCTTGTATCGTTTCTTTACACTTCATTTTCTATGCTTAGATAGTGTAATAAGTGCGATGAAAAGATATAACAGTGTTATTTTTATTAATATACTCATCATGAAACCCAAAAAACAAATTTCCTTCGATGTTTAAGAGACGATTTTATTCAGCTGCAAGCAATGGTTAGGCTGTGTAACCGAACCTACAAAAACGGTATAAGATGGAATGTAGATTTATTTATTTATTTAGATCTTTGGTTTTCTTTCTTAAAAAAAACTACATAAAGAAACAAATAAATTAAAGAAAACATATATAAAACCCTTTTTGCATCATGATGTTGGGAAGCCAGGTAGTCTCATCCACTTCCGGAAAATTTATATTTTCTTTTATATTGTATTTTAGTCCACTTATTAGGAGGAACATTTTGGCAGTATATGTCAACATGACAGATATATAATATAATCGACATTGTTGAGGAAGTCATTAATATCTAGTAGAAACAGAAGTGGACCGAGTGAAGATCCCTGGGGTACACCATGTTCTACAAGTCGCTTAGAAGAAATATTACCAATCAACCTTCACTGTTTAATATCTCTCAACAAGATACGATTTTATTAGTTTGTAATTTACATCGCTAAAGCCGCAAGAAGATAATTTATTAATTAATAGATCATGATTAACAAAATTAAAGGCTCTTGTCAAGTCAAGAAGAACAACATGGTTAAATCACCTTCGTCAAATGAATCTCTTATACTATTAACAGTTGTGTGTCATTTTCTGGATCCAAATTGATGTTTGTTGAATAGAAACTAAAAACGATACAATTTGATATGTGCACATAAAATATAATATACACTCCAGTATTTTGGTGAAAACTGGAACAACGCTTCCACAATTAAAAATTAATTAACATTCACGTGTATAAAACGAATCCTGCACACAATATAAAACTAATTATAAACTTTTAAAATTGTGCAATATACAAACCTGTGTTTGAAATAGTCCTCGTTTTTATAATTAGATACGGTTCTCTGATTTTATCTCTATGAGGAATATCTCAGTTTCGTCCTGTATTGCTATCCGAGAAATGTAGCTGATTATTTCTACGAATACATAAAAAAATAAAATACATAGGACGAAAATTGAGTAATATAAATTCCAGGGCCGCCTTTGATGGCAAGTGAAGAGCGCTCTGGCTATAGGTCAGCGACGTAAATACTAATAATATGAATTAATTGCATTTCCGAGTAGTATGCATATGTGAAACTGTGGCCCGCTTTATTGAATGAGACTACTCCATTGTCCTAAACTGTTCAACGACCATACACACATTACAGAGGGAACAATTTCAATTATTTTCCAAATGATGTATGCGTCGCGTCAAGAACGATCTGTATTCAGTTGGTTGCATTTTATATCCATATAATAATTAAATAATTGATACACGAAATGTATTTTTAAAGAGGGGTCAATACTACAAACTTAAATTTAATACACTGCTTTCCTGTCATTAGAAAAACAAAAAACATTTCGTAAATCTTCAGCAATTAGTCTTAGTAATACTTAGTTGTAGATTTACGAAATGTTTTCGTAATTATTAGTTAATTTTCTACAAATTAAAGGACATAAGTGCTTTATGCTTTTCTCTCTATTGCGATAATTGTTTAATTATTTTGAGTTTTTAACAGTAAAATTAGGAGATCGCTGGATTGGAGGTAGACCTCATTGGTGGTCTGCTCGATCCCCGGACTTAACCCCTTTGTATTATCTTCTATGAGGGCTGTAAAGTCATTTGTTTACACTACTCAAGTGAAAAGATAATTTCTGGTTATAACACAATAAGAAATCACCCTGGTGTTTTTTTTGAAAGACAGGAGAAGAGTGGGTTACTGCAACCTAGGTTCATGTTCTTCTAGATTAGGAAATTTTACCTGTAATTCGACCTGTATCTTCAAAACAAAGCGAATTTTCAAAAATGGTTAAAGGACAAAATATTTTTAGAATAGCAATTTTGATTTTTTGCCCAATATTTTAGTTCAGTGTTTTTTATGACTCACCACGTGGTAACCATCGCAAATATCCAAAAGTTCAGTAATTTATAATCAAAACCTAGTTACTGTAAATTGTGTAAGTTCCTTTTGATGATATAATATTCCGCATTTGATCCAAACCAAGATGAAATAATTTTAGATGAGCTTCAAGAAGATGGTATATTGTGAACTTTGCCTATATTTTATTCTATATGTGATTAATTTTTTTTTTTGATATTAATGGAGTTTTCTTGGATCCTAAAGACATGGTACATTTTGATATTAAGAATAAAGAAAACACTTTTACTTTTAACTTTAAATTTAAAGTGGTATAAAAAAAACTAAAAGTGTTTTCTTCATTTTTAATACATTTTATATATATTTTGGATTGTTGTGTAAGCATATTGGAATAAATAAATGATACTGTTACTATTGTTGGTTTGAGTTTACGTGAAGTGTTTCGTAAATGAAAATAACACACAGTTTATTCCTTACTTCACTTGTTTATTTAAGCGTTAGATGTATATTTCGTTCACAAGGTGAACATTATTAATAACAAACAAAAGTTTGTTATTGATAATGTTTACCTTGTGAACGAAATGTACATCTAACGCTTAAATAAACAAGTGAAGTAATAAATAAACTGTGTGTTATTTTCAAATGATTCTGTTGCTAATAGTGTATGCATATTTTCATTTCTTTCTGGATATAGAAAATAATCTTACTGTTCAGCATTATTATTGTGTTACAAATAAATGCATGTTTCATTAGTCTTAATTGATTTATAAAAATGATTTTACAGTATCTGATAACACGTATTACGCACACATAACGCAATTATTTGTTTACCCCATATTTACTGATTTTTGCGAATTGCCAAATGCTGTTTGCTGTTTTTGGTGCGAAAATGTTTTATGTATATTAGCATTAATGTGCTTGTAGGATGTTCGACGTTATTGGTATAACAGCATAATGTAAATCACACCACATCGTACAAAGCAGGGGGAATAAGAGATAAAAAAATATTGATGCTGCTCTGCTGTCACTGCCATTATTCGCTGTAGTCATTGTATTCAAAGTTTGGAATATCCTACAAGTGATTATATTTTATAAAGCGATTTGTTGATTGTTTCTATGAAAAAATATGATTTTAGTACATTATAGAATTACAAAACCTTTAGTTATCATTCTGCACATTCTTGTTATTATTTAATTTATAGAAGTATTAACAAATTCTATTTACAAAAACATTTGGTCTTCTACGCACGAAAGTTCAAAAATGTTTAAATTTCTATACAACAACGCAATCTATAAAACTAAATAAAACATTAATGTATAGCAGCATTAAACTATTCAAAAATATGAATATTTAGGAGAAGTGAAAATAAATTCAGTTCTATATAAAAAAGAGCATATATCACTTATGTAAATGCAGTATAGTATGAAATTATTAAATTTAATATAATTTACAAAATTCGCAGAAAAAATATAACTGCGAAATTTCATTATGTTTACTAATTAAACTTACGACTATTTCAGCGATAAGTAATTAATATTATTATAAATCTGTACAACTAGTGTAGTTGAAATATATATATATATATATATATATATATATATATATATTGAATATTAAGTTTAGCAAGTTCACATCACTTTCGTTATAAGTGCGACACACTCCACTAATTACTAAGATGAATTAATTAGCAGGCTTGTAACTTTGTTATCAAGAAGCGGGCAACTAATTTACCTTTAATATATTCACCTCGGCCTCAATTGAAACAAATCGTCAATAAGGATTTCCAGTTGAGCAGCACATGTTCTAGGTTGTATTATTATTGGTAGGTAAACATTTTAAACAATAAATTTCATTTCATGGCGATATTGGTGACATGTTTTTTTTTATTGCTAATAACGATTTTCCCTTATTCGACCTCGGCGGGCTTATTATCTAAGAGGATCCCGATGGACTAATGAATTATATTGTGCTTACAGCAAATCACAATCAGTGTATAAATGAGGTAAACCTGCACATGACATTTCAATATTTCGTACTGTAAACGTGGAACTTCAAGGATAATAAACTATATTCTTTTCTGTTCAATTGTGGAGTCGTTTAATTTGTTGTACATCTTCAATATAATGAAGAAGTAGACACGATTACTTTGTTTTATTACTTTATAAATTGGTACGATTTTATAAAGTAATCGTGTCTACTTTTTCATTATATTTTTTCTTACTTTAGCGCAGCTTTAAGATTAAACATTATTTTGTTACCTACATAATCCTTTCAGCATTTACTTTCTATGATTTGTTTTTTTTAAACAATGCTTTAAATGTTGATTGATGAGTTACGTTAAGATGGTGCAATATAAAATAACTTATAATCATTCTGAAGAAATCGATTACAAGTAATTTTATAATGGTTTAAATCATTCTACGGTATAGCAAAGTATTTCACTTGTACTGTCCTCCTCCTCAGTGTTCGTTTCTATAAATTAGAAATAACATCGGATTCCCGAGTTATTGATTTTATCAGCTCTTACTGTTTCCACAAACACGACGATATTTTAAATATCAAGTCAGGAGTTTACGCCAAATGTTTTATTACTTTTACATTCCTGCCTATTTATTTTAATAAATACACAAATTTAAAAAAGTGTATTCGGAATGGTTTTATCCTAGTTGTAAGTTTTTGGCAAAGCAACTGTGAACAATTTAAAAATGAATAATGTACTGTATTTTTTTTGTGATTAGACAGACACAAAATTATGCTCATCTAATAAACACTGTTAATTGATAGATACATTTGAAATGAAGCATTATAATAATAGGAATACTATATAAGACAGCTACTTCTAACAAGTGCATAATATAAAGTAAGTTTATTAGTAATCATTATTGAGTAAGTATTTCCATTTTATGTTGTAAGTTTAATGCATTTTGTATGCAATTAATAGTGTGAGTGACCAATTAATATTATTTATGATATTGTACAAGTTTAAGTTATTAATTTTTCAAAAATTATATCTTTTATTTATATTAGTGGCGAATGATTCTGGTTTGCTATTGCTATGTATTATTACTTCTATTAAAGCTGAAAATGCTGAACAGTATGGATCTTCATTTATCATGTTCTAACTTAACTTTACAATACAAATTACATAGAAGTAATCTAGCAAAATGTTACTAGTGTTTCTAATAATATTAAATTGAACGAGTTTTAAAACATATTAAAATTTACAAGGGAAACAAGTTTAGGATTATGAGATTAAAATGCGAAAGCCGGCATAATAATATCACCAATAATTATTATAGGCTTATCGAGAATAAACTGTTTAATTTCTTCTAAATCTAGCATTTTACCAGTAGTTAAAGTTAAAAGAGTTAAATTTTCATTTTGCATAGTATAAAATCAATTGATGGCACTTACATATCAATTCGTTTGGTATCGATACGTTCAAAAGAAATACCATCGTTAAATGTTATTAGAATAATGGACATACTATTTAAAGCTTCATTAAATAATTTTTTCTGCCTTAAAGAAATAAATCGTTCCGAATTCTTGTTCTGTGCAGATATTTAAATACATTACAAATGTCAGTTATTTATCTCTTTAAACTCCCAAACTCCAGCAACTGATGTTATATTAGTAATTTAATTTAAGCAGAATACGATTTAGTTCTTAAGGTCTATTCTTATAGTGTTCAAATACTTCAAGATTTGCACATGCATAAAGATCACTTAAAACAGAAACAAGTTTATAATTTTATTCACAAACTAAATGATTAAACTAAATGGCCTTAAATACGAGATGGTCTATATTAAAATAGGCAAGTCTAAAGAATAAGCTTCAATGAGAGAGAAAATTAGCAATCATCAAGCAATTTGACCTAGATTCGTTTGTATGAGGCACAATTGAGTGCTAATCATATCACAAATATCAGTGATGCTTTTTTATCCTATCCTCTATCTCTCAGATTTATTTGAATAGTTCGATTTTCGAAAGGGAAGAGCGAGAACACTCTTTGGAGTTATTCCCAGACAAATGCAAAAATTGTCACCCACCTTATCAGTAATCTGTTTATTTAATAATAATAATAATATAATTATTAAACGGAATCACCTTTTAAATTAGAAATAACATAATTCATGATGAAACATAAAATTAAAATACAACTAAAAGTAAACTTATGATCGTACGTAACAATAACATATATCAAAATTGAAATGAAATTCTTTTGAGTTCTGATTTAAACTTAGATAGACTAGAACCAAACAAATCAATATTATTATTATGATTTGAATCATTAGCTACACTCATAAATCTAAAAAGTGGATTATTTGAATCATAATTAGTGCGTACTGTTGGTAATCTAAATAAGGGTTTATGCCGTATATTTATGTAAGTAGAACTTACTGAAAAATTTAATGAAGCCAGTATTTCAGAACAATTAATATTACCCGAAATTAATTTATGCAGAAAACACATATCTAACATAATTCTACGAAATTTCAAGGAATCCAAGTTATAATGAATACAAAGAAAGGAATAATCGGCAACTGAAACACCAGCAACATCAAATCTACGGAACATATAAAAAAGAAACTTGCGCTGTACTTTCTCTAGCGCTAATATATGACAGTTATACTGAGGAGACCAAATTACAGATGCATATTCTAAATTTGATCTTACTAAACATATATAAAGAGTTCTTAGCGCGTATGGTCCGAAACTATCACTATTTCTAAAAATAAAGCCTAATATTTTAAATGCTTTGTTAGCAATAGAATTAATATGATCTTTAAAGGACAATTTAGAATCGAACACAACCCCTAAATCTTTAATACTATAGACTCTTTCCAACTGCTCAAGGTTAATCGAGTAGTCAAAGAAAGCTACACTATTTTTTCTTGAAAATGAGATTGAATTACATTTGTATATTTTCAAAAATAAATTGTTCTTTAAACACCACTCAAATAAAATATTTAAATCATGTTGCAGTTCAAAACAACTACAAATGTTATCAATAGAATGAAATAATTTTAGGTCATCCGTAAACATTAAAGATTTACAGTACTTGAACGAATCACACAAATCATTAACAAATAACAAAATCAACACTGGCCCAAGATGAGTTCCCCGAGGAACGACAGAACATACATCAATTTCGAAAGACGTGTGGCTATTAAGTTTAACAATCTGAGAGCGATTTGATAAAAATGAATTTATCCAGTTAATTATTTGAGATGAAAATCCATAAGCATTCAACTTAGCTATTAATATCTTGTGGTCCACACGGTCAAACGCTTTAGCAAAATCAGTGTATACAGCATCGACTTGTTTAAGCTCAGAAAAACTTTTTAATATATAATTCTCAAAACATAAAAGATTAGAGATAGTAGATCTACCATCAAGAAACCCCTGTTGATTATCTACAGTGATATTCCGAGTTAAGTATCGAAGCTGTATAGAAATAAGCTTGTCTAGTATTTTAGGAATAAAAGATTGTACGGTAACACCCCGATAATTGTCAATTAGGTTTTTTACCCCTTTTTTGTGAATAGGAATAATAAAAGATTTTTTCCAATATTGAGGGAAGTAACCTAAAAATACTGACTGTTCCAATAGCCAGTGAATAGGCCTAGAAAGAGTATATACACAATTAAAAAGGAAGTAACCTGAAATACCATCCGGACCACAATTAAATTTATTAGACAATTTTAAAATTTCATTTTTCAATTTTTCAACACGTCTTCCAAATTAATATGCAAACATGACAAAGAATTAACCTTATTAATAAAATTGAATTTAGGGATACTAGTCACATTTACACAATAAGAAGAAGAAAAAAATGAAGCGAAAGCGTTAGCTATATCGTGCCCGTTGTCGAATATCCTGTCTTCAAAACTCAGAGCTTTGGGAACACTTGTTGAATTCTTCATTCCTTTGACAAAACTCCAAAAATTCTTCGGATTGCATCTAATGTCCTCTTCAATTTCATCAATAAACGATTTGAAAAGAGATCTACTTCTCTTCTCTACTCTGAAATTCTCATAGTCATTAATATCGCCAGATTGTTTATATAATAAGTGTGCCCGTTTTTTTTCTTTAGTTAAACTTATAAGTTCACTGTCGAACCATTTCGGGTTTCGCGAACTAAAGATAGTTTTAACCGGAACATACATTTCAATTAGATCTGATAATATTAGATAAAACATTTCAAGAGCACTATTCAGATCTTTATTTACAAAAACCAAATCCCAATCCACTTCAGCAAGAGCAATATTAATAGCACTATAGTTGTCTCTTTTAAAGTCGTAAATTTTATCATTGATGTTTAAGTTACGTTGTTTCATTAAAACGTTAACATCAATATCATAGGCGATTTGATGCATAGAATTTTTGCACAGAAGATCATTAGAAGCAGTTATATTAATTAGCACTAGTGCTAAAAACTAAATCAAGAAAAACGCCTCTATTGTTGGGAATAGTATTCAATTGAAACATGTTCAAAAAACTATAGGTTGCAGCAATGACATCACATGCACTATCCGAAGATACAGAGTGCCCCACTACACCCATATCGTCATTATCCCAAGTGGCAGAGGGAATATTAAAATCACCACATATAATAATTTCGTATTCTGTATAATCATTGACAATGGATTCGAGGATGTGACAATGTTCGTGATATTTCACCAACGGCGAATTCGGAGGAATATACACACCCCCAATTAAGAAACGTTTATAAGAAAATTTAACAATAACAAAAAATTGTTCAACCGTTGAAGTACCTATGGAAACTTCAAAGGACAATAATTCTTTTCTTACGGCAATCAGTACACCACCTCCACGCAATTTATCGCTTGAGTTAGGCCCTCTATCGGCACGGTAGATAATAAAAGTATCGCATAGTAGTTCACTGTCAGAAATATCATTATTTAATCAACTTTCAACAAATATTATAATATCATATGAACATACGTTAAGGAAATGAATAAGTTCTTTAATTTTGGTTCTAATACCACCCACATTTTGATAGAAAATACTTAGTTTTTTTTTAATACTAGCTGGTTGCCGAAGAGGAGATTCAGATTTAGAGACAATTTTTGGAACGTTATTAAAATATTTTATGGCAAGAGTAGGTTCACCATTCTTTTTTCTTTTGTCAACTTCCGACTCCATAGACTTTAATAACGTTTGTTTGACAGTTAAGTCACGTTCGATTTTAATGTGAGAATAACAGATTTTATTTTATTTACATTTTTTAATATAGTGAAAGGAATAGAATTATTGTTGTAAAATATTTTAACGGGGCGGGGAAAATCCGTTTTACGTCCGATTCTAATAATTTTTAAAGGCGGCGGAATATCATCTATTACTTTAAACAAATCCTTAATTAGGCTCAAGTCGTACTCAATACGAATGGATGAATTGCTGGAATTTGATTCAGATAAATTAATAATCATAATTTTTTTAGATCTAAATTGTCTATCCTCGATTTCGCTAATAATTACATCCTCAGGACATCCCACAGACAAATATTTATTTTTCAAAGTTTCCACGTCTAATTTTAGATTTTTGATTTCATTTTCTAATTGTTCTAATTTAGTATGAATAACATCAAACTTAGAACTGATCCTTTCAATCGAAGACTGCAAATTATTATTCAAAATCTGGAGTCTAAATATTTTTCAAAAAATTGTTTTAATTCACTCACATTGGTAATTGAAATATCAGGACTCTGTTCGGCAGAATATAAGTTAGATGAGGATAAACAATTATTGCAGGCCCATTTAACTCCATTATCTTTCCTTTCTTCTTGTTTATAGAATTTTAGTACATGTAATGGCAATGCAATGCAATCGCCATGATACCATTTTGAGCAAGTACAGCATTTCATAGCATCACTAAAATTATTATTAGGCGAAATATGTGTTAGACACACTTTACAGAGAACACCCATTTTAAGAGGATCACAGGGACACACGCTTCACACCACTCGGTCCTTCGTGGTGACTTTAAACAACACACAAGGGAAGACCACGGAATTGGTAATTATTAAATTGAAATCAAATTAGTAGGCAAAATAACACAAACATGTATATAATATATACAACCCAATCTACACCGAAAAAAACGTAAATAATAACGGCACCAATTTAGGTTAACCCAAGTTTAATAGTGAAAATAATATAAACTGTTGGGTGTTAAAATCAACTCACCCGTAAATACAAATCGGGGGTGTAACACTAAACACTTTTACAACTTTTACTAATTAAGACGCACTGCAACAATAGAAATCACAACTTTTAATAGAGCACATGTACGTAATGACACCTAGTACATCAAACATTTGTGATCTTTACAACCAATATAAGTCTTCTGTAGCAAGTGCTCAGTTTTCTTCTAGAAATGAAGGCGTTTACTTTCAAATGCTTAGTAGCTCTTAGACGCCTACGCCCATCTCCATTTGATAGCTATCTTTCGCAGTCGCTTCTTTGAACGAGATAATTAAAGAAAATCATTAGAAGCTTAATTAAATACTTGACTGTGTTTCACTATTGTTATATTCCTCCGAATAATTTCGACCGTTCGTTATTCTCCAGGAGAAATTAAAAAAAATTGTTAGTTCTTTCATCTTAGCATGACAAAAATGTAAAAATGTAATGTCCTTGCCTTATGTCTAAAAGATCATCTCATCTCTGCATTATGTGTGGTAAATTTAAATGCCCATTTCCAGACTTTTACAGTAATACCAATTATATTTTGTAAATAACTTCACAGAATGTCTTTTTCTTTTTCTTAGAATTCGAACTCTTCAAATAAATCGACGAGATAGAGGATGGACAGAGGAGAACATTATTAACAAAATTTTATCATGCATGTAAGTCAAAATCATCTTAACAACCTATAATCCGGGGTTTATTTCCCATCATAACAAGAAAAGAAATTTATCCCTTGAACTTCTCAATAAATTGATTGCCACATTGACTTAAATGTCATAAAATAACTCCACGAAATTTGCGAAAAATAGCCACGAGCAATGGTATTAGGTATTATTTATTTTATACAACATGCCAACAAATAAATATTATGCATATAAATTCTTTACAAAGATTTTAATCGCACTGGGAAAGGCTTGAATTCACAAAAAATGTGTTCTTTTATTCTCACTCTGCTCCATGAAGACTTTCTTGATGAGTATTTATCAAATAATTTACCAAATACGGTTTTTTGTCGTGTCATTATTGCAAAATATTGCCTCAATGGTAATAATCACCTACTGGCCAACACTGCCATGTGAACTCTGCTTCAAGTCTTGTTATCTAAAGTCCAACGTTATTCTGATGTATGTTAATTAGTATTGTTTTTTTGGACTTGTAAAGTCAATAAACTAAACCAAAGTAAAGTTCCTTCTCTAAACTTGAGCCAATTGCTATAATTGGTAATACACAGTTCATTCTACTAAAAATCATGTTGGCATATAAATTCCTCAGTAAGCTGATACCTAATGATAATCTTAATCCCGTATTTAGTAACACGTCAACGACGATGGCTGGTGATTTGAACTTCAAAAGCCATTGGTTAAATAACAGGGTTGCGAATAGAATGAGTTATTCAAACTTATTTTGAAACACTCAGGTAGCTTGTTTATTCTCGAATCGATTAGTCGAAGGCATTTACCTCAAATGTCAACTGGATTATCGACTACATTTCTGAAGTCAGTTCTTTCTTCAAAGTTAATGAGTTCACAACCAGCAGAATTACCTCTTAGGCCTTTCCATCTCTCACCTTAGTGGGAAGAGTTCTCAAAATTTGTTCTTCTGTAGGAGGTAAATTAAGAAACTTTTAAACAATATATATGCTTGAAAAATAAAATATATTGTAGATGCCTAAGGTATATACAATATATTTTATTTTTCTTGTAGGTAAGCTTGTCCACTCTACTTTGTATACATTAATCAATAAAGAGGGTATCGTCAAAGGAGATAGATATTAATTGCTCTTAGTACGAAAATACATGTGTCACAATCAGCTCTGGATGGCTCGACTATGAAATGTGTTGAACAATTCTACATTCAGCACTTTGATATGTGTGTATTTAGTGTATTTCTACGTTGAAACCAGAATTTCGTATGCTCTGATATTTTCGTTGCTTTTTTGATGATTTTTTGGTAATATTGTTTTCGAGATCATTACCACAATTACAATAAATAGTATTAGAATAAGGCACTCTTTGTTAAATCAAGCATTGATGAGGGTAGCAAGTTGTTTCTTCATTTGTACTCTAAACTAAATTTTTACTTTTTTACATCACTTTTTAATATACCTTTACCACTAGTTACAATTGCTTTATCAATTGATAATCATTTCCAAACTAACAACATAAAATATTATTTACAAAACTATATGTACCAATTAGTGATGAAGGTTTAAATTAAATTACATTTGGTTTGTTCCACAATTTTTATCTATTTACTCGAGTAGTTTCGCCTCTTAAGGAATTATCAAGAGTAAGTTACAAAAGAAACTAGTTTCTTGGTAATTTCTTAAAAAGCGATACCAGTCGAGTAAATAGGGAAAAAATGTAAAAGAAACCAAGTGTAATTGAATTTAAACCTTCATCAGTAAATGTTTAAAATCTTTGATCAATCAAGTAAGGATATTTATCTTAAAAAAGAAATCAGTAATTTTTGTGTTTGCCAAGACTCATAAAAATACCCTTGATAAAATTTTCTTAACAATATATTCAATAATTAAACTATGTAGAGTTTGCTTAATTATAACTTGGTGAAAAATAATTAATGTTCTCCTAAACAGACTCGATTTTTTATACCTAATCCTTTTAAATTTTTTAACGATAATATTTAAAATTTACAAAGTCAAGGCCAAAAATTACCAACATAAACAGTTATTTCCTATTTTAAGTCGTGTATGAATTAAGGATTTACTTAATTATTATTCAGACTTTCATATTATTCGTTCCTTTTTATACGAGTTTATATTCCAGTAGATATAACTCATATAAAAAGTGAATAAAAGTAGGATCGAATATATGTATACATTCAGCCCTAAATAGCATTTATGTTAAACTATAAAACGAATAGCATATTGAAAGTGAATACGTGAATGAAAGTATAGTGAATATTGCAGTAAAAATATCGATTCGATATTCAAAGAAGTCCTGACTTTC
Organism: Ontholestes murinus; assembly: GCA_963969525.1. Lineage (NCBI taxonomy): Eukaryota > Metazoa > Arthropoda > Insecta > Coleoptera > Staphylinidae > Ontholestes > Ontholestes murinus. Next base: position 58,049,845 of record OZ018396.1, read on the forward strand.
GGTTGGAAGAAAATGCAATTTTCTTGTATTACTTGAATTACTTTCTCATCTAACTTATGGTGAAACATTTTGTTATATAGAAATAACACAATTTACTGTTTATTTATTTTAACCTCCTTCTAATTAAATAAATTAATCAACAGTGAAACAAACCAAACGTGTATTGTGTAATTTTTTATAAAATTTTAGAGGTGACGATTTGTGTAAATCCTTATGTCTTAGTCGTCATTTGAAAATTAGTAATATTATCTACTAGTAATAATAAAAATATCTGTTTATTTTAATAGGAAAAATAAGGCACTTTTCAAGTAGTATAAAACTTTTATATGGTTTCTATACTACTACTAAACATCTTTATTCACAGAAAGATAAAATCTAATACATGTAATGGATAATGGTATCTATATTTCTTATTAAAGTTAAATAAGGTTAATAATTACAATTATCATATCCTATCGAAGTGTTCTTATATAATACGATTAATTTATTCAATGGCCCTCTCCGGACCGCTTCAGATATTTCGTGTGTTGGCTTTCAGAAACTCTCCACATTGCACTTCGCACTTCTCACCGCCTCAAGGGTGCGTACTTTTACTACACTGCCCCCTCCGGAGAAAAATTTCGTTCCCAAATGGGTAATTCAGCAGTCTATGGCAATATCTGCACAGATGATCTTCGAAAGAAATGTCAGCTTACTATCTTATGTGTTTAGGTAATAAGTTTATATCAAAATCTTAACGCTGGTGTCAAAAAAGCATACTTTTAATTATTCATTAGTTTAATTAGCCCAATCCAGATGAATATAAGAAACAATTTAAGTCAGCGAATTTAGTAGTAGTTGTGATTTATAACCGTCAATGTCAAGCTTAACTAAACTTTAGATCAAAATTGGCCATCTAACGGTTACTAGATACTAGAAATTTACGGTTCTTTATTGTATAATTATAATTGGTAATTTTTTTACAATATATGTACTTCTTTTTTATTTATTAATAAAACAAGTCTAATCTACATGATACTTTTGGAATAGTGTGGAATTCTTCAACGATTTTAAGAGCCACATACATTCTATAGACTCTCTAAACTTTCAACTTTTTATAAACTGCTTTAATTCCCCCCTAGAATTTTTTAATCGTCTGTACCAGATAAGAATCGGATATCAATAGGTATGTTGAATCATAAATGCCTCAAACTTGTTTCTTGCTTTTACACCACGACATGAACTGTTGCACCATTTACATAAATATTTAAAGGATTTAAATTTAAAATTCTCCACATCACAATTCTTGGTGCCTTTAAATCTTTACACCGCCTTAAAACTAGTCTTATTTCTAGTTTTATTTGACCCATAACATGACGTTTACAAATTTAGAGAGATGCCTAGACGTCACTCTAACAACATGCTTTTAATTAGCATTAACGATGATGACTTATCTTATAATTTTCCTTTATTCGATCGGTAGCCCGATAATTTTGAAGCTTTCTTGGTGGTGAATTTTGTATATTTTATGCCTAATTTAACCCTCTGAAGCCAAACATTAAATTGTAAGAAAGGCGTGTAATCATTATCGTTAGATTTTACATAATGTCTATGATATAAACAAAAGTGTCACTTTTGTTTCAAGATATATAACTTTAATTAATATCGAATAAAACATAAACGGTGTTTAATGATATAACTTTTACTCACACAAATAAAATAAATAATTCATAAATTAAATAATATAAATATTAATTCTCTCGGCTTTAATTAAATATAATTTGTGCGCAGTATTGATATTTTCATAATTGTCAAAGTTTCGTCATCATTACGGACCACATATTGTATGTAAAATTGTATGTTGCTTTAAAATAGGTAATCTTTTTTCAGGGGATAAGGGTAGTTAAAACAGTTGCCATGGTGGCCGTGAATCGTCCTTGTGGGCGTCCTTATCGAATCTCCCCCCTAACGACACAATTACAAGGAAAGCCGCATATTTAATAAAAGTTGTTTGCCAATTAAACGGCATTCATTAACAGGCTTGCCCTTTTATCGGTTTTCGGCCAGAATTAATGTCATTCATTTAAAAAAAAGTTCCACGAAAATTTCATGAGTGTTAATGGAACGAAACGTCAATGAAATATTTATTATGAATGTAAAGGTGAAGAAGTGTCTGACTGAATATTCCATTAAACCTTTTATTCAGTTACTTTAATATGAATTAAGGGCGTTTTATACATTCCATGTTATAAGTGCCTAATTTTACATTGCTTCGTTTGATAATTAATTATTTTCATACTTATAAAATTTTTCAAACTTGAATATACTATCTTGATTGATTAAAATACTTGCTTTTGTTTCACTACGGGTTAAGTGAGAAATAAATCAATTATATTAAAAATACCAGTAAAGAGACTAGAGGTTATTGCTATGAATAAAATCGTAGTGTTGTAATATTTATTATTACTTCTGAGAAATGAACAAATTGTTATTGCTCAACAAAAAACTGTCATTTACAACCTGGTAATCCTTTTGTATTTATTCGCGATCAATAGCCTTTCTCATCTTGCTATGCAGATGGATATCATAAAGAAAAGTAATTAAGAGGAACTTAAATTGCAAAGCTCTAATATGTAACCCCAGATTGGTAAAATAAAGTAATCGTGTCTACTTCTTCATTATAAAAATTTAAGGAAAACCAACTGTGTTTTTAGTTTCATTAAAACCTTTACGACACCAATTAAATACGAGTACTAAGCATTAACATTACAATACAAAAGAGTATGTGAGTTACAACTGTATAATATAAAACCACACAATATTTATTTTAAAAAATATATCTTTTGGGAGTAATTCATAACTAAATACTTTTATCGCGGTGAATAAAAATGAACCCATTTGCTCTTATTCATATATTTAATTATTATTTACTCCAAGGTAATCAAGTGAAAAACAGCGCACACAAATTATTATTTAAATAACATTATTATTCACGAATGTATATTTTTCATAAATGAAATATTTATAATCGAGTGGGGCAGTGTAAATATAAAATTACATATTTAATTTTTACCACCGAAAATGCTCAAAATAATCCGCTGTTGTAATAACTGGCTGTTTCAACAAATTTAATATAATGTCGGTGTACACATAACAAAAACGATTAATAACACGCGCTTTATCTACGTCATTTGTGCGGAATTTCATATCGCAATTCGCTACCGTATTTGATGCATGATACCGAATTCCGCTAACATAAATTTATAGCCAAATAACTTCCACCCACGAGTTTTGCTCACAAATTGGATTAGTAAATATATCCGCTGCGCTCGTTATCAGCAGTTTTCCAATACTCTTTCATATTTTTAAACTATACACGAGTGATTTGAAGTACGCTTTATTTTAATATTATTTGTGAATTTTTCTATTTGTATTCCTATCTACAAATATCTTACATTTTTGCTATAAAAGTAATTTTGTTAACATTTATAAGCATTGATGATTCCTTGATTTTAATTATATTTTTATGTTAAGAAACCTTTTTATTATTTGAGAGTCAGTCATTATTTTTTACATAATAATAAATTTCAGAGCGTGGACGGCCCACCTCGATTTTTAAAAGCTTTTTGTATCCTTTCACATCCGCTTTAGTTACTTTGATGTTGCGGATTTTACTACATTTAAGAGTAGTGGGATAATGGATGCACGATGTTTAATATAAGTGTAGAACGCTAACTTTTCTTACAGAAACTAACAAGTATCGCTAATATATTTATTCTTCATTTACTTCAGAACGTACAACATTTATGCAACCAAATATGCACGATGATGTAATTGAAAAATACTTGAGCTCAAAAACCAAAGGTATGCAACCTTATCTTAATTTGTATTGATAAGCCTAGCATACTACCGAAATAGGTTAATAAATTAGGTCAACGCAATAAATTATTTAAATTATTTATTATTCCAGCATTATCCTGACCTATTCTACTAAATGATTGCCCTAGCATACTCCTGACCTATCCCAATTAAATATCCATTGCCCTATCAAACTCCTGACATAGCCTAATAATTATTTATTACTCTAGCGTACCCTTGACCTAACTCAATAAATTAATAATTGCCCTAGCGTACTCTTGCCCTAGGATAATAAATTATTCATTGCTCTAGCGTACCCCTGACCTATCTCAATAGATTATGTAATTAATTGTAAATACAACTAACGTTGTTATATAACCTGACGCAATTTTCAATTTGTACAATTTTTTGACACTTTGAAAATAAAGACACATTATTATTATTATTATTATGAATTTCCATATAAATACATATTGAAGTAAGTATGTTTTACTATTATGAACATGTAACTAAAAACAAAGTTGTAGATTTGGTTGCATATCCATGTTATACTAATTTATGAATTTGCTTTTTTCTTGAGAAACTAATATACTGCTAAAGAAAGCTTTATTTACAGATAGTGCATTGTTCAAGAAGTAATTAAGAATTAATAATCCCCAGGACTTTGTATCACTCCATATTATAATGATAGCATAAGCAATTATAAATTGAACCGCTAATTTGGTTGCATACTTACACAAGCCATAATGTTCATTTTAAAATTTATTATCTAACAGAAGATACTGTAATGATAGATGGATAGATGTTATATGGGTGGCTCCAGCGCCTATTCCACCGCGAACTTTTCAGGTCTATTGTGGATCCCTGTTTATGTCAGATGACCAGCTCTAGCTTTGCCTCTTTGATTAGTCCTATTAGCCTTGCCAGAGGGGCTTGGGTATAAGTCTCTGCACTTGGGTTTGTAGTGCCCAGCTTTTGATATCTAATCCTTGCTAGACCCTCGCAGTGGCTTATGATGTGGAACGAGTCATCTTCTTCCTCTAGGCAGAATCTGCATGGTGCTTCTTCCACCAGGCCTACTTTGCTCATATGTTTGTTGAGCTTGCAGTGTCCTGTTATTAGGCCTACTATTGTTTTGACCATTTTCCTGTCTTGGTTCAGGAAACTGTAATGATAGACAGTATATAAGTATTTGCAATGCAATGTGCCTAATATTCTCTATAAAAGAAATTCCATTTTCAGAAATCTAGTGTTATAATTGAATGGCCATTCTGCTCGCCTTATTATATTTAAGCTATAACTTGAATTTAAAATTCAGAATTCAGTAATTGAAGACTCAAACCATTGTTGTTTCTAAGATATAAATGAGTTGCAGTATTTGAAATAATGTATATGTATATAGTCTGTTCGTTGGATCTTCCGTCGTACGTCACAAACTATCGCTTCAAAAAACGACGAAAGATTTACAGTGCGTTCTTTTTCTAACGCATTTGGTTTACTTTATCAGACTGAATGGTTTTGCGTCGTTTCTCGAAGCGATAGTTTGTGACGTACGATGGAAGATCTAACGAACAGACTATATATTGCATGAGTGGGTGGCTTCGAACCAGCAAAATAAATCAAAACATGTCAAAATTTACTTTTAAAAAATTTACCACATTTAAACCCATCGATGGTCTCATAGATTAATGTTTGGTATTTAGAAATATTCATATTTATAATCAAGAATGTGCTGAACTCATTGATATTATATATAACGAAAATCGTTACCTCTTTTTTGAGGATCATATTTTTACAATCGGATCTATTCTGCTGGTTGACGATTGAGATATCACCGATCAGGGCACTAGGCAGGTTCTTCGTTTCAGTGTTAAAAAAAGTAACAGAAAAATAATTGCCAATTGTTTAGAACCTTCTTCAAATTCTAGAAAAAACAATTTAAATTGTAAAGACAAATTGATATTACTTGATATTACAACATTTCCTACCGTTGAGTATAACATTATCTTTTATTATTAAAACAATTTTTTTGTTTGTTAGTTCGTAAACGAGGCTTCAACCCCCTCGTGTAGTGGGTTTTGGTGGTGACGGATTTTTATCATTCTGCAACTTGTATATTTCTGAACGTGTTAGTGTGGGGGCTGTGAAGAGGAGTGACGGCATTGTCTCATAATCAATTGTTTGGTCGCCAAGAGGCTCCTGCTCGTCATGAAATTGAGATTCGTCACATTATTGTATACCATTTTTCTTGAAAATCTATACCCTCCCAACCGCCTAAAAAAAAACTTCTCTTTTTCACCCCAACTAATATTGCTTCCACTCGTAGAAAAAACGTTTTTTTTTTAAGATCATAGAACCTAGTTCAAAAAACATACTGACGGACATTACTAACATTACTAAAAATTTACTTCAAACACTAGTACTCTATGACAGACCACACAGATTATGAGAATGAATTTCTTGACAATGTAAACTCCTGATATATGTCTTTTAAAACCACCCAAATACCTCTTTCTCCAAATGATATCACAAAGGAAGAAGAATAACCTAAAAAAACTAAAAAAAAAATTCAACCACATATACTCCAATCAGGTTTATTGTCGGAATGGAAGCAGGCTGTTTACCAAAACCCGGAAATGATCCTAGCAATTATTGCCCTATCACTTTTTTTAGTCATCGGAAATTTTTTTGAAACCATAATAAAAAATAAACTCGTGTCCTGCATATCTAACCTTATCCCTCCCTATCAGCTTGGATTCCTCGAACACCTTCCACAATTCTGATAGATTAAAGATCTATCTTCACGTCCAACGATCAAACAGCAAGCCTTGAAGTCATAATCTGCCGTATTATTCATAGACACTTTAAAAGCATTTGATTCCATTTGGCACCGGGGCTTACATCTAATCAACCTCTTGGACAGTTTAGAAGTTAAAATAGGCCAGATTCTATCCAGCTACTTCACTCCTGAACGAGGCCTACCCCAAAGATATCGTCTATAACCATTTCTTTACAACCTCCTCGTCCATGATATTTACAACCTCAATTCTACTTAATAATAATAATAATAATAATAATATGTCTTTATTTTAAAAGTGTCAAAAATTTGTACTAAGGGAAAATTACGTCAGGTTACATCGTACTAGTTGAATATACAAGTACAGGCTCTCATATTGCCAAGAGCTCACAGTACTCTTCAGGATCTTATTGATATCATTCAAACATGGTTTGCTAAATGGCGAATTTCCATATAAATGAATAAATCTCAATTGCTGATTCCTTTCCCCCTACCTTACAATAACCACTTACAAATACTTAAGTATCCACATAAATTCGCACTCTCAAAACGGAGCGACACAGTTAGCTGGTAAACATAATATTTATAAGTGTTTTTGGTTCTGGGGTATAGTTTTTGTCAAGTTAACTGTGTCGCTCCGTTTTGAAAGTGTGAATTTCTGCATTTCTGTGTGCGAAATTTGCAATTTCAAAACGGACCGATACAGTTAACTGGTTAAAGAACTTATTACCTGAATAAATCTGCTGTTTTTCTTCTATTATCACTCTTGATAATGCTATAAAAAGCGAAGCTTTTTCTTCTTTCTGCGTTTCCAGCTATCGAATGTCATTTGATATACTTTTCTATTTTAAGCTGTATGAATTAAAACCGCAATATGCTTTTGTCATTTGAAACCATTCGCGAGTTTTTTCGGTCAAGATTGTTTTTTTTTTTCGGCCCTAAATAAATTGCTTTCTTTCTATTTATTTTTGTTAGTAATTCAAGTTCTTTGTGCATCATTTTTTATACTTCAAGGTTTGTTACTTTGTTTACCCTAAAAATTCTTAGAATATTCCAAACCCACAATGAGATATTTAGAAGCTTTTGAGCTTCTAAACATCTTATTGTTGATATTGGATCCACCTCTTCATTACATAGAGTAAAATAGATAGCACTTCTATGTATTTGAAAAGGTGTACTCTTGTTTCTATGTATTTAAAACATTACTATCATAAATTTTGTTTTCTTCTGTTTATTTTTAGTGAAAATGTTTCGCTCATCGAGTTTACCTTGACCAACATTTCTTGTAGATCTTTTATGATGTCCGCGAGGACCGTATCGTCCACAGATTCGATATCCGAGGTTACTGATTTGTGGATAAGGGCGAGAGGATACAGTCCTCTCTGACTTCTTTCGATATTTTGATGATTTGTCCGGGATTATCGTCAAGTTTTATCTTTTCCATTTGTTCCCGCATAAGTTTTCGATAATTTGAATATATTTGCATCAAGTCTAGAAAGTTCTAGTGGTTTTATTATTTTTTACATTGTAAAACTCTTTTTCGTAATCAATAAAACATGCGTAGACATTTTTTGCTGAAACAAACTTTTCTGGACTAGGGCTTGCAATACAAAGATGGGATTTTGGGTTCATAACCACGCGTTATTTGGATTCCTTATCCTGAATTAATTGCACTTTTTGGCATTTGCTTCAAAAGTAAATTTGAGCTAATTCCTTGTAATGTAGATGTTATTAAAAATATTTAGTATTAAGTTAGGATTTTATTCATTGATAGTCTTCAGAAATTCAGTTGGAAGTTCATCATATCCAGTCGCTTTAACATCTTTAGTTTGTTCCAGTGATTTTATTAATTCACTTTTTCAGTATTGGTGGCCCTTCTGAGTGTAGTGCTGTAATATTGTTTATTTTATGTGTTTTTTTTATGTATATTTGCCTCGTATTCAATTGATATGTTTGTCTATAATAAATTTTTTGTTCCTAGTTACTAATATGTCACATTGCTTCTTTTTGTATTTATGTGTTAACTTCTTAATCTTTTTGTGCATTTTATGGCTAACGTTCTTTCTTTCAAGTTCTTCTATTTCTTTGCACTTTTCATTAATCCATATTTTTTGGCTTATTTATTCTTCTTTCATTCATTATTTGCAAAATGCTTAAATTAAAAGAGAGAATTCTGTTTAGTAGTATTAATTATGATTTTTTGAAAATGTTAATTTAATTTATCTATTTACCATATTATATTTTTATAATTATTGCAGATGCATGCATGCAACTATAAAAATAAAAATATTTTTTATTTTAGGGCTCAGACAAATAATAAATAAACATTTAGACTATCACAAATGACATAATAGCAAGAAATGACTAAAAATGACGGAATTATAAAGATTGTAATAAATTAGATTAATTAACAATAATCAAGAGTATCCAGAAAAAAAATTGAAAAAAGAATAATGAAAATTTGTTTAAAAATGATTAGAAAAATGTAAAGGCTGAACTATAAAATAAAAGTTGTTCTGTCTCAAACATATAAACCTTGTAGAAAACAATAATGCGTTTACAATGATAAATCTACTTTAGAATAATACACCCTCCACTATACATCTTACTTTACCCGAAATCATCAATCATGAATGTTTCAGTTTTTTTTTTCAGCAAATAAGAAAAACGACTGAAGGCAAACTCAACAAATAGCCTCTTTGCTAATGCTTCCGCTGAACCACTTAAAATAAATGTGCGTGTAAATGTAAATATAAATATAATTTTATTAGATTATACAAAAACCTAGATATTTCTCGTATATTATGTCTGTTATTAAATAAAATAATAAATAACTAATATTTTTATATCATATGTTTTATATTTGTCATTCTTTTAAGTATTAATATTATTTTCTCCTATTGATATTTAAATAGATGAATTATTGTAATAGTCGTACGATGTGATTTATATTACACTTCGCATTTTTTATTATTATATTTTCCTTTAACTATTTTAATGATTTTGCTCCTCTAAAGATGGAATAATGTGGAAAAATTTACAGTGGAATGCAAAGATATGCACACAGTAATAGATTACTAGCTTAGGGTAAAGAAAACAAGTGTCGCAAAGTATAATGAAAAAAAAAAAACAATTAAAAGTGAAATAAATTCCCCAAGAATAATTATAGGTTTGTCGAGGGGAATGTTGATAAAATTTTATACATTTACTTTTAAAATTCCACCTTTATTGTTGCGGTTATTTTAAACAAAATTTATTAATAAGTTATGAAATATTTTCCAACATTGTTCGTAAGTATCAAATGTTTGTCGTCAAAACAGTAAGCTTTCAAAACAAATCATTTTATAAAAATGAAGACGTATTTACTAACGCATCACTGCATATTAAATTACTTAATAAATATTAGTTCTTGCGTGTCTGATAAGCTCGACTCTGTGTAACATGTATGGAAGGAAACAAGACTGTTTAAATGGAACAAATGAGCTTAAATTATATAATATCGTAAGGTGGAATTTAGAAACAAGTGTATAGCGTGTATTCGTAATTTTTATTTACCTCATTGTTTCAGATTAGGATGTTTAAACATAAACTATGTTTATTGTGCATATTACTACGTGGTAGCTATCACTAAATTATTTCCTATTTTTTGCCACTAAATATACATAATATGTCTTTTGGGATGCTGAGTACGTAAAGAGTAATTATTCAAGTATATTCATTTTACGAGTATATGTATTATATTTTATAATTTTCTCATTATATTCTCATAAAAATAATCATTTCTATGAATCACATTTAATTTTTAAAGTAATTATTATAAGTTCCTGAAAATGTTCTATTTTATTTATTTCCTAGATTATTACTTATTTGTTACAAACTTTAAATATAATCAAGTTATTCAAATTGGGTCAATAGAAACCAGTATTAAAAGTGTTGTAACATTTAAATTATACATATATTCAAATTCTATTGTCAGTTCTCTTGTGGCATAGCGTGACTTGTCTGCCTCTCAACCATGGGTTTATAAGGGCTTTATCTAGACTAATTGTTATTAAACTAGAAATGGAGATGTGGGTCTATTAAGGAGGCCTAATATAATTTTCTGCATTCTAAGTTCAGGAGCTCTATTTTTAGAATATCGTAATTGTCGTATTAAAATTATGTATAGTATGATCTGTTAAATTAAATTGTAACTTTGATGTTAGGGATATTTTAAATATTGAAATAAAACATAATATAATATTATTATTATTAAAATCATCGTATCTCCCCCTTTATATTTTTATTTTATTTATTTTGGATTATAAAGTGCTTTTATTATATAGTGCAATAATTATTTTTAAAATTAGAAATTTCACATTTATATGTAGTAATTAATAACTTTTTTATAATTTTATTATTATAGACCTAATTATATAACATTTAAAAAAATATGTTCAATAATTATTCACCACTTGCCTCAATAAATTTATAAGCAATATTAAAACTTTTAATATTAATTGCACTCTTCAAGCATTCGAAATTTATGTGTTTAAAGAATTATTGAATCGCACATAAATTCGTACATTCCAGGTAAGGCTTAAATACGAAGTATTGATTATTGCTTGTCGCCCGTGGAATTATATGAAAGCGAGAAACAAGAAATGCTATTATCCGGAACAAATATAGAAACTGTGCAAAAGTTTACAGGATATAATAAGTGGCCATTTCTATCACAGTACAGTGGCGTCTCAAAGTTTTAACCCAAACTGAAACGAAACGAAAATTAGATTTCCTGTCCCATACAATTCAGTTTAGGCGTGCACATTCATCTGTGGATAACATAATTTTAAAATGATTCAATTAATTATAATCTTTAATAATTTTACTTGTTCTCAATTGAAACATTGACTATGTTTTAACTACAAATCATTTTTCAATTCAGTGTTAGTATGGATTATTAATTTTGCTTGTATAATTTTATTTAATCGACTTTTATTGAAAATATGAAATAATAATAATAATAATTTATTGAACTGTAAAATTTTACATAAGTCGAAAGTAATATTATCAGAAATAAATCATTTGTAAAAGTATTAATATGATCTTAATTACGTTATATATGTTAGAGACTTCTACTTCGTTACATACATTTTATTATTTTAATTGTTCCTCTTATAGGATTTTTAAGTGTAATTATAAACTAATAAATAAGGGTTGTATTTATTATATTCTATATATATTCTTGGTAAATATAAAAATAATATAAATTTTATATTGGATTGATGAGGCTTTTACTTGGTGAAATTCCATTATATAGGTGATAAATAAAACACTTGGGTTTTGAGAATTTACACAATTTAATATCGATGCACTGCGACAATTGTTTCGCCACACAGTGGCTTCATCAGGCAGATGATAAATTTTATCTTATCTTTTCTTAGAATGATGTTTCACTAAGTGATCAATTAGAAACAAATAAATTTTAAAATGTAGGATGAAATAAAACTCTGAAAATAAAAATGAAATACCACATAGTAACGGTTTCTTAAATACATTTTATTTTTAATTCTACTTAATTCCTAAATTTCACAGCTTTTTATAATTTAATTCTATTAATCTGTAAATATTTATTTTTATTCGCGAAGATATTTCATTAAGAATTACTAGGGGAAGTTAATATAGCGTAAAATGCCGACGAAATAAAGAAAAGTGTAGAAATAAAAGAGGAAATGGAATCTGCTCTGTGAGTGGTGCATTGAAAGGAATGTGAAAAGGGCCAATAACTATTTCACGTCAATGAAAGCGAAAGAAGCCATGCTGATTCCTGTATAAATCCTTTTCAGTTGATACCTTCTATAGAAGAGAAAAGTCAATAAATTGAACTCCGCCGAGGGACAAATAAAGCTGTCGTTATTGTAACCCAGCTGAATCAAATTTTTCTTCATGCACAAATTTACTTTCAATTTCTTAATTTCATATTAGGTATTATATGTGATCATTTGTCATTTTGTATAATAAAACCAAGTGTTTATAAATGTGTTTTCTTTGACGCTTTTTTATATTTAATACGTAAAACTTCTTTGTTAACTACTGGGGAAATAACCATAGTTGTAGACGCAGAATCTAGCACTCCACACTAACTTTAAGTTTGCTAAAAACTAAAAATTTTCAATAAAAGTCATTGTACATCTTATTTAGATAATATTTTGACCTGTGTCAAAACAAAAAATGTATTAAGCAATTGGTTTGTCAAAAACAATATATTTTTATAGTATTATTATTTAGTTTAATTTATTTGATTTTTTTCTTACTAAAAAACTGATTCAAAATAGAATAGATTTACAATAACTTCAAAATTTAAATCACAATGTTCACAGTGCAGTGTTCTTTCATTAAATCATTATTTCTTATACTGATCATGAATATCAGCAAGAGATTTTTGCCATTGAGGCAATATTTTTGCACAGTGACATTTCTGGATTTGTATTATACAGCTAGAGTAATTTGAGCAACAGTGTCTGGCATGTACAGGAATTTATTCAACAAATACAATTGTCAATTCAGCTCTTAATAATGGAATGTAATATAACACTTCTAGATTTATCCTGTAAGCCTAAGATAAAGTAAATAACAATTTCTGTTACGATCAACATATTTTATCACTGCAAATTTTTTTATGGTATGTATTCTATAATCCTTAATCTCCTAAACTTTAATTTAAAGCCCTCCTCGATTTTCCTTAGAATTGAAATATTTTAGCAAAATATAATTGACTCTTTTATTTGTTGCTCATTTATCACTTGATGGAACATTGTGTTTAATTGATTGAAAATTCACTTGGTTCTTTGCACTTTATTTTTTATTTAAATGTTCGACTATTTTCATTGTTAAAAATACGTTTGTATATTATTTTTGATAATGGCCCAGTGCCTAAACTAATCGAATAATAAAATCAAAAGTAAAGTAAAACAAACCAAGTGAAGTTTTAATAAATTACCTATAATTTAATCATAAAAAATTATTATTAAAATTTTTCGAACACAGTATAGATATTAATAGTATTTAAAAAAATAAAATTTCTTCACAAATACTATTAATTACATATATAAAATGATTTGTCGGCCCTTACTTGATTATGCAGCTATCCTATTCCTTAATCCTCGCCCCCCTACTTTAAAAAATCTCCAAGTGGGTGAACGATCAGCCCTAAGAATATTAACAAAAATTAGGCATCCTAACAATCCCCTCTACAATCCCTCTAACACCCTACTATACGAAAAAACACAGGTAATCCCAATAGAACAACGACTCGTACACCTAGCAGCCAAATTTGCCACTAATCCCCACATTCGTGACGTCCTAAATCATCTCTGTATTCCTCGTAATCCTAATACACCTCCTAAATCCAAACACCCTAGCACCACCATTTATCAATTCATTTCATCATTTCATCTTGATTCATAAGACTGACAACGACATTCACTGACGAACGAAAACGGGCTGAAAGACCACCGGTCGATAGCCATGACACGGAAGAAGACAACAACAGAATTTATTTTATTTTATTTTATTTTATTGTATACATTACATGTATTATTTCCTTCTGTGAATAAAGATGTTTAGTAGTAGTACTATTAATTAATTCTCTTCACGTACTCGAATATTTAATCAGAAACAGTATAGATATATTGTTGGATTGCTTTTTTTCAAAATAAAGAAAATTAGATATACTCATGAATTGTACATGTGGTGCTCATAAAATAATCCATACAAAATTCATTATAAATTTTTAGAGAATTAATTTTTAATGTATTAATTTTAATAATTACTGACAGTTCATTTTGACAAAATTCTATGAATAAATAAATTAGTTACATTCTGCGGTTCCTGGGTTATTACTTGAAAGGCATTTAAGTTTCCTGAAAAATATTTAATAATATTATAGTTTATGCTAGATGTGTTCAATGCTATAAAAATGCTTAGGACAAGTTATAAGTAACTTATATTCTGCGCATATGAACGTGAAAATACTTGTTTGTTTTATAATCTCGTTGTGAACATTAGATTTTATAGAAGCTGCTCAGCTGGACGTTACTTTTCTTATATACATAAAACAATCAGCATATTGATTTTTTTATTGACAGACTTGATGTCTACCTCAGAAACTTTCTAAAGGTAACCCATGAGGGTTGATCTATTACGAGTACCTTCTAGGGCTCCAGTATCGTATGCCTAGCGAATGCATATTATTTTTCTTCAGGTTAAAATAAAATTGTTTTTGACGTATTATGAGGTGATTTGATACTGGTAGATATCTTTTTGTTGTATCAGAGTTGTGACCTCCTATATAAACATATATACATAACCTAAATAACCTAGTTATCCTCAAAAATAACAAAATAATTATTTATACCAATATGCTCATAAGTGATTAAAATAAAAAAAGGTCAAAATATGTATAGATTAAAATATATAAACTATTTAATTTATAATCAAATAGACGGGTTACCCATGGACAGAAATCTTCATGGTTAATTTTAAAGAATATCTGTTTAAACAACCCATTACCAGAAATATATTTCGTTAGACAAAATATTTTCTGTATTTGTACGCCACTTAAATTCATTCACATAATTTAATAACTCTATAAACTACAATAACCAATATATAATAGAAACAGAAGTTAACAATAGTTTAGCAGTCAATAATGGTTACAGTTAAAAAATAATGGATAATTTAGGATTCTCCTCCTTATTTATCAATGTAATCATATTTTGATTGAACAAATACTTTACACCAATATACAGTCTTGATTCTTTTATGAGCGCCCTTGTAACCTTACTAGCCCTTGAAGGTCTCCAATAAACGTTTTCTTCCCTTTTTTTACGGAAAAGGCAATAAACGTCTAGATATAAATTACATACACAGGTGAAGTACGTGCGAATACTGTGAAGCTCAGAAATAATTTTATATTGAGATATTTTATTTATTATTACTTTAAACCTAAAGTTTGAATATTCTGGCCGAGCTAATTTATTATGTAATATTTGATTTGATTAAATATTAAGTTACTTGTTTATAAATACTTGATGAACTATGATTATAGAGTTTGAAAAATTGAAGGTCGTCCGTAAAATTAATAAAACATTTTCTACGAAACCTTAATATAGAAACCTGACATTATTACAATTTTTATGTAATGTTTTATGAGGCATTGAAATAAAGAATATTTGATTTGATTTGAATATCGCTATATATTAAAAATAAAATAGTAGTAGTCTATAACAGTAAATTACGTGATATATTTACATGAGAAATGTTCGAGACATAATCAACTAATACCTTCTCTACATCATTCTGAAATGCATGTCTCGTGTATATGTGTAAACTCTCAATATGGAAACTTATCGTGTATGGAAATTAATTGCAAACATCTGTTAAACAGTGTTATAATAGTTACTGGTTATTTTTGGGAATTACCTGATTAATGGGCGATGTAAAATTCTAAATGGAAAAAAAGAAATATATTTTCATCATAAAATATTCTGAATTGTTTCAAAAAAATATTGACTTAAGCATCAAGTGGACTAAGCATTAATTAAATTTTTTACCTTATAATCAATACAGATAATGTAATTTTTAATTAAGGCGTGCGTAATATTTAATATACTTATACTACGAGATGAAAGCGCGAAAACATAACTGCAACAAAAATAAAGTATTATTATAATAAAAATAGTTAAATTCACAATATATTAAAAGTAAGGAAATATAAAATATGAATAATTAACTTACCAAGCGACTTGTTTATAATATTTATTTAAGATAGGGATACAAATGTTACATTAAAATACCATTATGTTTATTTTTCAATAATGAATAATAAATTTATTTGCTTAAATACATTTAAGTTATTATATAGACATTGGCGTTGGTTGAAAGATTTTATTCATCTCATAATTATGTATAATTTTATTTTGCGTATCATTATAGTACATGTCTCCATCACACACTATTTGCATGATATAAGTTCGCATATGGATTTATTAACTGTTATTGACAATTTGATATCGGTAATAATGGTCGTTATCTAATCATACGTTATTGAATGTGCTCATGCAAATTATGGTCGTATAATTCGCAGCGATGTTTTAAGTTATTGCCTTGTAGGAATGTATTGGTTCACCTTGAAATCTACATTTCTCAGATACGTAGTTTGTCCCTATTTAGCTCAGTGATGCAATATACGAGCATTAATAACCATTACTAGGATTAACTACGCTTTCAGACTTGCGTGTATGTATATATTTATATCTATTATTAATGACCGACACAAAACTTTCAGGCAGAGTTGATAATTCTTTCGGTGATTTAATGTGGGAGAAAGCTTTTGATTTCAGAAAAATTAAAAATTCATTATGCTTTTTCTAGTAATATAGAAATAACATAATGTACGGTTCTTGGTTTCACTATTTATTTATTTAATCTGACTAGTTTCTATAATTACGAAATTTTCGTTCTTTGATAATGACGTAATTGTTAAAACTAGTCAGATTAAATAAATAATCGGTGAAACAAACCAAGCCTAAATTGTATTATTTCTATATTACAAAATGTTTCACCACGAGTTATATGAGAAACTAATTCAAAAACTATTTGTAGTAGTTTCTAATCTCTTTATAGATAATATAAAATTTCTTAGGAATATAAACAAAGTTAAACAAATTATATTGAAAATTTTAAGATTAAATTTATTACCATTAAAGTGTCATCTATTGTCTAAATAGTGTACTATAACCTTGTTTCAGTACATAACTACCGACAAACTAACAGCAACAATTATAACAATAATAATTATCAGTATTTAAATTTATTTCAGATTTATTATATAATTTTATGAGTGAAGTATAATATGTTTTCTTATAAAATCTGTTTAATACTAAACAATTAAAAATATGAAAAATTTCTGTCTGCCAAAGCATTCATTTAATTATAACTTTGAAGGTTGCGTAAACAAATTTTATTATAAAGTCTGAAATTTATTCTAAAATACGCGAAATATTTCATTAACGTTTTTTTTAAATAAAACCTTCTCTTATCATACGAGTCATCAATTAATTTATTAATAATCACAAGGCATGATACCCATAAAATCTCGTTAATGGTAAACGTAGCTGTATGAACGTTTTTTTTCCCTCTTGTTAATAAACTTGCTAACTTTCTTATTTGCGCGGCCTTCCTGAATGAAACCACCTAATTTACCGCACCGGCTAATGAAGTTTTAAACTTCCGCCTTTAAATTAATTTAACATAGAATTATTACATAACTGTCTGTCATAATGTGCAATATGTTGTAGGTGTAGGCTGATCTTAAAAATAAATCAGCTCTCGCGTACGGAAATCCTCTATTGGCAGGTTCATTGGTGCAGAAATTGGATGGCGGAAAGACAGGTGACAGACCACGGAAGTAGTCCGGTCTCTGGGGACGTATTTACATTTAAGCTCATCGACTTGCTGGTATTTTATTCATTCGCTTTTAATACAACAATTCGTCAGAGTTTTTCATGGAATATATGTATGTGATTATTGTACTTGACACAAATTTCAGAAAATTACTAAAAGCATTTAATCTATCGACTCTACAAAAAATCCTGTATTTCGAAAAGAAAACTTTAGAAATGTCGAAAGGAAGTTACTGGAAAATTTGAGATCCATTAGAGGAAATTATGGATTATTAAAAAAAACTGAAAGAGCTGTTTTTAAAAATCTTTAAAAACAATTATAAATATAATAAAAACTTCTCTGAAAATGAAATACCAAATTATCCAATGACATAATCCAAAAATTGTAAGCCATTCTCAAAATATTTCGAGAAATTGCAAGAAAGAAAATTGCCACAATTTAAAATAGAAATTTCTAAAATATTGTGAAAAAATAATGAAACATTCTTCAGAAATAGAAGGAAAAGTTCTAAAAATCGAGAAGAAAAATAACTAAAATTTTTAAAACTCTTACAGGCCGTTCTAAGATTTTTAAATTTCTTACCCTAAAAAATATAAATTAAATTCTATAAAAGAAACTGCACTTTGTTGATATAACACACAACAAACTGCAGTTTCTTATATATACAATTAATTACTTATACCATCAATCATAAAATAATTAAATTGAATCGAAGAAAAATTCTAGAATTCTTATTAAAAAAATAGGCAATTAGATTCTTAACAAATTTTAAAACCTTTGTAGAAAATGATGGAATATTTCTAATAATCTCGAAAAAAAAAATATGCTGAAGATAGAAGACAAAATTATCTTATATATATGGTATAAAATTTTCCAATAATTTCTTTTCGACAATGTTCTCTCCCAAATAGAAATATTTTTAGTAGAGCTGATAAAAATGCTTTGAGTCATTTTATAAAATATGACACAAATTTTAGAAAATGACTAAAAGCATTTTTATCGGCTCTACAAAAAATCTTGCTATTTGGAAGAGAACATTTTAGAAATGCCGAAAAGAAATTATTGGAAAATTTTAGAATCATTAGAGAAAATTGAGGATTATTATAAAAACTGAAAGAGATGTTCCTAAATATCTTGAAAAACAATTATGGGAAACGTCCAAAATATAATAAAAAGTTCTCTGTAAATGGAAGACAAAATTATCAAATGAGATAATCCAAAAATTCTAAGCAATTCTTAAAATATGTAGATCATTTGCAAGAAAGAAAATTACCGCAATTTAAAATAGAAATTTCTAAAATATTATGACAAGAAATAATTAAACATTCTCCAGAAATAGAAGGAATGTTCTAAAAATCGAGAAAAAAAATAACTAAATTTTTAAAATTCCGATAAAAAAATACACAATTTGATTTTTATATGAAATATTAGTAGAAAATGAGCAAAAATTATAGAAATTTGGAAGAACCTTAGCAACACAATTTCAATAAGATATAATAGAAAATTGTGAAAAATTAATAATTAAGAAATGCAAATGGAATTTCTAGAAACTTCTGAAAAGATAATACAAAAAATTTCCATTTGCATAAATCCGACAAAATAAAGTTAAACATAATAATTTGATTGAGAATTTTTTTAGTAGATTTTCAAAACCCTTCCGGAAAATGAAAATTGAAACGAAAAAAATGATGGAAAATTCTGGAAAAAAGATTGTTTATGATGAACGAAATAAAATTCCTTACTTCACTTATTTTTTTACATTTTGATAGGAACTTTTCTGGTAAGCTTATACACAATATAGATATTAGATAACTTATCAATAAATTTAAAAAAATGCTTGAAAATTCTAGAAATCTATAAGAAAATTTAATAAAAATTTGTAAAATTTCCGTTTTGGGGAAAAAAAAAATTGGAAAATTCTAGAACACTTGAAAAAAATCTTTCAATTTCAATAAGATATCTCAAAAAAAATTGATGAAATGAAAAAACATCTTGGAAATTCTTGTAATTTTTAGGTAATAGTGAAAATTTTACGAAAACTTTCTGGTCTAGAATAAAATTGCAAAATAATTTTAGAAACCTATAGAAATATTATAAGGCTTTTAAAAATAATTTCTGGATATTTTAAAAGCCTCTAAGAAAATTCTCGCAATTTGAATTTCCGATTTTTACCATTTATTTTAGTGAACCATTCTTTAAAAAAACGCTGGTGATTGGCCTTAGAGTGCAGCAACATTTATTCAGGTCATCAATTGGATTCGCCATTGGGGTACAAGTAATAGCATTTTAGATTGACAGGGGTGATCCTTTAAAGTAACAAGCAATTTACATACACACCTAAAGAACTTGTTTGTTCAACTGCTACTGGCTCTTTGTTAGCTACTGTTCCAAGGTTGAGTCTGGTCTGACCGACTCTTACCTACTACCTTCTATGTTTCCTCGTATTTAGCTGCTCCAAGCGTTTTTTCAGGGAATCACTACCTGGTTTTCCTGATATATCAAGTGATATAACTGGTTGAACTGGGGTTGTCTTTGACCTTATTGGGGTGCACTATTATTTCGAAGGCTTTGCTAGTTGAAGAGAGATTTTCTGTGCTATGACTTGGTAGTAAACATGTTAGTTGCGCCAGTTAACGCAGATCGAGGATACATTCCTTTAGACAATGAGAGGACTCCAGTTAATAGATTACTAATAGAAATTCTCTCTATTCGCCTAAGTAATTTCCCTGTATCTGCTTTTTTGTAAATCCTAAATTCTTGTGTTGTAGAAATTTCTCCACCGATGGTTTATTGCACAAAATGCGGCTTAGAATTTAACATCATTTGGAAAATACTAAACATATAGTGGGGTTGTGGTGAAGCATTTCTAGGATTATTAGGTGATCGAAACAATTTCACGCCAACACCAATAGCCTACAATAGTCCCCGGAGGCTGTTGGTGTTGGTGTGAAATTGTTTGCTCCAGATGGTGTATTGATTGCTGATAGTATGATTGCTTCAATTCTTTCATTAAGCATTTTAGCCAGTCCATATGTGGTTGAAAATGTGGAGCAATAATTTCGCCTGGACATATCTCTAAGGGATTTTGGTGGAGAATTTTGAATGCTAGAACATACTTAAGCAACACGACTGGCCATATTTCTGGGTGTAACCATTGTTCCATCACCAGGGTGAAGTACAATATTATTTGTAAAGAGCTAATGAATCAAACATTTCCCAGGATTAGCATATTCCTCACCCTCCCCTAAATCACTGAGGCTGTAAGTTTCTAATCCCATATCTTTTTACCACCCTTGATTTCTTCTAATAAACCATCTAAAGTAGGTTGGGCTAACTGCGACCAATCATGTACCAACTTTGCATTCTTTCATTGGTTTAACAACTTGTATTATTTCTGGAAGACGCTATTGTGCCCATTTGATCCAGTTGACATTAAACTATCTGGAGTACCACTACTTTATGGTTGTGTCATCTTCGTACCCTCCATGTTGTAAATTGGCTCTTCTAGCTAATAGTTCTGCAGGAGTCAGTCTTTCTAGAGCAGCTTCTAAGTCAGATGCGCCAGGTACTTCTGGAACTCTTTTTTACTTGGGACGTGAATATTTATTATCAGAATCTATTTAATTTGAATCTGAACCTCCAGTTGAATGCAAGCTTGGATAGCGAAGATTACTACAGCTGTAAATGGAGCTATTCGTCCTACGCATGTCAAAAACTGCTTGTGGCCTTGTGCTCATTCTTGGACAAGACGTATGGTTACTATAACTACTAGCATAACCCGTTGAGCCACTAGATGTAAGACTATCTAAGCTATCAGCACTATTAATAGAGTCCTGGGATGCACAACGGACGATCTCAAATACTTACCTGAATTGTGGTAGGTCAACATTAAAAATTTCACTATCTGTACTAATTTCTGAGTGCATGGACATCTCCAACTAGTGAACGACGTTTGCATACTACCTCCAAGCGATGGGAATGTAGAACTTCTAGCTACCGGAATTGACTTCCTCAATAGTTCTTGTGCATCCCTTAACAATGATTCTACTTCGAAATAATTTTGCTTTAAAAAAAAAATATTATTATTGCTAATAAACTATAAGGGTTACATGAAACTTATATAACAAGTAATTGTAAAGAATCCAAAATTGAGAATTTTTTTAGCAATAGCCTTTTTGACCAAAACTTAAAAGTTTATAAAATATAGGGAAAATACTATGCTAGTTAGATCACCATTTTTGTTAACTTTTCGTTTTAATTACACAGCAATTATTACGAAACTTAGTATAAAAATAAACCACGAATTTATTGCCTTCAACTTTTGTGATCATTCTTCTTTTATTATAGTTAAAAATATGAGAAAAATGATTAACTGTTGTCTTTTGTCAATATTTTGCTTTTAGTAACTTAAGCAACAAACTTTCATGCAAAAACAAAATATATTCGAGTAAATAGCCACCACTTATGTTATCATGTGTGATTAAACCATTATTATTATTAATAATATAACTATTAATAATAACAACCTTTTATTTTTATAGTTTTATCGTTAGTTTTTGTAAATTAGAATATATCTTTAATCAAACATTATACAGGCGTCCACGCTCCAGTTGAGCGATAATAAAGGATATTTTAATAGTGCTGCCGTAATCTGTTGTATGCGGAGCTTGATAACAGTGCATATTATTAATAACAATGTGGAAAATTTATTGTTCCACACATAAAACCCAATAAAGGGAAGGATGTAATTTCGACGAACTACTATATCAAGATAAATAGCTTTACTTACGGCATGTATTGACCTCGTATGAAATTTACTGAATTCGAAATGAAATGATGAAATGTAGTTAAGCTTAATTCAAGAAGAAATTTCGCTCTGCCACCAGCAGGTGCCGTAATTTCTGAGGAGTCGCGTATAACTTAATTTAAATCTGCATTCTTAACAGGAAAAGGAAATTTCTATTAACGCCTCATACAAACTACATAGAACTAATGTCGACTTATATATATATGTATATATATATATATATGTATATATATATATATATATATATATATATACATATTCTTAAGTTATTAAAAGAAAATAAACATATTAATAGTGAATCATAATAATCATAAGGATGTTTACGTTCAAAACCTTGTATTAAAAATAAGTGTTACATGTTATATATTACATTAATTAAATATAGGGACGTTAAAATTTTCACCACTGTACATGTCACATCCCTAAATAATAAATGCCGCCATTACAATACAATAATTTCCTGAATAAGGATGCCACGATAAAATCAATTTCTCGAAACCAGAAACACCCAATACCATGTCACAAATTAATTCACGTGAGCCGTTCACTGGATTTAATGTCTTTTTAAAGACCACTCACTGAATAATTAAGGATATCCGAGGGGTTAGGGGGTCGACTGTACAATACGCAATTTCCCTTAAATAGCACCTCACCGTTCGAGTAATTGGGAAAATGTCGGGTGGCGTTTTATTCAAACAAGCTTAGCAAAACAGTTCGCAACTTAGGAATCCGTAATGGAATTAAAATGTTTATTTACATTTTACTGAAAGAGTTTCCTGCTTCCAAGTAGTTGATTGCATTCAAATCAGATGGAATGCAAATTGTGACCTACCGGTTCGGGTATATTTGAAAGCTAGTGCTAAATGCTCTTATTATATATGTCTTGTCGTGGAATTCTTTGTATTTTTTGTTATTTGTTCAACTTCCCCTTGTGGCTTTGCCATATTTCAGAGTTAGCGGGATTTTGCCTTGTTAGGAGTGTAATTGTACTATCTACGTAAAAGTTTTTTTTTTTTAATGTATATTCTAGAAAACTAATTAATACAGAACTGCAAGAAGTATAAGATGAATATAACAAGTATAATATAGTCCTTATAAAATAAATTTTAATTATTAACAGCCACACAATAACAAGATAATTTCATATGGATTGTTGATTATAATTGTTATTGAATGTATATAATAAAATGAAAAAAAAAACAGTATAAAGAATACATCAAACAAAACTGAATCTAGCATTAAACATAACAATCAGTATTAAATACACATAACGGTTTTTTCATGGCCAAACATCACCAACATTCTTACAAAAAATAAAACAGTTCTAATATTCCGGATTGCGCCATAATATCATGAAGACATCAAGTGTTAGCAGACATTTCACTAAAGTAGCTTTCCCTAAACCACAGGTTAACCTTTTCCCAAGTAAACATAATTCATAGAGAATTAAACAATTAATACAATATTTAAGATCAAAACGAATTAATATATTATATATGGGGTATTTATTTACAGGCACTGTTATACAATAGTAAAACTAGATGCATGTCAGCTTGCAATTGAATATCAGAGTATAACTTAATTATAACAATCCATTTAGTATGCACACGCGAAAATGTAACATTATAATAGAATTATAGAAAATACGTGTGTGTAGCCGTGCTTTACTTTAAATATACGAACATTTGATTATTTGTTTCCTTAATGTATCATATAAACTAAATTGTTGCAAATTATTTATTAAATTGTAATAAAATTGTGCGCGAAATGTGTTAAAATTGCACAAAATAAAGTTGGAATAAAAGAAATGGATTAATGCACTAATATTAATAATACATATATGTGAAGGGTTGCCTTTAAGATTTACAAGATTTAAGGGAAGGTTGGCATTGATCATTCTACTAAACATAATTTCTAGAGCTAAAATGTAAAGGGTAATACACCCGATTAATTTTAATCAATACCAAATAAATGCCATTAGAATTCAAAACGCTTTGATGTATTGGGCGGTTTACCCATATTTATATTTAATTTTTATTATGTAAGATTCAGACTGGTCAAATGAAATTTTCTAAACTATAAGTAATTACAAAATTAGGATGTAGTTGACCAGTTTTTGAGATTGTATAATATCTAGATTCTATACTTAAGTTTTTGCAAAAAAAGACAATTTAAACGCTCGATTTCACATAGGGACAATAAAACTAAAAAAGGTATTAAGATTTTCTACAATATTAATCATTCTAGATGTATATTTTACAATCGTGAGTTTTGAAAATTTTTATTTCTATGAGTATTTTTGTGGTGCAATTGTCAAAATTTTAATTTTTTAATTTTAATTTACATTTTATACCACCTAACTTGTTTCATTCAGACATTAAAATGAATATAAATAACAGTGTTTTATCCTTTCATCACACCTTAATATAAATATAATAATAAAGTGCAAAGAAAGGACACAAATGTAATAATTAACACTTTAACACTGAAAGGATTCATATTTTCTTACGAACCCCAAAAGAAAACAAATAACGATCACAATGAATGTTCTACTTTTAAATTTATTAAGATAAATTTATCACAATTTTAATCAATTGTCTTAATCAACCTGAATTTATATCGTGTGTCTTGCATACTAGAAATTTAGTTATAAAAATTTTCAATAGTCCTAATTTATTATATTCATATTCTTAAAAAATGAATCATCTTTATGTATTATTTGTGTATATTAATTAATGAGGCCATTGTTTGTTGAAAATTCATGGCACTTGTTAAGTATTAAAGTAATATCACTTTTTTAATAGTTAACAAGTATTATTTGTGATTTTGTGTTGAATGTTGATTGTATATACAGTAATTTATTTTGTGAATAAAATGTTTAAAAATATACGTATCAGTAGTTTATTTATTATTAATTCTAATATAAAATGTATTCCTTTAAATCAACTTGATATATTTTGTAATTACATTGAATGAAATCAAGTATGGAACTGTGGAACTATATTATTATAATTTAATATTAATCTAAATTAAGAATTAAGAAAGATTATGGTGGCCACCACAGTTACTTTATCGTAATTTATTTTCAAGGGAAAATAAGACACTTTTAGAATTACGAGTTAGATTTCTTCTAAATTTTATAATTTTGTTCTTCATTATTCATTTTTTACTAGTATTAGATGAATACATTTTTTGACCTATAAAAATAAATACATTGGAAATTATTTCGATAAGCTATTGTTCTTCAGACTTTCAGTTTTATCATTTTCTACTAATTTATGTACGTTTTGCTATTATACATTTTCTAGAATTATTTTTAAACACCAGAATTAATAATCAGAGTATGTGCAAACTTTACAAGCCCTAACTAAATATATAATTTACAAAAATATATACTACATAACTCCAACTAGTAACTTACTATAATTATTTAAGAGTAAAGAGTAAATTTAACTGCTGTAATGAATGCAATCTGTATAGTTAATTAATTTTTATTTTGGGAGTAATTACACATTACTGCTTACTTATTTTATAACCGAAATAATTTCTTTACTATCAATTTAAAAATTTACTAGTAATAATTACGTAAAATTATAGTAATATTAATCCCTGAACAAGGTCTACCTCAAGGATCTTCTCTATCTCCGCTAGTCTCTAACAATTTCTGCTTCGACATGTGAAATCCTGATCCTCTTAAACCTAATCTCTCTAAATATCTCCTCCTAAAATTTGCAGATGATACGGCTCTAATTTCCCATGCACCCACAGTCTTTAAAGCTCTACAATTTCTTCAGCAGCTTGTTGATTCCGTCTGCATCACTGGTTTACAAATGGCGAATTAAAATCAATCCTCACAAATTCGCTATCACCGTAATAATAACCACTTACATTGAAGTAAAACAACACCTCACGTTTATTTTTGAACACTGCATTATCTTTTGCCACACAGTTTAATTATGTATCCGCTTCGTCAATTCAATAACCTTCAATAAAAACTTTTTTGTACCAATGTTTATATTTACCAGGCAACAGTTTGCACTTCTTATTTCATAAAATATCTTTTTATTACCATAGATATAAAACTGAATTTTAAAAACTATACACCTTCTCACAAAACACAAATTACAAGTAGAGCTAAATTATTGATGCCCTTAAACCTAGAAAGAATTTAGATTATCTAATAAAACAGCCGTTTAAATTTATAAAATGATTTTCAATGATGTCCAGTTTCCTAATCTATTATATTCAAATTAGAGCGATCTTCGCTAAGAATTTTAACAAAAAGTTGGCATATTCTCAATACCATACATAATCCTTCCAATCAACATATGTATGATTCTACTTCTGTTATTCCTATCAATGAACGTGTTTTATACCTATGTCAAAAATTTTCTAAAAATCCCTTCAACCGACACAATCCTCTCTCTACTGATGACGCAGAAATCCTGACTAAAACCCAAAATTCAAAACCCTTTTATATACAACATTTGACCATATTTTCCCAAATTTTGGATAACATCATGTTAAAATTTCTGATCTTTCTCAACAAAAAAATTAAACTACGAACTTTTGATTCATCTATCACTTGGTGAAAAAAATTAAGACATCATTTCCTGAATTGAATACTTTCCCATTCAAAGAGTTTTTCAAAGATCAGAAGGCTAAAGGTCTAGTAAGTATGGTGGATGGTCTACCAAATCCCTTCCAAGCTTCATCAACTTGTGGCCAGTTACTAAACTTGTGTGTCATGTTAAAACACACTAATTACTAATTGTGGTCGCTTTTTATTGATGGTTTCATTCAATTTGTCCAATTAGCGACAGTTCACAGCAGTATTGATGGTTTGGTTCTGTGGTAACAGCTCAATATACACGACGCCTTTGTAATCCCACCAAATTGAGAGAAAAATCTTACAGAATAGGATTCAAAAGTAATGAGCGTCCCTTAAAAAAGACAGATTTATTGAGCCGATCGGTACAACTGACTAACACTCTTCAAAATAAGAACCTCATGCACCAATATACTTTTGCCTCCTATTTCCATGACTCAAAAGATTCCGCGAAGGCCTATTCTGGGATGGCTGCAAGTGCTGCCTTGAAATTTACTTGGATGTCTTAAATCGAGTCTAAACGTTTTCCTTTCTTTACGATGAGCATAGTCTTCGTCCTTTGCTCATCCGCGCTTTTTCTTGGGACGGGGTGAGTTTGAGGTGTGCCACTCAGTCTCAAACGCCTGTTGACGCTTTGCGAATGTTTTAGAAGGAGTCTTGCCAAACTGAAAGGAAAATTTGATCGCGTATCGTTGCTCTAATGAACTTTCTATTTCGACGTGTCACGCACCTTCTAGAGGGGATGCCTTTAAGACCGATAGAACCGTTCCGAAAGCTCGGAGGCAACTAACCCGTATTACACTGTAATGCTAACACCCCCTCCACCGTCGCTGTCAAGCGGAGTGCGCTGCGAGGTGCGCACGTGTCAGTATAAAATGAGGCTTATTACTTTTTAATCTTACCATATATTTGGTAAAATATTTGCTTTAGAAGTGATAATTGTAAGTTAGGTTAGATGGTTGAAGTGAAGATATCTGGTAAAAAGAATACAAGTGTATACATCTATTGATCGGAACCCAAATGACTCTAATAATATCATAGGATTAATTGTAACAGCTAACAAACATATCATTAGTTTCAAAACATAATCCCTTTAGTATTTTGATAAAGTATATCTAGCAACTTTTAGTGTTGATTGTGCAATTTGCAGTGTTTATTCAACTATTTAAACCCATCGGTTGGTTTGCGATCTCTGGAGAGTCGAATGAACGGACAAAAAGAAATTACGAATGGAATACTAAATGAGACAAAACGTATACATCGGTGACCCAGTGGGAAAAGGGTAGATGTGAAATGTACAAAAAAGTAGGCTGGTCCAATAAAGCTGTTAAAGAAATGGTAGGAAGGGGTAAAATATTTGAAAGTGTAGTAGAGATGACCCTGAGGGAAGTGGATAAACAGGAAAGATGGACGAAAATAGACAAAAGCATATACAACCCAAAATATAAAGAAACAGCAGAAGAGGCAGGCAAACCTGAATACTTGTATGGAAGAGGTGATTGGAAGGAGAAAGTATTGATGGCAAGGTATAGATGTGGCAGCGAAGAACGTGGAAACCGCTATTGGATGAATGAGGAGGGGAGAATGTGCCGATTGTGTGGAAGGGAAGAAGAAAGATGGGAGCACTGTGGAGGATTGACTGTGTGGGGACTAGAGACGCGTGGAAAAGGCGGTATGGTCAAGGGAAATGGATAAGGCTGCTGAAAGGAGGAACTGAGGCAATGGACATAATAAGAAAGATAGAAGAAAAGAAAAAGACAAGTGGGAATAACTAGTTTTTTTTTGAGTCACTTTTGATAGAAGGGATATTTAAAAGAGTTTGTTGTTGTAGATAAAATGCCAATGGAATAATAATTCTTCGGTTCTTGAAAGAAATTTTGTTGTTTTTCCAAAGTTATGTTAAGAAAACTTGTAGGGTAATTAAATTTCTGCGAGTTGTTTGTTAAGAGTTTTAATCGATTTGATTTTAGTTAGAACTGTAGCAAACTAGAATTCATTCATTCATTCATTTCATTCTCCAAATAAAATACAATGCAGTTTAACTAGAATGCCAATTAGGAATCCAATTAAGAGAAGTAAACTAGAATATCTATTCATTGCAAAATATCGTAATAAATTTATGTATTACGAGGGACGGAAAAGTACTTCCTTATTAAAATATATATTTTGCTACAGCTTTCAGCCTTAGCCTTCATATTTATTGTCTAATAATTCAGAACAATAAAACCTTAATGGGGCGCAAAAGACTGCGTTATTGGTATGGATGAAGATGGTGGTGGTGACGATTACTATCTGGTAGTAAATTTTCAAGAGAAAATTAAATGGTCTCTAATGTATTCATACTACTATCAAAATATGTAATAGTATGAAAATATTAAAAAAGCATTTAATTTGTCTTTAGACAATAGAATTGGCTTTTCTCTAAGAGGTTGTAATTATTGGCATCGCAAGCCTTGTATCATAAATATTTATAGAAAAATCCCCTATATATTTATTTTATATTTTTGGTATTATTTCTTAGCAGCAGTTGGCAAGTATAAACGAAATAATGACGATAATGATCGGGATAATTATGTTTCAAGTGTATTGATTTTAATTATTAATGTAACAAACATTATAAACTTCAATTATTTATTATTTTTTGTAGTCCCTTGCCTTGTTTTGAAGTTAATCATTATTTTAAAAGCAAGAATTGGCAATTACAATTTATGTCGTTAATTTTATACTGCGATAATATATCTATATGTTAACCTAGTTTTTGTAAATTCAAGCTTGTTATATATCATCTTCTCTTAATAAACGTTTTGCATTGCGTATATAATTCGAATATAGGGCTTAATTTCTTCTGTTCTGGTATATTTGTACATTACTCGTGTGATTTGTTTTAGAAACTTGCGTTAGAATCTTTATTGACTTTTTATTTGTAAAAAAATTAGGGTCAATTTGTTTCACGCAATAATAAATAGGAGGCACGATCTGATATCAGACAATATACTACTTCCATATGGCATATTGGATTTTACTCACTAAGAACGTTATATATGTGAACTTTTGTATAAATAAAAGAATGATGTATTATTTATAACGCTATTACATGTCCACTGTTAGTTTAGGTTTCGGTTAGTATTGAAGTGTGTGGTTATGCCCTATACTTAGAAAACGTTAGTGGATTAAAATTTTCAATTCAATTAGGAGACGACGAAAGAGTTATCGATCGTAATGTGATTATCGCTAATATTTCCATAATTGAATAGGCGAGGCCGTAATTTAAGTGAATCGTTCAATAGTGTCGATGTAAATGTACTACTAAATGTTGTATCTAAAAATAGTTTATGTTATTTGTATAAAATTATTTAAGCATAAAACCTCTATTAATATAGGAAAATTCTTATATTATATTTTAAATATAACAAGTATTATAATTTATTAAAAGCATAAACTAAAACGCTTACTTTGTTGAAATTTCCAAGATGTATCACGAAGCTAACACCTTAAACATTCATCAATTTATTAAAAATGTTTATTTAGTATATATATATTTTTTTATAAATATACGTTTACTAATTTTGTCATAAATCTAATTATAATTTAAAATTAGATATTAAAAATTTATAAATATAATTCATATTATATCTAGATTTATATTATGTACAGTTTACTTCCTATTAAGAAGAAAAAAATGGGACAACGTAGTTCATCTATTGTCCGCTGGGCGAGCTTTCGGCGCCACATGTCTATTCTCATTAAATCTCTAGAAACCACGCCTACGCGTGCACACGTGTTGCTAATCATATAAAAAAGAGGACAGTACATGCATATAGCAATAAGAACTGATCGAGAAATGTAATTTACTCTAACTAGAAGTATTCCATTATCTGTATTAATATGTTGAGGCATATCACCGTTGTGAAAGCCTTCCATGTTATACGATTTATTATCGACCTTTCTACCTCTACGTCACTTCTGCTTTGTTATTTACAGTGTGTGGGATTTATACGTTTATTTATTTTACAAATTACTTTTCGTTGCTCCAAAATCATTTTTGTTACATGTATATGAATGTTTTATTCCTTGTTAATGAGAACAATACATACATTTTAAACTTTAATAACTATTACATGCGATTGGAAAATGTTATTTTATTTTAATTCATAATAATAGTTTAATTGTAAAATGTATTTTTATTTATTAAATTTTTAATAATAAACTCTTAGGTAGTGTACTTGACATTGATAAATAATGTATCAAATTAACTTAATAATTAATCTTCTTAATTTTAATAAATGAACAGTTTTGCAGTTTAAAGGTACTTAATTAATGTACCTTTAAAGTAAAATTTCTTTATGAATTTAAAAATTTAAATATAATGTTCCTCGATTATTCTTAAAATTATAAAAAGAAGCTATTTTAAATAACTTTCAGAATTGATTCCAGATTAACTATAAAAGTGGATATATTTAAGTGGTGTTAAATCATTATATTTTGATCGCAGGAATTTAAATTAAACCAAGTTTTTTACATTAATGGGACGCCCTATATATATATATATATATATATAATAACATAACAATTACATTATTGTAATTAGAAGGTTAATTAAGCACCTAGTTTTGTTATTTAAATAGTCAAACAAAATCAAGTGTTTAATTAACATAAAAATATTTCACCACGAGTTAACTGAGAATTTAATTCATGGTAATATTATTTTGTTTGTATATACAAAATCAATAATTTCACATGTAAATTATCGTAGCTAGTTAATAATACGAAGTGTTTGGAAACGAATCATTTGAAGCAAACATTATCTTAACTAAAAGTAAGCGTGGGATGAGTGGAAACTAATCAATGCATGAATGTTATTTGATCTGAGTTTGCGTGATTATATGTTTACGATAGAAATCCACTGTGTAAATTCCGAAACGCAATTAAATAA
This sequence comes from Ontholestes murinus, assembly GCA_963969525.1. Taxonomy (NCBI): domain Eukaryota; kingdom Metazoa; phylum Arthropoda; class Insecta; order Coleoptera; family Staphylinidae; genus Ontholestes; species Ontholestes murinus. The sequence continues at coordinate 58,082,273 of OZ018396.1, forward strand.
ATCCATTTCGGAGCTATTTAATTTAATATATAAAGAATAGAAATAGAAAATAATCGCAATTCATATAAATCAATCAGAATGTAATTTCAAGTAATTAGATTTAATGTAAAATGTATTTATCATTTATTAGTTCATTCAATAGAAATAATGTCATTTAAATTAGTATTCCTTTGATAGTTGTACTATTAAGTTTGTTTTATTCAATGTCTGTCGAGGTATTAGCCAGAGAAGTAGTTGTTTCAAATTAATTTGTTTTGTAGTCTTAGTAAGACTCACTGTTGTAGATTAACGAAATGTTTTCGAATTTTTAAATTTAAGATTTAATGTAGTTACTTGGGTTACGTGAAGGTTTAAATCACTTAATTGAAACACAATTATATTTCTTTCTTTAGTTTTTTATTTTTTTACTGCTAAATGTATATTTCGGGCATTATATACCCATTATCAATAGCTAATTATAATGGGTACATAGTGCCCGAAATATACATTTAGCAGAAAAAAATAAAAATAAAAAAAAGTGAGGAAAGTAAATTAAATGTGTTTCAATTAAGTAATTAGATGTTTTAAATGCTGCTGAAGTCAATATATGTAATTATATAAGTCTATATGAATCAATAACGCTTTGACTAATTGTTACTAATATATTAGAGAGAGACAGAATATTTTCAGGCAGTGTTTTACTTTCTGCGAAATTCGTCACAATGGAACGCTTTTGCACTACTTTAATTGCGGTTCAGGTTTAAAACGATCAAAGGGATTCTTTCATTTTCGTGGACGCGTAATACGGAAGCTGAAAATCAAAGAGAACGTTTCGTATCAAACAGGATATGGTTTATCGGCTAAAAAAGCGCATCACTATATTGATTATTTTTTCGCTTCGTGAAAAATTGTAAAGTAATTATGGGTTATTTCCAATTATCAATATTATAAAATTAGATCGATCGTCATCGTAATCATCGCAAAACAGAAGCTTTATTTATAAAAGGCTTTAATATTAATTAACATATTGTAAATAAGTCACTTGAAACGTTATCAGTACTATAAAACTATTAAAGTTGTATAAACGAACAAAAAATTCTAATCACTTTGGTAAATTTTCGTAAATGAAATACGATAACACTTTCAAATATTTATTTTGCCGTTTGAGACAATTGTTTCGACACACTGAGTCTTCTTCAGGAGAAGAAATGATGGATGGAGAATTAGAACAAAAAATTGTTTCCACGGATGATCAAAAGTGAAAGTAGGTTCTTATTTTGAGTTATAATGATTTTCTTGCATGAGTATTTTATAAAAACTATATACTCATGCAAGAGGATCATTTTAACACAAAATGCGTTTGATGCTAAGAACTCAATTTTTGCTGATTTAAACCTTTAAAATACTCAAAGTTAAGATGTCAAAGCACTGCGACGTTCAGGACGAGGTAACATGAACACGAAGCAGAACGCGGAATTTGAGAGATTATGTGCATATAATGGATAAAACTAGACTGCCTAAAATTGTCAGAACTGGGTTACCGAAATCAAAAATACTCCCGGGAAGACCACCAACAAGATTGTATGAAAACTGGAGCTCAGTGGCACAACTGCATAAACAACTATAAATGTTAAAAAAGAACTGGTTAATCCTAGTTAAAGAGGAAGAAGAAGAAGAAAATAATCAAAGTTAAAAAATAAATAATCTAGTAGATTGTTAAGGATGTGCTTTGAGTTCATCACCAGATCGATTATTTAGTTTTGTTGACGAAGGTTTAATGATAAACAACAGTGATGCGGCTATTCAGGAATATTTCAACGAGATTACTGGGACTACATCGGGCATGACATTGAGATTGTTGTTTATTACGACCTACCCGAAAATACAAACGAGGAAGCCACTAGCCCGTACATTTTTACAAAGATTAAGAAGACAGTCAACGCGAAGCAAAAGGTAGCTCCGTGCTGTGCCAGGGACTGGTTGCCACATAACTGTAATCATTTGCGTGTGCTGAGTGTTAATTACGACACAAATATTTCGGCGCGGGCTTACTATTGTCCAGAAATTCCTCAAGAACTCACTCTCAATGACAGGAGTGCACTGCTGCTCGACGATTTGATTAAAGCCGGCATCGGGAAGAAATCCATCATTTCAGTTACGCGCTCCTTGGACAAAAGTGAAAAATTTGGATGGTTTAGCACTGAGAAAAGTTTGTGAGATTACGAAAGCCATTTTCTTCTATAGAATACCACATGCTGGTTTAATCAGCTTCCTATGTGATTTCGCCGCCAATTGAAGTAACTGAATTGAGAGAAGGATCCGAAATTCTAACAAGAATTCACGAAAATTTCCTAAAGGTCCTAGAATATGTACCTATAAAGATTTACAGTTTTGTGGAAACAAAATCTACCTTCTGAAGCTGGTGTTGGGGAATATTTTCAAGTCCCGCAGAATCATAGGAATATGCTAGCTGTGTAACAGGGAATCGTTTCTGTACCAAAAAGTCGTGCGTGCCATCGTAAAGGAACTTCAGTCGTAGTTATGTTTTCGTAATGAAGATCACCACTTGAAAGAAATGGATATCACTTCTTTTCCGACGACAATTTTGATACTAAAGCATGGATCAAATCAAGCGAAGCTGCAGAGAAGAAAGAGTTAAATCACACAACAAATTAAAAGGTCGCTTGTTACATTACATGTGGGACACTGTTTAATATCTCACACTGTTTAGATTTTTAATATAATCAAAAATAATTACTGCTTTACACAATTTTCCTGCCAACTGTGGATAATTGTTAGACAATACATGCAAATTAGATGAATGGTAGTAATAATAATGTTACCATTACACTGAGTGTATATAGAGTGCAATACTTTTTAACCAAATCTACCCTTCTGTTCTCCACGATTTTAACGTCATCTATAGGTTAGTCCTACAAATCTTTACAAAACTATGACATTTCATCAACCTCTTTCAAAATTCTTAAATCGAACTCATTTAGGAAACAACCCAAGTTACCCCAAAACGTATAAATGCCTTAGTGTTAAATTTGTCAACATTCTTATTATTTTAACACTTCTTACAAATTTTGAATCATTGGGTGGGCAAAAACGTATGCGTGACAACAAAGCAACAAAGATTCCCAGTCATAGATTATGTGGTAATATAATGGTAAAAAGTTAGAGGAATGAAAGTGAAAGATGTCTTAGGATCTGACCATTTGCCAATAATGGTAGAGATAAAGATCGGAAAATTTAAGGAAAATTAATAAGAACATGAATCGTGGAAGCTAGAGCATAGTGACGGTGCTATCAAGAATATAGGAGAACGCTTAAAGAAGATTGACTGGAATGATTTACTGAACGATGGAAGAGATCATTTCAGGATGAGATTAAAAGTGAAAAATGCGAAGAGATACGCATGGGACGCAAAAAGGAAAGTGAGAAAGGTATTAAGAGAAAAGTGTGGAGCTTAGGTAGGGGAGAAGAGAATTTGGCGGAGGATTAAATATGCGCAAAAAAAGATACAGGCCTTGGAAAGAACGACCAATAAAATGAGATTATGTAGAAATGAAAAAGAGATATGGAGTATTTTAAAAAGATATGAAAGGAGCGAACATATAGAAGTTTCTTTGCAATAATAGACAGAGAAATATAGTAGAATGAGTGGATAATATGATGCTTTTAGTCTTTTGCTAAAAACGGGAGCTATAAAAGAGGTGTTGAAGAGAGTGGGAAGGTTTATGGAGAAAAGAAAACTGCAAACTGCAAAAGTGAATTTTATATATTTAATAGCTGACATAATATAGTGAACGATTGGTTCGAAAATGAAACTTATTATAAAATAAGAAAAATCATCTAGCATCGCAAAATGTGTAAAGGAATGTCCCATTACTTGAAGAAAGTCAGGGTTTGAGTGGAAGAACATTTTGAAAAAGAGTGAACTACGCCCAGGATTCTTATAACCGAAATTATTAGTACATTAGTACGTACGTTCTTTTTTTAAGTTTGGTAATTAACTTTTCGGAATATTATGTATATAAGAATACCAAAGTATTAATTAATAAATAAATCAAATAAATAAAGTGAAAGCGTTTTGGGAATAATAATAAGGGAAGGTAAAGTGGATGAATTAGAATGAAATGGGGAGCTGATTGAGAGGGTGAAAGAATTTAAATAGTTGGGCATTGTATTTAAATGCACATGTGGATACGATGAGCACGTCAAATGGGTACAGGGAAAAACCAGAAAATCATGGGGAATGGTGAGAAAGAAGTGGGGAAAATGGTTTTTAGGCAATTTCCAGTTGGTGTGCAAGTTGTGGGATGCGTGTATGAAGTCAAACTTGTTGTATGGGGATAAGTAAGAATGAATGCATTGAGAGAGAGAGAGCAGTGATTTTTCCTGAAGCAGATTCTAGGGATTGAAAGGTTATCACCCGTGTACATTCTTCTTTAGAAAACAAATATAATGAGCCCACATGAGAAGGCAATGGCATGAAGCATAAGATAAAGTAGTGTGGATTGGATAATACGATATTGGTGAAAGAGGTATGGAGAACGTGCATGGAAACAAGGATGGAACACAGAAAGATGTATGGAAAGGTCCGAGAATATTGTCAATGAATGGTTGGAGAATGGTGTAAATGCGCAGGCATGGATGAAAGGGATGTGGAAGGAGGTTGAGATGCAGAAAAGGCAAGGATGTATCAGGAGGAGCACATAAAATCCAAGGTAAGAAAGGTGGCAGGTGTATGGGAGGGTGCCAGATTACTTGACAAATTGGTGTAGTTCGGGAGAGAGAGAAAGGTTTTGATGCGGAAAAGTTATAGTAGGTGTGTGCGGTGCACGTACAGGAGGGATGAAGGGTAACAAAATAGATGAGAGAGGGTCTGGCCGGAAGAACACTGGAAACTAGTGAACTCCGCCCGTGATTCTTGCTGTTTAAATTTGTGTACGAATTTCAAAATTTCGTATGTTGATTTGTAATACAATGTTCCAAAACGTCCGTCTCGAGATTCTTGTTTTCAATTGATTTGTTGTTGTTCTTTCAGTCTTGTGTTAAAGTTTCTGCCTGTTTGTCCGCTGTTTGTTAATTTATCCTGGTTATGTAATTTGTTGTTAATTATAACCTAACCTAGGTAATTTTTGTTTGCGTGGTTGGTTCTGATGTTAAGTTGTTTTAGATTTTTATTAATTTTGTTAGCGGTGTTTTTAATATATTTGAGGGCGCAGTATTTTCTGGTTTCTTTTTCGTTCGGTTCTCCGTTGTATATTAATTTGGTAATGATGTGTCTTTGATGGATCTTTAGTGTCTTTTTGACTGTGTTTTTTTGTAGCCGGTGATTTTTGCAATTCCTATTATGGTATTGTATTCTTGGTTGAAGTCTTGTTTATTTAGTAATGTACGAGTTGAGAACTGCCAATTTGATTGCCACGGATTGATTATGAGTTATTTGGGAGGTGGCATCAGTGGTGGTAGGCTTCCTATAGGTATTTTATGTAATACGGTGGTTATTAGTTTTTACAGTAAGGTCTAGAAAATGTATGCTATGGTTAATTTTCTTTTCCATCGTGAATTGGATGTTCTGATTTATCTGGTTAAGTTCCATGAATGATTTTCTCATGTACCTCGTGGTGAAACATTGTGGAATAATAGGTAATTAGTTAAAAACACTTGGTTTGTTTCACTAAATTTTATATTCACTCGACTACTTTCGCTTTTTACAGCATTTTCAAGAGTAACTATTAGAAGAAAACCGGCGATGATTATATATTCAAGTAATAAGTGATTCGAGTATTGGGGAAGACCAAATCTCTTCGAAAACACATCGTTAACGACAACGTTAAATTTTTGGTAGAGTTTCAATTCAATGATATCTGAATTCGTTAAAAAAATTAAATTCTGTTGAAGAAAGATTGTTTTAACGGCAACAGAATTACCTTCATTCGCCTTAGTAATAATTTAGTTATCTCTAATATTTTTTTAATTTTATTTGGTTGTTGATGATCTACGGGTTTACTTGTTTTTGAGTGTTTGATAATTTTGGCAATTTTTGACATGGAAAGTTTGCAGTTTGGGATTGATTTAAGAGCTAATTCTATTAATTTATTGATATTTGCATGTGATGAATAATTGGGACCTGCTTCTAATAGATTCATTTCCAAATTTGAGAGAGGTTCGTTAGTATAATTTATTACCCTAGGATGGAAGGTTTTCTGCTCGGTTGAAGAAGAAAAATTTTAGACGTTTTTCTTGTATTTTGTTAGAGAATTAGCTTATTTTATATAGCTTGTCTTTATACACTGATGATTGAAATAAATGTTAAGGGATCTTTATCTGAGTTTTAACCGGATATTAAAGTCATTATAGCTACGTGGTAAATTTTATATAATAAATAGAACAATATTACATGGTTTATACAACTTGAATTTATATTCAACTATTTATTTATGTGTTAGATATGAATTAAATTGTAAAGCAAATATAACATTCCAAGGGAACTATAATATGGAACAAATGTTATATAACAAAATTTATAGTGATTTAAAAAATAAGAACTTTTATTCAAATGCTAATTATTTTCACGGATTAAAATTGTTTCTGGATGAAACTTAAATAATGTATTGGTGAATTAAAAAGACATACAATGTACGTAAAACAACAACCGTAATATTTTAATACTATGATTTTAACCGGTACGTAAAAAGGTTTCAATGTCGTAATTATTGACACACATTGCATTGCCTACCCTGTTTATCACAATGGGGAGTTTTGGAGGGTTATTATACGGCAGCTGTATCGACTAGAAATAATCTCGTTTTGTAAATTACATTTGGGACACTTTAAATAGGCTGTAATGGTTTTCCCTAAACGAAAATGGAATATATTTGCATGCATCAGTTACGTAGAAATAGTAACTAAATAGTTTTTATTGTATTAAAAAAAAAAATTAGTTCCATTAAAAAGTTCTCCATGTTATGATAATATATAATAAAGAAAATAAAAGTGATAATTAGAAATAAATAAAGAATATTTTCAAATTATTTTATTTATTATCATTCTTCTTCTTATTTATTATCATCCTTTGAAATAAATTACGATATTTTAATGGCTGTTTGGTCGTTATTACAATCACCTTTATTAACAATATTATTTATGTATCAGAAGAAAATAACACTATTGATGCATTGTCATTATTCCTCGTATTTGATGTACGGAAATGATCAAAGTGGACAAGATTTCAGGAGTGGTGCATTGAAAGAGATGTGAAAAGGGATAATAACTACTTCACGTCAGTAATAGAAGCGACAGAAGCCATATTGATTCCTTGATAACCTCGTTTCGACAGATACAATCTACAGAATAAATTCACCAGAGGTTGCTCGTATTCAAATCAAATACTAGAAAGAACCTAGGAACCTTATGCATAATTATTATATTTTAGAACTGGAAATTAATTAAAATCAATAATATTTACTAATACATATTTTTAAATATATTATAAATAAGATTTAATTTATTATCACAACTCTTATCTGTGTAAAAATTAGCAACGATGAGGGTATAAAATGAAGGATCTGATTATGAGATTAAGAGCGATGACGGGAAGTAGGGTGAAGTTACCCCTACTAACGAGGCAAACACTTCTCGGATATCTGAGAGGGCACGTGAGCACAAGCTGATATCATTTATACTAAATTAAAAACATTACACTTGAACATATTATTCACAGCACGTATTTATTTCACTATTCAACACAATATTCTAATAGTTATACACGTACGCACTCAACTCTCTATCCTATTATCTATTTCTTTAAACGTATAAATTATGTTTGTGTTTGTTAAAGAGATAATTTCAATTTGAATGATAATGAATTGAATGTATTGAATGTATTGCGTACTTAAATAATTTATATAGGGATAATTGCGTAACTACGGTTGGGTTTATTAATCGATTATAATAGAACAGTTTAATTCCACAGATGATTAGAATAATAATTAAATGCCTATTATAAACCTACTATTGATATAGCGTGAATTTTTATACAATGAAAATAATTAATAATTTGTTTATATATCAGGATTTAATCTTCGTTTTATTTTGACTATAGTTTAGACAAGAGACTTGTTATTTTCAAAACATAAGTGATTTAAAAACATACAAAACATAGCTCTATACGTAATAATAACAGCTGAAAATAGAGGAGTATAAGTAAGGTCAATCTTTTTGTTAATATTACGTATAGATAATTAAGTTTTGTATTTTTTTTAAAATTATTTATGTTGTGAAAATGAAAAGTGTCTTGGCGAAACTATAGTCAACATAAAACGAAGATTAATTAAATCCTATTACACAAACAAGTTATTAAGTGTTTTTATTGTATACTACAATCTACTATACATCGTTACACTCATGTAGATGCTTCAGGAATCAACTATATTAATTTTTATTATGATAATATTTAAAACTTCTTTTAAATTCTGGATCTATGCATATGAAAATGATTCATAAAAGTATATTTTTATTAAAGTAAAACATATTGCACAAACATGACTTGTTTGTATTCTTAATTTAATTATTTAAATGTAATTACATTCACCCTTATTATTATATATTAATATATTTTTAAATTTTAGTTGATTTAATATTTTAACATTTATATTTATTGTTTATCACACACAAGTTGTAAAACTTCGTGACTTTCCGCGGTTTACTTATTGTTTTAGGTTTATCAGTGTATCTTAATTATTATGATCATTAATGTATCTTTTTATAAACAATGAATAAACCATATATTATTATTTAAAAAAAACATATATTTTTCTGTTAATTGTGGAGCTTTCTACTTCTTTATACATAATAATTCACAAATGAAACACTTTTTAACTTTCCTTGTATAGCTGAGACTTTATTTAGTGACTATAGCTTCGAAAATTTTTACTTGTCATTTTCAAACAAAGATAATTTCTTTTTAGTTTGAAAATGACTAGTTGTGTATATATTTTTCTTTCATGTATACACTTTTTAAACAATTTTATATCTTTAAAGTCTTATAAACCTTTAATTTACATTAATTTAATTTGATAATTATACCTATTTACATAATATAGTTTGTTTATAACATATCTGCATATGACAATAGAATATAATCCATAATTTTGCTAGAAACGCGCATGTAATTAAACAATGTTATTAATAACATCATACGATATTATTCCGAAAACCTTCACCCAGGTGTAAAATGGAATTGTTGCAGTAAATATTGACCTTAATCCACAAACAAATTGAATGTGAAATGTAACGGTAACAAAATTAAATTGTTATTAATTCTACGATGTTTTTACAGTTGGATAATAAAATTTAATAATCACCGTAATGTTAAAAGCACTGCTTTATAATTGAATTGTCCTACACTGAAAGCATTTATTAAAGGGAATATCAATAAACACACCAATGTAGTACATTTCGTAAATAAATAATAAAAATAAACTTTATAAAGCTAACTAAAAGCTCAAAATATATAATTTATTATGTAAAATAATAATCGGTTTTAATCACAAATTTTTAATTATATTAACCTTGTTTTGCGTGTACTGTTTGTTTAAGCTTCTGAGCAGAGCTTAAGTTCATATGTTGATTATTGTCAACGATACGATTCTAGGATTTACTGGTGCGAAACTTGTGTTTGAGTTTAAACGATAAGCAAGGATTTAATATACTTGCACCTTAAAGGCATAGACGGAATCTGCTTTGTTTAGGGAAACGTTATTATATAATAATTGTAAATATAATTTAGATGTTAGTGTAGGGTGGATTTATACAAACAATGTTAATTATGTAATTTCATATACAATTTATGGATTAAGTTTAAAATAATATAAAATGGTTTAATCAACTGCGCTGCACTGAAGAGACCCAGGTCGAAAGTGATCCATAGCTCTTGTTGTCAGTATAATAATCATTTTATAAAATTTAAAAAAATATTCAAATGAATATTTTATAATTTATACAAGAAATATATTTAAATAACATCTATTATTTATTAGTTAAATCGATTGCAAATGAAATCAGAAATCAGAAATCAGAAAAATTGTCGAAGGTGCCCAAAGTGATGATCATTATACTTAATGAACACATTTTCTAGTAGTAATCAATACACTTGATAATAACAGTATAATATATTTCTTCACCTGAAAAAGCTACATTGTTGCGCCAGTTTAATGTGGAAATTAAAATTTGCATCTGAAAATCAGCACACGTTTTTTCCTTAAGCTAAAACCCAAATATATTTTCTTAATTTATTAAAATAAATAAACAAAATAGAAAGAGTACAAACGCTTCATACAAAGAGGAAGTAACCCAAATCAACAATAAGTTAACGCTGTTCAAATACAATCTTTTTAGAATATTACTCAATACCACTTTTCAAAATGCTGAAATTTATCAATCAAATACAGACATAGTGTATAGAGAAATGTTTAATTACAGTATACAATATAATCTTAGAAAAATCTCAAATTTTTAATTTCTTATTTAAAAAACATTTCTAATTTATATCTAACAGATTCCCGTAAAAAAGCTATAAGAAAGAAAAAAGCATCGGTAAAATTAGTCTTATATTAATGTCATTCTTTAATATTTACAAAAAGTATCCTGCTAAGACGACTAGTTGATTTATAAGACAAATTTTCTAACAGAATCCTCAACGTTATGAAAATCGTAGAATGGCTAGATGATTAGTTCTTCAAAAAATGGATGTAAATAATGAGCTCATATAAGGGCCAACATAGCTTATTGCCCTTTTCTTTATACCTAAATCCGAATTCGATTTATTTGCTATTATGAAGCCGAATTTTATATTAATTTAATTTAATCTCTATAGCAATTTTCTTCAGACAATTGCGTTTTTGCTCAATTCTGTTATTAACGTTAATTAGAAGGATAAATAATGAAACAAAACCAAGTGTTTAACATAAAAATATTTGACCACGGGTTAAGCAAGAATTTAATTCATCGTGCTGTGATTAACTGTTTATTAATTTTATTGCTGATTATAAGGGCGGTTCTTGGTTTAATGCACATTAACCTTATTGCCTTATTAAGGCTATATGTAGCTATTTGTCTTAAGATAGTTTATGGTTTCTATTAGGGTGACAGTTTCTAATGGTTTTACTTTAGGTTATTACCGAACATAGATTGTGTGACTCACCTTTTCAATACATCTTCCGGCATTCTTTGGACTAAATCAATACAATTCAGTCAAAGTCGGTTTTGATGAATTCTGGAATGATTAATTTTATTGCTGAGCTTAAGGGCTACTCTCGATTTCGTGTACTTTTTTGTACATTAGCGTTACTGTCTTTAGATAGACCTATGCACAAATTTAGAAAAGAAATCCTATATTAATAAAATGTATTAAAGTCCTTTACTTAGTTTTTTTTAAACTTTATAATATATTAAATAACTTTTTCATTAATCTTTCCTGTAGAACACTTTTTACCAATTGAAACAAGCCTATTTTTATAACAAATTTTGAGCATTTTTCTGAAAGCCGATTTGTTGTCAAATTTGTCCCACTTTCAAGTGACCTGTCCTTTTCTCCACTAGCTTGGATTCTTTTTTGTTATACCCTTTAAGCTATTTAGCCTATATTTCCATTGTTCCTTCTGTTTCTAGCTCTAAAATCAACAAGATTAAAGGGGAGGGTAAGATTTGTTTCGTCTAAAATTTTTTTAGAAAAATTATAACTGTACGTTTATTTTTCATATTATTATATAAAAGTACAATATGTGAAGACTATTTAGAAAAACATTGTTTAAAAGTAGGGAGAAATGATGGATTTATTACAGATCTCCGCAGGCTAGAAAAAAAGTTTTTGTGCGGTGACCAGCCTACAGCATCACTGGATCATCTAAAACCAAAAAATCAAAATGCTTTCTTCAGCTTATTACTTTATCTCACCAGTCTCCTCGAGTTTTTATTAATTATTCCATTTTTTTAATTTTTGGCACCATAATAACGATTTTTGACCAAAAAATATACTTATTTGTTATTGTAAAATTGTTAGTCACTAATTTTTTTTTTTTAAACTCAACGTAACTAGAGTGCTATATATATGTAGAATATGTGTACAAAACGATCGGTTCAGTAGTTTTTTTCTGTAGGCTGGTCACCGACATTAAAAATTACACGTTTGGGAAAATCGATTTAGAGTTTGTACACAAAAAAAAATGAAAATATATTGAAAAAAACTGGATTTTCTTATAAAATACGTACATGTCATCATCGATGCCAGGTCCATACAGTACATCACTATCATCCATGTTATCTAAGAAATCTTTTTCCTCCTGTCGACGTAAAACTCTGCCTTCTTTGATTTCGCGAGCAGCTTGCTTGTCCGCTCTGCTGATCCGCAAAGAGTCTGTCACGCGGGCCCATTCATGCGCACTTGGTCCTGAAGTGATGCCCAAATCTTGCATGAAAGTCAGAAAAGCAGTAGAGCCTTCGTTAAAAAGTGAACCTAATATAACTACCCACTGTAACTTCGTTCGTTTTGCTCCGAATGGCCTACAAATTTAATAAAATATTCTTCAGATGTACTTTTAGAAAAAATAAAAATAAACAAAAATGAAAAAATAAAAACAGTTGTCAAACCTTACTCTCCGCTAAAGCCACATTTTCTTTTTCACTGATAATTTAAATTTTTGTTTGAGATCTATTTGATTTTTCCAGTTCTTCCAACAGTTTGTCTTATCCTTCGAGCGGTCGCGCATTTTATTTTAACATGATCGAACCTTATATTTTACGTCAGACAGTTTACCACAAATATTCAATATTTTATGATATCATAGAGTTTCGTATTTGAATAGTATTTGAGATTGAACAATATTTCTTTTGCATAGAAAAACAAAAACACAAAAAAGCAATTTTTAGTCAGAATTGGATTCACTATTTATATTCGCACAATTAACATACACAATTTTTGTTAAAGAGTGAAGTTTACATGTAAATGTCTGGCAATTGTTGCATTTTTTTCTGTTCATGTGCAGCGTTTTGGAGCTTGCTGTTCTTCTCGAATTCACTCTTTAGATATTCTATAATTATTAAAATGTTCCTCTTGCTGACTATCTATTAGAAAATAAAATACGCTTATTGAAACCTTGAAGAAAAATAAACGTGAAATTCCACGAGAATTTCTTCGTCATATGAGTAAAGATATTCAGACCAGTTTATTTGGATTCCAAAAAGACAAAATAATCACTACTTATGTGCCTAGAAAAAATGGTGCGGTTATATTATTGTCGACATTTTACCACACAAATAATATAGATCCCACAAATAAAAAACCACTAGCTATTATAGATTATAATGCTACGAAAGGTGGTGTTGATACAGTTGACAAAATGTGCTCTACATATTCTGTTTCCAGAGTAATTAGACGTTGGCCTTGTGTGGATTTTTTCTGCCCAAATCAGATTAAAAATTTAGCTCTTTCGCCTATTCTGAGCAAGCCTTCAAAACTTAGCATCAGATGTGCAGGTATTTCAGGTATTGTCTGCCGTCAAATTTCTATTAGAATTTTTGATTAGTTTAATGAATCGTTTCACATTAATAAATAGAAAGTTTGACGTATGGACCATCTGGCTGTTTTCCACAGTAAATTTCGAAACTGGATGTATAAAGAGTTATAGCATCACACAACGCATACATTTACAAAAATAAAAAAAAACTTGTAGCTCATTATCGCTCTAAAAATTTCTATTCCCGTTCCGTCTGCTGTCCAAATTTCCTTTACAGTTACAAAGTTAGTCTTCTTTATAGCAAGCATGTAAAGAAGACCCAAATAAGCCAAAAAATCACTTCTTGTTCCTTCATAGTTCTCTGGAAAATGTACGACTAGTTCTTACTTGGGAAACGTACATATTTGTAAATGTTATAATTTCTTCTATTTTATTGAGATCAATAATTTTCAAAAATGCATCTAATTTATTATTAAAATCTTTGGCACATTGCTGTAATTCCATATCTTCTTTTACTATGTTATTACTTTATTTTTAAAACATGTTTATTTTCAAATTTGAAGCATTTGGTTGACTTATCCTTTTTAATTTTTTTTGATAGAGTGTTTTCTTCGTTTTCTTTATTTTGATCATTTATTTCATCCAAAATACTTTGTTCAGCAAACTATCATAATCACTTATGTCTATATTCTCTGTACTAAGCTCAGAATCACATTCCACATTTTCATCATTACTTTTGTCTCCTTTAAACATACGCTGAACAATATTTTCAAGTTATGCTTCCGTAAGAGGCCTTTTATTGACATTTTGTCTTATAGAGAAAAATTCAAAAATAATATGTATTGATAAATAAATTTATTAATTAACTAATTGATAATTAATAAATTTAACTAAATTTTATTCGAAACACATTCATTCACTTATGACTCAGTGTAGACCAAATGTTGTGGCACAAAAGCAAATAATTCCCACCAATATAACCTATAAGTGAAGATATATTCATCCACATCACCATTTTCCATTTTCATAACCCATAAGCATTGTTCCAAGAATAGATAAGGGTTATTTTAAGATTTACACGTGTATTATTATAACAGTTAACACTTCCTAATGGCTTTATTCTAAGTTACTAGGAAGATAGGTAACACAGACTTTTATGTGAGACACTATTGCCTATTTAAATATATCTGTACACAATCTTACATCTGTAGAAATGAGCTTTATTATATGATAGTATTTCGCGAAAGTGTTAAATGTTATCTTCTTTCCGACATAAATATTTTCTGGATGACTGCAATTATCTGAATTGATATGAAGTTTTTAAAAAGCTTTTTAGTTTTATACTTGCTTTTATAATTGGCAGTATCTGAAAGTAGGACATGATCCTACCACTATTCTTGGGCAGTCAATCCTTTTCTGTTCATTTATCTGCAAGGTTATGCTTAATAGATTCCATCGCTATTTTTAATGCTTCTTATTTCTTGTACATTTTTGACAATTAATTTTTATGACATAATTTAATTGAGCTATGATCTTTAAACTATATATGTCTGCTATTGTTTTTATGAAGCCATTTTACCTTCCTTGTGTTGATTCATTGAATCTCCAGTGTACTTTGCCAGTTGTGATACTAACTTGAGGTTCTGATATATTAGTCTTTGAGTATTCCACTAGTGAGATAGAAGTTTCTGCATCGAAGGTTTTCTAGAAAATTTTATTTTTATGTTTATTTTATCCATAACTTCAAGCTCGATTGAACTATAGTTTTTTTCTTAATTCAGTCCATATTGTGCCTTGTAATTCAGCACACACTGATTTTCTACAGTAGATCCAACAAGTATATCAATACAAATATTCTGTTGCATCCTTTCCTCACACTAGGATACAACAGTGTTATTTATACCAGCAGATTATCTTAAGGTACATTTTAGTTTCTATTGAGGTAAGTTCTTATAATAACATAATACGGAATCCTTTTTTTCCTTTTATCGCAAATATTTTTAGATGGCTCAGTTAGTTGATTTAAAGTTTTAGTATTATATCTAATTTTATAACTGAAATTATCTGACAATATAACACGATTCTGTCACCGAGCGTAGACAGTGATTACTTTTTCATCCATTTAGTCTTGGTCGTATCTATGAGGCTATACTTGATAGATACACCATGAACTTTTCGCGTGTTGTGAGGAACTTAATTATCCTTTATGTGATATGGGATAAATAAAACACTTCCCTTAAGAATTTCCCAGATTTACCTCATATTTTATGAAATTGCACCAAATAAGAGCCTTGCGAATTCAATAGTTAATTCTTCTTTAGCCACAGTACTCAGATTGGCATTAAGACCTTTAGTTTGTAGATCCGTGTGTCTTCTTCTCAGTGTTATTAGACGTTGTAGAATCGTCTTTTCCTTTTTTATTTATTTGAGTTGTATTGATTCTTACGAGTAGCTAGGGAAGTTTATGTGGATTGTTGGAGAGAAATTCGGGATCGCATGAGTTTGTATAGTTATAGCAAAGATCACTTTTTACCATGTATTTTTTGAGTTTTGTGTTAGTTTTATTCTGGTTTCCTTTCCATGCTGATTCAGGTGGTAAAGTAAAATTTCATTAAGCTTGATACCTATTAAACTAGACGACGATATCTAGAGTAGGCGTAATTAGACCTGTAATTGTTGACCTTTGCGTAAGCTCTGGGCTACAACACTGCACCTGGCCAGGAAGAAAAATTCAGAAAAACAAAAATTTCCCACGAGTAAACACCTGCTTTTAGTGCATGATATTTTTCCAGAAGCTTTGCAATTTTTCCGAGAAAGAATAAAAATTGAGTTTAAGGTTTTAGTTCAAAAGCTTCTCTGTTTTTTTGATTACCAACAAGATATACTTTTCTACACTCATTCATGCTCTTTGCCACTGTATATAGTAAACAGTAAACAGTAAGGAGTTGAATAAGCTTATTTGCCTTAATAAGTCATTAATAGATCATAGCAATAATATTAGCAACCCTGGGAAACCACAAGTAATACATTTTACTTAAAAAATATTTACCCGCATATATTAGACTTTATTATTTAAGTATAAAGAAAACTATTTAATTATACCTTTAATCAAACCTTATCGAAGCAGTTTAGAGAGTACAATTCTATAATTTACTTAAATAAACGCATTGGAGAAATAACCAGAAATACTAGCAGGTTTCGTATTCGATTAAATTGGCAAGAGTGGACCGCCCTAGCATAAATACCTTAATTTTTTTATGTATTTCTGGGTGAATAGAGACGTAACGGTAGTTTTCTACATTATCTGGAGTATATAATTTATAAGCAGGCATGAGATAACTTAAATTTCATGTCTCGCACACAATTTGATCAACGTGACTGAAAAAAACTTGTTTGGGCAACTAATCAATAGATTTTCCTAAAAGTTTATTAAGTATATCATCTAGTTCTACTAAACACGAATCACTCAATACTGTTAATGCTTTTAAAATCTCCTATCTAAAATTCATCGATCCATCTTCTCCGGCTCCTAAAGATTATAAATTGCATAATAGTTCCCAGTTCTGTTTTTGTAAGCATCATATAAATGTTTGCTTAATGTTTTAGATCCCATATTTATGTTACCGAAAGTTATAGTCTTCGTATTTAAGAAAGAAATATGACAGGATAAAATTGTTAAACATTTTTAATTAAATTATTTCCTTTGTTATTGTATCATGTTAACAACAAGCACGCACCGGTTTTGATCATTTTTGGATCTCATCAGGGTAGTGCAGTTAGAGACAGGGAAATCTTTTTTTTTGAGAGGAGAGGAAATCCATCATGGACACTAGTGGAACTAGTCCTGGACCAAAAGGTCTCAAGAGGTGGTTAGCTAAGATTTGACAGGAAAACGCGTTTTACATTAGAGTATATTTTTGTGTAAAGATATCACAATAAAGGTGCTATATATTATCAGGGGCTATCCACTCAAATAGCGATCTAGTTCAACATTTAGACAATAGATTTAGGTGTAACATAGATTAAAATATATTGAAGTTAATAAAATCATTATTATAACCTTTTATGTACAAAAAAACACTTAATAACTTGCCTGTTGTATTTTTATTGTATACTAAAATATATAGCGATGCATTTGCCTCAGGAATAACATTTTCTGTATTTATTGTCTTAATTTTCTATTAAAATATTAATATCATGAACACTACAAATAATATTGAACATAATTATATAATTATTAATTTTAAATTTCATACCATCCATATTTTGATAATACATATTAAATAATTTTTTGCATTATCGTTTTTAAATTTTTTTATCCAATTAGGATCACTGTTATCCTCTCAAACATTAAGATAAAAAAATATTTTTTTGTACCCTGCCGTTGTTTATTTGTTAAGGTTATCTTGACATTTTTTTACCATTCTTAATTTCAACGCCTTCTCGGCAGTTATTTCATCATTTCTGACAATCACAATAATTTCCTGTACTACATTAGGGATAGTAAAACTATTATCTTTATCATACGAATTAGTTTGGCATGAATAAAACATTTCTTGTGAATAATTATATAACCCTAATTAAATTTTATACATACGTAAGTATTTGTAGTTATGTAAAAAAAGAACTCATAGTGGTTAAACAAAATCATTTTGCATTTAAATTGTATTATCTATTTTCTAGGTTTTTAAAAATGGCTAGTTCTCAGTAGTAATAAATATATATTTATATATTTCATTGAACTTTATCATATTACAGATAACTATTCAATTTAACTAATTTTTATTTCTTTTCAGGTACGTAATAAATAATAAATAAATAAGAAAGTCATCACCTACATCTATTGAGATCAAGTAAGTAATAAAATTGTTTTGTAATTGATTGTTTTTATGAATTATGTGTATATTTTTATTTAGATCTCTGGTTGAGTAAACATATATAGCATTTATTTTTAATTACGATAAAATCTAAAATTGTATATTTCCCCTAAGTGTAATAATTAAATTAATATTAATTTTAATTATTACATTTAAGATCAATTTAAATGCTGCTGCTATTTTAGTTTTAAAATCTTTTGTTATTTTCGTATATATTATATATTATTTCATATTCAGCTCTCATCTAAAGCTAATGAGTAATCGATAACAAATTTTGTATTAATATTATGAAAGAGTAAATAATTATATTTTTTAAATATACATGTAGTAGCAAGAAATCTTATACGTAAGCCGAATTAGTTTTCTTAATTTTAGATTTATAGATTCCTGTAATATAATTAAAACGGCAGGTGTTTACAGTTTCCTTGACTAAACTTACAGGGAGTTACAGAATTCGAACATTGTGTTTCAACTATCACCCACTAGGTGAACTTTGGCGCTATGATCTCGTTGCAGTTATAAGTTATCCTGCCCGGAGCGCAGGTTTTCAGGACGCTGTCTCCATGACGACCACTGCGGCATCTGTCCTGCGTAAGTGCGCCGTAACACATAGCAACAGGCGACATGCGATAGGACCGATGTCCTCATTAATGCGGAAAACTTAAACGGTGTCTGGAATTTTTCCAAATAACATTAAACCCTAGACACGTTTTTATTTTTAAGACGCGCTCAGATAACGTTCGAATTACCCCCCGGTATTATATCGACCGATTCCAGTGAACCTCAGATTTCCTGGATTGTTTCCAGTTTGTGTGATTTTTATCTCGGTTTATTTTTAAAAACAACTCGTTTGTTTTCCCGTGCGTTATTCACTCCTCATTTATTTATTTAGGAACGCACTCACTGTGCTTTTATTGGCATGCAGCGTTTGTTTTCCTTGTAATAAATGTTTACGGAGATGTAAAAACAATGGTACGTAAATACCGATTTTGGCAGAAGGGTTAATTCAGCGTTGCGTTTAAACATTCAGCAGTATTTAAAATGAATACTGACTGGATTGCTATTATTGCAGAAAAGAAATATTTTATTTTGAATATATAATTAACAGTATTATTATAAAATTGATATTAGAAATTTTCTCGTGCTAGAAATTTGTTGGATGACGTTGCTCCATTCTGCTAGAACCATGTTCTCTGTTTATAGCTAGGAAAGTTTTGTAACGCTAGCAAGTGCGCGCTTCCGAATGTAAAAAGGTTCGTATCCTCATAGACATACTGCTTAACACTATCCCCGTTCTTTGGCATCTTTGTCATGCCCGTTTTTGTTTTCCACTGTTGATAGGCAAGTCATTTTTAAATGAGCGGTATGTTTGCAATGTATGCTTCCTTGGTGACTTTCTCCAAAATGTTGGGTAAGCTACTGGATCTTCTGAAACCAAAATATATTCATCACGTTTTCGTAAAAAGACCCGAATATAGGCCTTCTAATTAAAATAATAATCTTGCCTGGACATAAGTGTCAAAGGGCGGATATTTGAGATAGCCTTTACTTGTATTAAATGAGTAGTTAATTATTCAAAGTTAAGCGAAGCATCACCAACCATACGTTTTAATAAAATTTTGACCGTTTTTACACTCGCATCCTAAAGTCAGCCAAAGTTATGAGAACAAATGATCTCGATATCACTACACAACCAATTAAATTTGCTAATTTTTTAAATTCGTTGCCAGTTCCAAAACAAATCTTTTCATTATCTGCGTCTTCGTTTGTATTGGTTTACTCTATGCTTCCTATGCTATTTATTAGGTTTTACAGAATCCTCGTAGTTCAATGTTGTAATATGAACGACACAAGCTAACTGATATAGTTATTGAACAAAATTTAACTAGCATGGTTGAATTTCGTCCTAATTAATTTTGAGTTACCAAAGTAACTGCACAATTTTTCTAATGGTAATTATAAAAGCAGCTAATACATCTAAAGAGACTGATAATTGGTTAAGAAACTGAAAGTATTTGTCCAACTGTTTGAAATGAAAAGTATTGACCGCTTTGTTATATCCCTTTTTTTCAATGCTGGAATGCTTTATTTTGATATTCAATCCTCAGAAAACGGTTTTGATTTCTAATTAATCCAATTTTTATTGCTTTTCACCTTACTAAATTAAAACCCTCACTACCTAACATTTTTGATATTTGATTTTGTAATTGCGCGATTGTTTGAAGGTTGCAAATCATCAACTTTAACTTCAACAAAGGTTCCTTTAGTATCAACGCGCTGAAGAGATCTGCTATGATAACCAAAACTAGGCTACGTTTTTATAAGGTCAGAAGTTAATGTGTAATTAAATCGTCTAAATCGCAACAGACTTAAAAATAGAGCACGAAGCATAATAGCTCCTACCAATTAAGTTGAATTAAGAGACAATTAGAATTGTGCTGATATCTCAAACATCACACGAAGTTTAGAATAATACTTTCTTTTTTAAACACGGGATAAAGTTGTATAGAGAGGATGTTAATTTTGGTTAGGGTTGTACTGTCTAATTTCATTCCTAAGTGTCCTTATATTCTTGTATAAACTTTATATAGAGTGCGACAACATACTTTCCTTTTTTCAAAACTTAATAAAACCTATTGTACTTGTTTTTTTATAATGTAAGAACATACATAAAGTTTGGTTTTACACAGCTCTAATGATCAAATCTGGTAGGTGAGTACTCAGTAAACCGATTTCTGGCGTTTGTCGTGACTTGCCAGTATAGCAGGGGTTATTTTGGCAATATCTTGCTAGATATTGATCTTCATATTTTGTAGAGTCTTTGGATGGTTCACATAAACAAGGGATTTCAAAAAACTCCACAGAAAAAAAAATTACAAGGGGATGGGCTGGCCACTCCAAATCGCCTATAATTGGGATTAGACGCTCTAAAAAGTCTCTTTCAAAATAGCTATCGATGCTCTTGAAGTGTGAGCCGTTGCACCGTCTTGTTTTAACCAAATGTCTCCTAAGTCTAACTCATCTAGCCGTTAAAAAATAAATACTTTCTACATAACGGTCCGAATTCACTGTTACTTCGACTTTATTTTCCTCATAGAACCAGAGACCAATAATTCCTGCTGAGGAAATTGTACACCACACTGTGAGTTTAGGTCATGTAATTCTCGAGCCCAGTAGCGCATGTTTTGTTTGCTGACACATCTATGAAACTGAAAATGTGCTACTAAAAAAAAACAATAGGATCTTCAGGAACATCTTCGAGAAGAACATCACACGCGTTTCTCAGAGAATTGAAGTCACGTTCAAAAAGATCCTACATAACAGCCATCTTATAAGAATGGTAATGAAGATCATCATGAAGAATTTTCCTCGTAGAACGATCTGCATCGAAGGGGAGTCACATGTTTGCGCGCAGAACACCATGGTGATAGCAACACTGAAGCTCTCAATGCCTCAATGTTCTGGCCTAGGGACTCTAGTTCTTCGTTTTGTCGCATAAATTAAGTCAAAATGTGGTGGACTTTTACAAAGTTTTCTCTTTAATTTTTCGCATAGTGATAATATGACATTAAATCCGCCATCTTGATCTTATTTTGTCGTTTCAATAAAATTATTCTTACAAGCAAAACTTTGCGATGCTTAACAAAATCTTCGATTTTCTAAAATACAGACTAGTAATAATTAAAAGATATAATGAATTAATTACAACGAAGGGTAATCGACCCTGCAATAACCCAACCCAGTTTAGTGCAATTAAGTATCAGAACAGTTTCGCCAAGTACAATCTGACCTATACAAAGCAGTTTCCAAAATATAACGCCTAGTACTTTTGGATATCTCAAATAAAATTGTGCCAATTGAAATCTGAGAGAGTGTACATTCAAAATTCAAGGTTGTTTTGTGTTTTGTATGAGAAATATCTCAATTAACTTTTTCTATTGACATATTTATATCATTGATGAATCTTTTAATCGATCACTTATTGAATTATTTTAGGGCACTTAGTCATAAATTCTTTAATTTGCATCTTAGATTACTTACATAATCAATTCTTGTATGATGGCGGCGTTCACTTGGTGGTGCATTTTGATAAAAAGTTTAAATAAAACACTTAACACACATAAAGTGTTTATGTTTGATAATGATCAGCTTATGAGCGAAACTAGTCACAGTTATCCAAATTATAGTGGTAAAACAAAGTTATAAAGTGTTTTATTTAAACTTTTCACATAATTATCTCATTAAATTTTAAAATTACCAGAAAATCGCGAGCTATATTCAAATTCTATCTATTTATTTCTTTAATGACCAGAAACCACCTTCGACAAATAACGAATCATAGTTTAATTAGACTGCACAAGACTACATCCTTCAAGTTACGGCCTCATAAAACACTAAAAAGAAATATTATGAGATCGCAACCTGAAGGATGCAGTCTTGTTAATTGAAAAGATCTTGTATACGTTTTTAAAAGAAGTTATATTCAGCAGTAAATTCCTGGTATGATTGATTAATGAGAACTTAACCCGTGGTGAAACATTTTTGGATTATCTTGATTGATTTAAAGACTTGGTGTAAATAGTGAAACAAAACCAAGTGGTTAAATCAATCAAGATAAGGAAATTTTCTTGGTTAATTCTAATGTAAGAGAACACCGAAATCAACAACACAATAAAAACACTGTTACTCATTACTTCAGTTATTTATTTTTAACGTTAGATGTTTATATCAATAAAATTATTTATAAAGAGTAACTTTTGTTTCGAACTGTACATTTAACGTTACAAATAAATAAGTGAAATAAGGAGTAACAGTGTTTTTATTTGTTGTAATTAATCAATTTACGCAAACTAAAAAACTATACAGTTATATCGTTAATTGAAATATTGTATAGAAACCTCACCTTATGGTGAAATGCGAGTCACTAAAATATGCCGAGAAACAGATGGCGTATGAGTAGTGACTCACAGTCACATATTTAGTTCTGCGTATTGCTGATAATTCAATACTATAGAAAACTGCCCATAGATATAGAATACCGCAGTACACAGAACTAAATATGTGCTGACTGAGATTCAGTACTTATGCGCCATCTGTTTCTCGGCATGTTTTAATGACTCGCATTTCCATATAAGGCATGTATACAATATTTCAATCAACGGTTATATCCACTCCTTAACTAGTATTCTTGTGATTTTTTATACTTCTTGGTTCGATAACGAATTTGCGTCTAGCATTCACTTAAATATTGATTTACTACGATAATATATTTATTATAAATCAATTGCAATGTACTGATCCAAGGGTGCTTTTCTTTCCGGATGTGGATCATTGCTTTTCACACAAACTATATATGACTTCTATCACTTTCTTACATCTATTTTACAGATTGATTTATATAGTTGCTCTTGTAGTTTAAGATATTCATTATACCCAAATGTCTATCATTGTAAATAACTTTCATTCATATCACCTTCGACAAATAATGATTAATAGTTTTATTAATTTTTTTACTATATCATTAAATCGCAACTTCAAAGATGCATTCTTGTTAATTTAAATGATCTTACATGACTTTTAAATGAGATTATAACCAGGAAGTAATTTACTTGATCCCAATGTAAGGGTGTCCATAGCTCACATATATACTCCTTAATCAGCATTCTTGCCTTTTTTTATACTTTTGGGTTTGGTAATAGACATAAGTCTCTGAAATAATGAATATCTATGACAAATTATTTATTTTTTGATAGGAGTTATTAAATGATCTAGTAAAATTAAATGCAATGTCTCTGAATAACCTGCCAGCATTACACTAACCCATAGGTGCTTCCATTTGATGTTTCGGATCATTGCTGGTCGTATAAGTATTACAGTTTTCTCCATAGAATTGTTCTGGTAATTTTTTAAGATTTTCGACATACCCTAATAACCATTCGATGGTCCCTTGTAAATTACCTTTGTTTTCTGATATTCTACTTTTAAGGGTAAGAATTTGTCTTTATCCTTTATGATCCTTTGAATTTTAAATACCAGACAATTTCTCTTAGCCCGTTTTGATGTAAATTCTGAAGAATATTTTATATTTTGCAGTTACGTCGCATTTTGGTTTAGAATTCTGTTTTATTCATTGCATCTGGTATTTTAGGATGGAATCACTCTTCTAGTCTATCTGAATCTCCTCTGTATTCCAGTCACTTTCTACAATTATTTTCTTATTTGATTCTGCATGGTACAGTGCTTAAAATTTCTTAGAGATGAAGCACCTGTCGTTTATAAGTGTGAACATTTTTAAAGATATAAAATTTGTAATCGTGAACCTAATAATGTACGAGAATTATGAGATCGACCATAATATTATAAATTTGCGAAAAAGGTTATAAATTAACTAGAAAAATAAAAAATATTGATTTAATACAAACTGATTTATTTGATATTGATGGTTTAATTATAGTTGTATTTTTTTATTTTTGAATCTTGGTGTAATAAATAATGATGGCAAATATGCTTTTGCATAGTTCATCTCTATGGCCTGAAAATTAGCAATTAAAGCAAATATTAAGTTCTCAGTTCATGGATTGGTTGCAAGAATTAATTAAATGGAAATCATCACATATATGACCAAGAAATCTAAAATTTAATTTATTGGTACAGATGGTTTATGTTGCATAGGAATTTTATTATGTTTGTGTTGAAATATTTCTGAGAGTAAAGTTGCTAACAAATCACATTTATATTAAAAACAATCAAATAAATATTTAAAAGTAGGAAGCTAATTTGATTTTTTGCCCCCATTTGCCAATCTTAGTATTTATTGAAAATTTAAACTTTCATTAATGTTCCCTGATTTATTTTGGATCTTGTCAGGGTAGCGCAGGTAAAGACGTAGAACTAAGTTTTTTGAATTATTCTTACTAACTCTCCAGGTAAACCGCCAATCAAGATATAACCATAAAGGTACTAGAACCCTGTTTGAGTGGATAACTACTAATAAATATAGGGGAATGTAAACAGGTATAACTATAACAATAATTATGTAAATATTTATTTATTCGTCGTTCTAGTGAAATGTTTAGATAATAGTATAGATTACCTTTATGGTAATATCTTTATTAACAAAAGTGATGATCGCATGTCAAGAATCAATAGATAATCTAAGGGACTTTAAGAGGTTTACATTAGTTTAAAATCTTGACTTTAACTTATAATAATGTTTTGTACTTCAAGATTACCTTAGAATAAACAATTTTTAATTATGTTATCTTAATCAAGTGCTACAACTTCATGCGTATTACTATTCAATGAATTAAATAATGGATCGATTTCATTAAGAAGCACATCGAATCTGTTATATATTGCTTTAGACACTCTAGCAGTATTTGTATTATTAGCTATTATATTAGCGCACGTTAGAGTAGAATTTTCTACGTTTGCAAACAAGTTACTATAAATATTTTTCGAATCTTATGTAAGTAGAAGTGGAAGCGGTAGAAAGATATAAGAAGGAATGGTAAGGTAATGACTTACTAATAGTTGATAGGCTAATGGACTGCGATGATGGCCACCTCTGAGCACGAACTCGGTGTTGATATGCTGCGATGTTAGCAACCTCTGGACACGGAAACGCAGTAGATGGACTATGATGACTATTTTAAGACCCCAAAACTTGGTTTGGTGATTTCCCTTCAACTAAATGCCTTTGAACGGCTGTAGTTGTTTATAAAAAAATATTTGGCTGACTCAAGTTGATTCCGTTCAATAGACCAATGTTTGTGCGAACGGTGATTTCTTTATAGTTCTTAAGAATCCGTCTGAAATTATTGTTTCTTGTGAATTATAAAAAGTCGTTTAGTTTTTATAGATGCAATCTACCAATATATAATTTGGGTACGAAAGAAAACTCTCAGTGATAAATGGGAACAAATTTTCACAACTACAAAAACTAAAATCTAAATTTTAAATAAAGCCGAAGATATTCACGGACATGTGATAAAGAGATTTTGGTTTGATGGATTATAATTTTTGAAGATGGAGTAATTATGTGATAAGGACGAAAAGGATACTCCTATATTAGTGCTTAATTCTACATGGTGCGGTAACATATATTCCTTTTTTCAAAACTTAATAAAACCTATTATAAGAATCAGAAAATCTTTGTTTTTTTATAATGTAGGCACATAAGTACATAATGTTTTATTAAACACAGATTTGAAGATCGAATTAAGTAGGTGGCGTCCCCCATTCTCCATACACTGAGTAAACCGATTTCTGGCGTTTGTCTTTAGTCTTCAAATCTTCCAGAATCCTTGGACGGTTCAAATATTCACGGCATTTCAAAAAACCACATAGAAAAAAATCAAAGAGAAGTGTTCATTCAAAACAACCATTGATGCTCTTGAAATTCAAGCCATTGCACTGTCTTGTTAGAACCAAATGTCTAACCGATCTAGCCGTGGAAGAAAAAAATTGGGTAACATGTTTACATACTGGTTCGAATTCAATGTCACTGCGACTTCATTTTCCTCATAGAATCAAGGACCAAAAATTCCTGCTGACAAAATTGCTTACCACACTGTGAGTTTAGGTGGCTGCAAAGGCTTTTTATGCAATTCTCAAGGATTGGTGTCAGTTCAGTAGCGCATGTTTGGCTTGTTGACGGATCCACACAACTAAAAATGGTCTTCATCACTAAAAAAACAATATTGACTTCAGGAACGACTTTGTCGGAACAAATCTTTATAGTACTCCCTCTCGAACGAGACCACTAGCTCTCTGTTACGACATGAACTGGCGCATATTAAAAAAAAGTTATGTGGCCGCACCCTATATATGCTATTTGAAGAACCAGTTTTGTAATGTTTGCGTTTGTATTGTGTTAAAAGCCGAGAAAATGGTTCCAGCATGTGCAAATGAGGTAGTGTCATTAGCAAAAAGGAGTAGAATTAAAGTATATAGTAGGTGAGAGTAGGAAGTCTTAAGGGACGATTGCTCAGGAAGAATTAGTCAGATTTTTACTTGACAGGATCGATTAATCAGGAATTTATGTCTTGCCTCTGTTATACGTATATATTCTTTGGAATATTTTAGTATTCAATAATGTTAACAAAAAATCAAAAAAAATTGTGACAATATTTAAGTTTAATGAAATATTGAATTTATTAAATTTATTCCAGTTAAAGTTTCCACGGTGTATAAAAAATGACTAGATATTAGGTAATTTTAACATTTTATTTGTAAA
This sequence comes from Ontholestes murinus, assembly GCA_963969525.1. Classification (NCBI taxonomy): domain Eukaryota; kingdom Metazoa; phylum Arthropoda; class Insecta; order Coleoptera; family Staphylinidae; genus Ontholestes; species Ontholestes murinus. The sequence goes on from OZ018396.1 coordinate 58,109,893, forward strand.
AGAACATTCATTTACCTCGCAAATTTAAGAATGTGTATCCCAGATACGTAATCTTTCTTGCCTGCTAAAAAAATCCTTGAGTTCTGTAAACTGATGGTAATCTGAAAACTGAACTGTAGGGTGGATGGTTAAAAGTTTGCCCGTTATTATGGATGTTCTCTCTTCCTAAATTGAATTTAAGACCCAGCAGCAAACAGACGATTCATCAATACCATACGCATCTTTTAATTGACGATCAATATCGCGATGTCGCAAATTTCTAGCGTTGAGTAATCTAATGACAACCCTAACTTCATAATTGGCAACAGTCTTTATTTTCTTGAACATTATAAACACTCACATAAATACCACCGACATGTAACTTTACACACAGACAGCTGAAATACAACTGAACTACTTTCCTACTATCCCCCGTTTAATATAGTAAACATGTTTTAAACGATCAATTCCTGTCTTTATATATCAATCATTTTAAATAAAACAATGTCATTTGTACACCAGAGTTATAACTATATTTTAAAGTCATTTGTATATAATGTTGATTGATGAGTGACATAAAGACGATTCAATATAAAATAACTTGTAATAACTTTCTCCACAGTTTATTTATATTTTGTAAATGTACATTACTTTTATGATGTAAACATTTTCAATAACTGTACTGTACTTTTGTATAGCTACTGAAAATGTTTACATCGTAAACAAAATGTACATTTAGCATCATTTGCATACATTCTGATATTTCAGTAGATTCTTTTAATAGTACAATAAAACATTAATTATTTCCACAACATCTTATATTCGCGTTGAAAGACTAAATTAATCATTGGACACCAGCCAATTAAGGCAACAGTAATATTTAATATTTATCTACAAATTTGGCACCAATTCATTAGCCTAATTAAAAAAAAATAATTCCTCGGGTAAAGCTAGCGTAAGCATTAATTTGATTAGATGTGAAATCGTGACTGTGACATAAAGTGATTACATTTCTCGTACGCGCCACTATAACTTTGAAATGATTAACCTTGTTTGTGACAATTTTATAATAGAATATAAAACGTAGTTTAGGTGGAGCTGAATTGCAAACAATTTAAAATTTTAATAAATATATGAGTTATAAATGACCATTATTTTTCATTTGAAAAAAAATGTATAACGAAGTAGAATCCTCTAACATAAATAACATTTTTCATTTATTCTAATTTATTTAAATAAGTAATTGTGGAGGCATCTACTTTGTGATACATAATTTACATACATATATGATTAAAAATGCTTTTTTTAATATCACATACTTTTTGTAACTTTATTAGCGACTATAGTTTCGACAGTTTTAACCTGTCATTTTTAAAACTAATTTCAATTTATTTGATTTAATATTAAACTTATAATTATATTGATTGATTATTGAGGTACTTAATTATTGAAAATCCATATTCACTATTTAGATAACAAATCTGTTAGATTTTCAAATTAATTTTAATGTAAACATTAAAATATTTTCTTCACTTGAAGAAGCTACAGTGTGGTGAAACATATATAGTATTTACAATAAAACCAATTTGAAAATATAAGTTTTTTAATCTAAATAGTACTATAATTATATTATTATTAACAGTGGCAAATAGATGGAAAAAATATTTTTTAATTAAGAATGTAATAAATTATATAAGATTGAGACAATTAAAACATACCTAAATAATATACATTTTACTGAAGTATACAAATAACTTGTTTTTTTTAAGGAACAACGTTTATTTTATAATTTAATTCAAACCTGTGAATTGAGGGGGTTTGAATTAAATTGTAAAATAAACGTTGATAATAAAAAAATAAGTTATTTATTAACTTCTCATTTATATTATTACTTGAAATATTCATCTAATATTTCAAATCACAAACCTCTGCAAAAAGTTCCCTTTATGCTTTATAAAATATCATCAAAGCCAAACTTTTTCCTTTATCTAATAATATTTTATACGCTCACAAGCCAGATATAAAACACGTATAAACGTTACTTCTGGAAGAAGCAGTTAAATTTTAGATAACCCCAAATGAGCATATTATGGGTCTGCAGAGTAAACCCGCGCCTGCTAATTTATTGCGTAATTTTCGCGCGGCCAGATTAACACTGTGAAATATATTGTAATTAGAAAATTAACATAAGCTGTTAAGATATCTAGTGAGAAACTTGTGCAGAGTTTCAATATATATTAAATCAGATGGAATGAAATGCACTATAGCCGGGGCCAATAATCCTTCTTATTCGAAATACTAAAGGATATTTGTTGTACCCGGGGCGGGATTGTAAACAAAACCTGTCTAAAGGAGATAAGGGTCAAACGAGGAGGCAACTATTTGTAGGATGTTGCAATTGAAAAATTGTTTGCATAGTTTAAATGCTTCCTTAGAGATATGCATTATTATTGTATACAAATTATAATTCTATTTTTAATTATTATTATGGTATAATTATACTGAAACCAGTATAATAAATATAAGCTAAATATAACCTTATTTATTATGGAATCAAGTAATAGCCTCGTCAATTCAATTTATAAATATTTCTTGTTTGTAACTCGTGGTGAAACATCTCGCTTTAAAATAATTATGATGTCTGAATAGGTGATTTAAATGTATTTTTTAATATTTACAAAATTACTCTCTTGTATTTTTTTGCTAAAATGACCTGGGGAGAAAATAATTGCACATATATAAAAATACATTGAAGCAATTAGTAATAAGATATACAATTTTAATAGGTTTAAATTAAAATTCATAAATTTTAATATTTCTATTCTAAAAGAAAAAATATTTCTTAAAAGATCCTGTGTATTCCTTATGAAGGATATATGAAGCTAAATTAAACCATACTGCACATTGTATCTTATTTCAGCAGGTCATTTATTACACTATACTTTGCTGCTGCATTATACGTCATAAAATTTTATGTAATGAAAATGAATGGTGTAAATACGATGTTGCTCCCTGAAAAATAAAGTGTACATGTAAAACCTACAAAACTTGTTATATTTATTTATTGCATATTTAAGATTATTTACCTTTAACAAAACTTTATTAAAACTTGAGACATATTTATTTATGTTTTATATGATGAATTAATTAATACGTTACTATTGTCCTTATTAAATTTATAAAATAAATATTAACTATAGATAACTCTTAATTTTTTAACTACACATATTATTAAAAATTTATTTGTTAGTGTCATTTAACCAATCTTTGTTTTTCTATATTAATATTGTCAAATAATATATGTGATATTAATTAATGTGGTATCAAATCTATTGCGAATATCTTATTATGATAACAATAGTTTTGATTGATTATCACACCGTGTATCATATATGCGTGTTCTAGTCAATAGTGCCATATGGGATTGGCAGTGTGGACAACCTAATTATTGGCTTGCCTATTTAGCCAGCAGATTCCCCTCTGATACTACATTCATATGTATAAATTAGTTCATGCATAATTGTTGAATTAGGAATAAAAATTTATCTATTACATTTTAGCACAATGTAAAATTGTTTTAAAATTACGAAATCTAATCTATTTATACAAAACAGTTGAATTGCGACATATACAATACGTTAATCTGGTCGTTAAGCAGGGAATTGCAATATGTAAAGTTATTATCTATCTAACGACCAGTCAGTATAATTTAAGGTCATTCAACAGCCATATAAGATTATATACAATTATTGAAAGATAATTCAATGTTAATTTAGGTCATCAAACCGTATGAAGAACTTATTTGTTGTAGCAGTTTTTGTAGTACAATAAATAAAAGTTTTATTTAAACCAAACAACATCGTTTGTTCGAATAATCAAAAACTGTAACATAATGTTACAGTTAAAGTCCTTATATATATGTAGGGTGGGTGGGTGGCCTCTATCCTACAATCCAACATGTAAAACATACACGAAGGTTTATTAAAAATTAAATTGTATAAGAATAATTATTCAGATAATTAATACATACGTCACTTTTTTGAATCTGTTGGGAATATTGTAAACAATTTTGAACTATTTTACAAGTTGGAGGGTGAGATAGAGGCCCCCAACCCACCCTACATATATATATTTATTTAATACACAAACAACTGTTTGTTATTCAAACAAACAACCATCAAAATTAGACAGTAATGTTTAAATCATACATCGGGTTAGAGTTTAAATCACTGTTTATATGTAAGGTGGGTGGGTGGCCTCTATTCTATAGTCTAACATGTAAAACATACACGAAAGTTTAGTAAAAATTAAACTGTATAAAAATGATTAGATTATTTAGATAATTAATCCATACGTCACTTTTATTATTCTATTAGGAATATTGTATACCATTTTTGATGTTTTAAGGGTTCGAGGGTGGGATAGAGACCACCCACCCACTATCTATACGTCAATTTTATTAATATATTGAGAATTTTGTAAACCATTCTGGAAAGTTTTACGGGTTGCAGGGTGGGATAGAGGCCACCCACCCGCCCTACATATATGTTTATTTAAGATACAAACACCTGTTTGTAATTTAAAGAAACACTCATCAAATATTTGAAAGTAATGTTTAAATCATACATAGTGTTACAGTTAAAGTCCCTGTTTAAATGTAGGGTGGGTGGGTGGCCTCTATTCTACAATCAAAAAAACTGAAGGTACAATATTTTCAAATCAAAATACTTTCTCAAACACTAGAATTTAGTATACTTATAAAAGTCAATTATGGATTTCAGCATGTAAAGTGATCAGTCAAGATAATTTAAGATCACTCGACGATCATATAAGATTATATAAGATCACTTATTTTAGGTCATCGTATCCAATAGAGTTAGAATTAGAATAATGTATTGCGTGTTAACATACAACAGTATTAACACATGTTAATAATAAAGAAATAATATAATACGTAAAATTGAAACTATACTTAATATATTAGATAATTCCGACAGCAGAACTGTCTGGGTGGTAATATAATAATTTTAATATTCATTTATATGATAGAAAAATTTTTGTATCGAAATTGTTTTTATTTTCACCTTAAAAACACCTTGTTTTGAGATTCCTTACATTCATTAAACGGAATTTTATTGTAAAGTTTATATGCAAGATAGTTTGCATCATTCATGGATTTACTTAGTCTAAAATTACATATGTTTATATCGTACTGTAAGAATGTTTATCGCAGTATTTACATAATCTTGCGTATATTACGCAACAATAAATGTAAAAACAGGATAATGATTTATTGGCAATTTTATATATTTGTATATTCTTACAATCTTATTATATATATTTACAATTGTCTAGTATTCTGATTGTTCGTCTCTGGAGTCTGAAAATTCTCTTTGATCCCTCTGTATACCCCTATTAAAATAGGGCATAAGTAATTTTGAAGTCTCATAGGACAAAATAAGCAGTTATCATTACATATTTTGGAACTTCATTTGAGATCATACGGAACGCAAATATATTTGAACCTATTTGCTTCTCCAGATTGTTGGTATGTGTTTACTATTATAATTTGATGTTCATATATACTACTAAGAACTCGAATGTCTTATCAACCATTTATTTCTTTTTTCTTAAAGATAAGACAAGCTGTTTCGTCTTTTATTCCATTAACAATAATTAGTTCAGTCAAAACCAAGTTTTGTTGACAGTTTTCTTTAACAACAATGTTTACAGCACAGATCTCTAAGATACAACTATGTTTATGTCTAGAATTGATGATTGTTTTCCCTTACATTCAACTATTTATAACCTATTTACGAAAAAAGTATCCATTCGTTTTAGGGTGCTGTCGCTGAAATTGTAATTCTTAAGTTTTGATTGAAATTAAACACTCAACTATTTGTGACTTATTTACGAGATTAATTCCATCAGTTTTAGGGTGTTGTCGCTTAAATTGTAATGTTTAAGTTTTAATTGAATTAAAACACTTTGTTATTTCCTTCCCTCACATTTATTTTTTATTTTTCAGGGAAGGAAATAACAAAGTGTTTTAATTCAATAGTGATAACTTTATATAGATGAAATCAAACCGTTAATATTAAGTTCTAATATCAAGATGTTATGCGAAACAGTATCAAACGCCATTCTTAAATCACAGAAAATTTTTGCACTTTACATCTTCAGCAAAATTTAATGTGTATCCAATAAATTGTTGTGTTGCGATTTTGACGAAATCCAAATTGAGCTTCAGTAAATAAATTGTTTATTGTAGAAAGGCATAGATTTGCATTGCCATCAATTATTATCTTTGATATAATTGGTAGAATTGCACTTAGCATGTGATTCTTTATATCATCAGAATCTAATTAGAAAGTTAATTATACACTTAGTATTGAACACTGAATAAAATACTTGGTATTGCTTAATTAACCTTCTAATTACATATTAAAAAGTTTCACTACGGGTTGAGTAATATTCATCGTCACTAGAATCTGTTTTTGTTCCCTACTCAGGATTTATCTTTTATATCTGGACCATGATAATCCCACACTTTCAATTTCTTTAGTTCATTTATAATGATTTGAACGTGTTCTATGACGTTATTGAAAATGAATTGATGAGGGCTGAAAGACCTCAGGTCTATAGCCCAGACGGACTAACACCATTTATTTATTTGTATGTTAAATGTTATTATGGATTGTAAATGTGTCCAAATAAAGATTATTGTATTGAATTTATGAAAAATACTCGGTTCTTAATACTTAAATATGTCGTGAACTATTTCGAAGGCAAAACACTTCGTTACCATGTTTATTCCAGCTTAGATTGAGTCTTTATATCAAGAGGTTATTTTAAAACTTAAAGTTTTTGTTGTAGATTCATCCAAATGCAATTTGTTATGGTTACACCAAGACGCGATGTCATTTAAAGTTTGTTAAATTGACGGTAAGGAGTGTCATGGGTTCCACATTTAAGACAGACGTGTCATCTGCAAATAAGATGGCATGGACATTATTTAGATGTTGTCGTAAGTCATTTATATAAATGCGAAAGAGGATAGGACATATGGTAGACCCTTGAGGGATACCATGCATCATTGGTATTGGTTCGGATATATTGTTATCTAGACCAAATACTTGAGTACTATTTTCTAAGTACGACTTAACAAGGTTTATGCTATCAATGTGGACGTTATAAGTTTATTATTATTGATTAGAAGATCGTGCGATACGCAATCAAATGGATTGGTGAGATCAACAAATGAGCCTATGCAGAATGTATTACTATCAAAACATTTTAATATTGATTCGCTCATCTCATGTAGGGCGTCTATGGTCGAGTATTTTGGGCGAATTCTAAATTGTCCAGAAAAGAATAAATTGTTTGATTCAAGATAATTAAATAAAATTCAATTGTTTTATTTATTTTGATTTATCAAAATGTGTCACGATGTGACAGCCTCCACAATTACTTATTCTAAATAATTAGTTAATTGATCTTTTAATCTTATTTCTACTATTACAATATTATTACTATAATTATTATAGTACATAAACAAAAGCTTAATTTTAAACTATAGATGATCAGAGTTGTTTTTGAGTGACATCACGATATCATCACAAGTTATCTAAAGAATATTCAAGGTTACACAAGATTAGATGTTATCTAACAGTCACAAAATATCATTCAATGGTCTTTCAGGCTCTTTTAAGGCCTTTTACGACTATTTAAAGTGATTAGGTAATTGGGTAATCCTTCAAGGTCACACAGCTGCCATTCAAATTATCTAAGAAATATTTTCGTTAATACAACGATTGATCAAAGTATTTTGAATTATAGATTTGAATTAATTGTTTTTTTTTTAGAAATACTACCGGATTTACCTGTCAATATCATTGATAAACAATAAATTATCAAATAAATAATTGCGTGGCTCTTAGTTCCTGATGCATTCAATTAATTCAAGTCAATTTACAATAATGAATTTTAGTTTTTTAGTTAATAGTTTCATTTATTTGATTCAGTTTAGTTCAGGCTAAATGTAAAGTCCATTAAAAAATTCTTCTTCTCATTCAGAAACTAAACTTCTGGTGAATTGCTTTAATTTGACTAAAATATCTAAAAACATTTCATGGATTTGAGGAATTGAAGACTCAGAATGGTTAATATAAGCTGAATTCTACAGAAAATATGGAAGCAATAAGTGAAAATCTGGAGAGTTTTTTACGAATTCAAACAATTAAAAAAAAACAGAAAGATTATTACAAGCCCACGAGGAAGTTCTCCGAAAAGAATTTTATTATTTTTGAAAATATTTAAAAATGCAAGCACAAAAGAACATTTTTGTACATTGAATAAAACACGATAACTTTCTATAACTTGAAAACTTTTATATTGTGACTATTTTAGAAAATCTAGCTTTGTATTATCATGTGTTATTGAATTTTCAAAAATGTATAACGAAGTAGAAGCCTCCAACATATTATTTGGACATTTGCAGGGCCAAGAAAATATATTTATAAATAATATATTTGTAATAATAGAAATAAAATTATTTATACATAAGAATGTCAACAAATTTATTAGAAAACAATTAAGAGATTGTGAATAGACAAACATACAAGAATATTTTAAGAATACCATACAAATGATGATTTTTAAAAAGAAACACAGTACTCAAAATTTCTAAAAAGTATATTTAAAATAATTTCATTCTTACTAAACAAAAATTAATTTATTCGCTACTGTATCTTAAAAAGATAATTTTCTATTCACTCTGATTTTCAGAATTGCTGTCGGTATTCATTTAATTAGAAAACAATTTTCAATGTAATATATTTACGTGAAGATTATTATATAGTAAATTGTATTCAAAATATTATCATTTTCTTTACAAAATTAACAAAATGTACATTTCGAACAGTTATATAAAAACAATTTTGTGAAGAAAGTGATAATATTTTGAATACAATTTTCAATGAACCCTAAGTCAAATTAGAGCATTGAATTTTTTTGTACTGCTATCTTAATTGGATTATTAAACATGGGTCTACAAGTTAGTCTCTCTATCTGCAACTTCATTTCTTTCTCCATCCAACCAATCGAATTTTTCAGTGTTTAAAACTTTTTAAAATAGAGACATTTTCTATCCTTTCATCGATGAAACATAGATCTAGATCTAATTTATATTTACTATGAAATAAGAGGATGTTTGTATAAAGGATTTAAACAGACTCCAACGTCTTTTGGCCAAAGAGTTTTGTAAATAAATTAGATGAACATAAAATAAGTTTTAATTCCGATCTGATAAATGGTGGAAGCTACTACTTTGTGGTTCATAAGGTTTTTAATTTAAAGTATATTTATTAGTTTCTCGTTGATTGTTGAGGCACTTATATTTTGAAAATCCATTATTACTTGATATAATACAAATAGTAAACTCTTTATGATTTTCAACTTTCTATTTTACTCACTACAATTTTTGCTACACTGTAGCTTTTCAGGTGAAGAAATATAATATTATATTATATTGTTTCGCTGCTATTTCTTTACGTGAAGAAACTGTATTATATCATATATAATATAATATTATATTTCTTCACTTGAAAAGCTACAGTGTAGCAAAATAATTGTAGTGAATAAAATAAAAAGTGGAAAACCATAAATAGTTTACTATTATTATCATATTAAATTTACTAGCTTGTTATAAGTTTGATAATGTTTATGTTTATGTTTATTAGACTTTAGCTTCTTTCTAAAAAAAGATAAATACGAATATACAAAACATACAAAAATTGCCTTATAAAGGTTGAAACTATAGTCAGACAATAAATTTTGTGTTTGATATTAACAAAGTGAAGTTTCTTTAGAGTCCCTTCTTAATTGCAATAAACTTTTTATAATAATATTTGATGGAATGAGTAAAGCAAGAGATTGGTAATATATTAAAAAAATAAATCAACGCCAACATTGAAATGTTTTATAATTATATCAAGGAAGAATTAAGTATAATACTTAGAAGGAATACGTAAAAATATTAAAACAAACATAATAAGGGTAAAAAAAATATTTCTTTGCCCATTTTGACCTAGCTTCTTTTAGTATTAAGATTTTCTTAATTTTTTTTTTATTATTTAAGGAATTTCACAAGGTCTATAATAAATTGAGGATTACTTGTAAATTAACTATCATTATTATGGATGTTTTTACTGGTATCAGTAGTTTTTGTGTGTCTTCAATTTCTAGAGTTGAACTAGAAAAAAAAAACATAGATCCATTAAAAAGATTTGTGTAAAGAAGGAAGTGGACCTTCTAACAAAAATTATACGAGTAGAAGAAGATAAAGAGGCAGTCCTAAAGGTAAATATAAAATTAATAACCGAAAAATTAACCTCATTTCAAGGCGGAAAAGAAACGAAACAGAAATCGTTGTTAATCCGACTATCAGCGACATCTCTGAGACGATAGTAAAACCACAATTAAAATACAAACCAAAAGGGAGCTACAGGAAACATTTAAGAAACAGGAAAGTAAAATGATGGAAATTATTAATCTAACGAAAGATGAAACTCAAAGTATGAAAGACAAAAAATATTTACAGAGAATTATACTGCAAACAATGAAAGAACCAAAAATAATTACAGAGAATGATACTACAAACAATCCGAACAAAGAAAAATGGCAGGAATTGAGGAAGAGAAACAATAGGAGATCAAAAACTATATTTGGCAAATCTTCGGAATCCGGCCTCAAAGGAGCAACAAGATATTTTCACTATCAAAAAATTTGGATCTGAATACAACAAAACTAGATGTAATGGAACGCTTAACTTCAAACGGTGTAAAATAAGTAAAATGCGAGAAAATGCAGTCCAAGTATCCCCAAGAGTACGCATCTTATAAAGTATCAGTTCCATCTGAATATGCAGAGAAGATTGTAAATGCCAGTATATGACCAACTCACATAGGAATTAGACGTTTTTTAGTCCACCTCGCCAGTCGAACACAAGCAAAAACATGACTCTCCTAGGAAAAGAAAATATAAACAATTAATTTATAAGCATATGGTGTACCAATATTTACTAAATATAATTTTGATTTTAGCATAAAGAAGATATAAATAAGTTAGGGACCATATCATCCTTTGAATGCGCTGTAATTCAATGGAAATTGAACAATGAAAAATATATATATATATATACTGTTGTTTATAGAGCTCCAGACTCAAACATAGATACATTTTTTTACAATTTGAAAAGCTACTTACATTATTATTAGATTTAAACTGTAAATATTTTATCGTTGGTGACTTTAAGGTAAATATTTCAGTTGAAAATGTGATTAGTGGGATGGTTTAGAAGTCTAATAAAGTCATTCAATGTGAACATTACTATTGAAAACTATACACGGATGTCGAAGATTTCTGGCAATACTGTAGATAACATTCTAACAAATGTAAAAGATAATTACAAACCAGAAGTATTTGATACTCATATTTCCGACCATCATATATTTCGAACAAAATTGCAAAAAACGCACACAAATTTGCATATACAATGAACATAACTTCAAAAATTCAATTCGTCCCTAAATAAACTAAATTGGAATACTTTAATAAATTTCAATAATATAAATAATGTATGGGAAATATTATTATTATTAGTAGTACTTTCAATTATCACTTTAATAACTGCTTTACAAAAAAGAGAGTACAAGAAAATAGAAACAAATCACTTGTAAATATTACACCTGAAATAAAACATTGTAAAGTTACTCTCAATATATTGTCAATACTTATGATAAAAAACCGGAATATAGGGACCTATATAACAAACAAAATAACATATTCAATAATTTGTTAATAGCATCTAGAAAGAACAAAAATTCACAAAAAATCATTCCGATATTGGCAAAACATCATGGGACATCATTAATCAGCACACAAATAAAAATCAGTAAAACTCCCAAATGGAATTCCAATTAATAGTACTAATAATTTTAAGAATTCCTTTATAAATTCTATACAATTACTTCTAAATAACTTGCACACTTCTAATAAAAACTCTAGCATAAAATATAATACACAAACTTTATTCCTTCTTCTAGCAACATAGAATGAAATTTATAATATTGTTTGTAATTTAAAAAATAAACATAGTGCCGGATATAATGAAATAAATTCCCGATTATTGAAATCATGCATTTTAGAAATCATCACACCATTAACCCACTTATTAAATATGTGTTTATCATCAGTGGTATTCCCAGATTTACTAAAGAAAGTATTGCCTGTATATAAAAAAGATGATCCCGAAAGCTATGAAAATTACAGGCCAATAAGCCTTTTGAGTACTTTTTCAGAAAATTTCGAAAAAATAATTGCATCCCATATTTTAAATTTCTTAAATAAACATAAAATCTGAAACTCTGCTTAACATGGCTTTCACAAAAATAAAGGTTTAAATACAGCAATATATCAATTACTTTCATAAATCACAAACTATATTGAAAATAAACAATTGCCTTTGGTCATATATGTGGATCTATCAAAGGCCTTTGATCGTATAAATCATATTATATTACTCGATAAACAATGGAGATATGGCATCAGAGGTGCAGGACATAAGCTCATACAGTCGTATTTATCGAATAGATATCAAGTTGTTACTATCAAAGACGTAACATCAAAACCCTTTTTAATACAAAATTATTCTATTATTATTCTAACGATCTCGTAGATATAATATATTCAGAAAATTGTACTTTAATTAGCTACGTGGATGTCAAAGGAAAAACTCTTGACGACGTAATTCAAACAGCAAAAATTGCTATTACCAATTTTTTTTAAAACAGTAAAATCTAAACTTGAAACTCTATCGGAGTTTATAAATTATAAATAAATAGTTTTTGTCTACCTGATGAAGCCACTGTGTGGTGAAACATTTTTGTAGTGCAATATTAAAATCATTCAAAAACCCTAAGTATTACTATGGACAAGAAACAGCCTCATCATTCCAATAAATAAATAGTTGTTCTTGAATTTTAAAGGCGTAAAATTTTCGGTGTATTTTAAATTTAAATTAATTATAAGAAAGATTTTATATTAGTTTAGTATGGAAAGTAGTTGTTTTACCTTAAAACTCTTGATTTTACACCAAATATATAATTCTGTCTTTAGTGTATACTCTCAGTATATTAAAATGTAATTGTTATTGATAATACTTACGACACCACTTTAACTACAGTCCTGTTTACCACGTTTTTATGCATAGGTTTTATACAAGAATATATTTTTTTGTGTAGTGAAAGGAAAGAATACTAACTCGCAATAATGGCTATTATTTCTTCAGTTCTTTTCTCTCCGGCCTCTTAACGACGGCGGTTGTAAATTACTCCTCGGGGATAACAGCTTTTTTTATTAGCTCATTATATGATCTGCGAATATTTAATTCAGTCAAATTATATTCCTATAACAAAATAAAACTACTTTTAATGTATACATTAATTGCCTCACCTAAAATTTTAATGACTTATTAATCTTATTATTAACAGTTAGTTATTTTATGTTCCTTAGTCTATATGAATTATTATTATGACTATAATGTATTGTGGTAATTGATTATGTTATCCTATTGAAGAATTTTTATTCTATAAATAACTTTGTAACTTTATTTGTATAACACTATTTATTTTTTGTTGACTAAAGTTTCGGCACTTCAATGTGCCATTATCAAAACTTAAAATAACAAAGTGTTATTATTTATATCTTGATATATTATATCCATTTTAATAGGTATTGTTTTAATATTGGGGAATAATTGTTGTACTTCCTATTATTATAATAGGAAGTACAACAATTATTCCCCAATGTTATTATTTATATTCAACATGTATAACGAAGTAAAAGCCGCAAAAATCAATAATAATTTTTATTCTATATAAAACTAAGAGAAATTTGTATCCGGAAAGTCAATAATGTACGAATTATCTAATAGATATTTCAAAATTTACACATTCCTCATGAAATAAATTATATTATACCATATCTATAATTACTCAAATCAATAGTTAAAGTGTGCTTCATAGGATGTTGTAATTGAATATGTAAAAGATATACAATTGAAACAAAATGCCTTTACATTAATGAATATCCATTTGCATACAAAATTTTGCTTCGTGGAAGGATTTTTTTTTTAGTATGCTAACATTTATTATTTCTATGCCCATTTTGTTTTTTTTATCTTTAGAAACACTCAACGTACGCACAGCCACTCATCATATGAATAAAATGCATACCATCCCATGATTTATAATGCACGATTTATTATGAGCACTCGCATATTGAAACATTCCGTCTTCTGCCCTGGGCGTATTCAAACAAACAAACAAAGAACGAGCGTTAATGATGGATCAACACTCTATTATTAACATAAAAAAGGAAGGGATATTACTTCCCTCAGCTGTCCATTTGAAATGAAATAAATACCACGTATTCTTAACATAATAATGTATTCCTTACTCTTATTTATTTAAATAATAAATTTATTTTATTAACAATTTATTTATTATTTTGGTGGAGGTGCCGGGTAAATGGAAATTCTTCAGCTTATATTTTTCGATACGAATATTTAGATGAGATTGTTTCCTACAATTTTGTACTTGTAAGTGTGTAGAAATGGAATAAATACATCGCTTTTAACGCAATAATGTTTTTCTTACTCTTATTTATTTAGAGAATTCATTTGTGGTAGGAAGATGTAATACCGTTAATTTTAATGATTACTTTTATAATATTGGTGGAGGTGCCGGGTAATTGGATAGATCTAAAAGCACTATTTCCTTTTTCCTTATTACGTTGGCACCTAACATAATATTAGTTACTGAAAGGTCAACATCATATCAGTGTAAAACAATTCTCAAACTAAATATTAGTTCGTAAAATAGTTCGCTTTAACGAAGCTTGAGTGGTTTAATGCCACGACTCTATTAACATAAGTATATTGTAATGTCAGTCCGTATAAATTACAAGTTTAACTCGAGTTCTATTGTTTTATTTGATGCTCAAACGTATTAATGAGTAATACGTGTCAGACAATGTCAGACAATGAGCATCCAGGAAGCATAGGAGTATCGAGGAATGCAATATGAAGATTTATGTATTATTTCAGTCGGAGAGTCTGTGCAAAAAGCTCCCACCACGCCTCTGTAACTAACCGCAGTACAAGTTGCAACACCGGCGGAGCTTGACGCTGCTCAGTTACTCCGCGCACCGCATGAGCTTTACGAAGCTTCCCACTTTAGTCCCGGTTAGATATCCACCCCGTTTTATCAAGTTGTTGACGTGTTGAAGTTGTGTGTTTGCATTAACAATTGCCGCCTGATTGGATACACCTTGGAGTTACACTGGTAATTTTTCTTCTCTTTGTCTCAACGGTTCGTTCACGTCAAACTTTCGCGAAGTTTCCCTGCAGAAAATCATATTTAATATCCGCGACTTTAGACAATGTTTCCGCGAGCGCGGCGGCATTATTTAATCGTAAGGAAGTAATTTAGAAATATAATAAAACGTTTTTATTTCCTTGTATATTATTTTAAATCATTGTAAATAATACACACGTTTACAACAGTTTTAATTAAAAGCAGAAAGCATAATTTTTAAATGATAGGATTTATTATACCAGATATAAACAGCCAAAATGCTTTATTTGCAATAGCTGATTAAAATTTAGTTATGTATGCAATTATAAACACCACTAATTAATCGTATTATTAATTTAGCTAATCTAACTTTGATAACATAATTAGTAAATACTCAATGAATAGTTAATTATAGAGAGGGGCTGTGTGTTTAGTGGTTGTAATGTATTATTCATGATTTTGTACCCTCATAACTTAAAGACTATAAGTTTTGTATTAAAACATTATATAATTTTGTAGATAAACAAACTAGAAGGATTAAGGTTTACAATACTATATTTTAATTAATTATTTTAAATTTATTATAATTAAAAGTCAAAGATATATTTAACTTAAAATTATGTTCGAATAAAATTGTAATTTTTATACTTACAAAGTTACAGTTTAATTGGAATTATTAAACAATGTGTCACAAAGTGAAAATCTCTTCAATTAAGCATATAAAATTAAATTGTTGTTATTCAATATTTTTGTTTAATCTTGATTAATTAATGAAGATAGTTATTTTACTATGTTTATTTATTAACCTGAGAAATAAAGAGTGAAACAGACAAAAACACAAAAGTGTTCTAACCAAGATAAAAATAAATTATTCATTATTAAAGAATTCATCATCAGATGGTATCAAATAGTTATTTAAATAGTTTAAAATATATTATAGAGAGTAATTATGATACGCCTTTCAATTACGACAAATTTTTAATTAAATGTACATAAAATGCACCATTTCCGATTAATTATTTAAATATATAAATTATCAAAAAATACCATTTAGGCTATTATTTAAATAATTAATTATTACTAAATAATAATAATATATTTATTGTTTACCACTCTTATACATTTCATACTAATTCACAATGGAAGTTTTATTATTTTTCACATGTGTAATATTATATTAAAGCTTTAACGTAACACAAATGTATTATTTTTCTGGGGAATTTAATTATAAACGGAGTTTCGTTTTTCAGCGATAAATTTATAAATACAGCTTCCGGCTTTAGGTTACAAAAACATACGCCTGTTATTATTGTTTACAACTCATGGAATATTTCTACAGAATGTAAATGAAAACTTTCTTTATTGAATAAATAAAGCTCGCGAAATTATGACATACGCTTTATATGTTTATCTTTTTTTTTGAATAATTGCTTTTCGCAAGAACTTATTCCAGACGGGAATCACAAATATTTGTATAGAATGGGGCAAGAATAAAATAAATGTTGATATTAGTCGTTGATATTTCTTTCATGTATTACTAATTGATATTACAGAAAAAATGTTTTTATTTGATAATGGTTTTTCTATTAAGATAGTTAGAGTTTGAGTAAACAATTCTTTAAGCTTATTAAGTTTTTAATAATAACGATTGTAATGCATTTATTTCTGTTAAGTCATATTATTAAAAATCTAAATTAATTTCCTTAATTATTCATTTTAAACAAATTACATATTTATTATTTAATAGTCCTTTATGGTGTAACCCATAACCCTTGCTTCTCATTGGAGAATCGATAGTATAGAGTTCATCCGGATATACTAGCTACGATGAAACAAGAATGTTTAGTGTTCCTTTTTGCTACTATGTTTGAGTATTTATATTACTACTTTAATAACTTCTCTGAATTATGTCAGCAATATATTCCTTATAAATATTTTCCTTAATCTTATAAGGAACATTTCTTTTTGTTTGTATAGACTCATTGCTTTTATATATATTTTATTTATAATTAATCTATCATAATAATTGTTCTTTAATTATTTAATCAATTATTTCAGTTAAATTATTTGTAATGACATATTTCTTTAAACTATATTACGCTTAATTATTATTAATGCAATTAAATGCTGTTTAGTCACTGCTTATAATTAGAAAAATACGAAAGCCTTTCATAAATCTACAACAATAAGTCCTATTAAGACTACAAAACAAGTCACTTATGTGGCTAAAACCTCAACAAAATTGAATGATGTAAATGTAATTTGTGTGTTACAAATAAGCTTATATTTTAATTACTATCCTATCAGGGATAAATAAAAGTTGGCCACACGAATTAAACATACTTGTGACACTAGAATTGGAATTAGGGAGGCTAGCGAAAAGAGTTATCGTTTTCATGGGTTCGAATCCCTGGTGGGCACTCAATTTTTCTGAAAAGAACAATGATCTTTCTAATCCTGTGTGCTTTGTACCATGTATAATAATAAATAACTGATGTTGGCTAAATAACCGATTCACTTAAGCCAATTTTCTTTATTATTTTCCATCGCCTATGCTGTAACTCCATCAGCTATTTTTTCTTTTAATAATAAATAAAAAATAACAAAATTACTGAAGAGAATGATTGCGACCGTTTTTACGTGATAATCTATATTTACACCGAATTGAAAAATTACTTTTTACCACAAATAGTTATTGTAAAAATATCATATAACGTTATGGCATAGTTATATAAGCACGACTCAAGTTTCGACGTTGATAATAATGATACTATGAAACTCGAGTCGTGCTGCGTTGCTTAGGTTTATATAACAATGTCTTCAAGTTACATAATATTTTTACGAAATGGCTGTGGAAGTACAATAATTAATAAAATAATTATTGATAATTTAGCTTGCTTGTTTAGTATATCATTTCTATTATTATTTTAACTATAATATAAATTTTGCTCTTAATAGTTGTTTTTTTTTACACATCCAAATAATAATTCCACAATAATATTAAATTTAGTGTATTTCAAAAGTATTTGTGTTTTACTAAATAATCTCCATAATATTACCTCAATTAACATTTTTCGCATTAAACTAAATAATAGTAATAATTTCTTAAACTCACTATTACAAACCTGAAATACAAAATTAACTTTAAATAAAAAAAATTGCTTCTATCTTAAGCAAATCCTATAATTGTTAATATGATAACATGTATTACTTTACTTAAAATGAAATTATTTAATTAACTTTAATAACAAATAACCTGATTATTTAAAAAAATTAACATTTTGATTAAATTCAGCACGATGATATAGTTTTACCAATGTATTTTATAAATTTTACAGTGACTACAGTTTCGATTATAAATAACTAAAGGGATTATAGGAGTACAAGGAAATGTTTACATTCTTGTTAATTACAAGTGATTTTAAGAATTATATTTTAATTATGTACTGCATTTTTCTATATAGTTTAACTGTTTTATTCATCAGTCAATGATTTAAATCATTGTATATTAATTATCTATTAAACTTTTCGATATAGTAAACTGTTTTATTGTTAAATCAAAATTATAATCAGTTTATAAACTTGAAATCTGCTTAAATCAAAATTATTTCCAATTTAAAAATATTTTATTTAGGACACATCATGTCAACATTGTTTTAAACATGTTAAGTACAAAAGAAAAACAATAAAATTTATAATTAAGAATGACTTTGTCTACCACATTATATAAAATTACATTTAAATTAAAAATAAGCATAAATAAGAATCTCTCAACGTGCGATTCAATCAACAGTACCTCAAGTTAATTATAGTACCCAAATATGTACAAATAAGTGCAAATCAGTGGCGTTGAAAATGAAGCAGTCTAAGAAAATGTGGATTCAAAATCCAAGTTTTGTTTTTTTTTAGTTTTGGTTTTCTGTTCACTTATGCAAAAATCCTACACTCTGAGCTAACCCATGATCTACATCCTGTAAAGTTCGGAGTTAAAGTTAGAAGAAAAGTTAGCTACATCACACATAAAAAATTTCTAACGCAGAATTTAGAAAAGTTAACATCCCTCAAGGCCATGAAGATATTAGTAAGCCAGAATATACAGCATAAATTTTATCCCAGAGTAATAAATTATATCAGAACAGAATTTTCACCTAGAAAACTAAATTTATTTGAATCAGGACTTAATTATTCTCGTTATCAAGTCACAAAATATTTCAAAGAATCTTTATTTGTTGAAATTAGCCCCTAGAGATTGCAAACTAATCAAGCTTATTAAAAATTCTAAAATTAACAACAAAAGGCACCAAACAATTATAAAATCTATAAAAAAAAATCACTAGGAACAACTCAATCATTACAAAAGCCGACAATGGAATTTCTAGGAAAAACTTCATATATCTTAAAAATCATTGCCTTTTTTTGATTGATTTTTGAGCATTGTCGAATTAATTAACACATTTTCAAAACATCTAAAATCTTATTTTATTTTCTATAATATTAACAATACCAAACTAATCCCAATGAACCCTATTAACCCTAGACTTTATGGTTTTGTAAAAATTTACCTAGAACCCATACCTATTCATCCAGTTATAAAATATGCCGATTCTCAAGCTCATTTAATTTCCACAGGTGTGGATTTGTATACTATAGGCTTGTTTTGTTTTATAATTAAGTAATTGTCGAAACATATGTCAGGAAACTGATAAATTAATTATGCAACAAAAAAAATCTTTATTTTACAAATACACCCCTTTGCTATATATGTTCTATAAAGAATGTAGCAACGGAAGTATTAATTTCATTTAATTTTTCTCATTTGAAGTCGAACTAACGGATTTCTAAGATCCACACTCAATTAAAAACTCCATAGAATTATTTAATAAATTAATATCCTCTAACATACCATCTACTTCAAGCTAGTATCGTTCGACGTATTAAATATATGCTCAATTCCCTCTAGAAGACTGCATTAAATTGATCGAAGAATTATTTGATAAAATTATTTTATTATTCTTTTAATAAATTTATTATTATAATACTAATTTCAAATTAATTAATTATCCTTATAAAACGTTAAAATTTTTATAGTATTTATATAATATTAACGAAATATATTCCATATTCAGATGTTTAGATAGAAAAACAGAAACCCAATAGAGCTCTTTACTAAATATATAATTTCGGTAAATTACATTTTTTCTTAGTCTTTAGCTTCCTTTGTTAAAAATAAAACATTTGAATATACACAAATATTCATACAGATACTGTATGTAACTGTCCAGAGAAAACCTACCTGTAAAGTGAAGATGAAGAGGAAACTACTGAGAATGTACTTCTGGACTGCGTGAATTCACAATGGGAGAGAGATGTCTAAAGTCATCAGACGTCCTAATAAGACTTCTTCTTGCTGCGATTCTGGCATTTGCCAAAGCCTTCTGTTGGCTTAGCCGTAGCAAGAAATGATGACTCACATGGAAGGACGTATAAAAGGCCAAATTGGGCCTACGTGCAGCAGAACTCTCTACCCTTCCATCGAAAATATCCAGATGCAGAGGGAGAGACTAATTTTTATTAGTGTACGAAGGACTGATTGTTCAAATACATGGATATTTATACGGTTGAGGTTTCTGGAAAAAGATAGCGGTGTACTCAAGAATAAGTCAGCAGATCATTTTGAAATATGTACAGCTGATTTTCTATGTTATGCCTTGATTTTTATAAGTGAGGCTTTCAAAATGTCTCCTCTTGACAATTGCTTTGAGATTTTATGATGTGTTTTAAATGTTAGTTTGGGATCAAATGTATTTCCATGGTAGTATTATTAATTTATGAATTTAAAATAGTTAAATTATTATCTACGGTAGACATTTTGCTCACTACTCTCTTGACGAAACGAAATTATAACATTAAGTAAGTTTAAATTAGAACACTTGTTATGTATTTGCTTGAAGCCATAACCTAGTGATACATCTTGAATCAGGAACTTGATAAGACGATAAATAAAACTGCACTTTGTTAATTTCATACATGAAATTTATTCAGTGACTACAGTTTATAAGGCTATTATCAAAGTTGTTAGGTTTCATATTATTGTATTTATTTTTCTGGCGTATGTTTCAATCTGCGACAATCAGGTTTAATTCCTTTAAAATTAAGTTTGTCAATTGGTTTTGTTCAAAATGATTTGACAGAATTAGAAAAAAAACACACGAAACATCTTAATTCTTGTGATTATAGTGTAACGTAATCGTTAATTTCAAACAAAGTTTACGAAAGAATTGAAATGTAAATGCATTATCGATTTAATTTATGTCTCGTGCTTCTTTAATATCAACACTTTTTATCAGAAAAATGCAACACCGTATTTGCTTATCATTCCCCTATTATAAGAACAATATAAATACCCTTTAATATTACACTATTATATTTTAAAAATAATTTAAACTAAACTTCACAAATTTCTGAATAATGATGTTAAATAGAAAAAAACAGAAAATCAGTATACGTCTACATTTTCATAAGTAAATTTGGCGTACATATTAATATTACGTTAAGAATAGTGACCAAAAAAAATGCATGTTAAACGCTTGTTTCAAAATTACTTAATTGAGTTTATTAAAACTGATGGAAATCAACAATGAGATATTTCACGTATATTCTATTTTATGTTATGTCATAAAACATAACGATTAAACAAACAATTTTAAAAGCTTTAACCTAGTAAATTGTTTTTTAATTAAGCGTTTTGGTTCTTTTCAAATTATTAATTTTATTTATTTATTTATTAATCTTTACCCTTTTTGAAAATTACAAATATTACAAATTAATAAATTAGAAATTACTTAATTACCCTTAAAAGTTTTACGCGACATGATTATCAATAACAAAAATATATATTTTATATACTCAATACATTTCAATCTGAAAGTTTTTTTTTTTGTGAAAATTAATATAAAGAAAGGTTACTATGTGGTAATCTATACATAGACTTAATTGAAAAATTCACTATGTTTTATCGACAAATATTTGTGGTTTAAAAACAGTGCGAGTTTCAATTCGGCGTTGTTCAAATGGTTTAATTCTTTATTTTAATTTGCATAATTATGATGTAGGTATGAATTAAATGAGTCAACTAGCGATAATTACTTTTGATTTGTATCTATTACTCCATATAGTATGCTGAAAACCTTCTTTATTTCATAATTATAATATTCAACACTTTTAATGCTACTTTCTTGATGGAACCAAATGTTCAGATTGGGTATAGTAGGACACTTGTTTTGTTCCATAATTTTGTTTTACCTTTGAAAATGATCGTAACGGATCGAAACACGTGTCAGGAAACTGAAAATAAAAATAGGGAACAAAACAAGTGTTTTACTATACCCAATCTGATAACTATAATAATTTAATTTAATGTATGATGTACAAAAATTATAATTTAAATAAGTATTAGGATTCAAAGTGTCAAAATGCCCGTTTCTTTACTTTTATAAATAGTTATATTTTATGCCAATTGAAATAACTATTGATAATGAATGTTTCGTGTTTGAAATTAATTTTTTATTTAGTATTAAAATAATAGCAGTGATGAAAATGGCAATTAAAATACTTTAAATAATATATAATAATACTTCACGTACTCAGCACTCCACAAAAAAAAAGATTTAGGATATAAAAATTAATAATTTAAAAGAGCAAAACTTCTTACAAAAGTTATCGTCTAACCCAGAGTTAATTTCAATAACTCAATGTTACTCTTTACTTAAAATATAATAAATAAACTACAGCTAAAAAGTAATAAAAGAACTTATCCATTTATATACCTCTAGTTGGGTCTAAAATTTCTTCGATTTGTCGAAGTATAATGTCTATTCTGTAGGAACAAACCAGTAAATTATGTGTCCCTCCAGCAATGGATAAGATGCGGATTATTGTTGCACTCAATTAAAAATTTGATTTCCCTCTAATTTTTCATCCGGAAAGTAAAGTATGCATATTGTATGGCTTGAAGATTAGTCCTTTAACTCCAAAAAACACACATTTGTCCCTCAAGCATATTCTCAACCCTATTTTGTTATTTGTTGAGGAACTGCATGCCTACTCAAAGAGGTGTAGCCTCTAAGGGGAAAAAGTAATTGGGGTCTAAAATAGGTTTATTGAAGGTAGATGAAAACAATATATAGGATGATCTTTAATTCACCATAGTGCGATATGCAACCTTTACAACCATCCAGATATTCTAGACAACTTGTATATGCTAACTGCGGCTAAGCTTCTTTGTTGCAAAAAGGTTAAATTCAGTCAAGTCTCCGCCGTTTAAGACCAATTCATGCTTTTCCATCTTCTCGATACGATAGTCGAGGTTTATTCCTCTGGATCCGGCATGTTCTGCAGAAACAGGACCACCTCTTGAATTATCACATTAAATTAATAATCATTTTAATTAAAACAGCTAGACAATAGACCTTATTGGTAAACCTATCCTTAATCTATTAATTATTACTAATAAAATAAAGTATAATCTGAATAAGCCATATCATATTCAAAGCCATATAAACATGTTATTATTTTATATGTGTGTTTAGATTAGTAAACCTTATAATTGAAATTTATATATTATAAGCTAATTGCTGTTTCTATGAACCATACTAAATTAAGTTGCCCAAACGTTGGGATTTCTCTACCTGTGTGCATATCATAATCACAATAAAACAACAACTAATTCTCTTTCAGGTCTGGACCCTCTAATTTGGTATTTCGCTATTTCCAGCATTATCTTCTCTAGCAGAGAGTGCCAGACGTTCATTTATTAGTCACTTTGTTTGGCTGTCGGTTAAACCTTTGCCCTCAGCACATTATGCAAGGTGTGAAATTTACCATTACATCTGCATAAATTAAAAACAAGAATGTGTAATTAATTAATTTCACTTGGTTTTATTTGTTTCACAATTTTTATTTGTTTCACTTTCCTAACTGGTTTCGATTCCTCGATCATTCTCAAAGGGTTTTACAAGGATTAGGGAATTGAAATAAATAAAAATTGTGAAACAAATAAAACCAAGTGAAATTAATTAATTAAACAGATTTACCCAATCGCTACAATATGATTTACCAAGTGATAGATAAATCAAAAGTTCCTAGTTTAAAAATAAGAAATCACTGCAGACTACAGTGATTTCTTGTATAGCGTAAAATTTTTTAAGAAAATAATATTATTTTTATTTTAAAGCCACCACGCACTTAATAAATATATTATTTATTTTTTAAATATTAAATATTAAATTGGCGAAAAGGCCAAAGTTGACAAAGTATTGTACTTCAGATTTGTAATTTTATGGTCATTAATTTATTTATTTTATGAAAAATATGTGTTTGAGTTACTTGACCTGTTGAAAATATTATATTTTAACATATGAAGACGAGTTTAAAAATTTTATGTTATAAACATTTATTAAATCTCTATTTGATTTTATGACAATTAAGTTAAATCTCAATTCAATCGAAATACAAAACATGAAGAATGCAAATCTTACGCTAAAAACAGTATAATACAAATAATTCAAAATTTGATGTCGATAATTTGGACTCTTCGTTAATTATTCCTTGACATTTTAGTAAAATATTCACTTCTTATTAGGTAATATTTCAGTCATAGTATTTCAAACTTTTTAATTATGCCTGCTTGTAAATATTCTTGTATAACTAGAGATCCTATATTAAGTACATAGGCACGATACTCCTCTACTCAAGATTTCACAGCCCTTCGTATTGTTTAAGATGGCTTTTATTTAATAGGACAGTTTTATTCCTTCGTGTTGTTTATATTAAATGCTTTCTACAATTGCCTCCAGGGAAATTAAAGTAGTAATACTTATCTCTTCTTACAGTAAATTATATTTATGATAGAGTATTTGAATTTATATGTCAATTCAAAAGTAATTTTAACATTATTAATATATGTGTTTGCCATAATTAAATTTTACAATTTTTTCTCTATTTTTAACCTAAGCCTAAAATCATACTTTTATTACAAGTGTAAATAAACGTTTTACAAGCAAAATTAACATTAACAATTATCAGCTAAAGCTTCTTCTTGTTATCTATTATTTCAAAATTTAACTTTTTTAAGATCATTTAAGAATATAAATATATGTATGTTATGTTTTAAATAATAAATATGCACCTAGAAAATTACATTCATTATTATAAATTAAATTTAATTTAGAACTACTTAAAGACTTATACAAGTTAATTAAAAAGTATGATTAATTTTAATTACTTCGAACTTAATTAAATTTTAATCATGGAATACTAATAACTACATATATTCCACAACGTCCTATTTTATTTTGATGGGTCTCCCATATTACCATTTTCTAGTGTCGAGTATGCTGTTATATAATTTTTGTAAACATTCGTATTCTTGTGTGCTAACGGCCATCGATCGATGTGCGCTCGGTACGGATTTATTAGTTTTACAAACGTCATGATTACTAATGTCGTTTCGAATTTGACGGTTAAGTTGTTGAAACGTTGTCATTGGCAATTTATGTTAGTTTGTTAACGTTAAACTGAATTTTCTATACTAAATAAATACATCAAATAAATAATACACGTAGATTTCCACAGACAGAATATAGAATTATTTAGAGTGAGCAGGCAACTAGTAAAATAAAATTGTATTTATTTATACTCTGATATTCCTTACTTCACTTGATTAATCAGCGATAAATGTACATTTCGTTCACGAGGTGAACATTAACAATAAAAAAGTTAAAAAGAAATGTATATTTAACGCTTAATAAACAAGTAAAGTAAGGAATGAAAATGAGTGCAATTTTCTCGTTATTTATAATGTTCACCTTGTAAACGAAATGTAAATTTAACGCTTAATAAAGTTGTGAAGCATTTTCATTTTTAGAAATATTTCTTAATGTCCAAAAAAATATAATTTTGCTTTTAATATTGCACATAAGTTGTAATACAGTATGTTCTTTTTTATTGCCCTACTCGCTTAGGAACGTTGGCAACTGCTATGTTTGTGATTTTTCTAAAGCTCTCTTGATACTGCACCACGTGATGAATATAATCAGCATTCATACCAGTTCATTTCCGTAGATTTTGTAACCGTGATAGATTTTTTTCGTCCTATAAATTTTTTCCTTTCTATTTTACCATTTAGAACTTGGCGAAGGAATTTGTATCTATGTCCCTTGCATAGATGTCCGAAATATTACAGTTTTCGGCATTTAACTGTTTGTAATATTAGTCTGTCGTGGCCTATTATTTGGAGAACTTCTTCGTCACGGGTTTTGCTTGTCCGCGGGATTTTAAACAGTATTCAGTAAAACCACATTTCGAACGCTTCAATTATGTTAATGTCTCTTCTGGTGAGTAATAACTTAAGAGCATGGTTAATTAAACTTATAAGCCTGTAATTTTGCAATTTTTCAGCATTTAACTTTTTAGGAAAAGGAAGTAAGGTGGACCTCAGCCAATCCTGTGGAATGATGTGTCTCGTATCGTACATCTGATTCAAGAGGACTGTTACTTCTTCTTGTGTTGTCCTAGTTCAATAGTTATAATAATCAGACAGTCATTAAATATTTTGTCAGACTTTGTTGCTCTTAGTTTGATTTTATTTTTTTTTGTAATTCATGAATTCGTTGTGTAGGTATAGTTTAAGAAAGGAGTCCAGATATATAAATACATAATTAAACAAATTGATAGCTTCTTCTAGTTCAGCTGTTTCCGCTTTTAGAGTCTGTAAGATAAACTTCTTCTTCCTCAAAATGTTTATTCATATATGTTTTCCAGTCTGTCATTGTGATTTCTTATTAATCGTCATTAATTGTTTTCCAGATGGGTATGTTACTTCTTTTGGGTGCACCTGAAAAATCTCTGATTTTCTTATTAGTATTGAATTCTTTTTCGTGTTTCTTCATCTTTGCAGAAGTTCTATTTCATCGCATTTGCTTCTCAACCATGCTTCCTTAGCTTTTTTGATTTCCAGTTTAATACTTCTGAGTATTACTTCTTTTTGTACTCAGATTCATTGGTATTCTTCTGGGTTCTTTGTTCCACCATGAGCGCAATAATCTCTTTTGTCATCCACCGCTGTTTTTTTTTGGGGCATTGAACACGACTCTTTACCGGTTTCATTGGCGCCATCTCTTATATTTGCACGTTTTTCTTCAACTATTCGTACGTTGGAGGACTAATGTTAGTTATTATTTTATTAACGTGAAGTTATTCTGGTGGAGCGTTATGCGTTTTTTTTTCATTTCCCTATATACGAAGTATATATAGAGGAAGTATTGTGATCGTGATTTTTTTTGAATTTTTTTTTTGCGGAAATATCCGTTTTGAGGTCCCCTGAGTCCATTAAACTAATTTCTGGAAAAAAAAATGTGTGTGTGTGTGTCTGTCTGTATGTTGGTGAGCGCTGTATCTCAAGAACCAATTATCCGTGTGAGATGAAACTTCAAACTTAAGGTTTTATCATTAAAAGCTGGAACTGAAAAGCTTTTGGTAAACATTCATAGACCGGAAGTGGTTGTTTACTCACGGCATTTTATTTGTTTTTCGTGATATTTTTTTAAATTTGAGAAATTTTTAAAAATGATTCAAAGAAAAGTTAATGGAAATGAAAAACTGAACAAATTTTATAAAAAGATATTTTTCATAAATATATAAACTTTTGAAAAAAAAAATAAAATTTGAAAATTTTGACATGTTTTGCCAATTGCTAATAAACTATTAGAGTTACATGAAACTTGTATTACAAATAATTGTAGAGAATTTAAAAGTAAACAAATCATTAAGATTATCTTTTTTGCGTAAACCTCATAGTTTTCGAGTAATATATAGGGAAAGTACTATGATGACCACATCACCATTTTTCTTTTAATTTCAGTAATTTCTCCGCTATTCGTTTATTTTTTATTGCAACTTCCTTTTCAAAGAATTTTCATTGAGAAGTCTAGAAATTTTTACAAGTTTAGCAAAGATTTTATTCAAGAGTTTGAAATATTTTCAGAAAATCACTATTTATATTTATTTATAGAAATTACTTCGTAGTTTCTATACAAGATTTTATTCAACTTTTTCTATTAGAAAATTTTCTTCTAAATTTCTATAATTTTCTCAGATGATCCATACTTTTAGTTTTTTTTTTACTTTGAGGTTTCTAGAATTTTTCAAAAGATTTCATTTTAGATTTATAAAAAAAGGATTCTAGAAGTGTAAAATAATTTTTTTTGTTATCTAATAAATAAATAGATATTTCCAAAATTTTTAGCAAAGATTTTATTGGAGAGTTCTAGATTATTCAGAAAGCTATCCCAAGATTTTGTTTAACTTTACAATTTATTAGGATATTTTCTTCCAAATTTCTAGAACTTATTTAGAGGCTTCTAGAAGTTTCAAGAATTCCTCCTCCAGTTTTTTCATTTTCCTTTCCAAAGAATTTTGCAAAGATTGCAAAGATTCCCTTCAGTGCTAAAAAATTAAAAAAAAAATCTTTTCCAGAACTTTAGACTTTTTTTCGAGAGTTCAGAAATTTCCAGTAACTTTTATTCAGATTTGGAGGCTATAGATTTTTCTATAAAATCTGTTCCTAGAAATACTCTTTTCAGTTATTTTCCTACAGATATCAAGATGTTTTTTTTAAGCTGTCTTTTAAATTGCGAAGTTTTTAGAATTTTTTCTAGAAATGTAGATCTTTTTGTAGAATTCGGAAAATTTCCAATAAATTGCAAAGATTTAAATGAAGGCTTTTCTTTAGAAAATTTGTTTTTAAAAACCTAGACTTTATTTCAAGAGTTCAGGAAATTTCTAGTCATTTCTTCTCCACATTTAAAGTTTTTTTTCAACTTGTCTTCTAAATTGCAATGAGTTTTTTTTTTAATGCTCTTGAATTTTTAGAATTTTCCTTTGGAAATCTAGATTATTTTCTCGAGGATTCAGGAAATTACTAGAAATTTATTCACCAGAGTTTTTTTAAGTCTACTTTTAAATTGCAAAGATTTTCTTTGAGGCATTAGGATTTTCCAGAAATTGTTTTCTAAAGAGTTTAGGAAATAGCCAATAGCTTTTTCCAAATTAAATTTCTTTCAATTTTTTTTATAAATTGCGAAGATTTTCTTTCAGACTCTAAATGTGTTTTAATTCGTCTTCATTTAGAGAATTCAGGTAAATTTCAGTAATGGCTTCTCTAGAATTCAACATTTTGTTTTAACTAGATGCTATAAAATTATTTAGATAGTTCTAAATTGCGGAATTTTTCTTGGAGGGTCTAGAATTTTTTAGAAAATGTTCCTCTAGGAATCTTTTCTTATTTTCGAGAAAGTTTAAGGAATTTTCAGTAATTTGTTTTGCCGATTTTAAGTTATTTTTTCAACTGGTCTTCTAAATTTCTAGGAGGCTCTAGAATTTTTAGAAAATTTTCATTTAGAAATCTAGACTTTTTTCCAAGGGCTCCGGAAATTTCCAAAAATTTGTCCTTCAGATTTTAAGTTTATCTTTTTATCTTCTAAAGATTTTCTTAAAGGCACTAGAACTTTTTAGAAAATTTGTTTGTAGAAATCTTTTCTTGAGGGTTCAGGAAGTTTTCAGTAATTTTCTTTTTTTGAGGCCCTAGATTTTTTAGAATTATTTTTCTAAAATCTAGACTTACTATTTCAAGAATTCAAGAAATTTCCACTAATTTCTTCTCTAGGTTTCAAGATTTTTTAATTCAACCCGCTTTCTAAATTGTGACGATTTTATTGGAAGCTCTAAATTAAAAAAAAAGATTCGTTTAGAAATCTAGACTTTTAAAAATTAAAAAAAATTCTAATAATTCCTTCTATGGTATGGATTATCATGTAGTAACGGTCGCAGCCATTGTCTTTATGAAAAATTTTACTTTGTCAATTTTCTTTTATTCAAATTTTATAATTAATGTTATTGAAACCCTCGAGCTGATCAGTAATTAAAGTTAATATGTATATGGAGGGTGGGTGAATGGCCTCTAACCCACCCTCCAATCAGTAAATCATAAGCGAGGATTTTTATTAAAAGTTGTAAAACATAAATAAACATAACATTATTGCAAAATTGAATGGTTTTACTCAAACAAATTTTGAAAAATAAGACTTTTCAAACAAAAGTTAAAGAGAATGAAAAACTGAATAAGTTTTATTGAAACATTTTTCTTTGTAAAGTTCTTAATTTAAAAATGTTTTTCCTTATTGCTAATAAACTATAGGAGCTAATTGTAAAGAATTCAAAATTGAGCAAATTATTAAGAATAACCTCATGGTTTTCGAGATAAATATAGGGAAAGTATTATGATGGCCACATCACCATTTTATTTAACTTTAGATTTATTGCAGCTGCGAGTAAAGTGTGATCCGTCGCTGTATCAGCACTCGGATAAGCTTTGGTGCCCTTATTTGCTTTTTTGAACCGGTTGTTGATTAGAATATAATCAATTTGGCTTTGGATTGCATGACCTTGGTTCTATTTTGGCCATGACCATGTGTATTACTTGAATCAGGTGTTGGTCACCAAGTAGCCACTGGCTTGAAAAACTATTCATTTATCATCTCTCTCATTTCTTTTACCTATTTCAAAGTCTCCCGATACGTTGGATTTTGCCTATTGACCTACCTTCACGTTGAATTGGTCAAATATAATGTCTATTTCTGTCTTAGTCTGTATCAATATTTCATCAAGTTGTGGGAAGAGTTCCTCTATTTCATTTTCTGCATACTTAGCAAATACCTGTAATGGCTTGGTGTTTATCTTGCATTCCAGCATTACCATCATGATTTGCTCTGAACACGGTAAAAATCAATTGACTCACTACTCTATCTGATCATCAACCATAACAGCTACACTATTTGTATGGATGTTATCAGGTTTACCTGAGTAGTAAATAACGATGTTTTCGACTTTTATTTCTGATTCTGTCCTATACACTTCACGTGGCGATACAATCCAGCTTTAGATTGTTGTTGATTGATTTGGGGGGACTAAGAATACTATTGATTCCTCTAACTTCTTGGAATTTTTCTTACAAGTCCAGAAAAGTGTCATACCCTCAGTTTGCTCAGTTTGCTCTTCTACATTATATATAGTGGTTATTGGCAAACAGTTGAACAAACGCATATACCGGCTTGGTCTGCTTGGTTGGAGGCTGTTTATTCGGCAAAAATTACTTATTTCAAAGCTTATCTCCACATCTAAAGGCAGTTGAATGTCCACCACCTGTGACTTCACTGGTAACCTGCAGCCAGCCCCAGCAAGTACAATACAGTGTAGCTTTAATAACTTTATCTTCTTAACCAACAAATATATTTTCTTGGAATTATAACAAATATTATAATTTGTGTATACCATTATTTTAATCCAGATATTTCCCCCCTAAACTAATATAACTGTCAAAGTGACATAATATATAAGATTTCATTCTTAAGCCATATATGGCAAATAAACTGGTGAAAGACCACCAAAGTGACTTCTACTGACAGCAGAGTCATGAAAGCAGCATTGGGAAGACTGGAAGATCACGTGGACGTGAACTTGAGCCTTTCTATGTGGAGTCAAAATGTTTGTATACTTTATATTCTCATTGGTTAAATATATAAATATCAAATGGTGATGTGGCCATCATAGTACTTTCCCTATATATTACGCGAAAACTATGAGGTTTACGCAAAAATGTTATTCTTAATAATTTGTTCACTTTTTAATTTTCTACAATTATTTGTTATATAAATTTTACGTAACTCCAACAGTTTATTAGCAATTAGCAAAAAATTTCAAAATTTTCATGTTTTATTTTTTTTCTCAAAAGTTAAGAATTTTATGAAAAACATATTCGAACAAAACTTGTTCAGTTTTTCATTACCTTTAACTTTTGTTTGAACCGTTTTTTAAAATTTTTCATATTTAGAAAAATATTACCAAAAAACAAAAAAACGCCTCGAGTAATCATCCACTTCCGGTCTATGAATGTTCACCAAAAGCTTTTCAGTTCCAGTTTTTAATGATAAAACCTTAAGTTTGAAGTTTCATCTCAATACGATGTTTAGTTTTTGAGATACAGCGCCCACCGACAGACACACAGACACACAGACACACAGACACACAAATTTTTTTTCCAGAAATTAGTGTTTTGGGTTCAGGGGACCCCAAAACGGATATTTCCGCAAAAAAAATTTTTGAAAAAAAAATCACGAAAACAATACTCCCCCTATATATACTATATAGGGAAAGTAAAAATATTCATTATTGGAAAACTTTTGGAAGCACACATCAAAAACATTTTTTTATTCGTGTTTATATTTACAAAAAAATTACAATTCATCCTTCAGCCATTATACGTTAAGTCAATAAAGTAATCTTTTCCAGAAACTGCTTATTATTTTTATTACTTTCTCTATATACTATATATAGGAGAAGTATTGTTTTCGTGCTTAAAAATGTCTGTGGGCGCTGTTTCTCAAAAACGAATGATCCGATTGAGATGAAACTTTAAAATTAAGATTTTATAATTAAAAACTGGTACTGAAAAGCTTTTGGTAAACATTCATAAACCGGAAATGGGTGTTTACTCGAGGCGTTTTTTGTTTTTTTTTCATTATTTTTTTTTTTAATATGAAAAATATTGCAAAATATTTCAAACAAAAGTTACGAGAAATGAGAATCTGAACAAGTTATTTTAAAATATTATTTAATTTCTTAACTTGCAAGAAAAAAAATTGAAAATTTTGATATTTTTTTGCGAATTGCTAATAAACTATTGTAGTTACATGAAATGTATCTAATAAATAATTATAGAGAATTCAAAACTGAACAACTTATTAAGAATAGTCTTTTTGCTTAAACCTCATAGTTTTCGAGAAAATATAGGGAAAGTACTATGATGGCCACATCACCATTTTTAGACATAAATTTAGAATTTGATTCGTCAGGGACTACAAATATAAAAAGCTAATGCAGAGAACTGGTTTAATAAATGGCGACTACATGTTTCTCTTCTACCACAAACTGCAGCTATTCACTCCACATCTAATACTCCTTGACAATCAGGTAGTTGCAAATAACTCTTTATTATATGTAGACACTATACAGAAAATCATTCACCCTAAAAGATTTGAATGAAATTAAAATAAAATGTCTTTTGCTTTGTTTTACTACAATTGATATTTATTGACATCGACTATAGCTTCGATCATAAACTGATAATTATCAAACATAAAGTACTTACAAATTTTTAACAGGTGTTATTTATGTACCTTCGAAAAGAGAAGAAATATTATGTCAGTCTGTCTATTAAGAAGGGAAATCCGTAATAAATTTTAGCTTTATGAATCTCTAGCGCTTCAAATAAATCAATTTTACGACCTCTATTCATAAAGTGGATTACTGAAAGTACGTCCTTACCGAAAATATGATTATTTCCCAATAAATAATTAACAAACAAAAGTAGAATTGTTATGTTTTAATCCAAAAACCCGTTCGTGTTCTTTAAGTCGTGTTTCAAAATTTCGACCAGACTGACCGATCTAAATTCTTTTGCATGATTCACACATTAATTTGCAAATTACTGATTGTTTTCATTTTATCTAGGTTTAAGAATAAAGAAAACACTTTTACTTTTTTATACCACTTTAAAGATTTTGGGATTAAAGTGGTATAAAAAAGTAAAAGTGTTTTCTTTATTCTTAATATTTAAATGTACCACCAAGTGAACGCCGTTAAGATCCAAGAATTATCTAGGTTTGTTTTTGGGTTGTAAATTAAGTTTGAAATTTTGTTGTTACATCTAAATGCCACTTTAAAGTTTGCCAAAGAAAGTTAAACTTTGAAACCGCTTATGTCTTCCAAGTTTGGAATATAATTTTTAACTTGTTTTAATTTATGGTTTTGTTATAATTGGTTAATTAATATTGTTGTTTCCGTTGTTTTCGGCCATTTGTTTTATTATTGTTATTCCTTCGTTAAATCATACGCAGCTTAACATTAACTTCAGAGCTATATTTATTAAGAAATTAAATAATTTCTATAAAGGTGGGTTTCCTAAAGAAGTCAAATGATAAGGTGTTATTGTATTTAGAGATGAATAGATCGACAAAGTGAAAAGTGTTTTATTTATTTTAATCAAAATGTACCACCATGTAAACACCGACAAAATTCAAGAATTAAAATATTTAAACTGCATAATAATTGCATAATACAATTGTGCCCTTATTATCTAAAATCACATATTTCATTAAATCATCATATAATAGTACATAAATCTTGCATTTTTTATAGTCAAATTATACATTAAAATTTTATGGTAACTTAACCCTCCTTCAGTGTGATAGTGTGGTGTAGTGGTGTGTACCACACCCGAATATTTTTTCACCTTTCTATGCAGCCAATGAGAAAAGCATCCCTGAATAAGTGATGACTGATTTTTCAAAAGATATTCATTGCAATTAATTCTAATGTATCTGAATTTGTTGGTAAACAAAATAAAAGTTACTTTTATACAAGGTATATAAAAAGCAATGCAATGTAGCGACTTATGACAGTCTTTACAACTGTACTTTGATTTTCCATCATCTTTGGCTCTGGGATACTCAGAACAGCACTGTTGCTTCTCTAATATGTTTTTTTGTTCAAATCTTCTTGAGTACCTCTTATACCTGCTATTTTTTTCTCAGTGGTAGATGGCCGTTCAACTGTCTTTGTGCTAATTGTTTGGTAATCAAATCAAAACCAATATTTTGTAAAAATAATCGGTTTATTTATTATTCAAATTATAAATTACCCACGAATTTATTCCACCTATATTCAAGTCAAAATAATTATCAACGGCTACTATTCGTACTATTTCGTGCAGTATCATAGCTGGTACACAATGGGTCAGCCATGTCTAATCCGTATTTAGTTGAATTGTAGTCTAAAATTATATCAAGCTTTTACATTTTTCAGTTATTACTTTCCCTATATAGTATATATAGGGGAAGTATTGTTTTCGTGCGTAAAAATGTCTGTGGGCGCTGTATCTCAAAAACGAATGATCCGATTGAGATAAAACTTTAAAATTAAGGTTTTATCGTTAAAGACTGGAACTGAAAAGCTTTTGGTAAACATTCATAAACCGGAAGTGGTTGTTTACTCGAGGCGTTTTTTTGTTTTTTCGTGATATTTTTCTAAATATGAAAAATTTGAAAAAACGGTTCAAACAAAAGTTATAGGTAATGAAAAACTGAACAAGTTTTATTTGAACATGTTTTTCATAAAATTCTTAACTTTCGAGAAAAAAAATAAAAATTGAAAATTTTGACATTTTTTGCCAATAGCTAATAAACTATTGGAGTTATATAAAATATTTATAACAAATAATTGTAGAGAATTCAAAAATGAACAAATTATTAAGTATAACATTTTTGCTTAAATCTCATAGTTTTCGAGTAAAATATAGGGAAAGTACTATGATGGCCACATCACCATTTTGCTTTCATTACGATGCATTGTGATGAATAATTTAACATTTTGCCCTTTTTTGGAATAAAAGACAGCATTTATATTCTCCTGGAACCCAAATACCGAGGAACATTCTTCACGTTCTTTGTTTTGAGTCAATGGTCAAGGCAGTTCTCTCTTTATTTTTCTTACTGTGCCAATAATAGTCAAATTGCGTTGTAAAAATTCTATAAATAGGCGGATAACTGGTAAACCTATTATCCAAGGACAATAATATTTCTACCCGTTCCTGTGTTCTGATAACTTCTCTTGATAACTTCTGCAGCTGGATTGTCAACTTTTACTTCTGGATTATCAAGCTCATATAGATTATGTGGTTGTTTAACTAAATATACGTTCATTTTAGACCCATTAAATGTTGTACTGTTAGCGAATGCAAAAATTTTGACATCATACTTTGATAATTGGTTTGTTAATTAATATGGTGTTAACATGTTGAAAATCCATAAAAAGTTGACGGTTTGTTGTTGGCAAGGTATTTGTCTGAAAGTATATCCAAATGATAATGCTAGCAGCATCTCGCCAATACTTGAATATTCTGAAGGGGTATAGTTTTCATTTTGTATTTAGGAAATACTTTAAAACGTTCTCTAATGGCTGCAAATTTAGCTTGTTCCACTCGTTCATTTCGGGTAGCTAAATCATCAAGTCTAAGACAGAATAATAAAAATCAAAATCGTTGGAGACACATTGTATCACAAAAAATTTCAATTAAAATCCTATCAGTTTGCCAAAAATCATCTAGATTTATTATGTGTATTAAGACATAGAAATAATAATCCAATTGGTACTTTCAATTCACTTGATGTTTTTGTATTTCTGCATTAGTACATTGTAGTAACATTCGAAATATTTTATCAGTAATAAAATAAGACTAACATTTAAGTTCCATCGTTACAATTGCAGCCGAGGTAATTGTAAAACAAGAATGTTTATCCTTGTGCCCATATTCTCTGATATAACTGTTTTTAGCACCTTTGACTTTTGATATTTTTCTACGAGGTATTTACCTGCAGTTTTTCTATTGTCACTTGAGTTGCTAGTGTCTCCTGAAAGGTCATCAGCTTCCTCTTCGACGCCGCTTTGGTTACTGCCCGTGCCATAATTATTTCATTCTGTTTTGTCCACTGTACCATCATCATCAATGTCCGATTTAATGGGATTGTGGCATAAAATCAGCTTTGCCACTTTCCTCTTCTAATTCCTGTATACCTTCGTCTACAAATTTCTGTAATAATGTTTTCTCGTTCTTATAAGACATAACTTCATATAATTTCCAAATTAGAATAACAAATCGATAAAATACGGTAAAATATAAATACGGAAGCTAAAAGACTTACGAGCTATGGCCAAGAAGAGAACGAAGAAACACAATATTTATTATAATTATAAATTGTAATACTATAAATATGTTTTCTGCCCATAGCTACGGTAACGAAACAATTGTTTTACCTTTGGTAACGTTATTAGTACGTCGGGGTATTTCACACCCCAATAAAAAATATCTTGATTCTTCAGTTGCAACAGTCGGGTTTTAAGGGAGGTAATACCCTACAAACATTGGATAGTATAGTATTAAAAGGTATACAAAAGCATGCAAGCAGTATTAAAGCGGTGTAAGAATTATAACTTAAAAGATACGGCTGGTGTTTTCACACCCTAGCCATTCAATAATGCAAATTTATATTTATGATAGACAATTAAATTTTATTAATTGAAATAAAACAACACAGTTGGGAGGGTTTCACATTTATTGTTGAACACTGCAACATGTTTCGCCACACAGTGGCTTCATCAGGCAGATGAATAATGTTGCAGTGTTCAACAATAAATGTGAAACCATCCCAACTGTGTTGTTTTATTTCAATTTGTCATGCAGTTTCATCATATATCCGCCTCGTCAATTCAATAAATTTCATTAAAGTGCAGTCAAATAAAAGAATATATTATTAAAACTGTTGTACCCAAGTATTTAAAATTTTACATCAAACATTAAAAAAAACACTTAAATATTTATACCTCTTTTATTTTACTTTTTGCGACTAGTTTTTTTCTGTAACTGTAATTGAAACTAGCCATAAACTTAAAATAAAAGCGATATAAAATTTAAGTGTTTTTCCTTAATTTGATAATAAAACTTTACGACGAAGTGAACTCATCTATGCATTTTAATGAATTATTTACATATAAGATGAAATATCAACAATATATTATTAAACTTTTATAAATTACATAACATATTTGCGAACAGTTTTTTTTATAGTAATTATAATTGATATTTATTTATCCTAACCAAAATTAATTTATATCTTTAAAAATATAAGATTTTAGGGTTAATTACTATTCAAATTTTATTCGTATTTAAACATCATTATTTAATTTAATTGGTCATATAAATATCACGCATAAAACAAAATAACGTTGATCAAATATAGTAAATTATTCAAAACATTTGATTTTTGCAGAAAAGTATAATTCCATATTTAACAAATTTATAATCACTATATCGCAATTATTAATCCCAAATAAGTTGTTTAATAATGAGCGATTATTGAAGTTTACTTATCAAATATAAATAAAAAAATGCACAGTTTTAATTCGTGCCTAGAAAAAGTTTTATATTTGACTTCAGTGCAGTCTATCTATTCTCTTCCGGATGGTTTAATTTTATGTACGGCATATTTGCCGTTTCGGTTCAATGATATCCAAGACATAAACTTTAAAATATAAAATCGTAGACTTGATATTTATACGTTTTTCCATGATAATGGATTTCTCTGCATAAGGTTTCCTTACAGCACAATTCTACGTTTTGAAAGTTTTGGTGAATGCGCCGGGCATTTAGCATTAAAACACAAATCTATGTAATGTTGCCTAATAAATAATTGCGTTTTGTTAAAATATAGATGTTTTAATTGTAAGATTGTTGATAATTATTATTAATTAATATTAAATGATAATGATGAGACATAATTTTGATAATGGTTTAGAGACCTATTTATAGATAATGCTGTAATAATATTGGCTACAAACATTTATGCAGTATTTTTTAAACTGAAAACTTGTTTGTGTATAATTAAACAACATATGTTTATGTATACATACAGTGTGTTTATAAATAAGATATAACACAAACTATAAACTTCGTAACCATCCTAAATATAGTAGATAGAATTTTTATATGAAGGGTGGTGGTAATGATATAAATAAGTATGTAAGATACAAAACTAAAAAATACAACACAGCCTAATTTAAATAGATATAATCGAAATGAAGTGACTTTTATGTTAACCTCAAAATATTAATATTTAATCAATATTTTATATACTGCTGTTACTATCATTTTATTATTAAAAAACTGTTAGTTAAATTGTATACATCACGAGATATAGATAATAAAATAGTAATGATTAATAAAATTAATAGACTTTTCATTATGTATTATAGAGAATGTATTATTAAAAAGAATTAAATCTGCGGTGAAACTGACCATAATACAGACAAAACCCTTTAAGTAGGTCAACGTCTAAACCGCCTTCACACAATGACTTTGATTCCCTAAAGATGTGAATACATAATTGAACAGGAAATTCCGTATATATCTATGGTACAATGGTCCCATAAATAATTAGAAGCAACTCACTGTGCATAATTCAGTAACTCAATGTTTAATCTTAAATAACTAATTATTAAAAGACCTTCCTATGAAAACGATAATATGATTTTTTATGTAATCTTAGTTAGACTTCCGAAATGTTCGTGTTTTTCTAATTAAAGCTTATAGATTTTAATGAGTAATCTATACACTGTTTATAAATTAGTATAATACTTGATTAAAATTGTTTTACGATGAAACCTTTGATAATCCGTCGCTTGTGTAATCGTATCATTGCTAATTGAGTTTGCCATATCGATCGTTGTTTACAAGTTATACATCAATCATTTATGATTTACAGTGGTCTATCACGTTTAGCCGATGAACATGCACCTACGTAATATCAAAGTATCATGTTATATAATTTTATCTTTGTATCAATAAAGGTTTAATTTACTATGAATTAATTTTTTGTATTTGAAAGTGTTTACGAGATAATTTTTTACTATTAGTTGTCTAGTATGCTTTATTTATCTAGTATCATTCTATAAACCATATAAAGAAATGCTGTAATTTTATATATACATGGATTATATAGAATAAAAGTTTATGCAATTTACTAATTAAAGATAAGCTAATATCAGAAGAAATATTGTTTCCTAAGAAAGTTATTATCGAATTTTTGTAACTGAATAAAACGATAAAATTAAATTATTTGTAAAATGATATTTACTTTGTTTTGTATTAATTAATTACTTCATAATTAATTGCAAATAATTCACACTTTTGCAACTAAAACACTTTTAAACTTTATTAGTATAACAGGGACAATTTTAACTATAAACTTGAAGATGACAAGTTAAAATTGGCAAAACTATAGTTCAACTAGTTCAACTAGAAATTTGAAAATGACAAGTTAAAATTGTCGAAACTATAGTCATTTAATAAAGTCCCTGTTAACCAAGTGTTTTATTTGTGAATAATGGAAGGCTTCACAGTTAACAATTCACACCTTACCTATATTGATATATTTTTTATTCAAAAGATTTCCTAATAATCTTAATAAGATAACATAATTGCGACATGTAATGTTTTTAATAAAAGCTTAATTATTATATTTTTCCATTAACTAAACCCCGCAAGAACGAAATATTACAACCTGACCACTTACAACGTAAATACGCCCGTCGCCCAATTAGTTTTAATTAATTCTGGAGGTGCGGGTTTCCCCCCCAGTAAAAAGCACAATTTATATCACAAGATGTTTCATGCCGTTCGGCCATTAGGGGCGGTTTTTCGGTGTATAATTCTTTTCTCTGATAACAATCTAGGCTGTAGTTCATCCGTCGAAAATCGTACGAGCGGAAACGGGGAAAAACGTTAAATATTTACACTACGGTCCATATGTACACTAAAAATTTTATAGTGGAACACCCCGTGACAAATGGCGACTCCAACGAGTTGCGAATTTACGGTCCGCTGTCTCCTGAGTATCTTTTCAAATTCGTACACGATTATCGACTTTGACGTAAAAACTATATATACTTTTAAATATTTAACTGCTACAAAAAATTGAATAAAACACGATAAAAATGTATAACGAAGTAGAAGCCTCTTACATATATTACACTCAATAAATTGTTATACATTGGAAGGAGTAAACATTTTTCTTTAGCTAAATATAATATAAAATAATTTATAGTTACAACTCCTTATGAACAAAATCAGAAATATTATTAATGCAATATATGTATTTTTATGGTTAGTATTTTCTCTAAAAAGTTATTAATCTAGTTATTTTATAAAATAAAGTTTTATTCGACCAAATGTACATCGCTCTACAACGCTAAAGTTTATTCTGCAATTTTCAATATTAAAAGCAACACAGAAGTTACCAATAAATTTTGCTGCATTCACTTCCGCTTCAAACGATTTAATATATTTTGTGCGAAATCGAACTGCGTGATACAATTCAGTTTTTAGAATTTGTATCTATCGACTTTCATTCAACTAAATGGCTCTACATTGCCGCATTCGATCATAAAGTGATATCAACGTTTGTGTATATAATAGCACATCTGCACTTGGCATATATGTATTCCTCACAAAAGGAAACAATAAATACAGCAATTTCAGGCACTCTGCGTAAAACGTATTTAACTGTCACGTATTTATTATTGACGAAAAATTATAAAGAATGGTAAGAGGTAATATTTTTTTACGTAAATAAAGTCGTTTGATTCCTAATGGTCAATTTAGATTATACTATTATTTGATTTATTTTAAAAGTAATTGATTAAATACTTTTGTACGTAAATGAATACGTTTGATTTCTAGTGGTCTATTTACTTTATACTGATATTATTTGATTTATTTAAAAAGTAATTGACCAAACTGAAAGGGATTTTAATGATATATTTATTGCACAACGGAATGATATATTATATGACATTAATCCAGCTGCATTTCGAACAATTTTCACATAAATCATTACTGCAATTATTTACTTTATCCAATGTAACAAATAAAGCCAACATTTCCCTATTTTCAAATCGGTATAGATAATTAATTAAGCTAAGGACGATTGACTTTTAAATTAAAATATTTAATAAATGTTTAAAAATCGGTATGAAATTAAATATCGATTTTTAATTATAACCATATAATACTTTTAAAACTATATAAATATTTTTAATTTAATTATGTATATGTGATGATTTTAAAAGTATACAAATCTTTAAAAAAATCAGTTATCCCTAATAATCATAATAGTAAGCAGTTTTGTATTATCATTGGTGCAGCTTTAATAATTCTCTAATTATTAAAGTTTTCAAAACTCTATTGCAAAGGAAACGTAATTTTGTATCAACTTAAGAATTATAATTAAGCCAACTTAAAGCGAATTTGCCCGCGGGGAATTTTCTAATTGGAATTGTATTCCTCCTTTGGTGGGAACTCGGTAAGAGGACCACAGTGTATTTCTTTAGAAAGAATGGAATCTTGACATTCAAAGGCTCTAATTATATTTCCTTTGTAACGCACATACAAGTCAACATGTCAACTTGAGCCACTACTACCAATTATTTTGCGACACAGTAAAGGTCAATAGGAGGGAAACCACATATGATAATAATGAAATATAGTATTTGAGCTATAATTATTTAATAAGAATAATATATTACTTATTGCTACATAATATTTTAAAAGTTATGTATACATTTATTAAATACGATATTCAAAATCATTGAAAAGTTGACGTTTTTAGTTAAAATATATTACTGTTCTGCCTATTGTATGGAAAAAACGAATAATACTTTTCGTGGTCAGTGGCAGGGCTGAAATTCACTTCACAGAATGAGATCCACTTAACCCATATATACGGTTCATCGCCCACTGATGATATTTAATTTTAGTTTATACTATATTAAATATATCTTTTAATATACGTATTTTTCTGACGTTTATTTTATCATTGTTGGCTGGAATATTTCTCTAACATTAAAATTAACGTTTAACTTTAACTGGAGTTAAATAAATCCAGCTATAGTATATACTAAAATAAACTAACTTAATTTATGTCATCATAAAGATAAAATATTCCTAAGAATTACGACAATTTTAACCTTAATTATGACAATGTTCTACACTTCTTTATTATGTTTACATGTTTAAAAACAAGATTTGTAAAATAAAATATGTTACAGGTGTACTTTTAGAATATTTTAGTGTTACTTTAATTATCTAACACATCAACCTTTCATATTTTATAACTAGGGTTTCTTGTTTGTTGTTATGTGTTGTGATACTTGTTAGCGAAAAGGAAACAAATAACGAGATAAGCAAAGCTGGCTCATTGTTAGAAAGTGTTTGCAAACAATTACTGAAAATTGCCTGGATATGTTTCGTATTCGCCCTTATATTTATCTATCGATTTAATATTACAATAAGTAAACTATCTTAGAATTTATTTATTAATATAAAACACACATTTTAGGTTGTATTTTTTCGGTTTAAAAAAATTATATTTGCAGATTTTACTGGAGGTTATTAAGAATGTGCTTGTCGTCAATGTTTTTTTAATCAGTTACGAAGTAAATTTTAATAAACGTTTTGAATTAATTCAATCATACCCTCGGTAATGTTAAAATGATTGAAAGGTGTGATAGTGGCCACCCACCCACCCTACATATACAAAACCATTAATACTCAAACTCTGCTGTCCGCATTTATTTTACAACAATCGCAACTCTTTTTATTTCGTTTTAATTTAAAAACTAAAAATAATGTTTTACGTATAAAAATTTATATTCAATAATGGTTGGATAATAATTGGTATTACTATAACTCCTTCAATTATATGCAATAAACCATTCACTAATTCTACTTTTAAAATTTAACCCTAATCACACATTCTTGATCCATTTACAACAAAAACAGTAGAAAGAGTTATGTTTGTTGAAAATACAGCGTCTAAAAACACTGTTTTAGCTTAAGCTCAAATAAATATGTAGGGTGGGTGGGTGGCCACTATCTCACCCTCCAATTTTTAACATAAGCAAGGGTTTTTCATGAATGTATTTTATATAAAAACAAACATTTGTTAAAGAATATTTGGCGTATGTTATTTTTTTTTTTCAGTAAAACCCTTGTTTCGGTTAAAATAATTGAAGGGTGTGATAGTGGACTCCCAACCGCTCTACATACTTAAGATTTTCACATTTAAACTCGATAGTGCTCGCATATATTTTACAACAATTGCATTTTTT
The DNA here is from genome assembly GCA_963969525.1 of Ontholestes murinus. NCBI lineage: Eukaryota > Metazoa > Arthropoda > Insecta > Coleoptera > Staphylinidae > Ontholestes > Ontholestes murinus. The sequence goes on from OZ018396.1 coordinate 58,154,181, forward strand.
TTGTATTACGTTGTAAACTTTCTAAAACTAAATTTTATTCCAATAGAAACATTCAATTAATTTTGGTAAAAATTCAAATAATTTAGTTGTCTTTTTTCAGTTCATTTAACCGAACGTACTACAGTAAACTATCCGTTTACCTAGCGCCTTTTTTTCCGCTTAAACTCCAGCGTACTCTTGACCTACCTCAACGTATAATTTGTTCGGGCGGGTCAGGAGTACGAGAGGTCATTGCATTGTTTGTTGAGGTAGGTCAAGAGTACGATGGAATAAATAATATTCAAGTTTACCAGGTTAAGTTAATAATGTGTTTATTATAGTTTAATGTAACGATTATTAAAATATTTAAAAACTAACGATAAAACAGTTGGCATTGAGAAAGTGCTAAAACAATTGAATGCCCCAACTGAGAACATATTTTATTTGCTTTAATTGAAAATTTTAAACTGTTGAAAATTTTCTAAAAATAAATATTTACTTAGAAAAAAGTGATCTGTTTCAAAACGAAAATTGCAATTTTTCCGAAAACAAAGACAATTGCATTTTTTCAAATAGTTTTTGATGATGTTTTATTGCTTGGAGGGTGGAATAGAGGTCGCCCACCCACTCTACACATATAAACCTTAATTCCGTATCGTCTCGCTAAATTCAATGAAATTAATTATAAATGATATTTGTGAGCATACAGTAGATTTATTAAGCAAACTATAATTAATTGTAATACGTCTTCTTCATCTCAACCAATATGTACATTTGCGGCCTCAGCTCTATACACCCTACTAAAAAAAATTGACGACTTTTAATAGCATAAGTAAAGTTTTAACTCTTGCGATAGGATAACCAGCATAACAACTTTTGATATGAGGTTTATGTGCGTATGCAAAAGTTTTCGACTATACTATTAAGACCTTAGTTTTTGGATGTTTTCAACATAGCAAGCAAATGATGCGTAGCCTAAGAATTAACCGCAGGTCAAAATTTAATAAATCTCGTTCTCTTAACTACTAAGAAACTAATTTCAGGGTATTAAGATTGCAGAATGAAAATAAAAAACTTGGAATTTTTCTAGAAAACAAGCTGAATTAGAAACCCTATTTGTTGGATAAATCTCGAAGAGCAAATTTAGCCTTGAGGAAACGACTATTTGTAAAGGCAATACTGAGGAATATATGAGTAATATTGTGTCGAACTATAATTATTATTTATAAGTAGGAAAAAATACGGCGAAAAATATTAATTTCATTTGTCCCTATCTGTTTCTTGTAAATAAGGGCAAAATAGACGGTGTAAACATACACAATAACTGCCCTTTACAAAGTAATATTTTTATAGAAAATACGAAACATATTACTTCCCCCGTCTACAAGATGGCCGATAATTTATAGCAACCACATACTATACGTTATCAATCCGTGCATTGTATCGACGTTCGGAGCTATTAATTTTCAAGCACCATTTCGAACAATACATAAAACGTAAAAAGAAAATTACCCCCATTTAGTTCTATAATAGAGATATATCTAAAATTTTTATTATGTCTATATATACCCATTATAATTAACAATTATACCGATGTGTGTTTTTAACATTATATTCTCAAGAAAAGCCTTGGGAGTTATTCTCTATGTAACACTGCATTTATATTTGACGACATATACATGACTGAAATACATTAATGCATTCTGTCTCCGGGGAAATTTTCTGTAATTGTATGTCTGCTGAAATGATAGATGTTCCCCGGATAAATTTATTTTTTTATATGTAATATGTGTGTTCATGAAATAGAAACTATTGTACTGATTTTAGTTTAAATTACGGAATTGTTTGCGCATTCATTATTTATAAGCGCGAATTTATTTCAAAATGAAAATGTATATTGCCGTAACAATTAATTACATGCAAAATTCCACACTCGGTTCCAGTGAAATCACGTTCAGGTTCAAAAGGTATCGCATGAATGAAGCCGCAATATTTGCATATAAATTATTTGTATTCAGCCCAGTGCCCGATTGTACCAAAATTAGATGTACCAATTAGCCGGCGTGTCGCTTTTCGCATATCGGCGAACCCATTAAATGTTGTTTCGTGTTAATAAACCATTCACGCTAGTTATTGAAATGCGGTTCTTGTGTTATAACTGAAATCTAATATCCGCCCTCGAAGCGAATTACGGGCGCTAAATCCCCAGACGGTTTATCGCCCATTATTCCACTATTAATCTTCTATATTAATAAAATGAAAACCGTATCAGGGTAACGTATTTTCATATGCGTCACGAAAAACTGTTCGAGGAAAAGAAATAATTATTGCAGTCGAGTGATCTTACTAAGAAAACGCATTACTGGTATGCTTTGAAAGGTTGTTATAAAGGATCAAAGGGCTGAAAGATAGGACTAGAAAAGGAGTTGCTTAAAAATGCATTGCTGATATGTTAATAGAAACATCTGTTATTATTACATTTATTTAACTAAATCACCTTTTATATAAAAAAAATAATTAAATTCGTATTATAAAAAATTTGATTGATAAACAACGGATAATAAAATTAAGTGAAATTTTTGAGTCCTGATTTAAATTTGGATATAAGGATAAATAAACAAATATATACGATTATTATGATTAATGTGGATTGCGTTAAAATAATTGGAGGGTGTAAAGTCGTAAATTAATATACTGGGTTATTCAAATCATAATTAGTGAGTACAGTTGGTAATCTAAATACGAGTTTACGCAGAATATTAAAATTTTAAAGAGCTAGTAGTTCAGAACTACAAATTACACATAAAATTTTTCACACATTGTGGCTTTTTTAGATAAATGCGATTTGAAATCTTTTCTGTAATTCGTTGTGAAACAAATGTTTCGGACACGTAACGCGTTTGCGGTTTTACATCGCACGACATATTTTTATTCCGCAACTTATCACATAAATTACATAGCCCAGGACCCATAAAAATAAGCTTCCCTGCATCTATTCGACAATGCAAAGCTGTCGACTCACGGAAAGCGCCAGTGAACGAGAATGTGGGAATCTACCAGGGGTGCAACTACAATAGACCAAACACCACAACGCGAGAGGCCGGATTTATAGGGGCAATATACTTTTTGGGCACTCTACGCTTGGAACTAAATTATACAAATTAATTTAAACTAAGTATATATTACATAGTATAATATAGCAAATGTAATCCAAAACAGAATCTAAATTTAAAAAATATCATATTGGATTGATGAGGCTTTTACTTGGTGAAATTCCATTATATAGGTGATAAATAAAACACTTGGGTTTTGAGAATTTACACAATTTAATATCGATGCACTGCGACAATTGTTTCGGCACACATTTTTATCATCTGCCTGATGAACCACTGTGTGGCGAAACAATTGTCGCATTGCATCGGCATTAAATTGTGTAAATTCTCAAAACCCAAGTGTTTTATTTATCACTTATAAAAAATATCACATAATTTTTCAAACAAAAGTTAAAGAGAATGAAAAACTGAACCAGTTTTATTGAAACATGTTTTACATAAAGTTCGTAACTTGCGTTTACTTCTTCTTCTTTCTTGGCTCTTTATGCTATGACTTATACTTTCTCGTATGAGATTGTTTGTTTAATGAAGTTAGCAGGTTTATTTTATATTTCCATGGAGCTTACAAAACAGGGACGCTCAATCGCAAATGTTAAGGCCGTGAAGTGGTAAAAACTATTATGGAATGAGGAGCGAATTCAGGTTGGAAATTATCTCGCGAACTTACGCGATCCATCCCTACCTAAGGAAAGGTGAGTCAAGAAGACTAAGCCTAGAGGTATTAATAGATACGAATAAGCTTCTGCCGCGGGGGTTGTTAGTCCCTATCGGACGCTTTCCCAGGTGGCGGATAGGGAGTGGTACCGAGGAAATCAAATACTCGGGACGGACCAAAACTAGCAATCTTTCAGGCAGCGCCTGACCCAGAATGGGCGGCTGAACTACAAACTCAACAACACGTCTAGTCAGCGAGATGTTTTATGGCTAAATACCCCTGAAAAATGTCAGATACAAAAACTAAATTACCCCAGGCGAGTAGGAGATTATCTCCAAAACCTCGCACTGATAATCAATCAGTCTGTCCCATGGATTCTGGGGGGACAAACATCTGAGGAAAAGAAAGGTGCACGTTAAAAACACGATCCCTATTGTCACAGAAACGGCTCACAGAACTTAACTGCGAGGCTGAGAATATTAAGTAGGATGTTATAGGCCTCAGCGAAGTCAGAAGGCGCGGTGAACAACTTATCACACAAAAATCAGGACATAACCTATACTATGCAAGCAAAGATGATAAGTCTAGTGGATGAACGGGATTACTAATACATAAGCGCCATAATGCAGACATACTTTCCTTAAAACAAATTCCACCAGATCTGACCAGTAATCTGTTTTGTTATAAGGCTGACCTCTAGTTACAACATCAATATCATACAGGTATACGACTAACCATAATGACGAAGAGGTATGATGTTATAACTACGGCTCTCACAGACCAACAAGCGCAGTATACGATTCTGTGCGGAGATGTCAATGCTAGAATGGAAAGGAAGCAGGACCCCTTTGAGCAACTTTGAATAAGTTCTCCACTGGAAGCGACCACAGATTCGTACGGTCTAGAATGGTTATTGATATCGATAAGGAACGCTACAGAATGGTCAAGAAGAAAACACATAAACCTCAGATGAGTCCAGCAGATATAGAGGGATTCCATGACAGAAAGCCAAAATAAATACTGCCCAAAAACACAAAAGGAAGAAAAATGCAAGGCTAATGCTACGAGAAAGAAGAGACCTCAGAAGTAACGAAAACCATAAGACGTAATATTAGAGCATTCAATTCAAAACACATCGAATAAACGATCGAAGATAATAAAAGTATGAAGGTTATGAAAGGAAAACCTATAATCAAACTGAAGACCAAATAGGGTATAACAACATTAAATAGAGAAGAAATCTTAAAAATAGTAGGAGACTTTTACCTGTCGCTGTACACAAGCCAAAACGAAGATATACTAAACTATACCACTGAATAATAATAACAAAGCTCCCGGAGAAGACAATGGCAGGAAGACACAATATCGTCCATCTCTTATAACAGTCTTGGAGTATGTTTAAAAAAAAAAGTCGAAACTTAAGAAATTTACGTTTTGCGGATGATATAGTTTTGCTATCAGATAACCTCAAAGAGATTAAAGATATGTTACAAGAACTACAAAAGGCATGTGCTGACGTAGGTCTAAAAATGAATATCTTAAAAACAAAATATATGACATATTTAGTTCCCAGTGAGCAAATTCTTATTGGTAATGAGGAAGTGGCTCTGGTAAGTAAATATAATTATCTTGGTCATGAAATCCAAATCTCAAGAGATAACCAAACTCGCGAAATTAAATGAAGAGTTACACTGTCTTGGGCAGCCTATGGAAAGCTTGCGGAAGTCTTTAAAAGCGACATGGAACAATATTTGAAGAGGAAGATGTTTGAGCTGAAACCTTAACAATAAGCGCAGCAAGTGGTAAGAAACTTATGGTTACACAGCGCAATGTGGAAAGGTCCATGCTCGGGGTGTCATTGCGGGATCATATAAGAAATGAAGATCTACGAAGAAGAACCGACGTCACGGATGTAGTTATACAAATTGGCAAACTCAAGTGGAAGCAGGCTGGACATGTGGCACGAATGACGGACGGGAGATGGACGAAAAGGCTGCTCGAGTGAAGACCGCTCTTGGATAAAAGAAGCACGTTGGACGGACGATCTAAAGAGATATGCAGGCAACTGGATACAAAAAGCTCAAGATAGAAAGGAATGATCAGAAATGGGGAGGCTTATGTCCAGCAGGGGACACAGAGAGCTAAATAATGATGATGATGATGAAGCTTCTGCCATTTATCTAGTTGAACGTAGACACGTTATTGCTAAAGTATCTCAGTGGATCCTTTATTTGCTCACACAATATACGTAAGCATTTATGACGGATCAAATTAGTACCCTTCATTTAAAGGCAAAGTCTATTTTGATTTGGTAAGAATTTTGTGGATAGGACAGCTTTTTCGCCTAGTGGTTTTCAAAGTATTTTCTACTTTAGAGCAGATAAACTTTTTTTAATGAACTTTTTTTTGTAGTATAGGTGTTATTTTTTTATAGTTATTAAACTCTGAATTAATTTATCGTAATTTTCTCCAGAGTCCTCTAATGATATCAATACATACCTATATCTATTATAACGCAATTTTGCTGCAAAATTTGTAGATATTTCGGTTTTAGCCCGTGCTTCAGAGTTCATATAGAATATATGGACTAAAAATAACTTGTAAACACTTTCTCTACAGTTTAATTAAGAAAATATTAATATAAACTGTGAAGAAACTGATTACAAGTTATTTAATATTGCATCATCTTCACGTAACTCATCAATTAACATTATTATTTGGACTGCGTCAGCAATTTTTCCTCTTTCAGTTTCCCATTTTTTTCTTTTAACATTTGTTCTTTTAAAAAATAAAGAAAATTTATAACCCTTTTATACCACTTTTTATTGCACTTTTTGCGAAAAGTACAAAAGTTATAAGTTTTCTTTATTTTTTAAAAATTGAAAATGTACCACGAACTTAATGCCCAGAAGATTCAAGAATTTGTTCTTTTAATATGCGAACATCAGATTTCTGTGTGCCTATTCTTTATTTTTACGTTAGATTTCACTAAAATGCTGTATTTGCCTTGTCAACCTCTACCAAGAAGAGAAGTTATCTTGTAAAATTTTGAAAATATAGGTATTATTATAAGATGATGATAATAATAATGCGTCCTATAATAATCCCTTTTTTTAGTCATCTGAGAACTATTTCTAGTCCTTTTATTTTACTAAATATCTATATGCTCGGTTCAGGGTCTTTTAAAGGACCCCTTTTACTTTTCTCTAAAGTGGCTTTTCATTACTTTGTAAACTTTTTTTGGACTCTTGCAAGCGCCTTGCTTTTCCCATCATATGAGCCTTCCCATTCCTATATATATATATATATATATATATATATATATAATCAATCATCAAGTATTTTTTTAAATCACATACATAATTCATATTAGCACTCCTCAATGAAATATTTAAAATCGGTCACATCCCTGAAACGTGACAAAAATAAATTGACGCTATTAGCAACGAGGATCGGAACAGTCACCCTTATTCGCACGTTTATTAACACAATGCTTTTGAGGATGCAAAGTTGAATACGACCTATATTTCCAGCAATATTTTCCACCACCGTCGCCCTATTTAGCGTATAATAGATGCGCTTTACTAGCGCAAACTAAGTTTTGACTGTTAATTAGTTGGAACTTCTCTATTTATACATGATTTGCATCGAACCTCTTTGGTAACTGTTTTCGTTGATAAACACTTAACAACTATAATACATACGTATCAAGGGAATATTATTCAGTTGAAAGTTAAGTAATTATATTAAACCAATTCTCGTAAAATAAAATTATCTTAAGAACAAAGGAAACTGAATATTAAATATAGAAATAAATTGTGTTTCTACTCATTTTTATCTTATTCCTAATAAAAACTGATTAAAATTTAGTTTTTAAATTATCAAGTTACCAACAAACATTTTCCTCGTATTATTTTATTATTCTATGTTACAATAGTTAAAGTGATTTTGTGTTTATGTAAGTATTTTTATAGGTGTTGTAATAGATCCTGTAATGATGATGAATATGCTACGTTGCGATTTTGAACGTTTCTTTATTTTTACTGGTTTCAAGGTCGTTATAGATATATAGATAGATAAAGATTCTAGTCAATAAAATAAATTTGTGAAGAAAGTGTTAGTGTTTTTAATGCAATTTTCACAATAATAATCTTCACGTAGCTCAAGAAATATATTTCTACAACAAAGAAAAATGATATAATTTTTTTAAAACTATTTGCAAATGCAAATTATTGAAAATATGTATTAAATTAATTAGCACATTAAACATAGTATTATTCCCTTATATATAGATATTATTTCGTTGTTTAAAAATTTAACATTTAAATAATAAATAATTGATGAGGTGTTAGTATGTTAATATGTCAAATGGCTATCGACCAGAGGTCTTTCTGCCTTGTTCTGTCTAGTCATATGGCGTCAGTCTTTAATGAGTAGATGCATGAAATGATGAAATGAAATCATAAATGGTAGAATGTGGGTTTTTAAATTTAGGGGTTAGATTTGGGTTTCTAGGAATACAGTATAGGGATAATATGTGAAAGTTGAAAGGATTTTTGGAGAATTTCTCTGATAGGAATCGAAGGCGTTCTTGGATGGGAATAACTGAGGTAGTATCATAAAGGAGCTGATTAGAAGGATTATATAAAGGATTGAGAGGATGACGGAGTTTTGTTAGGGTATGAGGAGTTTATTTCCTGTAAAAATTGATATTAATGATGTGTTGTTGACTCTCAGGGTATTTCTTATGATTACGTAGAGTGCTATTTATTATCTCTATGAAATGTATTTTTAAAATATAAGGAAGCATTGTTGTTACAATTTTTCTTTATATATCTACACCCTTTTAATTCAAAATAAGTTTTTTATAAAAGTGTGTAATTTCTTACAAGAGAGTGTACATTCATTATTATTTATTTAAAATATAATATTAATAATGTCGATGAAATTAATTATTACTTTCTAAAGTTACTCGAAAAGAAACTCCGACTTATAATTGTGTTGTTTGTTTTGCGGGGGAGTTTTATTTCCTGGATAAATGGATATGAATGACCTGTTCCCAGGGACGCAATCAAGTGAAATAAATTCGATTGATTAGATTGTTGGTACTCTTCCGTTTTATTGATTTTTCATCAAGACGATCAAACTCTAAGTAAATAATTTCACTTAGAGATACATAACAAATTTGACACAATTTATATGCATGTATTATATTTATTATTTTAATGTTTAATTTCGCCCTAATGTTGGTAAATATTGATTTTTCGTAAGGATTAATTAAAGAATTATAACCTAAACTACTTTTTATAGTTTACACTCTCCAAATCTTCCTATTCTCAGCAGATATTATTTATCGTATTTTATTTCTTATAAATGTTTCGTTGATGTAACTATAAATATCTATATCAGATACTCTAAAAAGCATCTAAATTGAAATATTATATTCGATTTCGCTGAAATATCAAATATTAACTAAACAAATGGTTTGAAAGATAAATAGTAGTTAGGAGACGATTTTGTTGAAAATTGTATTCGCTTCATATTAAACTAACATATTTATTAATAAAATTCCTGCATTTATTAATAGCAAAAGTATTGATTATCATAAGGGTGAATAAAACTATACATCACAAATATCAATCTGGATCATGGAAACGTAAGCCATCCCATTTTTTTTGTATGAGTTTTATTGCGATCCAGGCAAATATTTTAATATTTCCTACGCTACAATGGATTCCTTTTTCTATCCTAGTTCCTTTGACCCATTCTACTCGGCAAAAGATCAAATACGTGAATGAATGCTGTGTTGTTGAGATTTATATGTAATATATTCCATTCGTGATGCTTTGAGAATAAATTAAATAAAAAAAGACGAAATAAATCTATTGCTTAAAGTAAATTCCATATAGGTTTACATAAATTCCATTTTATAAAACTAATTTTATTTGATAGTAATTAATAACTCAATTAAAAAAAAAACAATAACATATATTACATCATTATAAAGAAATAATTATTAATTTAAATATACAAATGAATTCGTCTGTCTGTGTTTTAAATTTTCTATTATATAAATAATTATTTTTGTCGTTTTTGGAAACCAAGTTAACAATAACGATGTATTGATACGAACTAAAGATCCTAAGATGTTTTTAATGTTGCTTCTAATAAAATATTTTATATATCAATTTTAACAACATTTACTCAACACTTTCACAGTGTAAATAATAATATCATATTAGATACCAATTAATTTATTCAAATCTAAAAATTACTATATTTTGGTACGATAAAACCATAAAGGCGCCATCTATTGTCTAAACCTGGATAGTTAAATACATCCCAAGTGAATCTCGATCCAAAAAGATCGAAATTGATTCGTGGTTATTGTTGACGGAGAACAATATTTAATTACTATATTTGTTTGACTATTTTATACCATAAAAAGCAAAATGAAACTATCCATTAGGTACACCATACAGAATCTATTATTATACAATAAATAGAGTGTAATCAAACGCATATATAAATCTAAGACAATTTATTTGTGTAAATCGTGACACTGATAAGAAACATTTATTCATGCCCAGTGCGTTTATATGTAGTACACTAAAAGACACATTCATATTTCACACCACCGTATCCATCCAGCATTTTGCATATTACCGACACGTCCCACTTATAAATAATTCATGAACGATTCATCAAACGCCACTTCCATGCAACGTTCGCAAATGCACCGCGCAAATATTCTTTTCATAAAAACGTTGGTGCGCACTAAATTTCAAAATTGAAATCCAAAAATAACCATTTGATTACTGCAGTATGCAATCGTATATTTACTCAAGATCGTAAAATTTTCTCATCGTACACTTTGTAGTAAACAAGTTAATGGTATTGAAGCATATTTTAAGAAGATGCATTTTGGAATTTTGCCAGAAATAAAGCAAAAATAATGTTCCATTTTAATATTCACGGTGTTTGTATGTAACTATAGTAATATTAATATGTATATCATATAACTAGGATATATATATATATATATATATATATATATATCAATAACTTTTATTGAAGTATTTCATGAATGATTTTCTATATTTCATTTCTTCATTCTTGAAAATGCTGTAACAAGAGAAACTAGTCGAGTCCATATATAAAATTCAGTGAAACAAACCAATTTAATTACCTATTATTTTATTGAAGTCATATGAATTTATTTTTTATTTTGCGTATAAGAGATACCCAATTATAAAACGCGTCGAGTGTACACTCATTCGTTTCTTTAAGTATGTCGGAAACACGAGGACGCCAGAGTAGGTGTAAGTGTCTCTCGGAAGCGTGAAATATTTTGTGTACCCGGCGCCTCCACCATAAGCTTATGACCTGAATACGCAAACAAGTTTTCAACTTCAAAGATAAAGTAAGCTAATTTGTTCTATAAAATCGTGATGAAATTCAAAACCGATTCTAGCATAATCAAAAGTTGCGCCCGGTTATGCCGTTCAGGTGCCGACGATTAATAATTTTCTTTTAATAATGTGAATTGTTAAAACCGATTAAATTTACACAGCGAAAATTAATCCCTGAATTTCTCGATTAAATCACAAAACTGACCCTGTTCAATGCTGTAATATAAATAAGGAAGTTAAAGTTACTTCCAGTTTGATAATGACTTTCTTACACTAGAATCTGTAGTTACTGTGAAAACTTTAATATATAGTGAATTTTTCTGTTATTAGTTATTTTAAATAATAATTATTAAAGTTAATAATATAAGTCTTCTGTTTTAATTTGTTTAATTCAGGATATTATTTGTTAATGACTGTAGAGTTGCTTGTTTTAAACAAAATATAGCAGCTTTTATATAAATTCAGAATATCAAATCATATACACTGCACTTGTTAGAACTTTTAGAGCTCCACTACGAATGTCCGTGATATTATTAAAGTCATATTTTGTTGCAACATGTGTAGATAATTGTGTAATATGCAAGTTTGAATCAATACAACACTATGTTCACAATAAAGGCAACAACTGAAATAAATTGTTTTATTACATCGAAGAAATTCTAATTTCGTGTTAATGTAAAATAAAATTTAATTGAACAACATTTAAACAAATTAATGTACGATATAAAAGGTTTTTAGTCAATTAAGTTAAATGTAGAGAATTGACAGATTTAATTTACATACTACAACAATAAAATGTGAATCAAAGCACAAACGTTTTTCATATAATCTATCCAATTAGGATTAGTATATATTTTTCACACTTGTATATAAAACGATACTTAACTTTAAATATAAACAATCATTACTTTCTTAAAGGGTAAATTAAAATGAACTTCCACATAGTAACAGTCGCCACCATTATGTTCATTACTTTTGTTATGATTCTAATTTGTAATTATATAAAGAAAGGCAATATTATAAAACTGAACAAACGTGATTAAAGACTAAACAATTAAATGTGACCATAATTCAACGGTGATACATTACCCACACAACTATCCTGCATCTGAAGGCTTTAAAACGTAAAACACAATATCAGACAGCCAGTTATTTATATTATTCTCTAGATTACGCTTTAGCGAAAGATTCCCATTTAAAAGCTGCAGAAGACCGAGTGTATATTTTTTTCGCAAGTGTTAAAATTGGATTTCCGCCGACAGACTTGTACGCGGCCAAACAAAGCAGAGGATTTAAAGAAATCTCGTCGGGATCTTTGTAGTGGCAACTAGCCAACTCGAAATTTCTCAAGTATTTTCACTCAGCCGACATGACGCGCCCTAATAAAGCTTTTAAGCCCGCTCCATATTAGAATATTCTGCAAACTTTGCAATTCTAAATATTTCCGGATTAAATAATTTAAAACGCTCGCATTTTCTTGTAGCCATTCGGCAACGCTCTTAAATGCCTTACAACGTGAAAGTTGTTTAAATGCATTCAAGACAATTTAGGTTGGAATTATGGTTTAATATCTTGTGCTTATTCAATCTTTAAAAACGTTTCATTCTAAATTTTATTATTAAAATTAATATAAAACATAATAGCCATTACTGTCAATTTTATATGTCGCAGAGTCACATCCAATTCAAATTATTAATTTACTTTTTTTTTAAATTATATTAGAATGTGCTAGATAACTTTTAAATTAGTTAACTAAGAGAAACTTCCATCACTATTATTTAATTCTACGACGCATCATAACGTATGAAAAGTATTTATTATTCTCTAATTAAAAAAAGTTTCTTTTAATTTTTAAACTAATTCAACACTGTTCCTAATAAAAAAAGTATTTCCGCATACATCCAATTCAAAGTTAGCTAGGCGGAATTTCCTCTTCACGATTAGGATTAATTCGCTTTCAAATACTTCCCAAACGTTGAGAGTGAACTTTAGTTTTTCTAATTTGTTACGGGATTTATTGTTGCGCGTTAAATAATTAATCGGGCGTACAAATTCCAACTGGAGGTGCTGGAAATCGATATCTGCCCTTACACGCTTATCTGACATTTTTGGAGTGATGCCGTGCATCACTTGACTTATCTACTAATTTATTACACCGAATCAGTGCACGTCGCTATCTGCCCTACATACATCTCTTTAGCATCAAAGATTATGTATAGGTGTAAATTTCAATAAAATTACCTGACATTTTAATATTGTTTTAATTATATTATATTGGATGTATAAAAAATTTAACGCAATTTATTATATTATATAATTAACATTTGTGTGACAACTGCATTGTTATGTGCTGAAATGTATTAACGTAATTAAATTAATTATTATTGTGTGGCGTATGCGGTTGTTTTAATAACTAATAATGTTATTGATATATGATGTATGCGGATATGCATTTATTTTATCCTGATGTAATATTTTTTTTTAAACATAAAAATGTGTATGTAATTATAAGCTAGATATTAATAATTCATAATAATTGTTAAAATTAGTTTTAAATTTCTAATGGAAAGTATTTTCATGTACATGAATATTACTTACCAACCAATATTTATTTTGACTAAACAGTCAGATCAGAATATATTTGTATGATGATTTGATTTGAATTTCTTAAAAGCAATTTTTCCAAATTTATTATTTTAGCTTAGGATGAGATGATAACCATTTGACTAATTTATTTATTTATTTAAACTTTACAATGTCCTGTTAGTCTTATACACATAACCATATCATAATTATGCAAAGACATCACAAAAAATTTACTCAGAAGATTTGCAGGTGGAGTTCACATTTCACGTCTATGTGTTTTTCATCAGAAACAATAACTTTCCACAATCCAATGTGCATATTAGCCATTGAGATAATATTTTAGTCAATACTGGCAAATTTATTCCCAATTTTATTGTCAAATGTAAGAAATCAATTAATTAAGCATTTTTATAGTGTTATAGTATTTTCCACGCAGATATCCGCGTGGGATATTTTTAATACATAAATTAGGTTATGAAGGTATAGATAGATAATAAGTATGTATCTGTAAACTTCTTCCATTGGTAAACATTAAATTTCAATACCTTTATCTCTATGTTTTTATATTTCCAATTGTCGCGTGTGTTTTTTCTTTGTGGAATTATCTGTTGTATTATAAAATTGATTACATTTTATGCATTCTGGAATATTCAGCAAATGATGAAGAAGTTAATCATCTTTTCTATGTGATCTCGTATGTTAAAATTTAACTGTAAACAAAATAAAAAATGCTTTTCTGTTGATATCACAACGATTTATTTTTAATGAATATAGTTTCAAACAATATCTGATTATTATTAATGATAAAAGATAAGAGAATTTTTATTTTCTCTACAATTTGGAAATACATCACGAAGTAAACGCCTATCAAACAATTAAAAGTAAAGTCTATTATAGTCTGCATAATCTTAGTATAAATATTAAAGTAATCTGAAGATTAATCGAAAATGTACAGAAAATTTTATAATTATCTATAATTTTGTACAATTAATATTAAAATTAGTGCTAATGCTAAAGGAATTAGAGGTTAGGATAGAGGCCACCCACCCACTCTGCATATGCTCTGAACATTTAATTATAAAGAGTTTGCAAAAATTATAAATCCTATATGTGCGAATATTGTTTAAAATTAATTTAGAAAGAATATTTTTGTAAATATTTATAAAATCATGTAGGGTGACCATCCCCAGTATCCCATCCTCCAAGTTATATCAACAAAAGCTTACTGTTGTATTTAGCTAAATTCAGGCAATATTTTATAATTGAAGTTATCATTTAATTTAATTCTTAAAAAAAATAATGGTTGTAGCATACTTCTGGCCTACTTCAATAATCTATACTTTAATGCAACGAATTTCTTCAGATAAATAGTTGATGTATAATCATAGTATAAAGTTTAACTATTATATTAAAATTTAAACTAAAGTTTAGAGAAAAATATACAGGAATAATAAACTCTAATTTTGTAGAATTAATATTAAAATTAAAATTAGTGCTAATTCTAAAGCAATTGGAGATTAGAGTAGTTGCTACTTACCCACCCTACATATGTTCTAAACATTTAATTACTAATAGTATCTTAGCTTTACCAAAATTATAAATCATGGAAGTGTGAATATGTTTTTAACAAAATTAGGAAGAGTCTTTCTGGTAACATCAAATAATATATGTAGTGTGCTTACTATCCGACCATTCAATTTACAAGATTATCAAAAAAAGGTTGTTGTGGTATTTAGCCAAACACAAGCAAGTTTTTATAATTAAAGTTTTCATTTAATTCGATTTCTCAAACAAAATGTCTGTAGCATATTTCTGACCTATTTCAAAGATCTAGATGTTCATACAACGAACTTGAGAGAAATTATTTATATATAATCTTAGGGTAAAGTTTTTTTTATAAACTGAAATATGTATAGGAAATTTCATAAAAATCTGTAATTTTAAACAAATAATATTAAAATTAAAATTACTGCAAATGCTAAAGCAATTGGAGATTAAGATAAAGGCCACCCATCCATCCTGCATATGCTCTGAACCTAGAAGTTGAAATATTGTTTAAAAATAACTTATATAGAGTATTTATATTAATATGTAAAAAAAAAAACAGGTAGGGTTGCTACACCATCCTCAAAATTACAAGATTGTAAATAAATGTTTCTTGTTGTATTTAGTCAAACATAAGTGAGATTTCATAGAAATATATTTTTTTAAGTTACGTGATGATTATTATATAGTCAATTGTGTTCAAAATATCAGCGCTTTCTTCAAAAATTTGTTTTTATTAACTGAATAAGAAACACTTTGTGTTCGAAATATACATTTAGTTAATAAAAACAAATTTGTGAAGAATGTGCTGATATTTTAAATACAATTTACTAAAATTTCATAAATGACGAATTCGTTTAATTCAATTTTTAAAATATAATTTATTTATGCAGTCATTTTGTCATTCCTTAGTTAAAACAAATAAATATTTGTAGCATACTTCTGTCAAATTTGAAAGATCTAGACGTTTATACAACGATATTTCTTACAATAAATTATGAAATTAAAATTAGTGCTAATGCAACTAGAGCAAAATATTGTTTAAAAATTATTAATATGTAAAAATATTGTTAGGATGGCCACTACACCACCCTCAAAATTACAATATTTTCAATGAAAGTTTGCTATTGTATATAGCCAAACACAAGCAAGATTTCATAATTGAAATTTTCATTAAATTCAATTCTTCAAAATATAATTGTCGCAGCATACTTTTGACCTACTTCAAAGATCTACACTTATATACAAAAACCTTAAGATAAATATTTAATGGATTTATTTTGCATTCCTTAGATAAAAAATTAAATGTTTGTAGCATACTTCTGACCTATTTGAAAGATGTAAACGTTTATACAACGAATTTTTTACAAAAAATAATTAAATTAAAATGCATGTTAATTAATCCACTCTTCAATTTACAAGATTGTCAAAAAATGTTTGCTATGGTATTAAAAACAGGCAAGATTTCATAATTAAAGTTTTCATTTAATTCATTTCATTAAACAAACAAAAAATATGATTTAGTGTTACTAGGAAGGTTTAAATTAAATTACACTTGCTTTGTTTCACTATTTTTCTGTATTTACTCGACTAGTTTTGCTTTTTAAGGCATTATCAAAAGTGTAATTTAATTTAAACCTTCATTAAAATCTTTCACAAAGTTTCACTCAACTACCAATAATAACTGCCTAGAAATAATACAAAAGAAATTCTTACGTAGCATTGAATTGCAAAAAAAAAAGATTGCAACATGTTTCTCGCGAATATTAAACTATAAGGGACAGTCTCAACTTGTTAAAGAGCGCTGAATGGAACATTGTATTCACCAAAATTATTAAAGCAATTATCTCTTCACATCCCACAGAGACAAACCAGTTCAACCAAGATTTTTCACTAAGAAACATATAGGCCAGCTGTGGAGAGCTATTATTCTTTATTTCGCCTAAAAAATCTTGTGAACGATTAGTGTGTAATAATTTGCAATTTCGTACAATAAATATTAAATTTATTAAAATGAAAATTCGTGCTATTGATAAAGCAATTGGAGGTTAGGATAGAGGCCACCATCCCTACATATGCTCCAAAACTTAAATTACATATAGTATCTAAAGTTTACAAAAATTACATGTCCTAGAAGTACGTATATGTTTTAAAAATAATTTTTAATTTTTAAGAGTCTTTCTGGAAATATTACAAAATATATATATAAGTAGAGAGGCCAATATCCCACCCTTCAATGTACAAAATTATCAACAAAAATTTTTGGTGGCATATAGCCAAACAAAGACAGGAAATTCATAATTAAAGTTATAATTTAATTCGATTTCTTAAACAAAAAAGTTAATAGTTGTATCATATATCTGACCTATTTCAAAAATCTAATCGTTTATACAACTTATGATAAATAATCTATATATAATATTAGTATAGATTTTAATTATTAAATTTAATTGAAACTAAATTTTATTGAAAATAAATTTTATAATGAGCTGTAATTTTGTACAATAAATATTAAAATTATTGCTAATGCTAAAGCAATTAGAGGTTGGGATAGAGGACTCCCAGACACTCTACCTATGCTTTGAACCTTTAATTATTAATAGGGTCTTATGTTTGCAGAAAATATTAATCCTAGAAGTGCGAATATGGTGTAAAAGTAATTTAAAAAGATATTTGATTGTAGAAGCTTTCACTTTGTGATACATATTTTATAATTAGTTTGATAATGACCAGCTAAATTGTGTCGAAACTGTAGTCAATAAAAAGAATAAAGTGTGTGATATAAACTAAGTTTATTTTATTTAAAATTAATTTAAAAAGAGTCTTTCTGATTTAAAAATATATGTAGGTTAGCCACTATCCCACCCTATAATTTACAAGATTATTAAAAAAAGTTTGCTGCTATATTTAGCCAAACACATGCAAGATATCATGATTTAAGATTTTATTTAATGCAATTCCTTAAACAAAATAATTATTATATTATATTATATTATATTATATTATATTATATTATATTATATTATATTATATTATATTATATTATATTATATTATATTATATTATATTATATTATATTATATTATATTATATTATATTATATTATATTATATTATATTATATTATATTATATTATATTATATTATATTATATTATATTATATTTGTCTTTATCATACTTTTATTTAATAAAATATTAACAAAACTTGGCACAAAAAAGTATACACATGTAAAAAATTCAAATTTTTTCATGATTAAATTATCATAGCTAACTTCTGCCCTGTTTCAAAGATTTAAACTTTTATAGGAAGAACTTAAGACAAATAATGTATATATAATCTTAGTATAAAGTCTAATTATAAAAATTTAAACTAGTTTAGTTAAAAAAATCAGAAAATTATATAATAACTTGTAATTTCCTACAATAAATATTAAAATTAAAATTAGTACTAATATTGAAGCACTTTGAGGTTAGAATAGAGTACAACCACCCACCCTACATATACTTTGAACCTTTAATTACTAATAGGGTCTTAAGTTTACAAAAATTATAAATATTAATCACGACGCATAACTTCTTAAATCAAATCTGATTATAAATAAACAATCCAAAAATAAATAGAGTAAAATCTTTTCTGACACTGCCCTAAAATTATATTTTTATTTTATTTAAAAATGTAACGTATTTTAACAATAAATAATTATATTGAATAATAATATTATAAATTTTTATAATAATGTAATTTATGTCAATAATTTAATTAACTGCTAATTAAACATTTCTATAGCGTTTAATGTCGAAAATATGAAAGCAATGAATGAGGACGAATTTCTTTTTAATTTCAACGAATTGGGAATGTTTTTTGTGACATGACAAAAACATTTTGTGGGTGTGTGACTTCTGACCTTTTATATTTTATATTATATATTGATTTCTATCTTTATTTGAAGCCAAATTTTGTAAATATTGAATGATAGATACAACGATTATCATCATATATATCATATAGGTTTTCCAAACATTTTTGTTTGGAGTAGTATAAATAACTTTCACTCGCTTTATTTTTCTAATGTATAAAATGTATAAAAATGATGTGATGTATAAATAATAATCTAACTGTTTACGGTGGAAGCTTCTACTTCGTTATACATTATTGTTTGTATAACACTGATTTATTTATTTGTTTTTTATTTAATTTAAAATTTTAGATTTTGAAATTAGTACATTAAAACTTTTGTTTTAATTGGCAAAAAATTCCATTCTTAGATAGAAAATATCTTAACTTGAAATAATTCTAGCGATGTAAAACAAAGTTATAGAAATCCTTGAAGAAACTTCTAAAAATCTGAAGTAAATATTCTTGAAACACTATAGAATTCTAAAAGAATAATTTTTTTGAAAGAGAAAATGTTGAACAATTTTAAAAATTGCAGAAATTGCTAAACAAAAATTACAAACCTCGAAAATATGTTTAGAAATTTGATTGTACATTTTTTAGTAAGTTCTTCTAAGCTAATGATGTTTTGATTTTTAGAACCCTAAAAAATCTATGAAATATGGAAAGAAGTTGGTGGAAAAGTATTCAACACTGCGAAATTGTTAAAAAAATTTTCAAAGCATTAAACAAAGGTTTTGTAATTTGAAAAATTCTAGATATCTGAAAGAAAATTTGTAAAAAAATTTAAAACGTTTGAAGAAAATTCGATAAATAAATTCAAATTCAAATTCAAAACCTGAAATAAAATGCTAGAAAAGTCTTAAACACTAGAAGGTGATTCTAGTAAAATAGGAGAGAAACTAACTTGGTAAATAAATTTCTGGAAAATTTTAAGATTTTCGAAAAAAAAATCTTAAAAACTTCTAGAAATATTCAAAATTCTATACAATTTAAAAGATACTTTTTGGGTTTAAACAAATAAATAATTTGGAAAATATTCCACTAATTTTGAAATAAAGTTGGAAAATTTTTTAGAAACCATAAGAAATCATAAATTTTTTTTTTAACATTTAGAAGTGAAGTTAGAAAAATAACTAGATGTTTTAAAAGGAATTATAATAACCAGAAAAATAATTTAATACTTTAATCCTCTAAAAACACTCTAAAATTCAGGAAAACAAAATTTTCTTAACTTGGAATGATTTTGGGGATCTGAAAGTAAAATTGTTGAAAAATGTATAACTTTCAGATTATAAAAAGAACCTACGAAAAACCCGAGATTATTAATCACACAAGATCAACCTTTATTAGGCCATTATCAAACGTATATTTAACTAGTATAGCACTTCAAACTAAAATATACATTTGATAATGTATAATAAAGGTTTAAACTACTAATAACTTTTATTTATTAATTTAAACATCTTTGAACTCCTTTCTTGAAAAATTACATATAAAACAAATCAATTAAGAAAAACATATTTCAAATTTTGAACGATAGAAGCACGAGTAGAGTTCACAATGTTCTTACACTCAAACACTTTTTTTTCATGATACAGAGAGAGCAAATATTATCTTGGACATCCGGATTCATTCATGCTTTTATTTACTTTTTAGTCCTCTTTTAGCAGAGACTTTTTAGCTGTTAATATCAACAAAATGCAGTTCCTGATTTTCGTTGCAAATGAATTTAGAAGATTGTTTTGAGTTTGGAGTCATGTACGTTTTATGGAGGTTGGTGCCGAAACTCTTTTTACGAGGGAGCACTTTCCTGGTTATGAAATTTAAATGTTTTTTTGTACTTAATTAAGAGCAAATGTGTTACGCCGTGCATAGAGACTAAAATTTTTTGCATAGACAACTCTTTTTTGCTCGACACTTATTGTGTTAAAATATGTGCTAATTAATGAATGACCTTATAATTAGTAATGTTGCTATATAAAGTTTAAAGTAATATTCATAATATTAAAGTTATTAGCCATATAGGTTAGTGAAGGATTTAATTATGTCCTCAAAAAACAACACAGCCGGTCAATTCATGTTAAAATGTTTGTTTACAAAAATGTTGAAACTTCTGTTACACATGAGCATATACATGAAAATAACAGCGGAAGTTTTAAACTAATTTGTCCTGGCTCTGTGCCATAATTGTTTGCATTTGCATGCGACAAAATTAACTAACATTTACGGTGTGTAATCAAACGTCATGAACATTTTAAAACAAAGAATTAAGCATGTAATTAAACTGTTTTTTTCTGATTCTATATACACATTTTTTTTAATGTAGGTTACATTAAATAGTGTGTTATTTGTAATTAAAGTTAAATAAATGAAGTTCACTATTTAGTATAATTATTCATTTACTCAATAATATTTCTATGATCTAATTAAATCACACTTACTCACTATTATATTTTATATATACATATTATCTATGGAAATTAAAAGAAAATATGATTCATTAGAAAGCAAATGAGATAAGTTCATTAAATATTTAATCATGTGATTGTTTTTAATAAGTAGGAGTCAGTAATGGATTGTAGTTATTAACCATGTGTATGATATAATTAAAAAGTGGTTATAATATACGTATTTTATTTATTTCTTATACTTCATTAGATTGGGATAAATTTGCCTTATAATCGGCATTAATAATACTTTAATTATTGTTTAAAATCTCGAGTAAATACATTAGCTTGCATTTCCATCACTATAACTAAGTCAGTGTTAGTTAAAATTTATAATACACATATTAGTCTCATTTATCACGTGGTAAAATATTTTGAACTATTACAAATATTATAATATAAAAAATAGTTACGTACTGTTTATATATATATGTATGTATACGTACTCAAATAAATATTGGATGTATTGAATCATATCCTGATTAAAATCGACTACGACATGGGACAGAAATGTCTGCTATAAAAATCGTCCCACGACCAATAAATTAATTCTGCGAGGGTTGGTTGTCGGTGATAAAATGCTCGAATTTATGTACCAACTTTATTGCAAACCTCATAACGACATGGTCGCTCCTAAAATATTAGTTATTTTGTCCATCCTCAGCTTATATATGTACCGTACAAAACTCTCAATTACAATTGTACAAGACATCATCAGTATTGACTATAGAGATAGTAATAATAATATAAATAATAATTCATAATGATTGATTGGTCTAATATTGTTTTAATTGGGTTTTAAATTATCATCAACGGTTCTAACATGTTTTAATTCTAATATAATATTTAAATAAAAATGGTTTTATTATGATGAATTAAATTCTCACTTGACTCGTGGTGAAACATTTTTATGTTAATTAGAAGGTTAAACACTTGGTTTTGTTTCACTATTTTTATATTCCAAGTGTTTAATTAACCTTCTAATTGGTTTTATTATTTTTTATTATTAAGGTTTCACCAGGAGATAAGTGAGAAAGTTATTCAAAAAATATAAATTGTTTTACTCTAAAATCGTTTATTTAATGATACATTAAATAATAATAATAATAATTTTCTTTGTTATTATTAGTCAGATTTATTTTTAGTAACAACAGTTTCATTCAAGACTTGATCTTTATCAAACTTAACGTTTTGTTAATTTACTTCTGGATCGATGATGCTATTATTTGTCGAAACTCCATGGTATCACTTAATTAAGTAATTTACTAATTTGATACTGATCACGTCTTGATAAAAAATAAATCGTTGTAATATTAAGAAAGAATACAAAAAGGAAAACAAAATATTTATAAATTATGTACAAAGTAAAACTTGTTTAAGCACTTGCAACTCTCTTCCATAATTTAGTAACTTTAAAAATAAATTATCATTTTATTAATCAATAACTGTGTACATATTACAATTTTATAACTGGAATGAAACAATTTTATTGCATCATCAAATCGCCACGCCAATATTTCAGCGCCATCATCTTATAAGGTTATCATAAAAATACGAAAATCGAACACAACGTTATATCGTTTCTCATATATTGAGTATATTGAATAACATGCATTTTATTCATTGTATATATGTTTTTCGTGCTTAGTTTATATTATGTATGGTCTTCCATTCAGAGCAATACACAGAACCACCCCCAAACTGCTTAGACAACGCACAATGGAAAGCGATATAGACTATCGCGAACATAAATCTTTCCCCATGACGTAAATGCACGAGCGTTCATTATATATTTCTGTGTGATGTAAAAGCGCATATGATACCTGAAATTCGACATAATGTAGTATATCTTTACATTAAGGATATTCGAGAAAAATAGGTATATGGAAAATTGGGAATATATTCTGCGATTAAGGAATTATAATTGATATAACTTCTTATTAAGGTAACATAAATGGTAATGCACTGTGGCACATCATTTATATTTAAAGATTTGAGTTTTGATAATGAACTATTGACAATGGAAGGAGGTTTTCCTGAATCTCACCGGACTCCCTGGTAATATGTATGAGATATTATTTTAGTTATTAATAATTTGATAATTTTGATAATTTTACAAAAATATTACTTACATTATAATAAAGAAATGTAGATGGAGTAGGAATTTTATTACTAATAACTAACTTGGCACAAACGTGTAACTGTTAAAACATAACAATTGATTGTATTTTATTTTATTTTATATACTTTACAAGCTCAATTAAGACAAATACATAAAAATACATACATAAATACAACTAACTTAAAATTTTTAAGTTAGTTGTATTTTCATATATATTTTTTAAGCATAAAAATTGAAGGTGGAGTTCACGACTTCTCATGTTCTTTCACTTGACCCATTATAGTTGGCAGCTGGTAATAATATTCAAAAACACTTGTTTTGTTCAGTGATTTTATTATCAGTTTCCTGACACGTGTTTCGATCCGTTACGATAATTTTCAAAGTTAAACTTTAACTGTCAACTAACAAGATCATCACAAACCCTGTAATAATTGCACAAAAACAAAATTTCAGACAATTTTCACATGATGTATTCAATGATACACGACACAAACTTTGACCGGGTAAGTTTAAAATAACGTCAAATATTTTGATAAAAACTCAGAATCGGCGGTTATTTTTACATACGACGATAACTTTAATTTTTTTTTTTAATTTTAATTTTTATGACGCATATTTACAATATTGCATAGGCGATTGAGTAGGCGATTGCAATAATAATGTAAATAATAATGTAATAAACATAATTGTTGGTAAACTAGCAACAGACAAATGATCAATCAGATGCCCTATCTGTTTAAATTAAAGATTTAAAAGCAAAGGTAATTTCCATGCCTAATAAATTGAAATAGTTTTCTTCTCTTTTCGGTGAACTGAAACAAATCTGCGAAGAAAATGTCACTTTCAAAATTACAATTGCAAATATAAATTACATGTATATACATTTTAAATCAAAATATCCCTGGCTTCTTCCCTTTTTCTTCATCTTCTCCATCTTCATTGGCGGATGTTTGGTTCTAACTCGGGCTATTTTGTGATTTTGTGTTCATAGTAGTATTGAAATATTAGAAAAAATATAAAAATTAAAACATTCATGAAAAGAGTGGCTTTTAATATATCATTTTTCCATTTTAGATATTTTATCAAGTGATGAAATATCTATATTATAATGTTATCAAATCATAATAGAACATTACGTATTGATAAATATTGTAGGGATGTTTGAGCTCGTTAAGGGACCATAGATCATGACATCCTTCACCCGTGTTGTTTTGTGATTTGTATGCAACATAATTTCTTACTACAGAAGTTCACCTCCATCATGCCATTATAACAGAGTGACATCATTAATTACGTGCAAGCACCAGATACTTAATTACTCACGATATAATAAATTTATCATCTGAAACTTTTCAAAGACCACAATAATTTTTAGCCATGAAACAGGTTATCATAAGCCTTAGGTAATCAATAATGTTTTGATAATCAATACATAGTTATTTGATTGATGAAAATTGTTATATAAGTATTACCTATTTTTAATTAGCAATAATAATTTCTAATATAAGTAAAATTTTTGGTATACTTAATTTTAAAATACTTATTGTATATATACTCAATGGAATCTCAATATTTTAAATACAATATGATCAAATATAGGGTTAATAATTGTTATTAACACAAAATAAACGCCGGAGGTGCGCACATACTGTTGAAGCCAAGCTAGCAATAATGAGAGTGCAACAACGTTAGTTCGGGTCATCAATTGGATGGATGACCGATACCATTTGCCATTGGGATGCAATTAATGGCGTTTTAGAGTGCCGAGGTGATCCATTAAAGTAACAAGCTCATTTACATCCACATAAATACAGAAATAACACGGGAGAAGGCCAAACACTAATACTACTATTAATATTATAACATAAATAAATAACACAACGTTTTATGTATTTGATATTTTTATCTTACTTTTTCATACCGATATTTTTTTCAGTTCCTGAAAATAGACATGATTGTATTTGTTTTGCTCATCGAGGATTTGCATAAAAAATAAAATTTACGACATTTATAAATAGAGGCATTTTAATGTGCACATTGAGATTCTACCGAGTGGATACCGAATAATGAACTGCGGTATTTAAACGGATCCGTTATGCAAAGTGGCGTCTATAAAGAATAACGTTATGCGTGTTCTGCAGAACCTCCTTCGGATCCTGTAATTTTCCTCAGACACGAAACAAGTACTGAGGGAATGGAAATGAATGAAAACTGTATTGAGCGGCGAGTAAAATAGTGTGGATTTATTCCGGTCGTGTGCTTCGATTTAACCACGAGATTATATGGCTTCAGGTCATGCGGCTTTGTTTCATCCTGAAAATGCCCCTTTACGGTCGCCTGTTTATGTTTTCATATTATGAGTATCGGTGTGTACCAATTAATTTCGTATTATATTTCGGAGGACGGGAATTAACATATTTTTAATTGAATTTTAATAATAAAAAATACACGAGAAGTTGATAACTTTTAATATTTTAACATTTTATGTTGGATTAATTATAATAATATAATTTTAAATATTACTAGAGAAAATTGGTGGTTTGTAATAATAAAGCGTATTAATATGGCATGTAATTTTACAGACAGGAGAGTTAATTAATGAAACAATTGGTCTAATAGGTAAGTTATCTTGTCTGGGATAAACTGGATTGATAGGAAGTAGTTAAGATTTATTTATATTATTAAAAGTTGAATTCGATTCGTTAAATACGGATTTTTTAGAATTAAGGTATTCGGCCTATGTTTAATTCTATGACATCCGAAGCTTGTAAGAAGTCATAGATTTTAGATATATCAGTTCACTTTGTGATAAATCCCATATGCATATTATGTCATCTAGGTATATTTTCCATAGTTTGGTGTGTTGTTTGTATGGATTGGATGGACTCATTATATTATCTATTATTTTACCTATAAAGTAGTCTCCCAGAAATCCTGAGAGGGTAGAACCCATTGGTAAACCATCTTTCATTTGATACATTGTATCATTAAATAGACAGAAGTTTTGTTGTGTTATGTGTGTTATTAGGTTGATTATGTGTTCTTTTTCAGTGTTGCTTATTTATTTAAATATGTCTATTTCTAGTAGTTCCATTATTTCTGTAGTTAGTTTATTATTATTTAGGTTAACTATGTGTTGTGGTGTTTGTAGTATTAATTTTATTTATTTCCTCAACAAATTCGTATAAATTATATATTATGTGTTTGGGTTTCAGTTCCGTAAACGATTTAATAATCTTCAGTGTGTTCTTTGTTAATGTTTTAATGGGGGATTGTTAATATTTGTGTGCATTTTTTAACTTCATCATAAATATTGATTTTAATTGATTTTAATTCACACTTTTAGAATTTATAATTTTTGCAAACTGAAAGCACTATTTATAATTGGAATTTAAACAGATAGGTAAGATGGGCGGGTGGCCTCTATCTTAAACCTCTTAATTTTCCAGTTAATCTTAATTTTAATAATAATTGTACGAAATTACAAATTTATTATATCTTGTAATTGATTCTTATTTATTACGTTGTGAATACAAATTCTTTATATAATTTTCTGCAAAGTATTGCTTACATTTCATTTATTAAACTTTGTACTAAGATTTTTTATAAATCATTTGTCATAAGTTCTTTGAAATAGGTCAGAAGTATGCTACAACTATTAAATTTTTGTTCTGTTTAAGGAATTGAAATAAACTATATCCTTAATTATGAATTCTTGCCTGTGTTTGAACAAACACCACCAATGACACAATTTTTATGCTTCTTTAAAGAAATTATTAGAATTGTTAACCAGCTGCAAAAAATTTGAAGTTAAGTGGAGTGTAGTCTTTTTAGTACTATTTTTATTGGTAAATTTTAATATCAGTTCCCACGAAGCCTTTGATTTATTACCAGAATTTGCTATGTTACTCATACTGCTTATTTTGTTCAGCCTTCAATAAAGCATTATATTATTTTTTTCTTGCTTTAACTGGTGTTCAAATTCTGGAAATGAAATAGATAAAGACTCAAATATGCTCATACGATTCTTACATTCTTCGATTTCTACATTAGTAACATTATATTTTACTTTTTCATTTCTCGATATATATATTTTTTTACAGAAAAAAGTAAAGGAATTATATTTTACATTTATATTGTTACCTATTTATGTTTCATTAAAGAATTCACTCTCTATATCTTTACAAAAATTCTCTATAAATAAAATAAATAAACTAAAATAAACTAAAGGATGCTCATGAATTTTTTAAATTATAATATCTTTTATTGAACGAGACAAGAGATACTAGACTAGAAGAGATAATTGATTCAATTAGACATAATGTACAATGCTTATCTACATTTTCTACTCTTTTATATAGAATAATAATCTAATATTCGACTATAATAGTTAGCTAGTTTGTCGTTAAAACTTAATTTTCTTCGTAATTTTGTTCGTGCCGTCAGCTTAGAGTAATCATTTCCAACTTCCCTGTCCGATTATAGACTAATTATGACCTACATTCTCAAATAATAGGAAAAATGTGAAATTTCTTTTCTTTAAAAATATTACACACTATATATAATCTTCTTTATCTGTCCTCATTAAATTACATATATGCTACTCTTTTCTTAAAAATATTACAAACGATATATAATCTCCTTTATCTGTCCTCAGTTAATTATATATATGTTACAAATCAAAAACTATATTTACCATATTAAATCATATATTTATTAGCAGACAAATATTCCTGATTTCATGACTATATTACTGTATTTATATAACAAAATTTATTTAATAAATGACTGTAAATACCATTTATATATCACACACTTTTATCTTTAATGTGACTATAGTTTCGACAGATTTTCTGCCATTTTTAAACTAAACAATATATAAAGAAAAACGTATCACAAAGTAGAAGCCTCCACAATTACCTATTTAAAATTCATTTATTTATTTTTATCACTGTATTCTATCGATTTTTAAGTGGATGCGTTCTCGTCATTTACTTATTAATACTTGTTTAATATTGTAGGCAATGTGATAAATTGAGATAATGGAATAATGTTATCATGGTTGCTGTGTTACCAAACTTTTATAATTACGAACTGGCGAAGATTGTTTCCCAAGTATTTTGATAAATTTAGAGTGTACACACAAAAGCTGCATGTCTCCAAAGTTGCGACACCGATCCTAACTATTTAAACAATGAAACAATGCGACACAATTAAAATTGTGTACATTATTATGATATGATCAGAAAATGTATTATATATATATATATATATATATACAGGGTGTCCCGTTAATACGGGGAAATGGCTGGACCATAGATTCCTGGGGTCAAAATATGACGATTAAACGCAACTTATCTATATCCAAAAATTTACGGTTAAGCCGGAATTTGGCTTCAAAGTTTCAAAATTTTTTATTTCTTTTGTTTATAACAATTGAACGCTTTATTTGATTTGATTGAAATTTATTATTAATAAGTACCATAATATCATACATCATTTCAGTTATTGTGGCCATTAGTGATTGACAGGAAGTATAAAAAACAGTAGTACCACCACTTAAAAACTAAAATATTTTTTTATTGGTGCATCCAATAAAATCCAAAAAAATCTACTTGAAAGGGCATTAGATATAAAAACTTTTTTGACTCTTACTGGTTTTTGATATCTTGTACGGTTTTTGCACAAAAAAATAAAATATGAATATAGTATACATATTATGCACTCATTAATAAGTAAATACACTTACTCAATTGAATAAAAATTAAATAATATCAATTAATAAAATAAATCAAAACAACATCTAACACTTTTCAAACAATTTTCTTTGCAAAATCCTAATACAAACGAGATATCTGTTTGTTCCAAATATGAATATTTATGAACTATAATAAAGTTAAAAATTAATTGTCAAAAGACACTAAATAATTATTATTATACATAATTTACATTTTCTAAACAAAGACGGCCACGAAAAACATTTATTTTCGATTCGATAAAAAACTAGATTTTGTTTTTACTAGATAAAAAATATATATTTTATTTTTTTGTGGGAAAACCGTAAAAGATATCAAATATTATTAAGAGATGAAAAAGTTTTTAAATTAAATGGTCTTTCAAGTAGTATTTTTTTAGTTTTTATTGGATCCACCAATAAAAAAATATTTTAGTTTTTAAGTGGTGGTACTACTGTTTCTTATACTTCTTGTTAACGAATAATAGTCATAATAACTGAAATGATGTATTATATTATGGTAGTTATTAAAAATAAATTTCATTCAAATCAAATAAAGCGTTCAATTGTTATAAACAAAAGAAATAAAAAAATTTGAAACTTTGAAGCCAAATTCCGGCTTAACCGTAATTTTTTGGATATAGATAAGTTGCGTTAAATCGTCATATTTTGGCCTCAGGAATCTATGGTTCAGTCATTTCCCCGCATTAACGGGACACCCTGTATATATATATATATACAGGGTTATTCACGCTATACGGCACGGAATATTGTGGCCAAAATACGTGACTTTCAAAAAGTTTCACTTTGGGGATATATGGGGGTCTATTAGGGCTACTTTTTAAAATTACTTTCATATTATACAGGGTGTCCCAAAAACCCTAAAAGTATCAAAGTTGTGTTTTTTTAATGAAACACCCTGTATTTTATTGCATTTTTGGATCCTTCGATCAAAATAAGTGTGTGTTTTAATAAGGTTTTTATTACTTAAACCTTAAGGTTTTTGAAATAATTTGAATTTTGTAAAAAATTTAACCTAATTTTCATGTTTCAAATACTTAAAAAGTAATTAAGTTATGCATACCAAATTTACACTGAACTGTAACAATAGATCATATTTTATTTTCCAAGTATAATAAATTTGACATCTTATACTGGGTGTAAAAAAATTGGAATTAAACAAATAAGAACTTTAAATGGCTATAACTTCATTTATTTAAATGGAACGCTATATTTATTAATTTATCAGCAAATGCACGTTTTAATTACCTATCGAATGGTATTTATATCTTAAATGTTAAGTCTTCTCGTTTTTACAGAAAACGCCAAAATATTGTTTATTGCACCGTTTTAGTACTTTTTAAGTAAAAATTTTAATGTATCTAGTTTTCTATGGTATTTAAAAACGTCAGATAATTAATTTAGTATGCCACTTTAGTTTAAAAAGCCTGTCTTTTGTTATAGTTGTCTTATTTTGCATTTTTGTGTTATATCGTTAGTAATCGTTATTGTTTGAACATCGCTGTTGTATTTTTTGATAAAAAATGAAGATTTACTCAAAAGAAGGGGGTATTGGCATTATCTTTATGCTTGGAGAATGTCATCAACATTGTTTATTGGCTTGTCGAGTTTATATTTAAAGATTTCCCGAAAGAAATCACCCTAAGCCAGCCATTTTTGAGAGAATATTAAATCAATTTAAAGAAATTGCAAGTGTCAGTTATAAAAACCCCAGTATAAGAAAATCTGTGTAAATTTTCATTTTTTACTATTAAATAGAACAACGATGTTCAAACAATAACGATTACTAACGATCTAACACAAAAACGCAAAATAACACAACTATAAGAAAAGACAGGCTTTTTAAACTAAAGTAACAGACTAAATTAATTATCTTACGTTTTTAAATACGATGGAAAACTAGATACATTATAATTTTTACTTAAAAAGTACTAAAACGGTGCAATAAACAATATTTTGGCGTTTTCTGTAAAAACGAGAAGACTTAACATTTAAGATATAAATACCATTCGATAGGTTATTAAAACGTGCATTTTCTGATAAATTAATAAATATAGCGTTCCATTTAAATAAATGAAGTTATAGCCGTTTAAAGTTCTCATTTGTTTAATTCCATTTTTTTTACACCCGGTATAAGATGTCAAATTTATTATACTTGGAAAATAAAATATGATCTATTGTTACATTTCAGTGTAAATTTGGTATGCATAACTTAATTACTATTTAAGTATTTGAAACATGAAAATTAGGTTAAATTTTTACAAAATTCAAATTATTTCAAAAACCTTAAGGTTTAAGTAATAAAAACCTTATTAAAACACACACTTATTTTGATCGAAGGATCCAAAAATGCAATAAAATACAGGGTGTTTCGTTAAAAAAAACACAACTTTGATACTTTTAGGGTTTTTGGGACACCCTGTATATTATGAAAGTAATTTTAAAAAGTAGCCCTAATAAACCCCCATATGTCTCCAAAGTTAAACTTTTTGAAAGTCACGTATTTTGGCCACAATATTCCGTGCCGTATAGCGTGAATAACCCTGTATATATATATACCTTACATTCCTCTAAAATAATTTAATAGTTTACAGAGCACTAGAAATAAAATGCGCTTCATGAAATATACATACGTATAGATAAATACGAATGAAAATTTTATCTATTGAATTTCAACTGTTACTGCTGGTTCCACTATTGACTTTTTAAACTTGTTTACCAATAGCAATTAAATTGTTTTAGAAGTTTTACCAATAAAATACAGACTTTTACACATTCATGTTGTGTAAAAGTCTATTAGTTGTTAATGCAATATTAACTAAATAAAATATTCATTTAATTACACATAAGGATATACAAAAATCTCTTAAAGCTTAAATTTTAAATTAAGTTTGAAGTAAAAGAACAATTGTCCTAACTACAAGAAATATATTAATCTTACAGGTTTTCTATTAACTTATAGTATATGGTATTTTGATCCATTACTTACACAATAAACTATTTAATAATAAAATGTATTAAAATCCTTTAGTTTCTTGTAGAAAATGAACTAATAATTTAAATATACGAAAACATTCCGTGAATCTATAACAATGAGTTTAAGACAACAAAACAAATTTATTTTGAAACAACTACTTCTCTGTCTAATATCTCGAC
Organism: Ontholestes murinus; assembly: GCA_963969525.1. Classification (NCBI taxonomy): domain Eukaryota; kingdom Metazoa; phylum Arthropoda; class Insecta; order Coleoptera; family Staphylinidae; genus Ontholestes; species Ontholestes murinus. The sequence goes on from OZ018396.1 coordinate 58,186,849, forward strand.
AGATATTGAATCATACAAAAGTAATGTATTTATTACAAATAGTACAACTATCAAAGCAACACTAATTTGTATTAGTAGCAAATTTTATAGCAACGTGTTCGATTCGGTTTTCAATGGGGATTACTTGGGTTTTTTAGTATAGGAATGTTTTGGAATGTTTGTATAGATGGTTATTGGGTTGCCTGTATATAATTAAAATTTACCATTTCTTAGCATTTTATTTTTCTCTGTTTTAATTACGGAAGCCATCGATATTTTAATTACAGTCCCTATATTAAAAATGTAAAAATATTCCACGCAAACCCCCCGTAAGTATCATAAAATAATTCACATTTGCAATTAAAATCTCATCTAACGAGGTGCTAATTGCGGCAATCGACCTACTTATGGATTTTATTCTAATTCCGGCCTTTTATGCAAATTTGATGCGGAACCCAGATAATTCGCGCCGCTATATTTAAACTCTGCATTGACGATGGAATCAATTGCAAATGGAATATTATATGGTATATCGCTGCTTTGCCACACCGAGATCATTGCCGCCCTGTCAAATCTGTACAGTGCAGTCGTGCGATGATTGAATCGATTATACTAAACTCCTCCTCGTAATCCACAATTTACACGTTCTAATGCACTGTAGGTTTAATAGTAGAACCAGAGAAAAAAAAAACAAACAAAATATGTGTGTATAAGTAACAAGCTCATTTACCATTTACACACACACAATAAACAAATAATACGGGGGAAGGACCACGTGGTCGATAGTCAATCACCACTACTACTAAAAAACTTAAATAAACGAAAAATATGGGGACGCCAGAACAATAAGCATGGAAATCAAAATGGAAGATACTACATGGAATATAATTGTTCCATATGCTACAAACAAAAACAACAAAAAGAAGAAGAGGAGAAGTTTTATGTGAGACTGCAAAAATAAATAAACGATAGCAAAGGAAACATAATAGTTATGGGAGATCTTAATGGAAGAGTAGAGCAGGATTTTATAAGCCTAATAAGAAAGATCCATGGAAAAGTATTGAGAGGAGAACAGAAAAAAAATGGAAACAGAATTATATAATTATGTATAGCAAACAACCTCATTATAGCAAACACAAAATTCAAACACAAATACGCTAGAGAAGTTAAATCAAGAAAAGAGAAATCAATAATAGACTACTTATTAATAGGTCGAGTGGAAGAACATGAAAACTCATGAACGTCAAGGTCTATGCTACAAATTTTTGAAGTAAAATAGTGTATTTTTGTATGTATTCTATGTATTTTAAAATAGATCTTGTAAAGTAAAGTAAATAAATAAATAAAGTAACAAGGCAAACTGAAATATGGAGTGACACTACTTGGTAAAAATGGAAATTAACACAGGAGCAGAAAACTGGAAGAGTCGAAAAGAATAATAAACAAAACAAATGCTACAAATTGAATGACGAATAAAGTAGGAATGAATACCAATCAAAAATAGAAAAAAGTACAGTCAAACAAAGAAAATAGAAGGAGCAGAAAGCAAATACAAAAAGTTCAAATAAATTATAAGTGAAGCAGCCTAAGAAAGCTGTGGAACAAGCACTATATCAAATAAATAGAGAGAAAAAACAAGTAGTGGCCAGAAGAGACAAAACAATTAAAAACAAACAAAAAGAATTTGAAAACTTACATAAAAACGGTACAATAACCAAATTGATCATATACTAATTAAGGAGGAGCAAGAAACGCATGTATTGGATGTAAGATCATACAGAGGTACAAATACAGATACAGACCATTTAATGGTTACGGCTCGCATTAAACAGAAACTTTCGGAAAAGAAGAACCAGGAAAAACATAACAAATGGGACATTGAAAAACTTAACAACATGCTCACAAGAAAAGAATACGAGGAGACTATACGAAGGAAACTACATACAAAAAATTGAAAAGCAAATGATGATATAAACGAGAAATGGAATGCAATAAAATAAATATTTATAGAATCAGTAGAGCAGAATATAGGTGCAGTGCAAAAACGCTACAACAACGACTGGTGCAATAAAAAGTGCTGCATTATAGTCAATGAAAAAACATACTTGAGAAAACGAAAAGAAAAGAATGTAACAAACTTATAAGGAAAATCAAACGTACATGGATACAGAACCAAATGAATGAAATAGAAAAAGATTACAAATGTTACAACTCAAAAAAATTCTACAAAAAAATCAACGCCCAAAAGAAAAAAACGAATATTAGAAAAAAGTAGAAGAAAACGCAGATGCGGCAAAGTTAATATGGGAAAACTAGTTCAGAGATCTACTAACAGACGCAAACGTGGCAACACAAACAGAAGAAGTAGTAAGAGGAGATGAAATTAATAACCATGTAGATGAACCAACAATTGAAGAGATAAGGGAAATAATCAAACAATGCAAAATCGGTAAATCGGCAGGCGAAGACGGAATCTATACGGAGATGATTAAACACGGGGGAGAAGAACTACATTACGAGGTACACGAACTAATAAAGGAAATATGGAAGAAGGAAACGATGCCCAAGGAATGGAAGACAGAAGTGATTATTCCAATACATAAAAAAGGTGAGCAATCTGACTGCAACAACTACAATGGAATTACGTTACTAAATAACACCTATAAAATATTATCAGCCATCGTACAAAAAAGACTGAACACACGAGGAATATCATAGGAGATTACCAATGCGGTTTTGTTAGAGGGAATTCAACCGTAGAGCGTACCATTAGCATCGAAATGTCATTTATTGATTTCAAGCAAGCATTCGATTCAATAAATATAAATCAATTAATCATTGCATTAAAACATTTTTGAATCCCAAGAAAGATCATATGCGATGATTCAAACCACATTAAGGTATGCAGATGCAACAGTACGGACAAATAAGGGAAACACAAATTTATTTGATATAAATAAGGGAGTGAGGTAAGGTGATTCACTATCCGCCACACTGTTCAATATTGCACTGGAGTACATCCTCAGAAACATCAATAAAAGAGGCCCATTAAGAACAAAAGGTAGTCAAATCATTGCATATGCGAATGATCTCGCAATAGTAACAAAGCAATGATATTTAATGGAAAACATTCTAAAAGAGATAATAGAGGAAGGCAGCAGAATGGGCTCAAAAATAAGACAAGACAAAATTTATAATTATTGAGAAACATAACTATACAGGAAAGATCAAAATAGGCAGTCATGAATTCTAACAAATGACAAAAATAAAATCCCTGGGCGTAACAATAAATAGCAACGGCGAAAGCGATAAGAAATAGAAGAGAAAATACAAGCAGCAAATAAAGCATACTATGCCAACCAACAAGTATTACAAAATAAAACCATAAACACTAAAACGAAGGTACCAATAGATAAAACAATTATAAGACCAGTATTAACATATGCAGCAGAAACAATGTCGTTAAAATGCCAAGACCAAAATAAATTACTAATTATAGAGAGAAAGATAATAGGAAGAATTCTAAGACCAATTATATCAGGAGAAAGCGAAATAAGAAGACAAACGCAGAAATAGTTGACCAACTTAGAGGATCCGATATTGTGCAAATAATTAAGTTAATGAGATTAAAATGGATAGGAAATGTATGGAGGTCAGGAGAGGCAAGTATAATAAGAAACATAATGGAGTGGCAACCAAGTTTAAAAAAGGGGACGAGTAAGACCAAGAAGTAGATGGCAAGACGAGGTAGAAGACGGAATAAGAGGACTAGAAATTACGAAGTGGAAGTCTAAAGTAGAAGATAGAAAAGCATGGAGAGAAATAACAAAAAAAATGAAAGATTCTAGGACGTGTACATAATATAGACTATTTAATGAAGACTAATCCACCTCAAGGGCTTCAAAAAAAGCGGCGAAGTTTCACAAGGAGCATAGTGCCATATATATATATATATATATATATATATAAACAGGGAAAGAGCAAGACTACCGAAGATATAGAATAGCAAATAAAATAGTGAAACACAAAACCAAGATATCACATAAGGCCATTCTGGAAGTAGTTCTGTAAAAAAAATGAAAGAAACGTTCATAGAAAACCAAAAGATATTTTTCAGCACAATTAAACAAATGACTAAGAGAAGGATACTAACCCAGCCTACAAATACGGAAATACAATAACAAAAGAAAAGAAGATGGAAAGAATACTTTAACGAAATAAGAGGACCACACCATAATGGAGATGAAGAACAAATTGAAGGTGAAACGAATGGAGGAAGCAATGTAATAATCATGGAAGAACTGGAGGCAGCAGTCAAAAAAATGGTTTAAGTCTACTTAAACCATGTAAACTCCGCCTTCGAGTCTTGCGATCTAAATTTAAAGTAATTGTAAATGTATGTTATTTTGTTTAATTTCTTGTAGGACTTGTAAAGTCAATAAATTAAACTAAACTATACTAATACTAGGAAAAGCTCTAGGTGTAGATGATACGAAGAAATATATGGGGAAAAGGGAAAAGAAGAATTCCTGGAAATATTAAATGACATCATGAAAAATCGCAAGATATCCAAAGAGACAAGGGAATTATAATATCCATAAACAAAAAGGAAGACACAAAGATATATGACAACTCCGGAGGTATTACACTCACAAGCATGCATACCAGAAAAATTTTTTGCTAAGATAATAGAGACAAGAATAAAACAAAAATTAGATCAACAGCTGGAAGAAGAACAACACAGATTCAGAAAAAATTGAAGCGCACAAGACTTAATATATATAATGAGACAACTAACAGACAATATGATTAAAAGGGAAATGAATTACACATATGCTTCATCGACCTAAAGAGAACATATAACAGGGTATATACTTGCAAATTGGGGAATAGAAGAAATCTTGTGTCTCTAATGCGTTCAGGTTCAAAATCATGAAGATAAGTTTGGGTTTTAGATTTTATGCAGCACCAGTAGCATAATAGTATATCTACAAATACATTTTCAAAACAACATATCAGACTTTAGGTGCTTACAAAATCAATAGGGTAATCTGAATTATTAAAAAAGATTTAATTATGGACATTCGGAATATGAAAGTAGTTATTACGAGGCTGCTTCAAAATAACGTATTAATTTATATTTAGATGGCTTGGTGATTATTTCTATCTTATAGGTTCCTCTAGACGTTAAATATCCTTGTGTATATCATTCCAAATCCGAAATTATTCAGTGAATGCTGCTTGGCAATCAATTCCTTTTTAGTAATAGTAATTTAAATAAATTGCTTAAAATTTTCTCAGAAGAATTTTCTTGTAGTTTCACTATCGTCTTTCTTTCTTATTCTTTATTCTTTATTCTTTATTGGCTTCGTTTTCCCTGCTAACATTAAATAAATATATACATAAAATAAAATCATACAAAAATTTTGGCCGCATGAATCACAGGCGGAGTTCACTGCTTCTCAATGATCTTCCACTCGACCCATACCCTTCCACACACAAGTGATGGCTCTTGGGTGCTTCTGGATTTATTCTTGGTTTTCTAATTCAGCAAATATGCTGTATTTTGTTCCTTTTATAAAGGAAATTCTAGACATTACTCTATAAATGTCATCATGACATATATAAAGAACTTGGTGTACTAAATGGTATTTTTAGAGAAAACATGTAAATAAATAATGAAAATAACTTGTGTCTCTATATGAATATTTATGGATAGAACCTTTTCCGTACATTAAAACAAATTTTTAAGTAATTCTATTTGTGAAATTACAAGAAAATGCTTCTGAGAAGATTATTAGCAATTTATTTAAATTAATATTAATAAAAGGAATTGATTGCCAAGCAGCATTCACTGAATGATAGGACAAAAATATATTTCTATAATTAATCTATGTATTTATAGAAAGAGATTAACATCTTAATTGAAGATAGTATTACAATAATAACAATATAACAATACAATTATTATGCTGCTTCTCTTCTTCTTCATTGGCCATCGACTATAGGTGTAAGGAGTAGCTATTCAAAGGAATGTATAGTATAATACTGAATATTATTTTTGAGTTTTATTCAGATTATTATTTTTTGTCTATTATACATACAAATAAAAATTGGTTTAAATATAATACATTTTACTCTTTATTCTTTGTTCTCTATTCTTTACAACTTTGTTCTTCTTGCTTATAATATATTAACAAAATAATACATACATTAATAAACCACGTACATAAATGTAAACAGCAAGAATCAACGGCAGAATTCAATGGTTTCCAATGATCTTCCACTCAAACCACGTCCTAATACTTTCCAGTAAAACATGTTGATAGTTTTATGTTATTTTTGTTTCTTTATTTGTGAGATAAAATAATTTTAATAAAAACATTGACATGGAATTATATACAACTATTAAATATTCACAATCGCAAATTTGGATCATGTATGGTAAGTACAAAATAAATATTCATTACAGCTACTCTCGATACTAATTGACGTATCGAGTATTCGGTTACATAATTAAATATATGCCTGAATGTAAATATAAAGCTTTTAGGTCAAAATAATTTTAAATTCAACTACACATAAAAATATATTGAATGAATGGCAAAATTATTATATAATCGACACCTGTTCTGCAACTCACTTGATGGAACCAAATTTTCAAATTGGGAGTAGTAAAACTCTTATTAAGTTTCATTCCTTTAAAGAAACAGAACAAAACAAGAGTTTTACTTCTCCCAAATTTGAAAATAATTATAGTACGACAACAAGAAATTTACAGAATGTTGTGCAACTTCCGGATGACGTTATAGTGGAGGCATGATTTATGAAACGACCGACACACATCTCTGAAAAGCGACGACAAGATCTGGAAACTTCTTGCTTGAAGATATTGCAGACTATATAAACTTAATTTAATTAATCTGGAACTGTTATAAATAAACATTGCGATGTTTGAAATGCACTAAAGCTAATAAACAATTAATTATGCATTGTTTATATGGTATCAATTACGCTGTTTGTCTTGTATATAATTAATTGAATTCGGTGAACGGAATTCTATATTGCGACTGTTTTTGGAAAATTGTGTAGTTTAATACTTTAATTCTGTGAAATAATCTAAAACTCATGATAAAACATTTTTTTAGTAATATTATGTGCAGTATTTTTTATTAATATAGCAATACTATATTTAGTATTGATACTTAAATTATTTTTCTGTTAATGTTGTCAGGAATTTTTTAATTTCTTATATTTTCTTTGAAAGATGAGTTTACAAGTAACTTATTGAGTAATTATTTCGGATACAAGTTTTTGATTAGAAGAACAAATAGGTACCTTATATAATGTACCTGAATTTTTATTTTGGTAGGCTATAGATTACAATAATAATAATAAAAATTATTATATTCAATATGATTTAAAATAAGGAAAAATATAATAATTCTTAACAAAAGTTATAACTTGTCTTTATATTGTTTATATTTGAGGCTTCTACTTCGTTATATATTTTAAATGTCGTGCTGACATTAACTGCTAATAAATGTCTCCAATAGAGAAGACAAATAAGCCGATGTGAAGCTAATATAAATGATTATGGAGTTAGAAGTTGATACCAGCTTCATAACATAACGATGAAGCAAGAGTTTTGTGGAAGAACGTGTTTAAATATATATCTTTCGCCCAAAATTTTATGGATGGTTTTATTCAATTTATTTGTTTTTATATGTACTTTTAAGAAAGTCAAAAGGATACAATAAATACATATTGCTTATAAAAACAATTAAATTTATTACTAATAAAAACATTTTTTTCAAAATCTATAATTTGAATGAAATTATTTAGTGTTGCTTTGATAGTTGTACTATTAGTAACATGAAAATTAATTTTGTTTTATTCAATGTCTGTCGAGGTTTTCGCCAAAAAAGTAGTTGTTTCAAAATTAATTTGTTTTGTAGTCTTAGTAAGTCTCATTGTTGTAGATTCACGATATATTTTCGTATTTTTAAATTATTATTAATTTTCTACAACGAACTAAAGGATTTTAATACATTTTATTATTCTGTTTGTTTTTATTTTGATCGTTTATTCTTTTATGGAAATGTATTACATGTTCATATCTGTATCAATTGCCAAGTTTGCTTTCAATTAGATAAATTTAAATCTGTGAGAGTCTTTTAGCGACTAAGGTATTCGAATTAGATAACAGCAAAAAGTTTATAAGTAAAGAAATGAACGCAATACAGTACTTATGGTTTAATATTGATTTTGCCTGAACTACATTTTATTGCAATCTACACATAGAATACTGTAAACCCTGTAGACTTTCAAATGTGTAATGGTACTTGAGGTTTCAACGTCAATTTGTTATATTTATTTACAGATATTGAATTTTCTAAAAAAAACATGCCTATCTTATGTCATTTTTATGTAATTTTGTCTATTATTTGAGTTATAACGTTGTGAATTAAGTTTTTGATTGCTGGTTCTTTAAAATTATATCGTTTGAAAGCGGACTAACGGCTTAATTTCGTTAATTTTTACGTCAAATATCGATTTATATATACTAATTGACTGGTTTTCATTAGACATAGCTATTATTTTCTTTCCTTTCTTCTCAATTTCGATTGTAAATTAAATATTTCGGTATACGGTGTTCAAGTGAATCAGGAATGCTTCTCTGTCATGAGTCTATACAGAGTCGGTTGTAGGTAATGGGCTTTCAGCTTTTTTAGCTCAAAATCTTCCGTAAAAAGTTAACCACCATTGGAAATATGGCTGAGGTCTATATGTTTTTATTTTGGCATTTGACATGTAAAATATTTTATTAATGAACAGTATTTTGCTACTTCCATGATATCAACTATTTGTTTGCTAATTCAGGTGCCTCTTTTATTGAGATTTGTATAAATAGTATATAGTAATATATCTTGTGGGTGAACGTTTTAATATCAAGAAAATTCTGCTATTTATTAAGTTTTTTTACAGATTTTTTTAAGGAAGAAATGGAATTGCTGGTTGGGATGGTGACTAAATTTGAACATATTGAACTTTAATTTTCAATCAAAAATGTTGTATTATTTTCAGGTAATAAGCGCGTTTGAAATCGGGGAAACTCAGAGGTTTTATTGTCGTTGACCACATTTTTTTGCCTGATGCTCGGGCTTTATTAATGTCTAGGTTGTTGTTTTGTCATTTTTTAGAGTACAACAATTATGCTCAATATAACATCATATTTTAAACTTTGTGTATGTTGGATGCTCGAAGCCATAACTTTGTGATACATCTTGCATCAGGAACTTAATCAAATGATAAATAAAACTTACTTTGTTAATATCACAAACTGTACGTTTGATAATGATCTTGTAAGGTTGAAACTGTAGTTACGAAACAAATTCCGTATTTGATATTAAACTTTGTGATTAGATTTACTAAACATGTTAAGAGTCTTAATTAATTTCTGAAAATAGCCACCATCCCACTCTTAAAATTGTCGTTAAGCTTGAAACTAATACTTTTCGTTTAAATCGAATTCATGCGAACTATAGATATAGTTTTCTTAAATCAAATTTTAAGTATATCTAGTTTAAAAATAACAAGCCGTGTGGAAAATATAGTTACTATTAATAAAATAAAGTTAACAATTAAACTCGACTTTTTAGTTTATAAAATGTATCATAAATTGAAAGCCTCTACAATTACTTATTTTACAAAATACAACACAATTTAATAAAAATATGAATTATAATCAAGCCAAATAAACAAATTCACAACTATAAAACAAGGCGAAAACCAGACCTTCGAATAGACAAATTTAAAACCAAAAAATTCACCCATCACTTGACAACGGACACAATAAACACCCACAACAAACTACCCACATATAAAAAAACATTAAGAAAAGCATTATAATTTATTCCCTTTAAATTGAAAGTAAAAAATAAACTAATAAACAACAAAATAATCTAAAGGAATAGCCACAAGAAATCATGAGGCGAGGAAGGAAGGACCACAAATAGGAAAAAAAATACAAGAAACAAACAACAACAAAATATTAATAACTAATAATGTACATAGCCCTGTAATTTTAAACAAAATAAATACATTTAAACATTAAAAATATACGTCAAACAGTTTGTGAGTGAATGTGATCTGAGAAAATGTTAAAAAGAACTGGAAAAGTAATTAAATAATCTCATAATCGAGTTTAAAAACATCTACGGATATGTGTTTTTATTTCTTAATCTTATTAGTACAGATTTTAAAGCATAAATATCATCTAAATTTTAATTTAACCTTTTCATACCTAATAACAGTCGTTATTGGGTTTTTATTAAAGGCTGTAAAAGTAACATTCAAGGCTTGACAAGCATTATATATGTTAACATGTCGTCAGGTTTCTTCTTAACCCATTCGAGACCAATTGCACACCGTGTGTGCAATGCATTTCCGAGCCAAAAAGACCGGCTGCACACCATGTGTGCAATGATCTTGAATTGCAATTATCAGCCATTATGGAAGAATCTGCCGTTAGAACAAGGCTGGTTTATAACAAAAATTATCCTAGAAGTCTGTAAAAATAAAATTTGATGTTGGTTTCAACTTAGCCCCTACAATGAGTGACCCAAAGCCAGGACCATCAGGAACGCAGAAAATGAGTAGTGATAGTGAAAGTGATGATTTATTGTCTCCAGAAAAGACAAAAAATAATCGAAATGTTGCTATTGTGTATAGTGATAGTGATTCGGAATATGAAGGAGACATGAATATGAATATAGAACCGTTAGATGATGATATTTTTGAGAATAGTGATTGGGAAGATTTTAATGACGATGAAAGTGAAAGCGAAATTGAAGAACTTGAAACTGAAGTTAGTGAAGATACGGAGAGATGGGATGATGACGGTGATTTGATGTGCAATCCGTTCCTCGTAATAAAAACATTCAGAGGAGCTACCTGCACATACGGTGTGCAATCATCTTATTTTTACAATGGGAGTTACAAAGCGACGGATTTCTATTGCTAACATGTTTTTTTATCAATAATGTCCAATATAAAGCAAAAAAAAAATTTGGATTCTGGGGATGGTCTCCGAAAAAATGCGCCGTCTCGAATGGGTTAAGTGGTTATTTTTTGTAAATTCGACGACTCCAAAATTAACTAATAGTACTGTATGCAGTAATTATGTTGGGTTTTCTTAATTGGTACGATTAGAGTCGTTATATCAGTGATCAGAATCTAGTCTTTTAGACAACTTGTTCTCTTCTTACATTCCTTTATTTTTGCAATTTTTATTAACAACTATTTTATTACCATAAGATCTATTCTGCTGTTCACTAATGCTGAGTCACTTATTAATGAAATACACTTTAGAAATTTTAGACTTTTAGATAATAATATTAAAACATCAAAACTTAAGTGGTTATATAGTTGATGCTGGTTGCGCTACATTCTTGATGGAACAGAATATATAAATTTCGTGAGGAAAAACACTTGTTATGCTCGAAACATAAAAAACATTTTTCTTCAAAAAAATAGTAAATATTTATTGTAGTGTTTATCATTAATTGCTACATAGTAATGGCCGCAATAAAGTTTAAATTAGTCATAGACTTTATTTTTTGTCTAGTATTTAAAAAAAAATGGTATGTTTGTTAAAATTCTTTAATACACTTTAGTTTCCCCTTTTCAATTGCGTTAAGCTGATATAAAGCAGAATTGATCAAAATGGTTCCGTGGTACTTTTAAATATTTTAAATTAACACTATATTTTTGACTACTACTACTACTTTCAACCATCGGGTAAAAAATTATATATCTAATTATTCATGATGTATGTCATAAATCAAAATCAATAGAGTTGTTTTGAAATATTGTTTTTATTAATAACCTAATAGAATTTAATCAGTGTATACAAGCAATCTATAGAGACACATTTATGTGTATACACACCTAGTTGTTGTAAAGCAACGACGCTTGGGTGAGAATAATTCTATTTAAATTAAATCAAATCATTATCGATGTTTTATTATTTTTAGATAGGATTACTTTAGTAAAGTTTAAATATTCTTAACAATAATTAAGCTAGAGTGGTATATGCACTTACATAAATTTGTTCTGTATGACTTAATTAAATTATTAAAGCTATAACCTTTTTGCAATGAAAGAAGCAGAAACCAAAGAAAACATCATATTGGTTAAAATTTGTTATACACTTGCATTAACTAATTACTTTTTAAATATACTAACAAATAAAAGTCAGTAACTTCTTGCAATTTAAGTTCAGAAAGCAACTATTGCATGCTGAAACGCTTGAACACATTATACGTACATTTAATAGCGTGTTAATTATGCAATGTAATTAAGATATTGGCAAAATACAGACACGTTCATCGTGGGAAGTTTCAGGTGTTGACTGATGCAAATAATATCGATCACAGTTATTTCGAGTTATTAAATCAATCATCGTCGACAAAGTGATTTATTTATAGGATACAAGAATAGTGACATTGATCTATTGTGAACACAAGCATGCAATGTTGTTTGATTTGCGATCACGGAATCGAGGACAGAATTTAACTTTTAAATCAAATCTTAAAACTTTTATGTATTGACGATTTTTTTTTATTTAAATAAATGCATGAAGTGATAATCAGCAGAATTTCTAATAGTTTTTAAGTACATAAAAAATATTTAGCCTACCTAACTACAAAAATAATTCAATACTAAAATAATGCACATTTAATAAATTTTCATTTACATTTTTAGAATAAAATTACATAATTTATGTGTGTTGAAATACAATTTTATGTTTATTTTGAAATGCACAAATTAATAATGAACGTGTATATGACGAAAAGCAATATCCGGTATACAAATAGGTTAATAACATTGACTAAACTAGCGATTTAAATGAGTACGTATGTACATAATACGTCGATCCGCCTCTGCCATTTTCATTTATAGCACCCCTGTAATTTACGAATTTTATTGAAATTCTATTAGCAGCCACAACATTCACATTCAATGGAGGCTCTGATTTTAACTGTGAGCACCAGCGAATATATTCCGCTGTACAGATTAATGTGCCCGTGCGGATGGATTTAATAAATCAATTCAAAAGTAATCAATATAGCATCGAATGCATAGATGTACGTGCACATTTCACTCTAGTTAAATTATTGTTATCAATATGATAAAAAAATAAAAAAAGATTGTATCAAATTTAATGAGAATACTAAGTTTTAGATTGAAAAATGTGAAGTATTTTTTTAATGATGAACTCAATAAAATTCCTTTCTACACTTCACTTCATCAAAAGTGAGCCAGTTGTATTTTTGTGTTTTCAGATTTACCTTTATTTTATTACCTAAATCTTGGATATTTCGACAATTTTTTATTTGTAATGGTCGAACTATACAAGATTTAGGTAAAACTTGGATCACAAAAAGTGGAAATAAGCTCGAGGTATGTTTTATTGGTTTCGGTTTTCCAACAATGTAAGAGTTATATGCAAGTATAAATAAATATTTTATTAGATAATAAAATAAGATAAGATAGAAATACTAGGATACCTAGGTATTTATTTTTTATTATTATTGTTATTGGAATAAAATATTAAATGTATTTGAATTGGGTATAAATTAATTTATAATATCAACCATTGTAATTTACTCTTTGTTCGTATTAAATTATAATTAATAGCTCTAGGACTGTGTCCCGAAAACTTTTAGCAATTTATTAGCATTAAATATGATTTAAACTCTGAGTCTTTAAAATGATAGGCTTTTAATATAATGCAACTATCATTAGGTGACCATGTGCAAATAACGTAAACGTAGAATAAAATTAATCATAAAAATATTAACGAAAATTAGATATCAAAGTTTTATTTATTAGGTGTAAACAGGTAAATTTCATGGTTGTATGCACACCTGAAATTTCATCAACATAAATAATACTTTATCTGTAGGCTAATGTAAGGCACCATTATTACGTTTGAGACATTGAGATATTTCCGGACATTACGCCTGCAGTCCAACTGTAACATTACTGTGAAAGATCTAAGCCGAATATCTCCACAATGTAATTGAATAACTTACAAGATTAACAAGATTAACAATTAAGAAGAAACAAAAGATTGTTTCGTTAATAATTCTAAATAATAAACTAGAGTAACACAAAACGACAAAATATTAGACAAAAGAATACCATTAGCCTGGACAGGAATCGATCCAGGACATCAAGATGAAGAACGAGGGATAAAACTATCCATATATCATATATAATATATATATTATGTATTATATTAATGACTTTCTTTTGAATATATTCTAAAAATACGTTCGTGTACATTATTTTTTTAATTTAATGTTAGTTTCAATTAAAAAATTGCATTCTGCAAATGGCCCATCCACACATTATTTCAAATTCCTCAACTTAATTAATTATCAAGTTCTGCATAGATGCTACAATTACAATTACAATCCAGCTATATTTAACAATGAAAATTGTAAATAAAATTCAACTCTAAAGATAATAAAATACACATGCTGTAATAAAACTGAATAATTCTGGATACGTTTTACGATCACCTAAAAAACTACGAGCGTTCGAAAAACAACTAAGTGACTCTTTATTTCCTGTTTACACGAGGATAGCCAGCTAACGCCTTAATTTTAAATAATTAATCTGAGCTGCTACGTACCGATATATAGAATTAAATAATAGAAATGTTTGTTCGAAGTGATACTATTGCTAAGAAATATACAGTTACTATTTTTAATTTTTTTACATTGTGAATTTATAATTACAAATATAGATTTTGTGCTGGAAATTTCAATTTAAAATTTGTCTCTTTGTCTGAAGAATGTATACGCTTTTAATAAAACACGGGAGGAGGTATTTACTGGGCGCATTTTGTTATTTTTCCGATTTTCTTTCATAACTATGGCAATTTTCAATATTTCTCAAATAAAAATTATGGAAGCCCGAAGAATAATAATTAAAATTAAACCATAATATTTTTTTTTGGAGTATAATGAAAAGGATATATTATTTACACTCTATGTGAAATTCATAAAAAAAATATAATTATAAAATATAATAAAATGTGAATTTCACGTATTTCTATTCAAATTATGATATGCTATTTTATTATTGTATCTATTCGTATTTTACTTTTCATTTATTATACTTACTTAATACTAATGGAGTTTTTCGTCAATAAAGATATTTATTTATTTATATTGACATATTTTACATTGATTTTTAGAAATTCTAAAGAATGTTTGTATACTTGACAACGTAAAAAAGGAGGTATTTACATTTATTTACAATACATTAACATATTTTCAAAACAATTACATAACAATTTCTTTCATTTTCCCCTTCAGTAAATAATATTCTGGAAATAGAATACTTGTTTTCTTTCCATCAAGTTTCGAAGTATAAAATGTGATTTTTGAAACTCAGAAATTGAATAGTAACTGCACATTCTGTATGTAATAGTAATTGTAAAAAATTAAGCCCTAATAGTTATATATTTTATTATTTAGGTAACAAAACTGTTTGATTTTCAAATTGGTTTTATTGTAAACACTACATATGTTTACAATAAAACCAATTTGAAAATCAAACAGTTTTGTTACCTAAATAATGAATATGGATTTTTAACACTTAAATGCCTCAACAATCAATCAATATATTTTATTATTCTGATATTCTAACTTTTCCACATGCAATGTAATATGGAGTGTTAATGGAGCTAATATGAATCTTGTGAAACTTAAAGTTGCGCTCTCATAATACACACCGAACGAAGCTTCTGTTCTCTTCTGTTTTCTGATTTTTTCTACTGTTCTCCGATGTTCCGTTTTGTTTACTGCAGTTCTCTGGTTGTCTCTTTTGTTCTCATCTATTCTCTTATATTCGTTTCTGTTCTCTGCAGTTCTCTGATCTTATCTTATTTTCTCTGCTGTTCTCTCATATTCTGTTTGGTTTTATTCTGTTCTCTGCTATTCTTCTGTATTGCGCCATGTCATTATCTGCTGTTCTTTGTCGTTCTTTAAATATTTTCTGATATTCTCTAATGCTGATGTTTGTTCTTTTTTGTTTATTTCGTTCTCTACTGTTCTTTGCTGTTCTCCCATATTCTCTTGTCTTCTCAGCTGTTCCCTTATGTTCTCTGTGGTTCTGTGGTACGCTCTGCAATTCTCTACTGATCTATTCAATACTTCTTCTGCTACTTTCTTGATGGAACCATATATTCAAAATGGGTGGAGTAAAACACTTGTTTTGTTCCATGATTTTATTATCAGTTTTCTGACACGTGTTTCGATCAGAGTTTAACTATGAAAATGATCGTAACGGATCAGAAAACTGATAATAAAATCATGGAACAAAACAAGTGTTTTACTCCACCCATTTTGATCTCTACTGATCGCTCAAGTCCTCTAATAGTTTTTGCTGTTTTATTGATTTATTGAGTTTGCTTTACATGTTCCCTTAAAATAATAAAAACAACTATTTAAATTTACAAATTACTTAACATTGTTTTTCTCTTGCTCTCTTATGTTTTATGATTTTTTTTTCTATTTTCTGTAGTTCTTTGGCATTTTTTTGATGTTTCTTCTGATTTTCTCTTTTATCTTACTGTTCTTTGTTAATATTTTTTCCTGTCCTCTTCTGTTCTCTGATGTCCTATTCGCTTTCCTTCTGTTCTCTGATATTCTCTTTTGTTTTCTGCTGTTGAATTTCCCTTTTTTGCCCTTCTGTTCTCTACACTTTTTTGCTGTTTTCTGATATTCTTTTCTTTTCCCTGCTGTAACATATGTAGCAGATGTACTTTTAAGTTATCTAGGGTTCTCAGATCTTGTTATTTTCGGTTCTCTATTGTTCTGTGCTGCGCTCTTATACTATCTGTTGTTCTCTGACGTTTTCTAATGTTCTTTGGTGTTTTCTCTTTTCTTCCGTTCTCTGGTTATCTATTCTACTTTCTGTAGTTCTCTGACGTTTCTGATGATTACTTTTGTTCTCTGCTCACATCTGATTGTCTCTTTTGTTTTGTTCTGTTCGCTGTTATTATTGGCTGTTCTCTTCTGTTCTCCGATGTTCCATTCCTTTTCCTTCTGTTGACTGATATTCTCTTTTTCTTTTTCTCTCATATTCTATTTGTTGTTTGCTCTTCTCTTCTGTTCTCTGATGTTTTTTCTTTTACTTGCTATTTTCTTATGTTATTTTAAGTTCTGTTCTCTGATAATATTTTCTACTTTCTACAGTTTTCTGACGTTCATTGATGTTTACTTCTCTTATCTGTCGTCCTCTGATTGTCCCTCTGTTCTCTGTTGTTCTTTGTTGTTCTCTTCTGTTCTCAGATGTTCTATTTTATTCTCTTATGTTTCCTGATATTATTTTTTGTTCTCTGATTTTCCCTTTTTGGCTCTTCTGTTCTCTGCTATTCTTTGCTCTTCTCTTCTGTTTTCTTATATTATATTCTATTTCCTGCTGTTTTCTGATGTTCTCTTAAGTTATCTGCTGTTCTCGGATGTTCTGTTATGTTTTCTTCAGTTATTTTATGTTCTCTGCTATCCTTTGTGGTTTTGTGTTGCGCTCTGCTATTCTTTACTGTTCTCTGACATTTTTTTAATATTCTCTGCTGTTTTCTCATGTTCTCTTCTGTTTATTTATTCATTTATTTTAATTAAAGGTCCAATTAAAGATTGAAAAATTCATATAAAGTTACATAGGAATTAAACTAAAATATTAATAATGCATGCGTAAGAAATAAAGAAATAAATATATTACAATAAATATTTAAAAGCTAAATTAAGGAATAATATAACATCAACATCAGGATGTAATTTAACAATATTGTTAAATTACATCCTGATGTTGATTTATTTGAGCACATTGAATAGAGAGGAGATCTTAACATAACATTTGTTTTCGGTACAGGCAATTGAAACAACGTTTTCCCTAGGGACATGTAAATTGATTTATTTTAGCAAATCAGGACAGTAAATTGGATTATTTAGTATTCTAAATAATAATGTTACCAACAGAGCCTTTCGGCGACTTTCTAAAGATTGCATTTCGAAAAGTTTTAATAAATTAGTGTAGTCATAGTTAATATCCGGATACTGCCTACCTGAAAATTTGGGAACATTAGTTTGATTCCTCATCAATCTTCTAACAGCAGGAAACTTAATAGTTTCAAGTAAGTGGGCAGATAACAAGAACCTATCAAATGTCAATGCAAAATTCGGGCACTTCCCCACACTATCAAGTGATAGTGCTGAATAATGTGGTCACTACTCATTCGCTAAGAGTACCTTCAATGCCGTTCATTTCCTTGCCCGCATATATATTTATATCGTAAACATATCCAGTTTTTGAATTTGAGCGAACCCAAATCATTAACCTCGTTTTATTCGCTTCAGTTGTAAATACTGATTCAGAGAAGATCTCCTTTTGAATTTCGTCATTGATTCGTCAATACTCTGGAATTGTGAGTCTGAATGATATTTGCTAAAAGTTTGTTTGCAACTTCTTCAGTGTAAAATATTTTCTCCGCATTAGCATATTTTTTTGAATTATTGAAATATAATTTTTAATAATAATAATTTACATCGATCTCTCGATATAGACTTCTTTATTGAGATGTTTCCTAATGATTCATTGTTTGACCAGTAACTGTTGAATCCTGGTACATGATTGTAACTCATCACAATACAATAATTTCATGATAATCGGAGTTTCTTTTCCTTAGTAACTCTCTCGAATTCAATTTGTCATTTCTGCATTGAGAGTTCTTCGTTCTTCATCTGATTAGGTAGATACAAAATAGCAGAAACATCGTCGTTTTGACTAAATTTTGGAGTAAATTATTGAGTATTGCTACTACAAAATATCACATCTGAAGATGGTTCTACGGTCTCGTTCTCAATTGTCTCATTTTCTTTCTGGTCTGATTTCAACCTCAGTGCTTACTTAATCGGCCATAATTTTATCATCATTACTGAATTTGTCGCGAACAGACGAATCAGAATCTGTGCCACTCTCTGAGGGGTGGCAATATTCATCTGAAGAACCATCAAAACGGAATGGGTCATCCTCATCATCCTCATCGCTCAAAATCCGTGCTTGAAAAGATATCAGCATGCCGTTTTAGAAAAGATTCCTGTTGAGGTTGTGGGTGATATTACTGTAGATTTAAGTCGAAACTATCGAAGTTTAAAATATATCAATAAATATATAAATAAATCATTTTCCAAAACACTTAATTAATTAATAATAATTAATTTTAAAAAGAAGAATAAAACAGTTACCGGTAGAATATATAATCATATATTATATATCAATATTATGGCCACATAAATTAACTCAACACTAACTATTGATATTTATTATTTCTTAATTTATTATATTATACCTGGCTTTACCATGTTGATTGCGAAATAATCACATTTACCCCACTTTCATTAATTTTTTTCCGTGCAAAAGAAAACAATTAAAGAAAATTAATTGAAATTAAATCTCTAAACCACCAGCGGCGAACACAGTCGCACTAAGAAGAAAAACCTTAATCATCACAGCTGTAACTCACAGGATTATCACTGCTGCCAATGGGCTTATTTAATTAATGGCACTTCAAAGCTGGAGAGGAAACGGAGGTGTCGGTTTGCATTTAGGAATGATAAATATTAACGGCCTTTAATTAAGAAGATCTTAACGCTAAATGTAAACACTCAAGCAAGACAATTGCATTTTGTAATTATGCGATTTATTATTATATAATATTTAACAATCAGTTACATAACGAACTCCTTATGGAATAGATAACACTAGTCTTGTATTTATTATTTATAATAAACCTTATTATTTATTTATCATTATATAATATACATACGTAATCACAAATACACTTTTTGCTTTGTTTTGTATAACAGGAATTATTTATTACAGTTAGAAAATGGTACGTTAATGTATGGAAACCAATGGTTACCAAATAAATAAAATCTGTTATAGAAAACAAAGTAAAAAGGTTGTTTAATTTATAATATATATTTGCTTGAAATGATAAGTATTAATTAATGTTGGAAAAATATGTATATGATTATATACGGTTAATATTAAAACTTAAATTATAGTTATTCAATAAAATAAATAAAATAAAATCTATATTCTACCTACTTTGAAAAATTGTACAGGCGAATTGATTTTAAAAAATGACTGGCATTGTAGAAAGCATATTATTATTTTATTTGTTTACTGTTTAATAACTGAAAGCCATAGGACAGAACACTAAAAACCATTATCTTACATATTTTATTTGTTACCTGTATTATATTTTATTTCTTCTGTAAATAAAGATATTTAATAAGTAAGTAATAAAATAACTTAGTTACATAGCAACGGCATACATTTTTCTTATTCAGAGTTATCGATTTGTGCTGTCTGAAATTGATACTGAAATAAATAATCACATTAGATAACTCTGAAGGAGCGTGCTTAGTCTCTCGAATAAATAAGTAAACCTATAGCTAATCGATCGCAATAGGTTTATTTTATTTTCTTATTATTGGTGAGCACAAATAATACTAAAAAAACATATAAAAAGCTCTGTGTAATATTACGTCTCGAGCACACTAATTTGGATTAGATGGTGCCATTATGTCGAAAAACGCTGTCATTAATATTTCGCGCCTGTCTGGGCACCTTCTATGGCGATAAGCTCGACTAGGATAGATTACCTCTCGTACAACTTCACCGGGCGGTTTTTCTGTTCGAGAAATATTTTCCAATACACGCTTTACTAATGCCCTCTTCCCATTATGATTCCTGACCCAGATACCAGGACACTGCATAACTCAACCTCGAGGTGGATTGCTTAACGTGATTTGGTTAAAAATATGTCGCATAAATTCCGAAAGATATTTTACATGCATATCGTAGAAGATAAGCAAAAAGAGAAAAACTTGTGGTCTTATTTATGCATAGGAGTTAGACTGGGACACATAAAAGATAAAATTCATCAATACCTTTCCCTGGGCATGTATTTTGTATACGTGTATGTAAAGTGCGTGGAAAAATTCTTGGGAGCGTATGCGAGGAATTCGTAACATGGAAATGTGTTTCTTTTATTTATGGGCTTGAGCTCTGCAACGTTACTACTGCCTGCTTTTCGTTTTTTTTTTTGTAAATAAAAAGAGTATTTCATTATTGTTGACCTTAACCACAAACAGCCTTATTAAATAAAATGAATAATAAAAATTATACATATAATTTAAGTATTTTACTTTTTGTGGGAGTTTATAAAGGTTTTATGTTGATGTGCACTTTCACACTAAATTACACACTTTAATTATTATAATTATAAACTCCATCAGGAGAAGCTGACGATGTTTTAACGACAGGCACGATATTATTTTTACCTAACTTGAATAGGTTAAACTTGCACCCACAAGTGGATATATGTAACAACTAGTTTAGTTAAATCCACTGTACCTTTTACGAACAGTTCCCTGTATCTGTTTAAAATCTGTATATTTAACAGAAAGAAACTTTAATTATCTATGTAAACGTTGCATTATTATTTTGCTGTCAACAACATCGGTTTAAACATATTTGTATTATTGAAAACATGGAAGCGTAATGTTACTATCGAGTTATAAAACCCCAGTTCTACGTTTAGAATTGAAACGCCATTAGAGTGATATCTATTATCTACATATTGCAGCAATAAAAATAATTCAATTTTTACTTGCATTATTATTATTTATTGTTACTATTCTGGGCCTAATTAAAGAGAACAATGGGTACAGAAACCGACGAAATCAAAATCTCTACACTATCTTTAAAGAACACCCTATATCAGTAATTGTGAAGCTATAGAGACTTCAAGGTTAAGAAAGCGAAAAGGCAGGATGCCATGAAAAGTGCACAAGCACCAGTTACAATGTTTGTTTTAAAGATACACAAGATTAAATTAAAGCATAGTTAACTACAATATCTAAAATGACATATAAGATAAAAAGAAAAAGAAATTCTACGTGTGTATAAAGCCAACATAACTAGATGGGTAAGAATTAGATTTTTACCATAATAGGAGTTGTTTTAATACTTCTCACTATAACAATAAAACACTAAAAATAAAGACTAAATTGATGTATAAACATATGTATCATAAGACTTTCGTGGTAATTAACCTAATATGTATCCTAAAACTAAACTTTTTGCAAAAAATGCTTCTAATTGAAAATAATTCAGTTTATAGTCTAAAGTATATGCAAAATTATTAATTGTATTTAGGTATAAATAATTATATCTATATTGTATTTGGTTATTGAAAATTAATGTTAAAATGTTAATGGAAAAAAATGTTCACCCTAGTCTCACCAAAGTGTTTACACTAACCCTATTCTCTCTCATCCATTCTGTGGCCCTCCTGTTTCCCCCAACCACTCCTCACACCCTTCTTCATATTCTTCTCCCAAATTACTTTATGTATCAAATCTACTATATCTACAGCCCATCCTTACCATACCTTTCTCCCATCCAAATCTTCCTTTCTCTCTCTCCCGAAGATAAGATAAGACACTATTAGTCAACTGCTGTGGCACTCTCCCATACAACTGCTATCTTCCATACCTCGGATTATATGCACTTCTTCAGATACATCCTTGCCTCTGCTGAATCTTAACCTGTATTCACTTCTCTTTCATCTAAGCTAGCATATTTACCTCATTCTTAAACCATTAATTCATAATATTCTCGAACACTCCTGCCCTTTCATACATCTCTATGCGCTTCACCCTTCACTCACTGAACATTATTCACATGTAGGTTGCCAATCATCTATCTTTCACAAATCTCTTATTATAGAATTGACACAACTTCATCTCATAATTCACTACTCTCCCCATTGCTTCTAGATGCACACTAATTGATCTTTAAACCTCCAGAATCTGCTTCAGAAACAACTGCTCTTCTCTCAATGCAATAATGACTTCCTTATTCCCAATGAAGAAAAATGGACTTTACACAGGCATCTTACAGCTTGAACACCAATTGGAAGTTGCTTGAAAACCATTTTTCCCTACTTCTTCTTCACCATGCCCTATGCATTTCTACTCATCGTATCCACCTGTGCGTTTAAATATAAAGCCCAAGTATTCAAATTTCTTCACCCTCTCATTCACCTCCTTATTCCATTACAATTCATCCACTTTTCCTTGCCTTCCTATTTTCCTAAATTGTATTCACTTTGTCTTCCTAGCATTTACTTGTAGTACTTTTTGGTTCATATAGCTATCAACTCTCTGAATCACTTCTTTTAATCTCTGCCCAGTCTTTCGCCATAAGCACCGTATCATCCGCATACGCCAGCATCCATACCTTCCTAAAGCCCAGCAGCTTTTATATCAAACTACTAAACTTCTTTATTTACAAAAAATATAATAATAATAATAGTAACAAATAAAATGAATTCTGATGAAAGACATTGGCTTCTAGTTTTCTGTCCAACGGCTAATGACCCGCGGTCTTTCAGCCTGAAATTATCTGTCATGCAAATGTCATGATTGCTAATGTGTTGTTGGGATGTTGTTGTTCTTCGAACGTCATGATCACTAATGTCATTGTGAAATGAGAAAATGAATTGATAAATTGTGATTTTAGAGTGTTTAAATTGAGGTTTTGTAAGGGGATTTTAGGTGATACACATATCGTTTAGGAACTCTAGGTTATATCGGTTGGTAGCAATTTTTGAGCGAAGAATGTAAGGCGTTCATCAGTGGGAATTGGGTTAGTTAATTGGTGCAAGAAGGTATTAGATGGAATGTGTATAAGATTGAGGGGGTGTCTAATTTTTGTTAGTGTACGAAAGACTGATCGTTTCGATACCTGTATATTTTCAAGGACAGAAGGGTGAGGCTTATCGAAAACAACAGCGAAATATTCAAGAAGAGGTCGGCAGATCATTTTGTAAATATGTAAATATTAACAGCTGTTTTTTGTTGTTACGCCCTGATTTGTATAAGTGAGGCTTCTGTAATGCAGTGTATTTTGTTTTAAATATTAGTTTTGGTCAAATGTCATTCCAAGGTATTTACCAGAAGCAGATGATGCAACGGAATGTTTATTTTGAATGATGAATAATGTGAACGATGAAAAGGAATTAGAAGATGAGATATATTGGGGTTGATTGTTACAGCCCGTATAGGGTAGTGAGTTCTTTGTGCAGGGTGTGGTGATGTACTACTAAGGTTGGGTCATCTGCTTGCAGAAGCGAGTAACCTAAATGATTTAGGTAATGTAGACCAGGGTTATAAATATTATAAACAAAGATATTGTAAGGGATTCGCGATAGTGGAGAGCTTCGAGGAATACCTTGTTGGAGGACAAATGCACATGTTAGAGTATTTTGGATTTTAACTTGTAGGAGTCTGTTGGATAGGTAGGTTAAGAAGGTGGAATGAGATCTTTAAGGGGTTGCATTTAAACAATGGACTTCGTTGCCAGATTAAGTCAAAAGCTTTGTTGTATGTCTAATAGGACTACCGCTTATTTCTAGCGTTCCAGTTGTGTTATTTAGCAGTTTGAGGTAAGGATTGAAAGTGATAAAGAAGTGGAACGATGTTCTAGGAAAATATATTGGTAAGAAGGGATATTATGATATGTATGGGGCATTAGTTTGCTTTTTTGTTATTGTTTCAAAGGGTTTTTCTATTTCCTCGTCTGTAAACTCTTCAACCTCCTACATCGATTCTTGTTCACCACAACCTATACGGCTCTCCACTCATTATACAACATTATTTCTTTGTCAAATCTTGTAAAGATACTCCTATATGTCGCCTCCTTTTTAAAATACTCCATAGCTCTGTACATTACTACATAATCTCATTTCATTAGTTGTTCTTTCCCAGGTCTGCATTCACTTTCTTAATGTCTTCCTTATTTTCGTTGTTGTGTCCCGACAGTCCTCATCGAACCATGGAAATCTCTCCCCATCACTTTTTTCACTTTTCTTCCGCATCCCACAACGGTCTTATCCATTTGTTCCAGTGATTTTACTTCATTCTATCGATGTTCTCTAAGCGCTTTCCAATATTCTTTATAGTACTCGCACTATCGCACTATCTAGTTCCACCATTCCTATTCTTGTTCATTTTCCTTAATTGTTCCCATACTTATCTTTGCCATTATTCGCAAATGGTCTTCTAGCTTCAACCTTTTTATATCTCTTACATTATTAGCAAATGTCAAAACCCTAAGACTTCTTCCAACTTCATTCTTCTAATTTATCCCCTTAATAATTATGACATAATCGATAATTCCCTTTTTTCATAGACCACTTCTTTCTCACTATCATGCCTCCTTTCATCCTTCATTTCGTTGGATAATTCGTTGCTCTTTGCACCTACAACTTAAGCCCACCTGGAAATGTATTTCACCCATTTTTTCACTCCACCTTCATCAATTCCACTTACCCTACCACATCTTTCTTTGATACCCACTTCTCAAAGTCTTTGTTTCACCTTTCGCCCCTACATTCGACTTCATTAACACTTAAAGAATACACCGAATATACCGTGGTAAAAAAACATAGAAAATCGTGTTTTATTTCATCCTACATTTAAAGAATACACGATTGAATTACAAAGTAGATTTTAAGAAGATGGAATTAACTCTCAAATAACCAATTTAATGTAGAGTAAGAGGCATATAATGACTAAACCAAGCTTGGAGGTGATCAATTAAAATTCGATATTCCCTTTAATTAAATAATCTGAATTAGAGTAAATAGAGTAAAATGTGGATTTTAAAAAGCTTTAAATGTATTATCAATATTTATTTTTGATTCAACAATAACAAAATATTCTTGGAATAGCCTAGGAAGTAACCTCTTGAATGTTTGCTGTAAGTTTAACAAACATCCTGTATAATGATGGACGACATATATTGCAATTAACAATGCAATCGCGATTGTTAGAAATGAAAAGGGTTACACATATTTTTGCCTGGTTGTGTGAGTCCTGGACAAAGTGACTTCTTTTAACCGCATCTGGAAAGTGGTACTCGTTGGTACGTTCGAAAATTTTTAAAATGATCTTGAAATAAATTGAAACAGTCTGCTAACAAAAATCGTGAATGATAAAAACAATGTAAAGACAACTTAAAGAGCTGCATATGTTACAAGATCCCACGAAAGAAAACACAATGGAATTATTTGGGGGAATAAAATGGGTTCTACATTTACGGTATGGTGAATTGAACTCCTATTCTGTAGCGGATGATGGCACAGTGGTAAAAAAAACATAGATAATCATTTTTTATTTCATACTACATTTACATTTGATAATGAAATACCATATGTAACGGTCAACATTATCCCGTTCTTCAATGATGGAAAAGTAAATAGCTATGTTTTAATGCAGAATGAACTCTCCTGCATTATAATTATTACCTATTCTTAGACATGTCAGCTTTGCCAGGTCCTGATGGAACTTTTGAAGAAATAAAAGCATGTGTAATGTACATAATCCTCTATCCAAAAAATCCAACAATATACTTAGTGGAAATAGAAAAAGGAAAGACCTATAAATGCAGTATCAAATACATATTCTTGAACAGTCTATAAAATCGACTTCAACAAATTTATTTATTTATTTATTTAGTTCTTTGGTCTTCTTTTTTAAGAATAAATATAAAAACAAATTAATTACAAAAAAACATACGTAAAATTTTGGCCGAAAGAAGCACAGGCGGAGTTCACAATAACAAAATATGTTCTTCCTCTTAAACCCTTTTTGTACAACGATGTTTGGAAGACAGGAATCCTCATTCACATCCAGAAACTTCTATATTTTCTTTAGTAGTGCTTTTCTCCACTTTTCAGGAGGATCGAGCTTTGGGAAGATAATCGTTTGGATTCACTATTTGTTTTTGATCTGGGTTCTACTATAATGGATGTAGCTTTGGTGAAATATATATCTACAATTTTTGCAGCGTCTACAGCTGAAGAAAAACTTTACGTCTTCGATTTAAATGTTAATTTAAAGCTATACGTTCATAGGATGTTGTATCTAAAAGAAGGAATCGACTTTCAACAATAGCTTTTAACAATCCTCTTCCAATAATCTTAGTTGGTGTTGGTAAGGTAACTTCGTTGAATATACATATGTATTAACATTTAATAAATACAAATCTACAATATATATTTTATTATTTTATACACTCAAAACCAAAAGATTTATGAGTCCCAAGAAGACTATGTGAGAAAAATTTCAATATATGTGACAAAAATAAAATGATTAAAAAATGACAATATAACACTTATTTTTTAATCTATCATTGTATTAATAATTGAGAATATAACTTGAAATTTCATATACTATTTGTGTATTATAATAGGAATATTAATGATTGTTACTACTTGGTAATGCATACTTACACTGAATTGAAAAATTTACTTACTTAACCACAAATAAATAATTTACTAGAAAGTTTATTAAAAGTCAAGAATTCAAAAAGTTATATACTTTATATCCATTCTATTTTATTATCGATTAATTATATTTCTTATCCAACTTCCTTAAATTTAAATGCCATAAATGGTGCATTCAAAACTACAACTATAAATTAAATAGGACAAGATTACCTCTAGCTATTATATAAAGTAATCCATGGGTTATATTCGAAAGATCATATTATGCGCTCATTGTTTAAAGACTTTCTACTATCGATCTAGAATAGCTGCTATTTAGTATTCAGAATGCATTTACAACCCAACAAAGTATCGTTACGTGTGAACGTGAGGGTTTGGTTGAATTTTCTTGTGAACTTTTCCTTTATGCGAATTTCATTTATTTCTTGCCTATTTTTAAAATATTAATGTTTCGTAGCTGAATATAAAATTATTAAAGTCCGAATTATGGCCACCTCAAGATTAACGTCGTAAATAGATTTTTATTATCAATGGTAATATATTAATATTTAAACCTACTTGAAAAAAGGCGAAATTATTTGCAAAAACTTATTAAATGCTTATTATTACATAATGAAATAATTTAAGGCACAATGTCCTTTGAGTAAACGAGCAATAAAGCTAACTAAAGACGTGCAATAACCAACGAACAAAGAGCACCCTTATGATATTTTTTCATCGCAGTCTAATGAAATTGCCTTAATAATATAACAGAATAGCATACAACTTTTATTTAACACAAAAACAAATTTAAATCATAAAATTTTATCATAATATTTATATTCAAAACGATAAAATATAAAATATGCATTAATTATAAAACGGTTGAGTTGATTTATCTAACATATTAACATATCGGAATAAAAATATAATTTAAATACGAGATATAAAATTTATTTTACACAATCTAAAAGTTGCATTAATTATTGCTGGATTATAAAAGGGAAACCTACAATAGGCAGTTACCGCCGCTATTGTTTTGATGACAGGGGTGGTCTTGTGAATTATAACTAAGCTTAGTTACTATTCATTATTATGTAAAACACTACATGCTTCGGCGATTACATGGTAGTCATAGTTGAGATGATTCCCATAACACATAAATAATAATATTAGTTGCTTTGAATTGATTTGAATAATATATACGAACAATAAGATATTATCCTTACTAATATAGGAATTATATTTTTAAAATAATTACAAAGTTGTTTTGTACATAAATTATCACATCTCATGTTTTTCGCATATTTAAAAAAAATCTATGTTAATACTACAGGCATGAAATCTTTATTATGATCGTAAACACTTTTATAGCCCTAATTAGTTAATTCACTGTAAAAGTTTTCGTGCTAAAAATAACCAGAATTTTAGGTCATGTTATTTCCACTGTTTAATTAAAATTAAATCTTTAAGAAGTGATATATTATATGTTCACTCAATATTAGCGCTGTTATAAGATATATCTATAAATAAATCGAAACTTCGCGCTCGAGCAAACTTGTGTAAACTTTAGCCATTAAATCAGTTCATCTAATGAAAGTAATTATGATCACTCAGTTGGATTCAGACAATTTTACTTCATATTTCATATAACACCGACGTCTTCCCAATACGATATCGAATATTTGATTGACAATTACCCTTTCACCTCAGAACGTAATTTCAACGGAGCAAATGATTTGTCGTGATTAAATTACATCTCCGTCATGAATAATGTAAGCCGTGCATAAATCTACGACATTCCCTAAGGGCACGAACTTCCACATTTTCAATACGTGAGAAGATTTTCTTTGGTTGACCAAGAAAAAGTACAAGCGAAATCATGATAACATCGTATTATTATTTATAACAATGTTTTCGTATTTTTAAATGATTAATAACATAAATACTAAACTAACGCATTTACTATACGCACTAGAAATATTAATATTAATAACATATAAGTAAAATGTATTCGATAGAATTATTAAGGTATTACAATCATTCTATCGAATACATTTTTATTGATCCAACCCACGTTTATAAAATGAGGGTTGTGGGGCTAGAAAAATTTAAAATTCAAAAGAGCAATGATCACATGCAAAAGAGTTCGTTCGATTTTAATACATATTGGGGAAGTTTTATTGAATCGATTATTATTCACGCGAAGGCTAATTTTTTATAATGGAATAAAACTCTCTTTAAAATTGTTTCTCTACGTGTTACATTCTTCATGGAAAGTTTTCAACGGGAAAAACCGGTAGTTAAATTTTACATGTTAAAAGTTTCATAACAAGGTACACGGATATATCCTAAAAATCACCTACTAGTTTTTTAAATTTCAAGTTTTTAACTAGTAACATGTCCACATCCTTTTCCACCACTAAATTTTGATTTTAGTTTACTCACAGAGAGGTTTTGCTGTCGTATAAAATAATAAAATAAAGTAAAATACATATCTACAGTAGTAAAAAGAAGTCGAAATTCTCGAATAAATGGAAACATTCATCATCAACAGTTGGGTTTGACTGGAAGAACATTCTAAAGAATGAAGTCCGCCTGTGATTTCTTTGCTCAAAATTTAGTGGATTTTTTTATGTATGTGTATTTTAATGTATTTTGTTAACAGGTTATCCAAAGCATCATAAATAATAATACTAAATAAATAATAAAATTATATTGCTTTTCAATTATTAAATTTATATTTCTTCAATTAATTTCTCATATAACTCGTGGTGAAACATTTTCTAATATAGAAATAACATAATTTATTCATCTTTTGATAATAACGTAATTGTTGAAACTAGTCAGTTTAAATAAATAAATAGTTAAACAAACCAAACGTAAATTACGTTATTTCCATATTATTAAATTAATGTAGGGATTTGTAATGGTTGTAAATATTTTTCTTGATACCAATCAAATTATACAAAACGTTTAAATTATTCACTACTTATCAGCATATCTTGTGCAGGTAAAATGCAATATTTCATCTGCACCTGTTCGAATTCTAATTCTTAGCGCTGTGAGTAATATATTGAAATCGATTTCAATAATGCACATTTAAATTTTGATGTATGGATTAATGCAAAGCCTGGGATACGGAAGCACTGAGAATTTCTTTCTGAATACATTCTTTCGATGAGTTTGCAACGGTTTCAGTCGGCCTCATTTATTCCAGCCTTGTAAGCCTTGATTAAGCTGTCTCTTGCAGACAGGTAGAAAATGCAATCCATTGAATTCTGCTTTAGATTGTGCAACTCTTTTGAAAAATTTAAATATTAGTTTATAGAAAATAACAATTTTAATGATCTAGAATGACAATCATTATTGTTATAATTATATAATGTTAATAACAGCCTCAATAAAGATTTTTTTTTCTCTCTTCTATATAATTGGAAAAGATGTTTATACAGTTTGAGTTTTTTTTAAAGGGATCTCGGAAACTATACAAGATAGAAAAATAGTTAAATAAACAAAGAAGTGTAAAACTACAAGAATAAAATTCGACTTTCAAAGTTCAAAGGTAACTAGTTATTTTGAAAAAAGTAAAAACCGTCAATTTTTCAAATCAATATATCTCGGTTATTATGACAGATAAAAAAACTGTTAAAGATAATATTGTAAATAATAATTTATAGTTAACGAGATCCCCATAGAGAACATCTAAAAAAACTCACCCTGTATATAAAATGCAACTTTAATATTTAAGTACAAATAAGTGAAACAAAATTAGTTAATTAACGCTTAATAATAGTATAATGTGATTGATAAATAATTAGTAGGGCACTAACAGCTTTTCATCATATTTTTATATATAGCAGAATGTTTATTTGTAGAAAATTTCTGTGAAACAAATTCAAATGTTTTTTAGTTCTAATCAAGATAGTTCAAAAATATTTCACCACGGATTTCAGCAATTAATTAAATATATAGACAACTTAATTACATTTATAAGCTATTATTATTTCAAATAGAAGTTAAATTAAAGTTTATTAGCAATAAGCAAAAAAATTTCAACATAAATCTATAAAAATTTGAAATAATGTTTATTTATGTTTTACAACTTTTAATTAAATTATGTTTTACTGATTGGAGGATGAGTTAGAGGCCACCCACCCACCCTACATATTATCTTTAACTATGGATCACCTCGCGGTTTGCAATAACTTAAATTACAAACTTTGAAGAAAGGAAAATTGACAAAGTAATTTTTTTTATAAAGAGAATGGTTGCGACCGTTACTACGTGGTAATCCATACTTACACTGAATTATTTTTCAATTCAATCACTACTGATTTCTAAACGAATCATTTTTTTTAAATTTTAGAGCTTCCAATAAAATCTTCAAGATTTAGAAACCGTGTTGAATTAAAAAATATTGAAACCTAGAGAAGAAATTAGTGGAAATTTCTTGAATTCTTGAAAAAGTAAGTCTAGATTTTAGAAAAAAAATCTAAAAAATCTAGGGCATCAAAAAAAGAGAAATTACTGAAAATTTCCTGAACCCTCAACAAAATATTTCTACAAACAAATTTTCTAAAAAGTTCTAGAGCCTCCAGAAAAATCTTTGCAATTTAGTAGATAAGAAGATAACTTTAAAATATGGAGGAGAAATTTCTGGAAATTTCCTGAACCCTTGGAAAAAAAGTTAGGATTTCTAAATGAAAATTTTCTAAAAATTCTAGAGCCTCCTAGAAATTTAAAAGACCATTTGAAAAAATATCTTGAAATAGGGAAGGAAATTACTGAAAATTCTTTAAACTTTTTCGAAAATAAGAAAAGATTCGTAGTGAAAATTTTTCTAAAATATTTTCGACCCTTCAGGAAAAATTCCGCAATTTATGACTTTCTAAATAATTTTATAGCCTCTAGTTCAAACAAAATATTGAATTCTAGAGAAGCAATTACTGAAATTTACTTGAATTATCGTAAAGAAGACGAATTAAAAAACATTTAGAGCAATTATAAATATAAATAAATTTATAAGAAAAAATCTTGGCAATTTATAAGAAAAGGTGAAAAAAAAATTAAGTTATTAGCCATTTTCTAAACTCTAAACTTTTAGAAAAATATTCTAGAAAATCCTAATGCCTCAAAGAAAATCTTTACAATTTAAAAGACGACTTCAAAAAAAAATCTTGAACTCTGAAGAATTAATTGCTAGAAATTTCCTAAACCCTTGAGAAGTAATCTAGATTTCCAGAAGAAAATTCTAAAAGTTCTAGAGCCTCCTCAAACATATTACTAGAAATTTCCTGAACTCTAAAATTTTCTAAAAAAGCCTCCATTTAAATCTTCACAATTTACTGGAAATTCAAATTGGGAGAAAAACTCTTGTTATGTTCCATTTCCGACACGTGTCAGATATCTGAGAATAAAAAAATGGAACATAACAAGAGTTTTTTTAAAAGCAGAACAAGTATCGATTATATTAATGGAAATTTCCTGAATTCTACAAAAAAATCTACATTTCTAGAAAAAAAATCTAAAAACTTCCAATTTAAAAAACAATCTTGATATCTGGAAGAGAAAAAACTGAAAAGTGTCTAGATTTCTAGGAACAGAATTTCTAGAAAAATCTTGGAAGCTATAGATTTTTCTAGTAATTCTGTTCCTAGAAATCTAGAATGAATGAATAAAAGTTACTGGAAATTTCTGAACTCTTAAAAAAAGTCTAAAGTTCTGATAAAGATTTGTTTTTAAATTTTTGAGCCCTGAAGAAAATTCTATAAATATTGAAATGAACTTTCTAAAAAAATCTAGAACTCCCGAATAAGACCTTTGCTAAAAATTCTGTAATATGAAGAAGAAATTACTGTAAACTTATTTAATTAATTTATTTATTTAATTTTACCCAACAGCCAAGGAGGCCAATTACAGAGTAAAATTCGCATAATAATTAAATACAATAACAAAAATACAAATGACAAATGATACACATCAATACATGAAAATAAATTATAATTACTTTACAAAAATTTTCTTGACAAGCAACAACAGATGATTTAAAGGCAGTGAAAGATTAAACTGATTGTATAGATTTAGAAAAAGATTTCCTAATAAATTCTAAATTCCTGAATAATCTAGAACTGTCGAATAAAATATTTGCTAAAAATTCTTGAATTTCGTATATTCCGTATTTTTTGTGTTGTTGTAAAGGCTTTTGCGATCGTTTGCAAATTTGACTCGTCGGGCATCAATATATTTAGATACTTTAAAAATATTTAAGATTGATTGTTGTTCCTCAAAAATTATTTCGATAGATTTCGGCTTAGTACATAACTTCCCAACACAAATTAACCTGCATGATCTATAATAGATGTATGTTTTTTTTTTTAAATGCGGCCAATTTTGTCTATTGTGCCTTCAATGTATGGGATTGATGCTATTGCTGTCGGTAGTTCTTCTTCTAGTTTTTGGGTTTTGTCTTATAACAGCTAACAAAAATACCTTCTATTTTCTTCTTTTCCTACCACAATTTTCACAATTTTATTAGTCTTTACCCTGATACAATCTTTCTTGATGCATTCAGTCACTTTTTTGTTTTTTTGCATCCATTCCTCACACACATCTCTAGTAAATGTCTCGAAGTGTCCTTTCTACTTACATATAATACACATTTTCCATAACTCTTTCCGATACAGTTTTCCTCCCTCTCTGTCCTAATTCACATCTAGCTCTACCCAAAGTGACCTCCTTTTGTATATAGAGCTGAGTGTTATTCAAGTATTCACTCCTTTCAATACATCTCCGCCTTTCATTAATTCTCCTTCGCTTTCTCTTTCACAAAATCCGTTCCGTTTACTTTATGTTGTCACCAAACATTTTCATACATTCTCCTTTACTCTATTTTCCACTTAGATTCTACTTCACATGTGCATGCTTTCCATGCCCCTTTCATCAGTCTCTCCTTATTTAATCCACAAACTCAAACAACTTGCTATTTTCTTCATTACCTCACACTGCAGACTAACTCTATAGGTTTTCTCAAATACTATGTATTATACAGCCCCCAGCAAATGCTCAGAAACTTCAATTGCTCTGTCTATATGCAATAATACACTCTTTTTCTCCATACTTCCACTTAATACATTAAAATCGGTTTTACGCAAGGATTTTATAATTCACATACCACTCAAAAATTGTTAATCATTATCTCCGTTTCTCTCTCATTAAACTTCACGCTTACCTGTAAATTTAAAAATAAATCTTAAATACTTAAATGTCAATTACCCACACTTCCTTTCTAATTGTTTTACTCTTCCCTTCCTTCCTTTATTCCTAAACCCCTCGACCACTTCGTCTACCCTACGTTCACAAAAACTCAGACATTAAAGATTCCCCAATGGCGAATAGTGCTGGTCCCTCATCCAATTGCTGATCCCAACTAACATTGCTTCACTAGTTGCCATTAAATTACATTGTTAATTTATTTAATTCCTTCCTAACTCTTTTCTGAATGCAAATTAAAAATGTAATGTTATATTATAAAATTAAACCTCGAAATTATTTTAAATTAAATTTTGACGTCATGTTATTCATACATAATACCATATTGTATTATTATTACATTGTAATAGTACTTTATTATTTCGTTTATTTCTTGAATTGAGGTATTCGACCTCGAATTAAAAAAAACACGCTAGGTATTCTTAACAATCTTTCCTAATTTCTACATACATGACATATGCAAAATTATGAACTGTTTATTATCACTATCGCATTGTTATTACATTTCTTTTTATTGCGGCGGCCTGGGCCATGAATATTCAACACTGCAGATGCCGTATAGCAGTATATACATTATGAAAATAAGCACTATATGACCTCCTTGTTTATTCTGGACACATATGACAAAGATAAAGTAGATTTATATGTATAAATATATATACAAAATATGGAAAAGAATTTACATTTTATAATGCATGATTATTACAAAAATATGCAGAAGTTTTCAACTAATTAAATTTTAAATTCAAATTAGGAAATTTATTAAATCAATAATTTTATGTGGTCTATTACAAGTGTAGGTATCAATTATTTAAAATATATTATAGGTAGAAAGTACTTATATGAGGGTGTGCCATTAATCAAAACTTGTTTGTGCAAATTTATCCAACTATAATTTATCGTTATATTTGAATATTCTAGCTGGCGGTCATAAGCAAGTCAACTCAAATATTGGACTCACATGCTCCGGCCAGAGAACTTAGTTCGAAACAAAGGCATTGGGTATTAATTATTCCATGCACGGCACCATCTGAGTAACTTGCAACAAGATTATACCCCGATTTTTATGTGAAACGCCGGAGTAGCCAACATAAATCTAATTTAAATGATGCCTCGCAAATTAGAATTTGGAAACAATTTACACAACGTTAATGCAACTGCACATTTTTATTAGATTACACTTGACTTGCTCCTCCTTAAATCTAATTTAGGATAAAATACGCTTAGTCATTTTAAAATTACATCATAGTGCACTCTAAGTATTATAAATAAATAAATATCTTAGCAGTTAAAATATTTAATATAAAGGAATTACAATAATTAGGACTATATACAGTTATACTTCAGAATATCCTATAGATTGTTTTATGTACATAAACTAACTTCAAATATATATCTATATATACAAAAGCTATATTTTAATTGCTACATGTTGAAAAAATATGGTAAAGCTATTAAAAGTATAAAAACCTCCATGATAGAATGGTAGTTTTAGTTATGTAAAAATAATAATCGCATTGTATTTTACAATCCATTATTTTGGATACGTTTGTTTATTTAACTCGCTATTTATACATACATAAAATGTTTTGTTATTTAATAAAATCGATATATTCCTATCTGTTCCCAATAAAACATAAACGGTAAATCCAACTGCCACGATAAATCAGAAATTAACTTTTATTCATCATGAAACGATTCCATTGATCAAACTTGTAATTGGAAAACGATATTGTTATTGAAAAGCTTAATTTATTTATACATTATATTAGAAAGGTCATTATTATAAATGTTCATTATACCTATTATTAAATTTTACAAAAAATCTTACATCTTTATTGAAGTATACTTGAAGTAATGAGTAACGTTATTTTTTTATATTCATCGGCATGAATGTCTAATGAGATATAGTATACATATTTTATGAATATATAATAAATATTTATATGAAATAAATTAACATGTTTATATATTACAATCAA
Source organism: Ontholestes murinus (assembly GCA_963969525.1). Taxonomy (NCBI): domain Eukaryota; kingdom Metazoa; phylum Arthropoda; class Insecta; order Coleoptera; family Staphylinidae; genus Ontholestes; species Ontholestes murinus. Next base: position 58,223,509 of record OZ018396.1, read on the forward strand.
TTTTGCTTTTTATTTTAGCGTAAATGAAAATAAACACATTTTACATAAATATAACGTGTATTTATATAAATATTCCCTTAAAGTATAATTTTTTGTAATATTATAAAATCAATACTAGGAAGAAAGAAAGACTACACAAAATAATTAATTACCCCTTTCACTGAAATCGCATGTTCTTCTCGAGCAAGGCGAATAAAAAACCATTACTCAACAGAATAAGTTCGTGTCAAGATTCGATTAACGGATACCATCCCTTTTAGGTTTAAGTAAACTGCAATTCTGCACATTTAGTCGGTTTTTCTTATCCATTAAATTTCAAACACAAAGGTTCGCCACTAAAATTAAAACGTCTACTGTGTGTCAAAAGACCACAATTTTTATAAAAGAAATTATATTGATATATTCAATTCTCAACCAGAAGAAATACAATGATAATTATGTTAGTAAAAAAAAATGATAATTTTTGTTTCATACAAAATATATAACACAATAATAGATTTTAGATGATTATTGCCTACGTGGCACATTATGATCATATTATAAATTAATCTCTCTAATATGTGTGATCTGGCAGAAATTCTATGTAAATCAGTTGTAATTGTGATATAAAAGAAAGTAAACAAATAAGAGTTGAGAACTTATAAATGACAATAAACAATTGAAAGCTGACAGTCAAATTACTGCTGATAATAGACACATTAATGTCGGTAGATAGCTTTTGTCCATAAGTAATAACTTTCTTATAATTCATACTTAAAAGTTTTCATTTGACTATTACATTTTTATTTGACAAATGACAGTTGGCATTTGGTAATTTCTAATTGACAATTGTGACATAATAAATTTATGATTATTTGCTACTTGTCAAATAATATTAATTTATTAATTTATCGATTCTACTTTATATTAGAGTCATAAAATGTCAATTGACAGTTAATATTTGGTAATTGACTATTAACGATTTATTTGGCAAATAACAGTTGGCATTTGGAAATTTCTAATTGACATAATAAATGTATATTTGACAATAAGCAGTTAATATTGAAAACATGATTTTCAGAAATGTTTAAATAATATTTGAACAACGATAACAATTGTCAGTTGACAAATGATTATTCGCAGTTGCTAAATGACAAATAAAATTTGACAGTTAATAAATCATTCTTAGAAGTTGTTTCCCTATAAGTTAAAGGTTTACAGTTAATAGTAAATAATTGTAATTGGGAACTGACAGTAAACAAATAACAGTTGGAAGTTTAAAAATGATTGTTGAGAATTGACAAAAAAATAGCAGTTGTTATTTCCTAATTACTTACTTCCAATTCACAGTGGATGCTTAAGAGTTAATTGTTTTTAATTAACAAATGATAGTTAGAAATTTATGTATACTAAATGGCAGTTAATTAACTCTTAAGAGTTGTCAATTGACAGTAAACAGTTGGAATTTAATAAATATCTGTTAATAATTGATAATAACAAATGACAGTTGTCTATATATGTCAATTATTAATACCTTCATTAACGGGATTTACCCTATACATTTTAAAAAAAATTGTCTAAACATATTTTTTAGTTTTTTTTTTTAGTTTAAATATATTTTTGAAAAAAAATATTTTAAAAATATTTTTTGGCAATTTTTACATGGTAAGTTATAGTTAATAGTTAATACTTTTACATTAACAGTTGATAATTAGCAGTTGGCCATTAACGTTTAACATTTACAATTAATAAATAAAAGTTGATAAGTGATGCTTGTCAGTTAGTTAATAATTAAAAAAAAAGAGAATGATTGCGACCGTTACTACGTGGTAATCCATACTTACACTGAATTAAAAATTCACTATGTTTTAACCATTTTTCAATTCAGTGTTAATAATTTTTCGTTGTTGATAAATGACGAATGAAAGTTGATAGTTAATAAATGACGTTTAAAAGTGACTACAGAAAACAGCTTATATCAAACAGTTGATAGTTGGCAGCTTATGAATGACAGTAAACAAAGGAGATTTAACAATTGATAAATTACTATTGGTTATGGACAGCTAAAAGATGGTAGCATTTGCCATTTAACCGTTGACTAATGACAGTTGGAAAATAAGAAATGGCAGTTGACATATAGCACGTTATACTTCGCAGATAAAAGTAAATAAAGGATTTGACCAAACATTACCTTTCTTAGCTGATAGATAAGTGTCAGCAGTTAATAAATAGCGATTAGTAATTGTTAAAGTGAATATACTAAACAATCCAAACTAATAATTGAAAGTAAAATAATGGCAGTCGATAGACAAATGACTTCTCGGGTATTTATAAATGAACAATTATTGACTATTATTATTATAAAGTGATAGTTGACAAATAACATTTGCCGGTTAGTGGTTAATAACTGACAGTTAGCAGATGATAATAGGTAATTGATTTTTGACAAATAATTATTTGCAATAGGCAAATGACAGTTGGAATTTATAGTTGATAAATGACGGTTGACAACTTAATACTTAACACTTGACTATTGATATATAGAAGTTAACAAATAATATTTGTTTCTTGGTAAATATTTTCTCATATCTAGAAGTTTGAAATTACAAGTTTTTACAACAGTTGACACGCGAAAGTTGAGAAATGATTAGTTGTAATGACAGTTTGTAATTGTTCGTTGACTAAACATGATAACTCATGGCATCATTTGTCAATTATCAACTGTCATTTATCATGTTTATTCAACGAACAATTACAAACTGTCATTACAACTAATCATTTCTCAACTTTCACGTGTCAACAAATGACAGTTGACAGTTGACAGTTGAAACGCGATTATTGGAAATTAGAAAATGACAATTGGTTGTTAGTTGATATTAAAAAATAGTTGAGCATCACTGTTAGGTATTGACAAATGATAGCCGATAGTTGACCAATGATTCTGTCAGTTAACAAATGAAAGTTGGCATTTGAACATTGATTATTGGAGATTGGAAAATGATAGTTGGTAGTTGTTTTATAATGTTAAAATTATTATACTCGACAGTTAGGTATTGGTAGATGGTAGCTCATAATTAATAAATAATGCTATAAGTTAAAAAATGACAGTTGACAGTTAAAAATGATTATGAGAAAATGGAAAATGTCAGTTGCTAGTTTTTAGTTCGTGTAAAATGTCTAACAGTTAGGTATTGTCAAATGACAGCTCATAATTAACGAATTGTCAGTTGACTATTGACAGTTGACAGTTATAAAGTCGTTATTAAAAATTAGAAACTAATAGTTGATAGATGTTAGTCGATGATTAAAAGTTTACACTTAACTGTTAAATATTAATAAATTATTACTCAAATTTAACAAATGATGCTATTATTACACAAATGACAGTTGTCAGTTAAAATCGGGTTATTTGGAATTAGACAATGACAGTTAGAAGTTGCTAATTGATGTTAAAAAGTTTACACTTGATTGTTAGGTATAAACAAATGGCATCTGATAATTGACAAATGATAATATCAGTTAAAAAATGACAGTTGATAGTTGAAAATTACTATTGAAAATTTAAAAAAATAAAGTTGGTAGCCTTTACTCATTTTTAAAAAGTTAACACTTAATTTTTAGTCATTGACAAATGACAGCTGATAATTGACAAATAATGCTATCAGTTGACAAGTGACAGTTGTCAGTGGAAAATTATTATTGGAAATTATAAAATGAAAGTTGATATTTGTTAGTTGTTTTTAAAAAGTTTACACTTGATTATTAGTTATTGACAAATGACAAATGATGATATCACTTGACAAATGACAGTTGGCGAAAAAATTATTATTGCAAATTATAAAATAAAAGTTGCTGGTTGTTAGTTGTTTTAAAAAGATTACACTTAATTGCTAGGTATTTACAAATGACAACTGATAATTGACAAATTATGCTTTCAATTGACAGTTTCTGTCAAATGGCAGTTGTTAGTTGAAAAAATATTGTTAAAACTTGAAAAATTATACTTCGTAATTATTTTTAATAGAAGTGAACCCAAAATTTCAATAAAGAATTAAACATCATTATAAAAGTTGCAAAAAATAATGACTATCCAATTAATTTAATTAAAGACATTTTGAATAAAAAAACTGAGAAAACTCACGATTAGAGAAAATTATCCAGACGTAAATTAATATCACATAAAAATTATATTTCATTAACATACACAGGACAAGAAAGCCATATTATAAGCTAAATGCTTTCAAAAAAATAATTCAACACCATCAATAAAACATCCAACAGTTTAGGAAAATAAATAAAAAACAATAAAGACAAAACCGAAATTAAAAATCAATGTGGAATCTACATGTTAAACTGCTGTGACTGCCCCAAAATATATGTAGGACAATCTTGGAGGTCTATAATGGATAGGATAGAAGAGCATAAAACATTTTCAATACAAGAGAGAAAAATCAACATTTGCCACACACCGCATCGTAGAACATCATAGATTTGGAGAAGAAAAAATATTACAAAATATTAAGAAAAGAAAGGAAATTGGATGCCCTAGAAATTCATGGAAATTAATAGAAGAAAAGAAACAGGACACACGCTAAATGCACAAACTGAAATGTCAAAATCCCCATTATTAAACTTACCACACCCACTCACAAATGTGTAAATACACAACTGTAGTTTCAGAATGTACCATTCATCGCCTGTAGAAGCCACAGTTTGGCGAAACAATTGTTGCGAAAAATAAAAGCATACTCTTTGAAAGTTAGAACAGTTAATTTAAGATCTGTCTGATTATGAATTGTTTACCATTTAAAGAGATTTTCAAAGATCCAAACAAATAGTAGCCGAATGGCACAAGGTCTGTTGAGTATGGTGGATGGTTCATAAAATCCCATCCAAGCTCCAGCAACTTCTGGTAGGTCACTAAACTTGTCTGTGGTCTCGCGTTGCCATGGTGGTATACAATACTCTTACGATTTTCCAATTCTAACCGCTTTTCGTAGATAGCTTTATATAACGCCTTTGTTATCCCACCAAATAAAAAATAAATAATTTATAAATGTCACACTGACACAAACCGGTAAAATTGTAGAGGTCTTCAAAAATTAGATTTAAATTTGCCAGAAATAGCCAAAATATTACCTCAGTGACTACAATTGCTTTATAAGCATCATTAGCACCTAATATGTGTCATTGAAGAATAGTAGAAACTGTGAACCCCGCCTTCCATAGACCTTGAAAGCGAAGTTCACAGTTTGTGCTGTTCTTCTACTCGACCAATTATACAATTATACTCTAAATTTCAAAGTGATTTATAATTTATGTATGTATTTTTTGTTATTTCTTTAAATGATCTTGTAAAGTAAATAAACTAAATTAAAAGCATAACCTTCTTTTGGTGGATATTTGCTTTCGAAGTGTTTGAAGCGTGTTCGCCGGGCTTTTTTGCATGGCATTGTTGTAAACTATCCATTTCTCATCGCCAATGCCAATACGTTTGGAAAATTGATTGATTGTTTTCACAAGCTCGCAGGCATTTATGCACTTTGTTAAATAAATTGGTTTGAGTTCATGTGGGAACCGAATATTGAGTTTACTAATATATCCTAGCTTGTGGAAATGTCTTTTCACGATCGTCTGACAATTTTTTAATATTTCTACGACCTCTTGAGCCGTGTAGTGGCGTTTTTCTTCGATTAATGCCTTTATTTTTATCGTCTTCAGCTTTAACTGGCCTTCCTAAATGTGGCGCGTTTTTGGTATTAAAATTATCGGAACGGAATTTGGAAAATTTGGAATTCTGGTACTGACATCCTGTTGATCAATCTCTACCCTACACAGTATGTAACTTTTTATGGGCTTACATTGCGTTTTCCCTTTTCTGAAATAAATATCTTGAGCATAGCGATATTCCCCAGTTTGATTTTCCGTCTTTTGACCACTGACTTACTTTCATTAATGAGAATTGCAGTGTCTCCTATTAAATGGTATTTAGGTTGTCATATTTGACAATAAAATGACAATAAAGTAGCCCACCCAATTAAGAATAAACGGGCCAGTAATTGGTAAAATATGCAAATATGTACTTTGGATGTGAATATCCATCACCCAAAGTTATGGGGTCTGAGTGGAAGAACATTGTGAAGTAGGAACTCCGCCTGGAAATCCTGTGAGCAAATTTTTTGTGATTACTTTGCGTATTATTAAATGGCTTTATGTACAGTATTAACAGGGCATTTTAAAGTTTAAATAAACAAACAAATGGGTTATATTAGTTAAAAATACATCAGTTGATCGAAACCAAAATGATTAAGACTCAAACCAATAAATAATTCATTACACTATTACATTTTAGACCTGTATTATTAAATTGAATATCGACTTGGTTTATTCCTGACATTCAATAATTTGTTTATTGTCCATTGCTAATGCTCAGGAGTAATATAACTTTACTGCATGATTACTTAATTGAATTTATTTCTAAAAGACACATATCACATAACTCATTAATTCTTAATCGGCTTGATCATCACCAGAAAACATAATGAAACATAATTGAAGCTTTTGTATAATTTTGCATACTGATAAACTAGGGTTATAAATTGTTCGTTATCCTAGTGTACTTTTAACCTATCCCAATAAATTATTTATTATCCTTGTGTAACTCTGATCCATTCTCATAAATTATTTTTCCCGCTCAATTTAATTCTTTAACATAATCTTGAAGGTCATGTGAGTTTCAAGGTCATTTAAATGCCAAGGTCATTTGAAGATCAAGGAGAAGCACATCCTTTAACCTTAAACTAGCCGATTCTACTACCGATTCACTACCCTTAAGCTCAGAGGAGGTCTTAGAATCGGTTAGTACCCCCTTCTCGTACTCTTCACCTTTCCCACATAGTTATTAATTGCCCCAGCATAGGCTTGACCTAGTATTCGTTACTCAAGCTATTGAGTAATAAAGATAATAATTAAATAATCTTTATTTATCAGAATTAATTGATTAATGGTCGAGGCGTTAACTTCGTGATACATCTTGGAAAATTAAACAAAAACGTTTACTTTACTTAAAAATAAAGTGTGATATCAACAAAGTAAACGTTTTTGTTTAATTGTCAGAATTAAATTTATATTTAAAAATTTATGATAAGAAATAACGAGTATTTCAAACAATTGAATTACCCCTAACACTCTCTTTTCTTTACTGTACAATTCAAAACTGTACGGTCCCACTATTTACAGTTATCTCCGCCAGACTATCTAACATAAACGGGGAATCCTTTGAAACTGTTTCATCTTGTTTGGAAACTATTATTAAGCACGATTAACTGAAATCGAGGAATTGAATTTCGAACGCAGCACGTTAGCTGGGTTTAAAATTTTCAAACGGAACGAATTCCAGTTTTCATTTAATTAACATTTAGTATCAGCGCTAAATGTTCGAAAGAATAAAGAAGTGCACTCAGCACATTTTATCTGTATCGATTAGATTTCATAGACAACGGTTAACATTCGTATTTCGCTCGCTCGGTTCGTGTTAAGAAGCATAAAATACAAAACGGTGTAATTATTTGAATTCGTGAGATTTTTTTCAAAACTACGTTCTCGTTTAGTGTAATTTATGTATCGCGAAAAGAGCCAGCTGCGCCCTCCGTAAGGGTTAATCCGTATATAGCTAACATACAAATTTTACATACTTTATGTTTGCTATTCTTTACCCCCTAATAAATGAGGTGGAATTCTTGAAACGTTAATTATATTTATTTTTAGAAACAATTTATGAAACTTGAATATTTTTTATTATACGATAATTTCAGCTTTGATTGCATTCCAAATATTTACATTGGGCCAATATAAAAGGAAAATTACAGACGGAGGTTGTTAATACCAAACTGTAAAAAAACGCGAGTTATAGTGCAATAAAACCGAGAATATACACGAGCGTAATGGCGAAACTCCCAATTTTATTAAATGAATCTATACAACTTTAAATACGCTTCAATCCGCCGTATAATTTCCCTCGCGAATGCCGCATTTTAAATTTGAATACGATTTTCTGCAAGGATACATCCGAGTATTGAATATGTCTCCCTTCCTCTAATTCAAGCAATTGCAATTTAGGTTCGAAGGAGGGCAGCTTTCTGAGTTATAAGAAGAATTAGTGTTGTGAATTTAAAAATATAAATAAAGAGAGTGGATTTGGTTTTCATCGATACGTGGAGAAGGTGTGTTAATGTGCTACATCAAGTATGAATACCGTACAAAGTACTGGGACTGGACACGGATGCGGTAAAAAGGATGGCCAAGAGGTATTGTTTTTATGTTTACTGCATGCTTTGTTTTCCTTTTCTAGTAAGTAATTTTTCCCATTGCTCGTATTACTCTTTATATATTCCCGTGATGTAAAGTAAACATCTGAGGCAAGGGTCTTTTTCCAGGCGTATTATATTCATTTTTAGGGCATTACGTAAGAGTATATAACGTTAAGTGAAGGTATAGCTTTTATTTTAACGATAAAATATTGTATACGTTAGTTCAGATTATTATTTTAAAATATTTCAAAATAAATTGTATCTTATAATTTAAAAATACGAAATTAGTTAATTAAACTTTAATACATTTTACGATATAATTAAATTGTATCTTGACTATCAAACTATCAAATTGTTTTACATTAAAATAGCATATAGTTGCCCATAAATGATTCATTTATTGTTACATAAAATCCCCTTTTATTTTTCCCATTAAGGCCTTCAAAAGTATGCTGCAGCTCTTACTTTCGATACTTAAATTATTGTTCCCTATCAACAATGCCCACGGATAGGTTTCAACCTATTTTATATTTCATCAGACAGGGAAATGGAGTTTTACATTTGAGTTTTTAAATATCTAGGTAAACTGATAGTCAAGATAATTCCATTAACGTAAATGGCCAAAGCTATCGAAGCGCCCTACAAAACCCAATACCATAAAAGTGCCATCAACTGTCTGAGTGTTGCACTAGTTCACTTTTTGAGTAGATAACCACAGATAAATCATGAGAAACTGCCGACAACACTACATGTGTCCAATAAAAATATAATCTGGTGTCAAAACCACTTCTCTGGGTCGTTGTTGACTCCCCAGAGGAAATGCAAATGTATACATGCTTCTATTTGACACAGTAGCGTGCTTAATTCCTTGAATGTTAGAAGTGTGTCACCCAAAATCCTTTTGAAATGGTGTTTAATTGACTTAACACCTGCTTCCTATAATAACACGAAGTGAGGTAAAAGTACAGGTATAAAATGCTACTGATTTCCTACTTTGGAGAATTCATGTTGCACTTCATCTGTGTTTTCAATGGCGTAAATTTCCTATTTCCTGCAAGTTTCTCGATGCTCTCACAAAAGTTCTGCTGTTGTCACTATAAAATACATATGGCTGTTTCGTCTACTGCTGCCAGGATGTTTTGGTTGCCATATCACTGACAAACTCAATTTAAATGCTCTTTGTAGCCAAGCATATAAATAAAGCTATATAACCTTTATATTTTTTCTATCTTCTTTCTTTTAATTGTGTGGTTCCTGCGTAGTCCATTCCGGCGTAGATAAATGGATGTGATGGTATTACTCTTGCTTTTGGCAGATCTCCTATCAATTATGCAGCTTCGGCTTTATTCCTAATGCATGTAGTATATTTGCGAATGTAGGTTCTCACACGTTGCTTCATATTTCTTCTTCTGTGGGTGCCCTCTCCTTAGATGAATTTGGAAACCATATGTGAACATACTCGTATGATCTCCAAATTCATCTAAGTTCATCGAAATCTTGAGCAAGTTGTATTAGTTTGAGAACATCCCTGATTGCCAACCATTACCGAAGGTTTCGCTTCATATTTGGTATCCAGTATTTTTTTCGTATGTACATATATCATAGTTTCCTCAATTCCTCTGTAATGTAACTTTATGAGCACCCCTGATAATTCGTTTGGATAAATGATGTCTTGCTGGTTTTATAATTGAGTATTTCTGCATACTAGTTAAGGCTTCCTCCTACCTTAAGGATTCCATCTTGATCGATGATCGAAATTAGTTTTTTGATTGAATTTAAATTGGCAATACATTTTCCGTTTCCTAGATTTTTACATTCTTCTATATACTCTTATTGATTAAAAGTCATGGTTAATTTCAAGAGTGTTTTCTCCATCTCTGGTACGGTTAAATGGCCCCGATGATGATTTCCAATTGGGCAACATTATATTAACACTCGTATCATCCGAGAAAATATTGAAACTTGAAATTAATTTTTCTGTATTTGTTTTTACTACGAATCTTTTTGATTGTGTTAATTTCTGGTGTTGTGCTTTCCATTCCCAGCCACCTAGGTCCTTGCCACCTTAAGCTTTATATTCAAGACACAATTTATTTTGTCAATTTCTTTGATTCTATTCCTATCGAGACTGAATCAACGGGGTATTTTGACTTGCTACATGAAGCCAGGAAACGTTAGTTGATAAGCGTTGGATATTGGTAACTCGGTGTACCACAAATGTATCTAGTTTGCTGCCACTTCAACGAATCCAGACTATAGTGATTTTTAAGTATGTGTTGGATGAATATTATGTTTCAAACATGAGTAAACGTTCGTTAAAAGTTTGGCAAGTAGGAGTGTGGCACTCAACTCTAATGGAGAGAACGATATCTTTTTTTTCACAGGAGTAACCTTTAATTTCGCTTGTATCAGAGTGATTACAGGTTTCCCTTTAAATAAGGTTAAGTTTTTTTCTGATGCGTCGCTAAATTCGTTAAGTTATGTTTTATTATTGTACTCATAGATTTCGAGATGTTCTCTGTGCGTTGCTCTGTTGCACTATTTTTGATTTCATGGTGATACTTCTTTGTCATTCCAGCGCTCCAAAGTTGCTGGATTAGTGTCTTTGCTGTTATTATTATTGGAGGAAGCCATCTTAGCGGATCATATTTCTTAGTAATGTCAGATAGTATTACTCTCTTGGCTTTAATTGTCTTTAAGAGTACGGGCGGTTTGAATGTGAATGCGTCTTGGGTTAATTTTAATTCTAGAGATATTTTGTCTGGGCATGAACTCGATGTGGTCTACCATATATTCCGGTAACCACTTCAAAAGGTTGACGTTGTTGCTGGACTATTTTATACATTGAATTATTCTCTTTTAAGGATATTAATAAGGCCAGATTGAATTTCATAGTGCAGATTGTATATACTTGGCTCCGAAAAGCACGTCATCCACGTATGTATCGCTTATTATAATTTGAACCATTTGGTAATTAGTTTGAATAAAACCGATCTTTCATCATAAGCAAGTTGATTTATTGATCAAATTGCTAAATAAGGTGCCTTGGTTGCTTAGGTAACTGTGCAGAGTTGATATTCTCCTATAGACTCTGATGGACTATGTCTCCATAAAATTCGTTGTTAACATTGATCCTCCTCTGCTGTTTGATTTTGCCGATACATATTTTCTATATCTATCATTAAGACGACTTCATGAAGAAGTTGTAGGCACATTTCTTCATTTAAGCTTCGATTGCTTAATGTTTCACGTGATGCATCAAATATCAGCTGGAGCTTCGTTGTAGTACTATCTGTCTTGAATATGGTATGGTACAGTATGTAACATCCTGGAGATCGACTTTTAGGGGTTTTTAATAGAATAATAAGTCCTGGGTAAAGATACCCTTTCTTAAAATTACTGTATTCTTTGTTTAGATGTTAATTTCTTTGCAATTATCATTCTTGTGGAAGAAATTTTGAAACTGCTCTGTCTTTACACTCCGCAGGATTAAGGGGATGTTCGATGAACGGTATCGGTAGGAAAGCCGTGTAGAATCCATCGGACATTCTTGTTGTTGTTACGTTATTATATATCACAAAACTCTTCAGTTATATGTTACACTGCCTTCGGCTGTTGGGACTGCAACCTCCATTTTCCAGAATTGTGTCTTTTCTTGATCATCACCAGATTGTTGGCAAACTATTTCCGTAGCTGTTTTTTCAACTTCTGGTGTTTCACTTTCGTTTTATTGTTTGGTTCAAAGTGCTGGTTGTAAATTATGAAACTGTTGATAACACAACAATCAAAAAAAAGTTTTCTCCGCCAAAAAGACAACATGTGGACAATTCTCTTATCCTTCCATGCTAAGGCAGTTAGGTCTTGAATTGTATATGCTTTTACTTGATGAGTTTTCAACTTCATTAGTTGAAACTTCATCTGATATTATCCATTCAAACCCAAGGAAGAATCTATTATATTTTTTCATACCCTCCAGTAGGATTTGACTGTGTTGGTGCGTTTGGAGTAGAATGTCAAGTTTTCTTTGGCAGTTGAATGCGTCGTCGGCCAGACCAATTTCTTTAAACTGGTCCTTAAATTAGTATGCGATTGTATATGCTAGTTGTTGGCTAGCGATCCTTGGAAAAACGTATAATTGTGTTAGTAGCTTCAAATCATTACTTTTGTGTGGATGTAGGACAGCCTCTAGTATTGAACTGGAAATCTGGCCTTTGTAAACTTTTTGATTCTGTAATCCTAGTATTTATACTGCTTGTTCCGTGATGAACGAGCATTTATTTATTTAAACTTTATAACATCCTGTTAGAACTACATGTAACCATACCATAACGATACAAAGGAATCACAAAAATTTTGCTCACAAAACTTACAGATGGAGTTGACATTTGTATTCTTCCACATATAATAACTTATGAATATTGGTATAGTAGCACTCGTGCAGTAAATAGAGAGCCTATGCTTGTTATTATATTAACTAGAACTGTAGGTAAAAAAATTTCAATTCCCAGAATCTTTGGTACGTATGACTTAGTGGAATAGCCTAGTTATGATTGTTTTTGTTGTCCTTGCCACCTTTGAATAAATTTATATTTTCCTGAGCGACGCTGATTATTATGCAGTAATGTGTAATTATTATTACAATACTCGCATCTTTATTGTCTGGAGCAGGGCTGTATACTCGGGTGATTTAAGCAATTTTTACACAGTATTCTTTCTCTGATAATCTTGTTTCTCTCTTGTGCACTATATGCAAGGAAAGTAGGACAATGTTGGACATCATGGTCTCTAATAGATTCTACACTGTTAATGGTTTTTTAACATTCCGTTGAGGAGTATTAGTAGATTATATTCTAAGAACAGAAATCGTTTTTTTTTAGAAATATCAGAACTTCGAACATCTCGAGTAGTTCATGGAAAGACTCCAAGGTCTGATCGAAGATTTTCTTCATGTCATTTCCCAATCTTCTAATGGTGATTCTGCTGACGAATGGATCCCAAATATCGATGTCGTAACCTACGTTTTAGCTGAATTACAGACATTCCATTGTTATGTCATGTAACTGTATAAGCTGTGCGGGAGAATTCACATGAGTTACTATCCGTGTAACAGTTATTTAAATTTCCTCTCATTTGCGTCCGAAAATTTAGTTCTTGTAATATTTGTATATTTATAAGTCTTGACTGACTTGATAGATACATCACCGTGACAATTACTTTTCCTTCAAATCGAAGATTCCAAATTATAAAATAACTCCTCGTATATTCCGTGATTGACAAGAATATAGAATCCTCATGCGACGCTATTAAAGAGTTGATTGAATCTATTAATACACTTGTCGATTCGACGTTTTAATTGATTATTATTATTCTTTCTTCCCATTAATAGTATATTGTTCAACGAGTGACGAAAGTAACATTTTTTTAAGCGAGAGAACAGTTTACCAAACGAGGCGAAGCCGAGTTTGGTAATGTTCGCGAGCTTAAAAAAATGCTTTCGACGAGTTAAACACTATACTTTTTCTACTACCTTACCTATGATACTAACAAACTTTTATTATATAAACAAATACTTTATTTTGAATTAAAAATTACAAAACTACTGATCTTATTTAAATTACTTACCGACAACTTTGCAAAATATGCAAACAGCACAGTGAATATGAATTTACGCGATTATCTGCCTTAAATTCCATGAATTTTGCATATATTTTTTCATACCTCTTTTTCGATTTTTCTGATAATAAATCCACATAGGTTTTCTCAGCTTGATTTACTATTTCTGGTGCAGTATTGGAAAGATCTACATCACTTACTGAATCAGAAATCATGATATGATGAAGTTACGAACAGTACAAATTCAAAAACTGACGTTTAATAATGACACGATATAGTGACAGCAGGCAACTAGACGGAGGTGAAAATTTGTAGGTAACTTTCGTCCCTAGTGACGAAAGTTAGCGTTATGGGATTTTCTCTCACTAGTGACGGAACTCAAATTTTCGCTGGAGTATTCGGTGACGAAAATTGTCTTTTTATAAAGGGTAGTAGAAAAAGTTCTTTTCTATCTTTCAGTAGATTTTTTCCATGACAAAACTCGCCAATGGAAAAAATAATCTTAAACGAGCTGTATTATTCTTTATCCTTTATTATAACTTTGCTATCCTTACTTAAAACATATTTACGAAAGAATGCATAAATTAATGATACACGTACAACAAATTTAGACAGCAAGAATTACGGGCAGAGTTCACTGATTTCCAATGATCTTCTACTCAAACCCATATCCATCCACTATCCAGTAAAACATGCTGACAACTTCTGAATTCTTTATTTATAATGTATTTAGGCAAATACGCTGTTTTTGTCCCTTTTTGGGAAGTTTTATGACATTATTAATTGTGACATATTCTTGAAGATACTTGCATTGTAGTTTTTTGCATTCAGTGCAGTGATTCTACATAATGGTCAGTGGTTTTAATGTTAACAGACACATTTTAGGTTTTACCGTTAAGGATTTTAAAGACTGTAGTACCAAAGTTACAATTTACGTAATATTATAAAAACATCTTGATTGACAAAAACACTTGAATTTGTTTCACTGTTTCTCTCCGACTGGTTTCGATCGTTGGTTGTTCTCACAGAATATGAAGGTACGAAGAACAAGTATAAAAAAATGATGGTAATGTTACTTATTTCACAAAATTCTTTTTTAAAGATTTAACTTGAGTAATGATAAATCTTGAAGATAAAACCGTAATGTATTCCCAAAATTTTTAGAGACCTAGAACGAAATTAAGAAATATTTGAAATCTTCAGAATGGAATTTTAAAGACAAAAAAATGAAAATAAAATAAAGAAAGTTCTAAAGATGAAACTATAATTTATTTAAAATCTTCATCTTTCCAGAGAAAACAAAATATTAATGAGAAAGGATCAGAAAATAAAAGAAATATTCCTTTACCAAGATTATCTCTTAGATATTAAGAAGAAAAATAAGCAAACTTTAATGAATAACATAAGAAGAGAATAATTAATTAGAAAGTAATTTTTTAGTGATGAAGAAAAAAAATACCAAAAAAATCTGTTTATACTGTAGTATGATATGAAAAAAAAATATGATACATCATTTTTTCAAGATACCCAAAAAAATATAAAAGCTAAAGATGGAGTTTATAAAGCAGCAAAAATAAGGATCCAAATGAATATAGTACTGTCCTTTTCCAAAATTCTTTTTAAGAGAAGGAAAACAAAATTGAAAAGTCTTGAGGATAAAAATTTGAATTGTGTAGTTATACTACACTGTTCGTAGTAGTATAGTGCTATCAAATTGTATTGGCATTAGGAAAATGAAGATAAATTAAGAAATCGCACTGTTCTTCATCACCCTATGTGTTATTATAGTTTATTGTATTTTATTACCACACTATTGCTGTTAAAACAAATCATTATCATTAACTAAGACAATGTTTTATCTTTACCTCATTTATGTTATCTTTTATATAATGTAATTTAATTCTAAATAAAACGAATTGTTGCCACATTGCTGTGCACGAGTATTGTATAAATCTTGCATTGTTATTTTATACTATGTTTATGAATAACTGCTTACAGTTGAGATGCGTACACGTGCATGTAATTCGCTGAAGCAACTTATTTTTGTATGTAAATGATGTAACTAAAACCAGCTGAAAAGCTATGAAATCAGTATGAGGCATATATTCAACCCTACTGTGAAAATACAGGACACATCTAAATAACATTAGCATAATTTATATTGTATTTGCATATATTTATTTCATGGTAATGTAAATAAAAGTTATTGTTATTTTTCATCTAATATTTTACAACTGAATTAATTATTTCTAAAGCAAACAACGCTATAAAGTGGGTGCTGTATCTCTTTGAATAAGATGTAACGTTAATATTAGCACTGTACTGATCTACTAATACTCCGAGTACACGAATCGCCTCAGGAATACATTTAATATGCACTGTGACGTATTGTACGTTCCATTGTAATGCAATATCAATTCACTTAAATGTATTTATATTTAATAAAAATATTATCAATAATTCTAAATAATCATTTCACTAAGTTTACTTTCAATTTATATAAAATAGCTTTTTTAGTTTGGCACTAAAAATTGTCATATCGTGACGAAAATTGTTTTCTTTTGCTTTTCAAGCAAAGTTCTTATCAGTAATTTAAATAAACAAATTTGTTTAATTATTTTATAATATAAAGTTAATTATTCACACCCCATATTTTAATAACAAAAACAATAATATTTTAATTTAATTATAAGGCATCAATAACAATTTAAAATGTTTCCAATTATATATCTTTTCTACTGCAACTAGAAGACGCTCAAATTTTTATTGTAACAATACTGTATGTATGAATTTATAGAATTTAAATATATTGAAATAAACGTTGTTTATAATCAATTTATTTTAGTTTAACGTAGAGACTCTTTCAGTACATTTAAATCGATTGCAATTACTTTATTCTATGTACTCAATTACTTCTTCATGTGTACACGTTTTACACTCGATACGAATGAATGTTCCCGATATTGGGAGAGCATACTCACAGTGCTCGACTTGATAAATTCTAGTTTACGATGTAATCCCAAGGGATAGAGACAGACGTCCTCGGATGTAGTATTGCCGATACCGGCGATATTTAAGGTAAATCAGGATATCACCCGGTTAATTCGAACCAGGGTATGTGTTTCGACAATTTGGCCATACTGGAGCTAATCAAATCTCTAAGCTCAATTTAAATTAACATCGACCGTGCTGGGGCTTCATTTACCAGAATTCCCGTTTAATTGAATTATCGGCGACCTTTTGTGTATTCTTTGCACAATTTAGTGAACTTATTCACGTAATACTCGCCGAGAAACGCTTCGACTTCCTTGCATTCGTCGAATTAAAAAGGAAATACCATGGAATGGAGTTATTTAAATTTAATTAACACGTTCATTACATAAAATTTTCTGGTGTTGTATCAAATCTCAAATCCGTTTGTATTATAAGCTTTTTTTGTAAGCAGGTAATTATTTATATTTTTAATACACGTATATTTATGAAGTTATTTAAAAATGAAGGTGATTATGTGCTAGTCTATTATATATTTATACTTTAAAATTAAAATTTATACTTACATTTACTGATAGTAGTAAATATATGGTCAATGGTTTACAATTTTTAATATTTTTTATCAATCCAGATTTGGATAGTAATATAAAATTAATGAATATACAGGGTGTCCCGTTAATTCGGGGAAATGGCTAGACTATAGATTCCTGAGGTCAAAATATGACGACTTAACGCAACTTATCTATATCCAAAAATTTACGGTTAAGCCGGAATTTAGCTTCAAAGTTTCAAAAAATTTTATTTCTTTTGTTTATAACAATTGAACGCTTTATTTGATTTGAATGAAATTTATTTTTAATAACTACCATAATATAATACATCATTTCAGTTATTATGACTATTATTGGTTAACAAGAAGTACAAGAAACAGTAGTACCACGACTTAAAAACTCAAATATTTTTTATTGGTGGATCTAATAAAAACTAAAAAAATACTACTTGAAAGACAATTTAATTTAAAAACTTTTTTATCTCTTAATAATATTTGATATATTTTACGGTTTTCCCACAAAAAAATAAAATATATATTTCTTATCTAGTAAAAACAAAATCAAGTTTTTCATCGAATCGAAAAATAAAGTTTTTCGTGGCCGTCTTTGTTTAAAAAATGTAAATTATGTATAATAATAACTATTTAGTGTCTTTTAACAATTAATTTTTAACTTTATTATAGTTCATAAATATTCATATTTGGAACAAACAGATATCTTGTTTGTATTAGGATTTTGCAAAGAAAATTGTTTGAAAAGTGTTAGATGTTGTTTTGATTTATTTTATTAATTGATATTATTTAATTTTAATTCAATAGAGTAAGTTTATTTACTTATTAATGAGTGCATAATGAGTATACTATATTCATATTTTATTTTTTTAAGCAAAAACCGTACAAGATATCAAAAACTGGCAAGAGTCAAAAAAGTTTTTAAATCTAATGCCCTTTCAAGTAGATTTTTTTGGATTTTATTAGATGCACCAATAAAAAAAATTCAGTTTTAAAGTGGTGGTATTACTGTTTTTTATACTTCCTGTCAATCACTAATGCCAACAATAACTGAAATGATGTATGATATTATGTTACTTATTAATAATAAGTTTCATTCAAATCAAATAAAGCGTTCAATTGTTATAAACAAAAGAAATAAAAAAATTTGAAACTTTGAAGCCAAATTCCGGCTTAACCGTAAATTTTTGGTTATAGATAAGTTGCGTTAAATCGTCATATTTTGACCCCAGGAATCTATGTTCTAGCCATTTCCCCGCATTAACGGGACACCCTGTATATATTATACTACTGATAATTTCTTTATACATATAAAACATGTTAAAACGGTTGAACCACTGACTGACCACTTCTTCAGTTATAATAAAGTATCCAAAAATTATAATATAAATTAAATATTTACTAGAAAGTGTTCCTATCGAGAATTCTTTATACTTACACATAATAATAAGAATGCTGAAACTATTTATAATAATTTTTCAATAGCGAAAGTTATACAACTCTCTTGCACACTCTTGAAAGATCTAAATCTAATTATTATTAACGTTTACCGACCCTCAAGCAGACGTGTATCTTTATTTTTATATAATTTCATTAAGTTACTATCATTAATTATTATAATTATTGGAGGTGATTTTAATATAAATTTTAACTATAATTCATTGAATATAAAATTTCTTGTAATCACTTTCCTCACAGCGATTACAAGTTATTTTGTATTGCATCATCTTCACGTAGCTCATCAATCAACATTATTAGTATCATTGGATACTCGTAATGTATATAATTTCTTTAAGCATTTTGGTTTAAACGCCATAGTTGTCTTTAATAGTAGATAACATCTGCAGTAATATGGATACTTTAACTGTTACCCCCTTAAATACTGGACTAACCGACCATGTAGATCTAGAAGTTTAAGTGAAAATAACTTCTACAAATAATGATACGACAACATTTGAGCGAAAGCCGATTACAAATATACGAAAATTCGAACTTTTTTTTACTTCCTGACTTATCTTTTATCTGTAGTGGTTCTGTAATTCACAAATCTAACTTATATATCTTATATATCAATCATTTACACGCAGCTATAATTATTTCCACCTGGACAGCAAACTATCTTTTAATGTTCACAATGCTGAAAGTATAAAATAATTATTAAATATTTATTTTCATTAAGGCTACTCCACTAAAAAGTTTCTTCTAATAATATTTTTACAGTTATTAAATTAATGCATAATTAAAAATAAATGGTGGAGGCGCCGGGATGATTATTACTTTTGATTTTTAATTTATATATTATTTATATATAATTTATTTTAAAGTGGATTGTGTGAAATTTTAGGTTGGTAAGTATAAAAAGTAAACATAACACAATACTAAATTAGTAAAGTAAGTAAATTTACTTCAAATCATGAGATTAATAAATATGTAATCAATTTAACAGTACGTAATTTCTGGGATATATTACATGAAATCCGAGAATATATTATGTTGCTCTACATCCTCCTAAGTTTTAATATAATGGTATTATCAAAAGCAAAAATTAAACTTTGATTACAATTTAATTTTCAAATATATGTATAATCTATTTCGTAGATTATAATTTTATAAATATCATTTTATTCACTTTTTATTAGTACGTGTTTGTAATATCACATAATATTTACAATAATTCATAAAATATTTTTATAATGTTTATAAAAACAAAACAAAACTGATTAAACTACTTGTGATAATAATAATTACTATATAAATTTTATTTAATAAAATGATGCTATAAATTAGATGATCATTTAATCAAAAGATACAATTAATAGTAAAAGGTGTAGGTGTTTATATTGACAATAAAATCAACTGGAAAAGTTATAAACTTAAAGCAGAGAAGAAACTAAATTCTGTATCTGATTGGTACTACAATGCTATCGTTGATAGTAGTATACGATATTGTATATTTCAAAAAAAAGCAGATAGCATAATATATGGTTTAAATATATTAACTGATGAGGCTGCTATATGTTTCATATTCACTTGGTTGTTGAAGTAAACACACATAAATTTTTAAAATAATTTATTATTGCTTTTCAATTGTTTCACCACACTGTGGCTCCTTTTAAAGATTAATGTTTAATAGCAGTGACAGATTAATGTCCGTTTGGTCATTCAACAGAAGGCATATGTGTTTTCTTTTATTAATTTCTAAGTTTTCTAGTAAGTTTAGTTTCTTGCTTTTTCTATCTTGGTGTAATATTTTGAATTCTTCGTTGAAATAATGTCCTTCTTCTAGCAGGTGGTTGGCATATGTGGATTTCCTTTTGTTGTTGATGTATGCAGTACGATTTTCTTTGATTCTGTCAATAAATGCTCGTCCTGTTTGACCGACGTATGTTTTGGGGTAGTCTCCGTAAGTCAAAATATATACTCCAGAACGTTTTGCTTTGATTTTATGGTATTTATTAATTAAAATAAGCACTAAAAACCTTTCTTCAAGAATTTATTTAAATTCACCGATATACAGGAACCGCTATAAGTAATCCTATATCTCCTTTTTTAATTTATTTATTTATTTATTTACATCGGCCTTCTTTCTTAGAAAAATACATTTATAAATTAACTACAAAATATACATAAAATTTTGGCCGAAAGAAGCACGGGCGGAGTTTACAATGACAAATTATGTTCTTCCACTCAAACCCTTCTTGCACCATGATGTTGGGAAGGCGACAATCCTCGTCCACATCCTGAAGCTTTTATCTTGCGCTTAATATCACTTTTTGTATCCACTTTTGAGGAGGAACTTTTAGCAGTTAATGTCAGCATGACAGATAAAAACTTGAATTTTGAAAACAACGCAAAACATTCATTAACAGAATTTCCTGACGTTTGCTTTAGATACGTTGGTGACGTTTTCGCTATAGTTAACTCTGATTTCTAAATTAACTCCTTTGTTACATCCCTCAATAATTTCCACGACAGCTTGAATTTTATGTACCAAACAGGAGAGAATAACTCCTTACCATTTTTAGATCTTCTTATTTTACGTAACAATAATAAACTAGAATTTGACATTTATCGAAAACCCACCCACACCTTTAATTCAACGTCATACTAAACATCGCAACCAGTCATCGAGCAAAATAATGCTACTATGCAAATAAGTAGTAATTGGAAGGAGCCAACTCTGGTGAGTAAGCCGCATGCAAAAGTATTTTCCAACTAAACGTCTCAATAATAATTTTTTTTTTTTTAATAATAATGTGTCTTTATTTTCAAAGTGTCAAAAATTTGTACAAAGTGAAAATTGCGTCAGGTTACTTAATACTAGTTGTATATACAATTAATTACAAAGTAGAAATTACAATAAATTCCTTAAGTATACATATTATACATTCAACTTACAAACTACTTATTTATTAAATTTAAAAAATATATAGTTTATAATACGTCTTGGAGCGAATATGGTTCCTTCTCAATTAGGTAATTAACTAAGGATATTTTGAATCCTTTCAAATTATTTTTTAATTTTTTTATATGCTCCGGGAGAGAATTAAAGAGCTTAATTGCCGAATAATGTACTCCATCTTCTGTGATTTTTCTTTTATGTCGCGGAAAAATGTAGTTGTTAGTTCTGGTTTTGTATGTGTTTAATTTGTTGTCACCTCCCTTAGCGTGTTTGTGATAAAATAATATGGTTTCCATCGTGTACATTCCATAGAAGGTGAGGATGTTATTTGACCTGAATACCCCGCGACATGATTCTCTGGTTTTTAAACCATATATGATGCGAAGTGCTTTTTTCTGTAGTGTGAAAATTGCCTTAGCGTATGACTTCTTTCCCCAAAATATTATGCCATATCTCATTATGCTTTCAAAGTTGGCGTTGTATGCTGTTTTCACCACCGATTTGTTTAAATACTTTGAAAGCTCTCTAAGTGAGTATAGAACTGACCTGAGCTTACTTTCAGTTTTCTGAATATGATTTTTCCAGTTTATTCTGTTGTCTATGTGAACCCCTAAAAATTTAGCCGACTCGGATATGTTGATTTCTTGGTCGTCTAAATTTATGGTTTCGATTTCGTGTGTGTTTTTAGATGAACTGAAGAGCAGGGCGTTGGTTTTTTGGTTGTTAATTAATAATTTGTTTTTTTCAAACCATTTTTGTATTCGGGAAAATACCAAGTTTGTATCGGTTAACAACGCATTGATGTCTTTACCTGCAACAAGTACATTTGTGTCGTCTGCATAGTTAACAATCGTTTTATTATCAGATTTTATTTCGAGATTTAGGTCGTTGATGAACAATAAGAAGAGAATTGGTGCTGTTAAACTTCCTTGGGGCAGCCCGGTAGTTATTTCAGCTGGTTCAGATTGAGCCGCAATACCGTCCACATCAATAACCACCCGCTGGTTTCGATTGCTCAAGTACGACCTGAACCAGTTTAGGGCGTTACCTCTAATGCCATTTTTTTCGAGCTTGTACAGCAAAATTTTATGATCGACACAATCATAGGCTTTTGTGAGATCGATAAATATACCTATGATCGTTTCCCTGTTTTCTGTCTGCGATATAATATTTTCTATGAAATCATAAATTGCCGTAGACGTGGATTTCCCTTTGCGATATCCATGCTGTGTATTGCTAATAGTGTTGCATTTGTTAAAAAATGTATTCATTCTACTGATCATAGTTTGTTCAAAGATTTTTGAAAATACGGGTAAAAGGCTAATTGGTCTATAGTTTTCAACATTTTTTGTATTTCCTTTTTTAAATATAGGTTTTATGATCGCAGTTTTTAATTTGTCAGGGAATATTCCATGTTCCAGTGAATTATTTATTATATACGTTAGGGGCTTTATTATTTCTAGTACACAATGTTTGATCACTATACTGGGAATGTTGTCATAGCCACAGGAAAGGGTGTTTTTTAGTTTGCTGATTAAATTATAGCATTCAGATTCAGTTATAGGATTGATAAAGATACTATTAGTGTTGGGTGGAATATTGTCGGAGTAATCGATACGTGTGTTATTTTTTGTTATTTCGTCAATGGCATTTTTATAATATATGTTAAATTTAGATGCTACTTCTTTAGCTGTGCCCGGTACATCTATTTTTGAGATATTCTTTTGCTTTCCTCTGATATTGTTAATGATATTCCAGACACATTTGCCTGTATTATTTGAATTTTGAATTTGAGAGGAATAGTAAATTGCACGATTTTGAGTTAGTAGTTTATTATACTTCTTTTTTGTTTCATTGTATTTGTCGAGATAATTGTTATTATGGCGAGACACTACATATAATATGTCCAATTCATTTTTGCAAAGTTTTAATTCTTCAGATGAGTTTATTTTGTGACTTTTTCTTTTCTTTATGAATGTATTTTGTTCTGGGAAATATTTATTTACAATATTGTTGATAATGTTACTAAACACGTTCCACTGCTCATTGACGTTATTTTCAGCAATAGTGTAAATATAACTCCAATCAACTGACATCAATTCTAATCTAGATTGTTCCATGCTTTTTTTATTATATACTCTTTTTGACCTTTTGAGACAATGGTGTTTAGTTTCTGTTATTAATTGGATCTTTTGTGCCAAATGATCAGATACATGCATGTTTATAATTTCTTTTTCACAGTGACTGTTTTGGTTTATAAATATGTTATCAATACATGTCATTGATTTGTTTGTGACTCTAGTGGGTTCACTAAAATGTTTTATGAAGCCGTATTCTTTTAATGAATTAATCAATTCTCGACTCTGTTGGGTTTCAATTAACGTGTTAATGTTAAAATCACCTGCAATTATAGTTGTTTTGTTCTCATTATGTAATGTTATTAACAATCGCTCAAATAAACTGAAAAATGGTGATGTGGCCATCATAGTACTTTCCCTATATTTTTCTCGAAAACTATGAGGTTTACGTAGAAATCTTATTCTTAATAATTTGTGCACTTTTGAATTCTCTACAATTATTTGTTATATAACTTTCATGTTGCTTCAATAGTTTATTAGCAATTGGCAAAAAATATCAAAAATTTCAATTTTTATTTTTTTTCTCGAAAGTTAAGAATTTTATGAAAAACATGTTCAAATAAAACTTGTTCAGTTTCTCATTCTCTTCAACTTTTGTTTGAAAAGTTTTGTAATATTTTTCATATTAAAAAAAATATCGGAAAAAAACAAAAAACGCTTCGAGTAAACACCCACTTCCGGTTTATGAATGTTTACCAAAAGCTTTTCAGTTCCAGTTTTTAACGATCAAACCTTACGTTTAAAGTTTCATCTCGATCGGATCATTCGTTTTTGAGATACAGCACCCACGGACAGACAGACAGACAGACAGACAGACACACACACAGACACAATTTTTTTTTTCCAGAAATTAGTTTAATGGACTCAGGGGACCTCAAAACGGATATTTCCGCAAAAAAAATTTTCAAAAAAAAATCACGATCACAATACTTCCCCTATATACTTCGTATATAGGGAAAGTAAAAAATCATCTATACATACGTTCGGTGGTTTGTACACAACGACTACAATTATACTACTTACGTTAAAGGCAATATTCACACCAGCACATTCACATATATATGGTTTACTCATACTGCGGATGTAATTAAGTTCTTGATAAATCAGACCTTCTCTTATATAGATTCCCACTCCACCATGTTGGTTATATTTTCTACAAAATGCGGTAGCCAGGGTATAATTATTGAGCTTAATTGCGTTTAATTGTTCTTCGTTTTTCCAATGTTCCGTTAGGCAAAGGATGTCACAGTTGTTGTTATTTATTTCTTCAGCAAGCGTTTCACTGCAGTTTCCAATTGATTGAATGTTTTGATGAATGATTGTTAATTTTGATGTGCATTGGTCGTCTGGTTTAATGCATGGTGATGTCGATCGTGTTTTTTCTGAAGGTGGAATAAAAAAGGATCGATGTAAGCATTTTTTGGCCATAATTCGGGTTTTAATACCTCGTTAGCATTATCCGAGGGTACCGAAATTTTAAAAGATGAATATTCCTGTGGGTGTCTGGAATTCATTTTCTCGCACTTTACACCTTTAACTTTATTCTTTGTTAAATATTTAATTATGTCATCTTCGTTCAAGGCTGGGTCCAATTTACACACGTGGTAGTGAGAGTATTTGATGCTGCTTTTTATTTCGCATATTTCTTCATTGGTCCCTTGGATTCTGGAGCGTTTAGCTTTGTTTCTTCGCTGTGATTTCACTTGCCACTCATTACTCTTGTCTTGCGTTATATCTGAGCATTTTATTTCATCAATTTCTGATGTTTTATCGCTTTCAGAGTTGCTTAGCGTTTTTGCGTCCGATTGTGTTTTATTTTTATTTGTTTGTTTGACTGCATTTGCATAAACTGCTGTTGTTTTTGTCAAGGCTTCTTGGTTTTTTTCCACTTCTTTGTTTTGCTTGAGACTGTTCACTTCTGCTTTTAAACTTTTTAGTTCATTTTTTAAATCACTAATTTCACTGTATAAAGTCCTGGTTTGAGATTCTACACACTTTTTTATAATATTTTCGAATTCCGCACTTTTTAGAAATGTCAATATTTCTTCCCCGCGGCTGCGGAGTTCTGGGGCCATTTTAGGGATTTTTTTTATGACGGTAGCGCGAGGGTTAGGCACGTCCGTACCCTTCGACGGTCAGTACTACTTATCGTTTCCTTGACCAGTTTTGCTGTATTTGATGGTGAATTATCATGAAGCAAAATCACTTTGTGATACCTTTTTTGATATTCTGGTCGTTTTTCAAGCAAAGCTTGATTCAAACCGATCATTTGTTGTCGGTAGCGTTCAGTATTAACGGTTTCGCTAGGTTTTAGCAGCTTATAATAGATCACACCCTTGCGATCCCACCAAACTATGCTCTGTATCTTCCGTCCATAGAGATTTGGTCTTGCAGTCAATGTCGATGGTTTGCCTGGAGTTACCCATAATCTTTTACGCTTAAGATTCTCAAAATATATCCACTTTTCATCGCAAGTCACAATTCGATTAAGAAATTACTTTCTTTTGTACCTGGCAAGCAGCATTTTGGAAGTGGTTTTTCGGTTTTCCTGCTGTCTTTCAATCAGTTCATGTGGAACCCATTTTCTCATCTTTTGAATCTTGCCCATGGTTTTCAAACATATGGAGACGACTTCTTGTGTCACATTTAATTGATCCGCGAGTTGTTGTTGCATTTGAGCGTCATCCTCACACAACAATGCTTGCAATTCACTGTCTTAATACTTTTTCGGTGGTCTTCCACGTTCTTCGTTTTTCACGTCAAAATCACCACTTTTGAATTTTTTAAACCACTCAAAGTACTGTGATTTACTAAGAGCATGCTCATCGTAAGCTTCGACAAGCATTCGATGCGATTCTACAGTCGTTTTCTTTAATTGGTAACAGAAAATCAATCCGCAAATCGTAGTTTCCAGGCACAAAATTAAACATGTTCAAAGCTATTAAAAACTATGCTGTTATATGAAACTTGTATTGTTGTGAGTTAAAAATCTTTGTCAGAGATGTCAACAAGAAAATGGCGCCAATGACGCGGTTTGACGGTAACTACATTGACAGCTAGGGACATTTATATTTATAGACCTGGTATGTACCATACTATTATATGCAGCTATTTTATGAGGTGCTGGGTGAATTGTGTATAGCTGTGTCTTTATGAATGACTGTAGCTGTTAGTCGAAACTATAGTCACGTGTAATTTTTAAATGAAGTGGTAAAACAAAGTCATCGTGACTTCTTCTTCATTATACTGATTTGAGTTCGCTTATCATTAATATATGCTTCAATTTATATAGGACAAGTATATTTTATTAAATTTGTTTGTAATTTGTAAGGCTAGAAATGATGATACTTCAGTGAGTAATAGTGTTAACATTATTAGTGAGGGTAAATACTTATGAATAAACATGGTTATTGTGGAATTAATTAAAGACTGTTTTGGAATAGTTTATGATTAAGTTAATTCGTTTACACTATATATAAAACTGACTTAACTTTAATTAATTATTTAATGTATTATTATGTGTGTTTGCATCTGGCCCGCTTACAACAATTAATGTATCAACCGCAAAATATAGAAACATAAGACTTAGACATATCAAATGTCAGACAAGTAGTTTTATATAATATAAAGAGAAGTGAAGCTGCCACACATCCCTGTGGAGCTAGTGAGTTATTATAAGAGTCCAATATTGCAGTATTTAACTTTACAACAATTTTCTTTTGAATAAGGTAGAATTTGAACGAGTCATTTAATAAATAACGAAGTCCTATCGCATTTAGCTTATGTAATAAAAATAAAAAATCAAGGTTATCAAGGGTTTCTGATATGCTTGACATTAATTGAAATATATTTTCCAAAATGGTTAGATAATTCTTTTATATCTGTAATCTCTAAATTATTCGGTATGATTACTGATGAAGGTTTGAAATAAATTACACTTGGTTTGTTTCACGTCTTTCCTCTATTTACTTGACTAGTTTTGCCTTCTAAGGCATTATTAAGAATAAGTTAGAAATGAAACTGGCAGGTTTATGTATAATCAGTCAATGTCTTTTGTAACTCACTCTTGATAATGCCTTAAACAGCGAAACTTGTCGAGTAAAGAGAAATAGTCTGAGAAAAACATTAGTAATAGTTCAATATGTTTCACCAAGTGATAAGTGAGCAAGTTATTCAAGAAATAGACTTATGAAAATTATTTACTATTTTCTAGAACTTTTGGTCTGTTTGTTAATAATAGTCTATGTATTCTTATCATATTTAAACAGATGATATTAAATTCCAGTAATAATGTTTTTTTTTGTTGGGCGGGATTATGCATGCAGTAGCTTTTATTTTTCAAATGCACAATTATGTTTAGAACAATTAATTATATATATATATTGTGTCAACATGACATTAAGATCATAATAGAGATTTATTGTTTTAATAAGATGATTATTATTAATTATATTATTATTTAACTTTCGTAAATCTATTTTATTTTAAATGTTGCTACATCTTCATGTATATAAAATATCAATAAGGTCGTTTTGTATATTTTTGTTCACTTTATAAGGTATTTTTTTACAAAAATGTATTTTAAAGTCGTATTATTATATAACAAACAGACAGGGTCTGTTATGAAAGTAATGCGCATGATTTTATTGTGACGTTTTACTTTCCGACCATCAACTGAGCATCCAGTAAATTGCTAATACCCTAAATGTGTCCACGTTTGCGATACATGAGAGAATGACAGAGGATCTGCAAATTGCCAAGGTCTGCGCGAAGCTTGTTCTGAAAATGTTGACAGAAGATCAGAAAGAACTTAGAATTTTGCGCTATCAAGAATTGTTAGATTTGATTTAAAATGAGCGGGAATTTCTTAACTCTGTCGTAACCGGAAGAGAGTGGATGACAAGTCTCGCACCAGAATAATGCTAATTGTCTTTTTTGCCATCCAAAGACTCGTCCGTTTTGAGTTTATACCGCAAAGAGAAACTGTCTTTTAAATGCAGATGCTCAAGAGATTAAAATTTCGGGTAGTGCGCGTAAGTGTTAAAATCAAATACGAGGTCAGGCACCACCTTGTCAATGCTACCACCCACACGGTCTTTAGCGTTACCAATTTTCTGGCCAACACCCCGATGGACCCCCAGCCCCATTAGAGTCCCGAATTGCTTCGTTGTTTCCCTCGCTGAAGAGGGAGCATGTTACAACGTTCTTAAGAGAAATTCCCGTCGAAGAGTTTCAGGATGCCTTACAGGCATGACAGATATATTTCCGCAAATGTATTGATGCTGGGGGAGAGTATTTTGAAGCATATTAAGCATTTTTAATTCCCATTATTTCTATAATGGATCCTGTAGGTATTTAAAAATATTCACAGAACATTTATCATTTTATCATTGTATCTTAATTATTATGATCATCAATGTAAATTTTTATAAACAATGAATAAACCATATATTAATATTATTATTATTATTTATGAATATTTAATTGTGGAGATGTTTACTTTGTATATAATAAGGGAGACACGATGACTTTGTGGTAAAGTGGTAAAACAAAGTCATCGTGTCTCCTCCTTCATTATAAATAAAATATTATAATATACTAATCATATATAAAATTATAAAACTAGTTTACTGTACGATTACAAAAAATATTTATTAACGATTAAAAATAATACCATTTGTTCTAACGTTTCCTTTTAACTTAATTTTTGATTTTAATTAATATACATCGACTGTAGAAATGTACAATTCAACCATTGTGCATTTATATACCTACACATGTTAATTAACAGGAGATTACGTTTCGATTGTTAAGTATTGAATATCAAAGCGACGAGCATCAGTTCAATTATGACCGTCAGCCCATATTTGATTTCAATTTCCCCAGCATGAAATTTTAATAAGCCCTCCACGGTGACACACATGGAACTTTCATTTAAGGAAAAAGCTCAATTCATAAATAACGACGTGCATTATTTAAAATTCGCGGTCTAACTTTAGCTATTTCAGAATTTATTTACCATTCGTGAATTATAAACAGCTGGAAATTGTGAAGTTTAATTATTATTTACATTATAAAGCAAATAGCATATAGAATGCAAATTCTTATTCTTTCCTTTAAAAAAAAATATATTTCTTAAATGTACACTAGAAATATTTTGCGTTGTTATTAATGAATGTGTATAAATAACGAAATTAAATTGAAAGCTTAATAAAATACTAACAGAATATGTTTTTTTATTATTCTACGACAATTTTTCATCATACAGTGGATTCATCAGGTAGACTTGATCTATCATCTATTTTATAACAGCCTCATGAATCCACTATTTATATTGAAAACTTATCTTCAGGATGATAGCGAATGTTATTAGGTGGTAGTCCATATTTTAATACATAATTAACATAATAATGAAACTTGTATTTTTATCTGCTAATAATTTAAATATATTTTTTGATTATATATCGTAAGCTACATGTTATTT
The DNA here is from genome assembly GCA_963969525.1 of Ontholestes murinus. Classification (NCBI taxonomy): domain Eukaryota; kingdom Metazoa; phylum Arthropoda; class Insecta; order Coleoptera; family Staphylinidae; genus Ontholestes; species Ontholestes murinus. Next base: position 58,253,987 of record OZ018396.1, read on the forward strand.
AAAACTGGAACTGCAATTAAGTCAAGGTCATATTCGCGAAGGTCGTCCAAAACGCTTGTTCTTTAATTCGCCGCATATGCAGATTACGAATATAATTAAAGTTTGCCCTCTTCAATTTCACGGTATTATCACGCCGTGTTTTCCTGTTTTCTCCCTAAACATTCCTGAAACTCATCGTGCTTATATATCGTGATTAGCATTTTATTTTAATGCAATATACCAACAATCTAATAATATTTTCTAATAGATTTTATAAGTTTATAACTGTCTGTACATATCGTGCCGTTAAATTCTACAATTTTCTTTAATTTTTAATTCTTCACCCTTGCCTCGACTCCCTCATTTGTTTCCCATTTGAACTTATTGGATTTTCCTGCCCTTAACCTGAATTGCCTTAATTTGTGTCAATTCGTTCGAGATGGAAATATCTCCAGTTTGATCATAAATCATCTGCTTTCCCGGAACTTGCTCAACTACCTTCCATTTTGCAAATTACCTCACTTGAGTTTCTGTCCTATTTTTTTTTGTATTTTTATATAGCGTTGAATAATTTAGTTACTTCTTTTAATTCAATCTACACTTTAGTTTATATTGGCATTTAATTAGACTCTCGCTGTAGGTAGAAAAATACATACTAAAGATCTTGTATCATCATGGAACAAAACCAGTCTTTAATTTACAAATCCACCCCTGAATTGCATTTCTATTAAGATATTAATTCCGTTCTATTCGATAATATAATCATAACAATCTTAGGTGTGAAGTTCTTTATTTCCAGAGCAACACCTTAGCAGATACCTTATACAGGGCTTAAATCTAAAATCAATACACTAACTATTATCAAATAACAACTAATACAAAGTTGCCTCGGGAAATCCGAACTCAAAGCCATAATGATTCAATTACTAGCTCAATTAATATGGCATCATTATATAACGAGTTCATGTGAGAAATCAACGTTAAAATAACGACTATAACTAATTCTAATTGAGCTTAATTACTTTTTTTAAATCAATTTTTCAATATTAAAAATTTGCGCATTTCTAATAACATATTTAATTTGCATATAAATAAATTCTAAAGTAACTAATGGATTGATTATTTACGTTCGTAAAAGCAATTTTCGTCCTTATTATTGCTTTATGAAATATGCCCATTAGATTTATTTTCGACAGTAAATACGCTGATATAGAAATTTATTCAAATTAATTTTCAAGTATAATAATAAATTGAATTAAAATTTCTCATAACCCCCAGCGCTAATATTTAATATTATGAATTCAATTACGCCATGATTTAATTTAATATTGCAACCACTTTGCCCACGAACCTTTGTTTATCCAAACGCCGGGATTTGTGTGTACTGTGAGATTACGTAATCTTAGATTGACGATTTATCAGAGATGAAAGGGCTTAATGAAAAATCATTATTAACAACACATAATTTCAATCTTTTGTAATTTAAATTACACGAGCAACAGGCTTCAAAAGGAATTTGTATTGCGCTCGTGATTTATTATTTTGTTTATTAAGGAAATGTATTTAATTATATTAGCTCTTTGAGATATGCATACCTTTTACGAACCTTTTAATTATTAAAGCATTTGAGTTCTGAATGCTAACATTGCTGAAATAATAAGTAATCGCATCTTAAGAGAAAATAAATTAAAGCATATTTTAATTATATATAGAATTTGCTTTAATTTATTACATTGGATAATTTTTAATATAACAGAATAAACATTTGAGAAGTCGAATTTGAACATTCCATTAGTAGATTAGTATAAATTTATCAATTCTTCACAATATAATCGATACTTGTTCTGCTACTCTCTTGATGGAACCAAATTTTCAAATTACGAGAAATAAAACTCTTGTTATGTTCCATTTTTTTTTTCAGGAAATGGAACATAAGAGTTTTACTTCTCCTAATTTAAATTCTTCACAATGTTACTTAAATTGTTTATTAAATGTCTCACTGAATATTTGAACAAAGCAAATAGTTGTACTTTCAGTATGGATGACTTCTGTTATAACATTTTTTTAACAGGTATGCAAAATCTTAAAATTTTGATGCCACTGTGTGGCAAAACAATTGTCGCAGTGCATTACACATTAAATTGCGTAAATTTTCAAAACCCAAGTGTTTTATTTATCACCTTTATAACATTTTATTATTGCGAGTTGCAATAATAAAAATGAACTAGTTTTCCAACGGTTTTATTCCATTCGGACTTAAGATATAACAAAATACTGTTCTCTGTACTCTCCTTCAGCTCGTCACCAGCAGGACCATCAATACCTTTACGTTTTTGTGTTGAGCTTTACCTTTGCTGCCGAAAATCAGGTTTTTATAATTTTTTATGGTACCTCTAGTTTTCTTCCAAAGCTCGTGTCCACATTAGCAGTTTTGAAACTAGGTATTATCACAGTCTTTAAAAATGGCGACAACACTAAGAAGATTTGAGGCTCTTTGAATCCTTCTGAGGTTAATTTTAATGTCCCTCTGGATTCTCTTATAGGTTTTCCAGTCCTCCTCAAGTAGGGAGTGTATGGCTTTGTTAAAGGCTTTCCAAGAATTTGACTTTTTCGCGACTTAATTGAGAGGTACTCTAGAAGAGATTCTTCTTTATCATTCGTGACGCTGCTACTGTGATGGACATTGGCATCATACTCTATTATCAGGTCAAGCTTACCGATTACCGTCCTCACAGTGTTTGATAAGTGCGGTCATCTCCTTTTTGGAGATTGCCTCGCTGCCATAAGGAAGGCAGACAGATGCTAGGATCAGAGTAACCTTCACAGTGACCATTGCGTGATCGAGTGTGCTCAATTGTTGTAGAATCACTCACTGCACATTTTTGGATATCTAGATACTTATTCTTGGTTTTATGGAAGTGAAGTAATTAACCTTTCCTTTTAAAGTGCCTATACCGGCAACCCTTTCGCTTGTTAGTCAGGATTCCTGTATGAGGGCTTAATTATCCTCGTGGTTATGTAGAAGTTGGCCATCTTGCAGTACCTGAGGTTTATTTGTATGATATTCAATTTGCCTGTAAAGGTTAGTACAATGTTATGATTGTATTGTTAGTACTTACTTGCTAAGAAGCAAAAATAGACTTACCTTATGTATTTCCCAGTCCGTCTTGATCTGGCCTCGATTATGGGGTTCTGATTATTTGGAGCCATCCTGGGTGACCTCAGGATGATCATTGTCAAATATAATGGCACGCTGTTGTCAAATAATAAAAAATGGCCACAATTGTCCAATCATTTGATGAATCGTCATCAAGAAAGTCTCCGCAGAGCTAAACACCTGCCGGAAGAATAGAAGACGAAGATGGAAGAATAGATATTTTGTGAATTCAAGCCTTTCCAATTGCAATCGAACCTTTCGTAGAAATGTTTTATTTTATATATTATAGTAGGATATTTTTAAGCATACTGAATAGAATAAATAATACAAATTGTTCCCTTCTAGCTGCTTCAAATCAAGGGTTACTTTGCACAGGCTATACTATAACTAGTATTTGATTTGGGGAGTTCTTACCCTTCAGCACCTCGATTTCCCTTATCGGTATATCAAAAACGACGAGAATGCCGTTTTTGTTTCGTGGTGGAACACACACCATTTAACTAATTGGGTCACTCTATTCTGGACGTCCAGAGAGGTCAAGTCTTCGTCCTTACTTTGTGCATTGGGCAGCCAGGCTGAAGCCTTCACTATCCTGGGCAGGCTGTCAACCTCCACCACTGCCATTTCCGTTTTCTCCCCAAGAGGTCCCAATCCATTGAGAAAAGTTGACGAGTATTAACTTCAATCACCCTACTTTAGGTCCAAAGAACATATTGTCGCGAACTGGGGATATTTGGGAGAGGAAATATCAAGTCCCTTCCTGTTCGCGAGTATGAACCCCCGTGCTTAGCGGAATTCAAGAACTTTTTCAATAATTGCTAATAAGTAGTGTCTATGCTGATCAGGGAAATCAAAGAAGATCCGTAGGACCACCAGGACGAGCCAGATTGTGATCCAACAGATAGTTCCAACATCTAGGTTAAGGGTATCAATAAATAGTTTTGTTAAAAACCTTTGGTTTCTTCTCGTTCTTCACTGGCCATTTAAAGTAAGTAATCTTTCATTTCCTAGTACTAATATGACTAATATCAGTAACGTCACTTTTGCCTTGAATCTAGAAGTCGTGACCCCCACGCGACATTATTCCAGATAATTCATGAATATTGTAATGAGCATCCTAAAAAAATCTAGTCAAAACCTTGCCGGCTGATTATTGTGTCTTCGTACGATTTTCATCAGAAAATAATTGATTGATTGATTAAGTGATTGATTCATATTTCATTCATTGTCACAAACTCCTTCTTGTTGCGATTGAGCAGGGGCAAGTTAAACACGTTCCGATTTTTGCCAATTGTCAAAAAACTCTGCACATATTGCGCACAACAATTTTTATTGTATATATTCAACGCGGTTTTCAAGAAGCCTTTGATTTCATTGATTTTTATCCGAAGTAACGTCCTCATTTGGCCTTCTGAGGTTGTGCTCGAACGCTTATGACGAACTCAACAAACCAATATTTGATGGTTGAATTTGGTAGCGCAAATGTACCATAGAATACGAAAATCGCTTTTTTCTATAGAAAAATTAAGTTTATAGACAGGGTCTTCGAAGTGATGCTATCTATGAATTTAATAAGCCATAAAAAATGCCGAGTTTCAAGGTCACTTTTTATACAAAGAGATTTCCTCAGGAGAAGAGTTGATTACGATGAGATATTCTTACCCATCACTCTATCAGAATTGTGTTAGCCACAACGGACAAAAACGATTGATTCAGTTCGAAGGAAGAGAGATATTCTGAAGTTTCTGAGAAAAAGGAACTCGACAAATACCTTTGAAGTTCGGAAATGGTCAGAATATTTGCAACAAGCGATCGCAGTAGAACTTAACAACAGGGATAGCACATTGATACTTGTTTATGTTTATGTTTATGTTTATTAGTCTTTAGCTTTCTTTCCAAAATAGACACAAATATAAAAAAAGTACAAAAATTTTATAAATAAAATACATATAAAATAACTCACATATACAAACAACACAAATATATATAAAAAAAACGTACAAAAATTTTGGATGGATGAAGCTGGGCGGAGTTTGTGCAGCTGCGACGTTCTTCCACTCTAACCCTTGTTTTTGTCCATGATGCTGAGGGTGCAAATATCATCTTGGACATCTGTAATCTTCTTTAAATACTTGTATTTACTTTTTATCCCCTTTTTAGGGGAGACTTTTTGGCTGTTTATGTCAGCATGACAGACAGAGTGTAGCATATCTTGATGAAACATATAACTCACTAGATAGGAATTAGGAATAATACACTTGTTTTGTTTCATATATTTACTATCAGTTTCCTGACACGCGTTTCGGTGATTTCAGTGAGGAATAGCATTATAATTTATTATAAAGAGAACTGGTAACATGAAGATTATCACTGCAGTCCTCTGTGGAGTTGTTCGCTAAAATTTAGAGCATTAGCTTCAAGGGATAAATTTTGGCCCAATTTTGTGAGCAATAAAGGCGTTTATTATTATTATTATTATTATTACATTAAAGTCGTTGAGCAAAATTGCATCAGTAGGGTATTCAGGAGTTATTTTCAAACGTACACAATTTCACCGGCTTCCCATAGTGGACAACAACGGTCTGCACGGCAGTTTTATTAAGATCTGCTGTGATAGTTCCTTTGGCCATTTAAGTACCACAGTACATTTTTATGAAAACATAAATATGAAAATCCCGAAGAATATGAAAGAGTTGAAGAAAGAAAGTATCATAGTTATAATATGGTTCAATTGGGATGAGCTGATGGCAAATATACATTTTAAACGTTCAGTGTGTTTAACTAAATTTTATTAACCACTTGTAATTTGCTTTAATCAAAGGCTACAAAATTTATTTGAAGAAAATGGAGTAAATTTAACACATATCTTAAGATACATGAAAGATTTTTCCAATCTATTAAATATTAAAACTTGACATTTTCAAACTATACTTTTGCTAAGGTAACTTTGTGCTTGATGATGACTAAAATGTATAATTTCAGATATCTAATATTCAAAGCTAATATAAAATAAAGAAATATGATATTGAACGATTTGTCGGTGTTTTATGTGCCTTGTACGAGCACCTGGTTGTAACGACTCGAAGTAAGAAAAAGAATACTTTAAAATTAAATCTTCTATTGGTCTTTACTGTACAGAGTTTAAAATGGTAATGTTAGATATTTACAAAAATATGTACATACAATTGGCATGGTGGGGATGGTCATCCCTTTCTCCGACCCTCTTTTGCCAGCCTCTGTGAAGCTGGTACATGAACCGGGCTGTTTTCCTCCGTGGCCAGGCGCAATTTCCAGGAGGGCCCGTATGAACCGCGAACGGGGAGGCCTTGTCCAAGGGGTGGTCCTGACTTCGGAATTTCCGGTACAGTCTCACCATAAAATAGGGTGGAATGTGAATTCGGTAAACAGGCGGTAATTTTCGGTACAAATTACCGCCGAAATCGAACAGATATGATCTTTTTACTACTCATCCAACAGAATGCTGTTGGGGATATCACACAAAAACAATTAGAAAATCGTTTAGTTGAAAGTATGCTGGACATTTTTGTATAGAGGCAATTTACATGAATCCACCAGGGCAGTTGATATTGTAATGCAAAACCAGGCGTTCTTATGTTGGAATGAAAATATTTAATCTTAGAGAGATATAACTATTTGTTATTTTTATTAAACACCAGGGTTAAAACTGACAATTAAAAATTCTGCATTAGATGTAGCTGGTTAGGTGGCATAGATTCTTACATTCTGAAAAGAGATTTCTGTCATATAGGTGGCCGAGCAGCACCTAGATATGGATATGAATAGCAAGCCGACGAAAGAAAGATAAGGGCTAGGGTGATGACGAGGAAGTAGCGAGTTGCTTCAGCTTCAGGAAGAGACATATTTTAAAGCTTCCAGAAAGAGACAGGACAAACACCTTTGAGTTTTGCGAGCGCAAATAATGAAACTACGTCAAAAAACTGGCAAAAAGAGATTTTTTATTGAGGGAGGTGCTTGGTCGCGCATGTCAAATAGAAACCATGAAATCTGGGGACGCCAGCAGAATCATCACATTACTTCGCCTGGTGCCCCTGCCACACTACCAGCATTTATTTCCACATTTCCCACATACATATTAACATATAAATTACAATACAATATTACAATACTATACAAGATTTAAAGTATAATGATCTTGTACAAATGTTAAGATGCGTCAACGGTAGTGTTGTGTGTAAGCTCCACCAGGGCGACTTCCTTTACCTCGAGAATCGATTTGGCTGCTCGATCTGCGGTCTCCCAAACTGCGGCGTCCTTCAGTATGGCCTGGTGGCCGGGCTAAGAGGATCTCTTGCCTGGCTAGTAGTTCAAGGTCGGGGGAGACAATGATGCCAGTGCCTCCACAGTATCTGTGGAGATCCTTCGATAGACCCTTGGTACTCGTAGGGCACCAGGACGAAGAGCGCTCCTAAGTCGGTTCTTATGACGTTATGATACCAAGCACGATGCCCATGCCGGGGCAGTGTATATTAGCTTTGTCCGCGCAACTCCTGCTATGAGCCGGTGCTTGTCCTCAGATGGCCCTCCTATATTGGCTAGGAGCTAGTTCGCTTGTGTCACGCTCTGTGCTGCTTCCAAAACTTGGGTGCTGCAGTACTGGTTGGCTTCCAGCCTTAAGCCGAGGTACTTGAGGTTTGGGGACACCTGAACCTTATGCTCCAGTACGGAAATCTTCACCTTCTAGCTCTACGTATAGAGAGGCACTCTGCTCCCGCCTTGTGGGCAGCCACTTCAAGGCCAATGGAGTTTATTCAGTCTTTGACAAGTGCAGTAGCCTCCTGCGCAAGCACTTCCACATTTGCCATCTCCCTGTTCCTAACTATCACAAGAATGTCATTGGCAAAACCGATTAGGTCTACCCCCTCTGTAAACGGCAAGGCCAGGACCCCATCATAGGTCTCCTGACTCCCGCGTCGCTCACGTAACGCACTTCACGATCCGCGAGATAGCCCGCATCCATAGCCGTGATATATTGAGCGATCTCTCTGTAATGCAGCATGTTCATTATGGGCTGCTAGGGGTTGGAGTTGAAGCCATTTTTAATGTCGATTGAGATTGCGTTAATCTCTTCAGACAGCTGGCAAACTTTTAGGACGGAATTTTAGCTGGAATCCGAATTGCCAGGAAGAGAGCCTCCGTTGGCCTTCAGCCATCCATTGAAGCGATCCCTAAGTAGCCTCTCGAGAAGCTTACCTTTCACATTAAGGAGGTAAAGAGGCCAGTAGTCCCTAACGTCCAATGTCCTTCCCCCCTTCGGTAAGAGGGACAGGCGGGCTATTTTATATTGTCATGGAAAGTTGTGTCTACGTAGACAGTTATTATAGAATTCCGTAACGGGCAAAGGGTGGTTAATAACATAGTTCTTCTAGGCTTCGTTGGGCACACCGCCGTATTCAGGAGCCTTACGGTGCGGTAGTGCACGCGTTGCCGCCATTAGAGTCTTTAACACTTCGCTCATACCTCCAGGTACTAGCATAGCTCGGTTAGGGTGGCGTTGTCCCAGCTGTCGAGCGACAATCTGTTAGGTCAGGTCCCATGGGTCGTCCTCCACTAGCGCTGCCCAGGCCAAACTGTTGGAGTGGCGCCTATCGTCTGCTACCTCGCCAGTAGGCACTCCGTGCATTTAGGCGCCAACTCTGAGGAATGCGTGCTTTGCATTGGGGTCGTCCAGCGAAGTAATAGGACGGCTCATCATCCTCTCAAAGGCTGTCCAATCTACACTAGCCATTTCCCAGAGTGGACTTTTTCGGGGTGGCCAAAAGCGATTACTGTAGAACGTAACAACATAAATAAAACCGCGATGTTTTAAGTGAACTGGTAATATAAAGATCATTGGGTTTAAATGAGTCTCTTTCATCAAAGCCGCCACCTAGAGTAAACCAAAATACAAAGCTCATCATTATGCAAAGGAATGTTCTCAGAAAAAGGTCATGAAATAATGGGTTTCCAATAAGAGGCTTCAATTTAATATTTCAAAAATACGAGTATATTTTAAGAGAAATCAATGGATATTTATTTCATTTTAAAGAGAAACCTATGCCATTAATGATATTTGAATAATATCATTATTCAAATATCTGAAACGACTACGGTTGTAGCACCATTTCCTTTTCATGAAATTTTTCATTACCAATTTGCACATTATCATGTATGTCCTCGATAACTTCACGAATTCCATCTTTAAGGTCTTGAATCGACTGTGGAGCATTGGCATAGACCTCATCTTTCACGGGGCCCCAAAGAAAAAGTCTAAAGGTGTTAAGTCACAAGATCTCGGGGGCCAATTGTGATCACCTCTTTGCAAAATAACACGACCAGGACACTTTTCTTGCAAATATACTATTGTTTCGTTGCTTGTGGGGGAAAGTAGCGTCGTCTTGTTGAAAATAAACGTCGTCCACATCAATATCTTCTAATTCCGGCAATAAAAAATTATTAATAATAGCTCGATAGCGGATTCCATTTAGCGGAACAGTTGCATCAGCCTCATTTTCGAATAAGTAAGGTCCAGTCCAAAAATTGCCCCAAAAATGACACGTTGAGAATGGAGAGGCTTTTCAATAAACATTCTTGGATTTTCCGAGCCCCAAATGCGGCCATTCGGCTTATTCATGAGGCGAAAAAGGGCCTCATTACTAAAGATGATTTTTTGATGAAAATCCATATCATTTGAATGCATTTCAAGAATCCAATTAAAGATACGACATTGCTGGTAATCGACCGCCTTGAGTTCTTGTGTTAACTGAACTTTAAAAGCCTTGAAGGCTAACCTAACTTTTTTATGCAAAATACAGTGTAATGTCGTTTTTGGAATATCTAATTCCAAATATCGACGAGGAATCGACAAACCTGGGTTTTCGTTAACACTATTGGCTATAGCAGCAATATCCTCAATTGTTCTTAAGCGATGCACACGGGTTCGATTCTTCACATCATTAAGTTGTCCCAACAGCTAAAAATTTTTAACCAGTTTTACTATTGCTGGCCGAGAAGGTGCCTCACGGCGACCCAAAAGTGCTTTAGTTTGGCGAACTGTGACTAGAAAATTTTCACCATTTCTGTAGTGAATTTTAACAATTTCAATGCGTTGTTGAAGCGTGTATCGTTGCATTTTTATTAATGGCGTAGTTTTTACTTGTCAAATGTCAAAAGATGACAGCTGCAAAAGTGACAGCTGCCCAGATAGCGGGCTGATCAAAATGAAACCTCTTATTGGAAAACCCTTTATATTGAGCCGTTCTCACTCATTACTACATCAGAATCTTGTTAGGCATAATGGTCAAAATGATAAGGAAATTTTTGTGTTCGAAGGCCGCACATCAGTTTTGTATGGAGACAATTTACATGAAAACACCAGGTGGCGTGAAGTAAGCAACGATGGCTCAAAAACCTCTGTTCGTTTCAGAAAAAAGACATATACTGAAGCTATCAGAAAGATACATTGCAAACATCGTTAATAATCAGCTGAAGTAGTGATCAGCAGTAAGTAAAGAGGTCAAAAACGATCACAGTGGAACTTACCGACCTTAAAATTAAAAACACCTAACTGGTAACATGTGGATCATCATATCAAAATGAGTCTTCTCTATTAAAGACATAATTCAGAACAAATCAGGTTTCAAGGATTCAAATTTATTTTAAAAAAAGACGTCTTAATAATTGCGATATAAAAATCTACCATGCACAGTTTATTGTGGAAGATTAATAGAGAGATAAACATCTTTATTGAAGATAGTATTACAATAATTAAACAATTATTATTCTGCTTCTCTTCTTCTTAATTTGCGAACATACCTGAAGTTTAATATTTATTCACTACACATTTTATTTATTTGCAAAAATTTTGAAGAGCTACACATTTTTTTCTGAAGTTATTTATGTAATTTAAAAAATAATTAAGCAAGAAATATTATAAAATAATCTAATGATAAAAAACAATAGAAATCACGATAGTGTTTTATGTACTAATTGGTATTTTATTTTTCAGGTAAGGATTTTATCATTAATAAGATCTCCAGTTGGTAAGTTTATTATTAGTTCCTTAACTGAATATATTTATTTATTTCTGACCAGAAATAATAAAATTAATAATAAAATATTTATTAAAATTATGATTAATACGTGCACATCTATATCTGTGATTATTATAGATACATTTTCTTCGCTCTGAAAATTCAGATATTAATTGATCAATTGGTATCAAAAAGATACATATTTTTGATTTTATTGATTGATTTTCATGCATATTTTTAATTAATTACAATATATTTATAGATCTGAGAAAATGAGAAAAATTGTAATAATGTTACTCTTAAATGACATTCAGTAATATACAGAAATTGATCTTTAATTTCAGAAAATTTACAGCCTAATTAAGTGGTGTTATTAACAACATAAAACCTATGCTGTTTCTATGAATTTAGCTTTAATAACATTTTAAAGTGTATGTCTTTTAAATCTAAGCCTTTTGCATATTATTAATTGATTAGTTTTATTCATATAAATGTTTAATAATAATCACAGATATTATTTAGAGAATAACTTTATTAACTTTGACATTTTCCATATATTTCATTCAATTTTATAAAAGAACTTAATGAAGGAGCAAATTGCACATGAATTTAAGCAATTAGATGCAATTTTAACTGCAAAAAGCACGCATTATTACTAATTGCTCCAAATTTGGAATTAAATACCGCGAGAAAATGTTGCCAGAGTTAGCGCCTATATGTAAGGTCGAGAGCGCTATCAAGCGGAGAGAAGCTGAAGCTTGAAATATAATCAATAATAAGAGAGGTTCGCTACTTGGGAAGGTTCTACTTTATAAAATCGCCGATATGCGAGTTTTCCCTTCATATGCAGTATATTATTCTACCGAAAGAGTTCGCCACTTATTGCATAAAGTAACTATGAAAATTGTAGAAATCGTTTTAATTTTAGTACAAATAAATTACATTATTTAAATATATTTTCAGCAAGTAAAGTATGATTTAAGATATTTTCGTATAATTATTTTAGTTAATTATTTACCTACTATTTTTCTTAATGAATATAACAAAATATTTAAATACTTGAATAATTGCCGAGTTACTTAAATATTAACTTCACTATGAAATGAAAAATTGAGTCTGCTTTTCTTATTTTTTTAAATAATTAATTGGCGACTGCTACTTTTAAAGTAGCATGGAAGTATGAATGAAATCTCATGTCACAAAATTTTGTGAAGAAAGAAGAGTCAATATTTCTTTTAATAAAACGTTTCAATATTAAATAGTAACTTAATATACATGGCAAATTAAATAAAAGAATACATATTATATATTTCTATATTTTCATATTATTATTTATCTAAACATTTATAACCCAACAGCCACGAAGTCCAGTTACAGGACCAAATTAAAAAAGAAAGAACAAATCAATTATCAAGAGATGCGTGTTCAGAATTAAATTGAAAAATAATTTGTAGATAATATTAAATGCAATAAAATTATCTCTACATTTGAAAGAATTTTCCAATTAATTGCCAAAAGGTAAATAATCAATAAAATATTATCTATCTATATTATAGTTTTAAGTTCATAGTAATTGTATGTTGTAATGTGAATAAATATTATTATTATTATTATATATAAAAATATAATATTATTAAAATTATTGTCACTAATGGAATGACAAGAATGTCAAGAATTACATTTTGTTAGATCGTGAACAAAGGTACTGAAATTTAAAAAAATGTGGCAATATCAAAGTGAACGTTTTGAAATGCATCCCATGTGCAAGAATGCTGCAATTTCACTGCAGGCTAAGCGACACGTTCCTGATATTATTTTTAATTTCCTCCGCAGTGGTTATTATCCACTTTTATAAAAATTCTTTGTCTTTAAATATTTTATTACTTCTATTTCTGCGAACATCCGTCCATTCATATACGATTGCAATTAAAAGAGAAAAGATATTGAATTGACGAGGCGGATACATAATGCAACACCATAACATTGAAATAAAACTACGCAGTTGAGAGGGTTTCACATTTATTAATAAAGACAGTTAAGAGGGTTGCACATTTATTAATAAATGTGAAACCCTCTCAACTTTGTAGTTTTATTTCAATAAAACAGATGAGGATATGTTTAATTATTCTTTTAAATAATAGCTTCAGCATAAATTACTGTGCAATTATAAACTTCTTTTAAAACTCTATTAAATGCAATAAAGAAATCGAATTTTATTAAGTTTTTAGTCGATGAAAAAATAAAAATACTTTTACTTAGTTAATATCACAATGTTTATTATATAGTGACTGCAGTTTCGATCAAAAAATGGTCATTATCAAACTTGACCTATAGTTTAATAATGATCATTGTTTGATTAAAACTGCAGTCACTATTTAATAAACTAAGTAAAAGTGTTTTTATTTTTTCATTTAATTAAAATGTTTATACATCACTATATGTAGAGCCAGTAGTTTTTAAGTTATTTCAAAATTTATTTCCTCTCAGAATGTTTTCAGATTTTTCCTCTTGCATGAAGTAAGTGCCTACAATATCAATCAGTTCAGTTTGGAGTCCATTTATTTGCATGTATTAAAATAACGCTGTCCCAAAATCGATCCAGAGCAATTGTCTACCAAAATAATTTTTATCTTTAAAACTATAACCACAGCTGTATTATTATTATTAATTTTTAATCATAAAAAAAATTTAAAACATTAATATGTGAAATACTAGAAAAGTTCCAAGTTGTTATTATTATGATTATTCCATTACGAATCGTGTGGAACGATAACTTTCTTATAGAGCACGGCATCGTTCCCACCTGGGCCATAAGACAAATCCTGATTAAACCGGCCACCATCATAAACTTGACTCCTTGAACTATTTGTGTGGAAACGCAACACGAAACCACAAGAAATAAATTAGTGTTAAAAGTTGGAGTAGATTGGTAGCTACAAATAACAGGGTGATTAGAGAGGTTCACTTATAAAAGCATGTTATAATTACTATTCCGGCTTCGGAGCAGCACAATCATTCATTAGCACTTGCACAAGAAGTCTTATTAATTTATGCTTAATTACCATCTAATTCGTTATCTTGTTTTACATGAATAATTTTCTAATAGATGTCTTCATGCATGGTTTTTATGGATGTATGTTTAAATTTAATTGAAATACAGGTTATATAAATACTCTTAAATAATTAACAATTGTTTTAAAAACGTCAAATATACCTCCATATAAAAAATAACTTGCATCTATAATTATAATAAGGTTTTCGTCTTCTAAAAATAACTTTATTAAATGACTTAACTAAAATTAATTTTTACTTAATACATGGAGATCAGACAATATTTAAGCATATTTTTATATGATATGATATTTTTTACAGTACATTTAGAGTATTATAATAATTGAATAAATTTTATCAAAATTATAAGATTACTTTAGAAATATCTTTTAGTATACTGATTGAGGTTGTAGGCACTTACTTCGTAATATATTTTATTTTTCATCTTTTAGTATATGTTAACTAACGTTTGAAATTGTTACTTTGGGCCAGATTCTATCAAGCAATAACTTTAGTGCGTTGGCCGTCGCCCTGAAAGTTCAAAGTGACACTAAATTAGAACTATGCTTAAAGCTAATAGTTAACGAATGAGGTTCATGCATGGCCTGACTAATTAGCGAAAGTACCAACAGGCTTCTCGGCAAAAACGAATTTAAAGTTAATACAGCCGAAGCATGTTTCAATTAAATTCTTGCATAAATAGGAAGTATTCAAGATTGCAGAAAATTGCATTCGCGTAAAAAATTATGTATCGGTTTAGAAAATATCAGCAGATGGTTAAGCAACGTAGGGTGAAACTTCATTATACAATTTTGAGTTCCACAGATTAATTGTTGAAAACGATGCAACTATTAGAAATTGACAAAATTTCGGATCTAAACATTTCAAAAAATGGCCGATTGAAGTCCTTTGATGTGAAGAACTTATTTCCAAGTATTTATTTCCAGGAGGTAATCGGCCCTCCTCAAGAATTGCTTAGAACAAAATTACTTCCTATTCAATAATAATGTTTATAATAAACCTGAAGGTTTAGCAACGCAAAACTTCTTAAGCCCGCTTTTATTCATGAATAAGAATCCCAAATACGTACTTAAAAAAAAACAAATGCCTTTACTGACCTGGGTTCGATTTTGCAACTTTTATGGAATGCGATTTATAAACTGAGATGCATAGCCACAGTTTCCGAATTAAAAAAGATTTTTAAATAAAACTTCAAATGTAAGCTATTAAATTTTCAAAGAACTAAAAGCATTTCGTTAAATTATAATATACTAGTGGAAAACTTTGATTAAAACAAAATGTTTCATCCCTTCTAGTATTAATAATTGTTCCCTATCAACAATAGCCAAGCTAATACCTGGACAGACATTGAATGATACAAAAGTAATTTGTAATTTACAAATAGCATAGCTATTAAAGCAACACTAGTTTGAACGTATTTATTTCTCTTAAATAAACTAATATATTATTAAATGACAATGCAATCAGTATTCTAATTTATCAATCAAAACAGTTGTTGTTTACATATAAATTAATTATTGCATATGCATCTCAATTATGATTATTTCGAAAATACGATTTATTGCTATCAATATTAACGTTGTAAATATTCATCTAAATGCAAATAACAAACACATTGTAACAAACCTAAACTAAGATCAAAGCAAAGAGAGCTGTTATAACACGTTCTAGGGCTTAAAATGTATAATCACATTTCATATGACGCAACTACTTCATTTGCATCGTGATTCATTCCTCAATACAATCGCAGTAATTATATTTACTATCCATACCTATTGGATTGATATTGGAGATATATTTAAAATATATTACCGTATTAATAAAATGTTTCTCTTAAGTAAGTATTTTTTCAAAATGGTAACTTTTCTAGTTTAATATGTATTTGAATATAAATTTTGTTCTTTTTTGTATTGTGCACTACTCTATGATTTGTCCTGCAACTGGAGTCTGTTTTAATTATTATTATTATTATTCAATTGAGTATAAGCGTAGTAGTTTTTGTTAGTGTTTAAATTTTATATTTTCACATGACCGTATATGTAAGTATCGTAAATTACAATTATAAAGGAAACAAGCCATGTACGAGGGTGCATCAAATATAAACTGTATTTTTTTTATTTATCAGTGAATTTCTATCAAAGGATGGGAAAGAAGTCGATTCGGTTCATCAATGCTTATTACCGCCAGTAGCACCCTATCTGAGCACGAGGTACATGCGTCTATTGGTCAACGCATCATTATTAATTTTGTGTTGCGGGACGACGTAAAATCTTGCAAAATTTTCCGTTGATTGATCTCAGAGTTCACTGATAATACGCTAATCATATGTGTACATAAACGGACACTGTGTAGAAAAATAAAACTTATTAATATGTTGTGCAATAATACATGCACAGTTTTCTTTCCAAATTCCAGTTTATATTTGATTCGCCCTCGTATATTCACTATAAAATCACAACAACCATTAAGTTTTTTTATATAATAATATTAATATGTTTTTATATTATCCAGGCAAAAAAATATATAGCTTTTAGTTAGAGAAATATCCACAATATTGGGGACTCAACATGTAAATCAGGAAAACTGTGACAAGAATGCTTCCCATTTTCTAGCTAATATATATTTCTTAATAATAAATATATATTTTTAATTTTATTTTAATTGGCTATACTAAAGGATATTGAAAATATAATAAGTAATTGCAAAATTAATCATTTTTTACATCCCTCTTGATTTTTCTTCTTCACTCCTTCTTTATTCTTATATTTGTAAGTAACAATTAGAAAAAACGCGAAAATATTTCGTAAATAGTAGTTAGTTGTTTCAACAAGTGATTTCCTTTTGTAGTCTTAACAAGACTCATTTTTTGTACATTTACGAAATATTTTCGTGTTTTTTTTCTAATTATTCTATATAGTTTTCATTTGAATGTTACTATTTTCTTATCACCAGATAAGGTCTTTTCGTAGTAAAATTTACACTTGGTTTATTTTACTAATCAGTTAAACAAACCAAAAATTAACAATTATTTAATAATGTTTCACCAAAAGATAAGTTAGAAAATCATTCAAAAAATATTTTCTAACAATATCTCTAAATATATATATATATATATTACCTTTCACTGCATAAAAATTCTAATGTCTGGTGTTTGTTAATTAAACAATTATTAGAAAAAAATATTGTAAGAAAACGTTAATAATCGTAATACCACCTCAATGCTCTAAACAGGATTAATCAGCAGTTTTACAAAGATATGAGAAGAATTAATGGTTTAATGTAAGATACTTTACATTATGCTTCAAATTTTCTGAAAGATAATTATTTGATGAAATGGGAATAGGAAACTAATGGATCGCAACCATTGGAAGAAAGAATGCGAAAATTTCATTAATAATAATAATAATATAATAATAATAAAGTTCGTTACGAACAAATACAAAATTCAATAACAGGGTAACATAATACATAATATAGACACTAAACGTTAGATAGCAATTAGATGCATAATGTAGACATATCAAGATAAATTAGAAAAAACATAATAATAATAATAAAAATTAAAGTACATGCTTATTAAATAATCAAACAAACGTTAGATTTAAAATTAATAAAACTATGCTCGAAAATATCCGAAGCGTTTTGAACTAACTGGTAACATTTATACAGGGGTAAGTTGAAATGATTAGTCCTATCTGCAATGAAAGAAAAAGTATCAGAATTACATGAACAAAGTCTGGGTTAATGAAACAATATTTTTTCTGTAAAGTTTTCATCATCAATTTTGTTGTTGAAGATTGCAAATTGACATTTAAATCCGTGAATCAGCTGATGTATGATATCAATTTATCTGGAAAATTGATTGATTGTTGGGACACTTAGGTGTTGAAAATCCATTTTAGTGTTTAAAATAAGACATTGTCGTTATCTTAATATTAAAGGAAAAATTCCATGTTTTTTTATAAAATAAATATTTTAAGAAATCTTTCTGTACTCCCTCTAATAGACCAATATTTTTCATTTGATAAGGTGATCATACAATAGGGGAATACATTAACTTGATATTAATAAATGAATTATATAAAATAATAAGTGTATCTTAATTTTAAAAATTCCCTACTTAAGATTTTTTTTTAAAGCTTAAGACACGTTTTTAGAATGGCATTATTAATATATACAAAGTGTTGACTTTTCTTGAATAAGTAACAACACAGCATTATTTATGTTAAACTTAAGTCTATACGGCTTAAAATTTATTAACGTTCTCCTGAAAAGTTGGCAGTCACATAGATCTCATCTAGTATTTCATAATTGGTAGCATTTATTTATCAACCGTGTTTACATAATAAAATATTATTCTACTTTTGCCTGTTTCGATTACAGTACTGTCACAGACGGTCTCTATGATGAAGGTTGCACCATATTCTTGCCAAATTTGGCTAATTTTCCTCTAAGGAGAGGACTAAAATTAAAATCGTTATGTCATATTAGACACTATTGCGTATCCGAATTCATTTTGGTACATACACTGTTAACAAAAATCAAAAACTGTCCTCTATCAGATCCTTGGGACACACCAACAATTGCCTCATATGGAAAAGATCGAACTCCGCCTGCATCCTCTTAAATATGAATTAATGACGTTTACAATATTAACAGCGATGTTTACGTCATTGAGCTCGGACATGAGTTGTCTGCGCGGGTCTGCTCAAAATGCTTTCAAAAATTTTGGAGAAATTGGTAAGTAAAGCAATCGGTCCATAGATTTATTGTGGTTATGCTCACTTGACTTATGAACAGGTACAATTCTAACTTGCTTCCATAAGCTAGGATACACACCGTTTCTGAGAATCAAATTCTAAATAAAAGTAAGAGGGCTACAAAACTCGTAACAACAATCCTTAAGTAAAAAAAATGGTACGTTGTCTTAGCCAGATATCTTCTTAGCTTTGAGGGTTGTCTTTTATACAAGGTTTGTTTAATTTAAGATGATATTTTGGAACACTAAAGCTTTATTCAATTTAGGGCTGCTATAATCACTTCATCGACATAATTTGAATTAGACAAATCATTTCTAAAATTTGTTATATCTGTGTTGATTAGAGACCTAAAATCTTTAATATTCAGTCGTTTTAAAAGTAACATCTAGGGGGGAGAGAACGATTTATTTTAATATTACCAACATAAATCTAAAAAAGGCTTAGACATATTTTCTGAATGGCACTGGAAATGAACTGGATAAATACTTATTTATACTCTTTAATCAATATATTTTAGTAGGTAATCAAATACAGTGATTCTTTATTATCTTATTAATAACACTATAAGACAAAGAGTATCTGATTTTGAGGATCTTGCCATTAGTTTTGTCTGGAAACTCGTTGAGGCTATTGTCACTGATGTTTTTAAATGTCTTGGCTTTATTTATTGAAGTGAACTAACTTTTGAAATCCAAATATATTAAAGACTATTTATTATGTGTATTGTGCGCATCTAGTAGAGCATATTGCATTAATATGGCATCTTCAAAATCAAAACAACTTTAAACCTGTTGGTAAAATTTTTATATTTTAAGTTTAATCCAAATGGAAACTTTAATTACAATGTATTACTTAAATTATTCAATTTTAAAGCACATAGCTCGCAAACCAAATTATGAAATTCTCATGGTTGTGCAACCTAGGGAATTAGTTCAAACTGTAATCAACTGAATTATTCCCTGCAGTCATCTCTAAAATAAGAATTACAATGTTGATTAGTAACCTCCGATGAAGACACTAAATAGATGAAGAATAATGCACATGAATGGAATGAAGGGAGCGATTGTTTTTATTTTAAAATTATTTGACTCCCACAACATGTGGTAAATAGACAGAAGAAAGAGACTCTCGGTAGCTACTAGAAACAAAGGTTACAGTGGAAGTTGGCAGTTGTATGAACTCCGCCCAGCTTTATCGATCCAAAATTTTTGTATGTTTTTTATAATATTTTTGAATATCTTTACTTGTTTTTTTTTAAGAAGCTAAAGTATTATATATATATATATATATATATATATATATATATATAAAGTTAGCTATCTTTTAATAAAATCTTTAATTCTAGTAGTCCTCAGTTGAGGACGCTAACCACACTGGTCGTTCAAAAAAAAACCGTTTAAATATCAATATCGAAGCAGTGCGGAGAGTGTTGGTGAAAATCTAAGAACATCAATTTGGCGTCGTGGACAAGAATTGCAAATTTTAACAAGCTCTCTTAAGCGCATACTCAGAAAATAATCTCCATGTTTAGACAATTTAATTAACAGAAGTGAAACCTAATGACTATACATGAATATAATTCATTAAATGGATCGAAGATGAACAAGTAAATGCTAATTTTACGAGCAAAATCACCCTAAGTGTTGAACCACATTTTTACCTTTATGGCTTTGTTAATCATCAAAATTGTCATGTTTAAGGTTCGTAGAATTTATATATTATTGTCCAAAAACACATGCTTCCACAACGTCTTACTTTTTGGAGCGGATTTTGGGCTGGAGGTATTGAACCATACTTTTTGTAAAACGAGTCTGGTTAAGAAATGACTGTAACTGATGTTCGTTAACAAAGTTCTTTCTAACGAAATATTATGATTTTGATGTACCCAATATGTGGCTTCATCAAGACATTTCCATATGCCATACAGCACTTGAAACAATTCAATTACTGCATGGAACATTTTTCGGTCTTATACTCTTTCATTTCGGTAATCAGAATTAAAACCCTAAATCGTGTGATTTGACCTATATATTTCTTTTTATGGGGTTATTTGATACCAAAGGTCAATTCCTATAAGTCAAAAATCATCCCTGCTAATCCGAAGAAAATATTAAAAGTCGTATCAAGAAAATTCAGCCACATTTATGCAAAATGACCATACAAAATCTCGACAAAAGAGTGCATATGTGTCAACAAAGCCATGGAGGCCTGATGTGTTATTCCATAAATAACCCTATCCTATGTAGTTTATAATTAAATAAAAAATGACAATCCAAAGATTAAAATGTTTGACTGATTGGGTTGTAGGCACTTACTTCGTGATGCATTTTAATTAGATGAAAATTCATTTTCATCTAAATTGTGCGTTAATACAAGAAGTCGTTATATTGCAAATAATTAGTAACCATTTTTCCCGATTGAATGGTGTTATTAGCAAGAAGATGAGGACTATAGGGGTGAGGAATTTACCAAATGTAATGAGACAGTCTGTGCAAACTTGCGACTAGCATAAGCTTCCACAGAGATTTTTTTTCTTCAAAAATAATACAGAATTCAAGATGTACGACGAAGTAAACGCCTCCAAAATTAAACAATACAAAATTGCTTGAAATAAAGGGTGCCGAAAATTAATTCAAATCAAACGAAAATTGGTTTTCGGAGAGGATATGGATTTGAATGGAAGTTCATCTACTAGAGTGAATTGCGCCTCTCAGCATGGTATTAAAATTATATGTAGGTATATTTTTTTCTCCATCAATATTTGAAATAACTTATTAATTTATTTTTATATATTTAAACCAAGTTTGGTAAAACTTAAATAAAGATAAGGATATACCTATGAGATTATCTTTCCTATTCTCGTTATCATTTTAGATAGGAAACTACAGGAATTAAATATAAATCAGTATTAAATCTAATATAAAAATATATGTTTTTAATACTGCACCTGTAAATCAGTGTTTAATTTACAGTATTAACATTCTACATTTTAATACACAATTAATATATTCTCGAAAATATGAAATGAGCTTTTCTAATTTCACCCTTACGTACATTATTAGTACCTAGTTTTTTGCTGGATGTCGTTAATAAACGGTGTTTTATTAGGGTCAAACCGTTTACGGTATTAAAGCTTGATTTCGCTGACACGGGGATGACTTATTAATAATAATCGCACGACCCTTTCCTAAAACTGTTTTACCAATGCGATAGCTAGATATTTTCTCAAAGTTAATTTCAATAATTTTTTATTAGGTATAAATTCACTCACACCTAATTATACACAAATAAATAATCATGTAAAAATAATTAAAAATAAATAAACTATTATTTTTATTTCTACAACGCAATGAAGGATTTTAATACATTTTATTAAATAAATAATCACTTGTAATAATAAGTATCGAAGTATATACTTAATAAATTTATTTGTATACTCAATAAACATTCATTTTGTTATTACTGATGAAGGTTTATATTAAATTTCAATTGGTTTGTTTCACAATTTTTCTCTATTCACTCGACTAGTTTCGCTTTTTAAGGCAATATCAAAAGTGAGTTACAAAAGAAACTGACAAGTTTGTTGCTGTTATGCACAGTCCTAAAATTAACAATTAAATATTACTCAATAAATTAATTAACTTAATAAAGATTATATATCGTTGAAATTAGCTTTATTTGTAGAAGATTTTTCTACAGTTTCTAACTGCTATGGAATATTTTTAAATTACAAACCTTAGTGAAAATTAATTTAGAGATAAGGTATATTCACTTAGAATTACTTGCTTTTATTTATTTCATAATTTTAATTAAATTTAATTAATACAAAAACTGAAGCCCAATGACTTCACAGGGAAAAGAGTTAATTTAATGGATTTATTGTTAATCAAAATAAAGAAAACAATTAACTTTTTTTTAAGTGATACCAACAATTGTATTTATTTTGAAATATCAAAATGTATCACGAAGTGAAAGCCTCCACAATTACTTATTTATTGTTATTGTTGACTTCTTAAACAAATAATTTACTTTATCGTATATTTTTATGATACATTTAAATTTTAAAAATGTGTTTTAATTTATGACGAAATATTCAAACCTAATTATAATTACATTTTCTATAAACAGAATTATTTAATAGGGTATTTTTTTATTTGATGCCTTCCTCCATTCACGCTGGAATTTCCAATTATGTCTGGAGAAGTAAAATTTGTGCAGCTCCAATTCGCAGTTGGGGATTACCGACATTCGATCCCTTTCATATATTTTGATGCTGCCATTTTCCTCCACATTCAGGTTTGCATTTTATCGCTTATTAATCGAAATCGTTCAAGTTTTATTTGCACAATGTATTCGATTATATTTACTCGAATAGAATATAATTAATTAGTAAATTCAGTAAATATTATCTATTAAATTATTTATAATTAACTAATGATAGGTAATGATATTGTTCGTTTATTTTAGATTAAGTAGATACTTAATATTATTTTTAGAGTGATTTTATTGAATGGATGAAATAAGGGTCTCAGTTGAATATTTCATTGTTTACCAAATCAAGTAACTCGTCGGTGCTTAATGTTTAAAAGCGTTTAGTAAACATCGGCGGTGTACTGTTTTCATGCGCGCTTCAGGATTCGAGCGGTGTGACTCGAGCTTCTATTGGCTTTTTCCTGAAAGCTCTGATACCAACCCGAACGTTTCACGAGGCGAGCTCAGTTGTTTCCAATGCGCAGCGACCACCAAAACGTTTCTAATAATCTCTCTCCCGCGGCACGGTGAAATGCTTCATCTCTAAAATAAACAGAAACAAAATTTTATATTTTTAGTACGAATCAAAGAAAATTAAACGAAACTGTGATTTAATCCACGTTTAGGGGTCGGATTGTAGGTAAACTCGTTTTAGAGCTGCTACAAAACAAATAAAACAAAGCTTATTCCTTATAAGTGTTGCTCAATGTAACTAGGAGAAATTAAATGTCCATTTATATTAGATATAAACAAAATAGTATATGTGTATATTTTGTAAATAATTTACTCAGTTGCGTCCCGTGTAACAATAGAAAAACGTGACTAAATCCGTAGTGTGATCGGTTAATACATTGTATTACAAAAGAAAGCAACATAGAACCGTCTATTAGAACTGACAATAAAAGTGCAAAAGATGTCTACAGAACAAACGAAAGCACCTAAAGCACCCGCCGTCGAAGCTAACAATGCGAAAAATAATCCTCCTGCTAAACCGCCCACTCAGCCAAGGGTTACCATCGCAGCTCCTTACGCTTATGAGGTAATTATTCACTCCTTCATTCTTAGTCATGTTTAATAATTATGCTAATTATGAAAGATAATTAGTTTAATTATTTCAACAATCTTATAATCTGTGAAACTTAATAACTATGGTACTTAACTACACCAACTATAATTATCAACGTTTTTCATATATACTGGACAGTTAACTTAAAATAATACCGAAATGCTCTAAAAAGCATTGATCACTATTATACGTTTGTTATAATGATTTCATATGTGTTACCATAATTAATGAAAATGGATTATTTATTACACGTATTTTACATTAATAAACAAATTTTAATTCAAAAATATTGTTACTAATAAGTAAGCTATTCTTTAAATTACTAATGACAATATCATCTTCACGTAACTCATAAAGCAACATTAAAAATAACGAGTTATATTACTCACAATGATTTTAAATAAAATACTGAGTAAATAGAATTCATATAAATACAATGTTATCCTTAGTTCCTTTTTTTATTGAGCATTTATACATTATTAACATAAATACTAACTAACAAACCTTGTTTATCTAATGCAATCGAATTATAACTAAAAATATATTTATTACTTACTCTGTTAAAAAAAACAAAGTATTTTAAAATTATATTCTTACTTAGAGTGTTTTTTTATTACAGTAAAATATAAGTTCTTTTTAATTTATATTCTAATATGGATTACGCCACAGAAAATTCAAAAATTATTAGAAAAAATTCGGGAACGCGCAAAGTTTTAATAAGCTATTAAAATTGTGAAAAAAAATCCATCAACCTAAAAATATGTCTAATGTATATTTATTTCAACTATAGGTCACCTTCAAATACTATGAATAAGTAAAGTTGTTCATTAATACACTTTCTAAGCTAACAATACAAAACATAAATACAAACAATGATTTAAAGAAAACATTAAATATTCAGTGCTTCAACTAAAACTAAAATGAAATATAATCATTGCTTTGCAATTTGCCAGTGCAATAAATATTTTTTCTCATTATTGTATAATTAAAATCAATTGATTACTGGTAAAAAACAGTGGCACAACACAATACGTTATCAACATCTCTATATCAAAACAAAATATGATTTTTAGCAAAGTCGAGTGAGATAATCTTTTCTTCAATATTAGCCATGAATAATTCAGCTAAAATAAAACTTTAAATTTGGCTGTGGTTTGCTGATAGAATTTATTTTTGAATTTGAAATAACTTTGATTTACACATTTGTTCATCTAAACTAAAGTTCTGACTTAATCAAGAAATTTTAATGTGCTTTATTTATAAATTTTGAATAATTTCTAGACATTTATTAATTGGTATATTGAATAACATGTAATTAAGGTCAAAGGATACAAGTTTTGAGTTTATTTTTGGGAGTTGTGGATTTATGTTCTTCTGATAAAACGAGTGTATGTTGTATTTTGTTTGAACCAGCCTTCTACTGTGATATATCCATTAATTCTTGTAATATCATGGGTTCATAAGATGTATTAACTAGAGTAGTGTTATTAGCAAACAAAACCACTTCTTCATGGAAGTAGGTATGTCGTTAATATACATAAGAAAAAGTAGAGGCCCAAGTACAGAGCCTTGAGGTACTAAAAAATGTTTGTTTTTGATACCAGAAGTAATATTCTTAAACGACACTACATGTTTTCTAGTATTTAGGTAGATTTTTAATAGGTTTAACCCTTTGAAGCACATTATTTCGAAAAGATGTTTTTGCACACAAATAAAAAAAAGTTTATTTTAATTAAATCTTATGTTTTAATACAAAAAAATGGTGAAAAATTTTTAAACTATCACAAGGAAGTTCTACCAACGTGGTGGGACATGAAGATCCCACCATGCAACTAATTAAAAACATGAAATTTATTAAAACACATATTTTACCAAGGCACAGTGGCACTTTACATATATCAGGGCCGTGATATTCGAACTTCTTTCTTTTTTGTACTACAGAGTGCGCATCGTCTTCTTGTAGACTGTTCAGGAAGGTGTTTTGCGTCCTTTTTCGTAATTCTGAGGAAGCAGTAGGTTTAAAATTTCTAATTTGCAATATAAGTGATGACGTTTGTGGTGTGCTTTTTTGTATTAAAATTTGCGCAACAAACCCTTCCGCACATTGCCCCTTAAAGTTTTTTAAATCAATAATTTGTCCCAATTATCAATTCGTATATAGTTACGAATTGATAATTGTGTCCAGAAAATAAAACAATATTCGGTGCCACCATTTCTTACTAAGTCTATCAATACTGTAGTTACCCATTAATTGTCCAAATTTATCTACAGCATTGCGCTTTTGTCCTTTCTCTGGACTAATGACACCTGATTAGAGTCGTGATATTTGACAAAATATACACTTCTCTATTGTCAATCCATTTTGTAGCATTTACTCACGTACTGCTAGTGAGTGATATAAATTCCCCCCGTTTTTTGCCTTTGGTAGATGCAAAGGATGGTAAAAGTTTTCTTGTTTTGTTAACAACTCCACAAGCATTTATTTGCTGTTCCTTTCAATTTTGCATTATATTAACCCTACTAAAATAATTGTCAAAAAACCGTTTGTGCTCTTTTCCACCGAGATCACAAGTGAGAAAATTTACCACCTTTTGTCCAAGATTTTTCATTATTTTATTGTCAGTTTTGCCTGTATATATATATATATATATATATATATATATATATATATATCGAATTTGTAACAGTACCCAGTTTTATCCACCAACATCCACATTTTATATCCTCTTTTAATAGGTTTTTTTAGGGAGATATTATTTGAAGCTGCTGTGTTCTATCGCTAAATATTTACAACGTTGGTAATTATTGATGAAATTATTTTGCATTTTGTTCAAAAAGGGTCTGACTTTGTAGAGCTTATTGTAATTGGCACTATATAAATAATATCTAATATCTAATATATCTTAGATGTGTTAGAATATTATCGCTTAGGTGAATGTGAGACAAGATTCATCCGAATCTATTTACAGTCATTAGTTGACTAATATATCCATTTCTCATATATGGTGTACTACTCTAATAATCCCTATAAGTGGGCAATTTATTAATTCCCATTAGAAAATTTATTCTTATTCTCCTTACTCTTCTTCTCAGTAGAATAGGCTCATCTTCATCCTCTTCAGAAGAATATATTTTTCTTTCTTTCGTTCTCCTTTGTAGAATTGGCTCATCTTCGCCTTCTTCTTCATCAGATTCAAATGCAATTACTCGCTTCCATGGTGATTTTTCCTGTTATTCATACTAGAGCTAAGGGGATAGAAATTTACATAATTAGCAAAAACCTAATCAATTGATAAAATATTAAACTTAATTATCAAAAATTTTATAGTAATAAGAATGTCAATCTAATTAATTAAATAAACTTTCTCGAAAATATGAACTTGCATGGTGGGATACATTTATCCCACCATGTTAATGTTTGATGTAATAGAAAATTTGGTTATATCTACACTTACACCTTTATGAAATAAAACTGTACTTACCGTCGCTACAATTACTAAACAATACAAAAACTAGAATCACAGCACGATCATACCATTCTATGCAGATTTTAAGCAAATTTTGACATAAATAAATATTTGTTTTTTCTGGGCGCGGTTTTTTATTTATTTATGTCATGGCAACCTATACTAAATACATTGCATAAAGTATTAACCATGTGGTATATGAAGTGGTACGAAAATTGTCCCACCATGCAACTTTTGATAAAAAAAAGGTGGGACAATACTGCAACCTATCCATGCTTTTATATTTTGGATGTATTTACTATTAATATTTTAGAGCTTTTTAGAGTTTTGTGCGTTCCTTATACTTCAAAATTTTATAAGAATTGTAGAGCATTTCATTTTTAATACTATTTTGGAGCTTTCTACAGATTCATATTTCTAATGTAATTACTATAAATCAATAAGTGCTATTTGAAGTTGCATTTGTTCCCCTTACTCCTAATTTTGCGAAAGCTTTAAATCAAATCATTAAATTTTATTTGCTATAAGTTTCTAGTTTTTCCTTTATATTTTTTCCGAATTTTAGAATGTCTGCACTTTTATATTTTTAGTGTAATTGCTACAGTTTAGAAGTCATTGGAATTTTGTACTTTTATTATGTAGATCACTGTTTATCAAGAATTTAGGCAAATTAAGTTCTTTATTCTTAGTTTAATAGGATATTTCAATATATACTAAGTAATTCTTAACTTAATACCTTTGGTTATTACCTTTGTGCAAATTTCTTAACTTCTGATTGTATTTTAATTTTTTTGTTTAAGTTTAGAATGCTGTGGTGTTGCTTTAAGCTATAATAACTTACTAATTTGCACTTCATAATAAAAATACACTATTTCTAGATATACTAAGTGACTCTTAACTTAATCCTTTAGGTTATTACCTCTTGTGCAAATTTTTAAACATCTGATTGTACTTTAATTTTTTTGTTTAAGTTTTAAAAATCTGTGGGGTTACTTTGAGCTATATTAGCTTACTAATTAGTACTTCATAACAAAAACAAACTATTTCTAAATATATTAAATTACTCTTAACTTAATACCTTTGGTTATTACCTTTGTGCAATTTTTTGAACCTCTAATTGCACTTTATTTTTTTGTTTAAGTCTTAGAATACTGTGGTTTTGCTTTGAGTTACAGTAGCTTACTAATTTATACTTCAAAACGAAAACAGATTATTTCTCAATATACTAAGTAACTCTTAACTCAATTCCTTTAGTTATTACCTTTGGTACAAATTTTTAAACATCTGATTGAACTTTAATTTTTTTGTTTATGTTTTAAAAATCTGTGGTGTTGCTTTGAGCTAGAGTAGCTTACTAATTAGTACTTCATAACAAAAACAAACTATTTTTAAATATATTAAATTACTCTTAACTTAATACCTTTGGTTATTACCTTTGAGCAATTTTTTGAACCTCTGATTGCACTTTATTTTTTTGTTTAAATCTTAGAATACTGTGGTTATGCTTTGAGCTACAGTAGCTTACTAATTTATACTTCAAAACGAAAACAGACTATTTCTAGATATACTAAGTAACTCTTAACTTAATACCGTTGGTAATTACCTTTTGTGCAAATTTTTAAACATCTTATTATACTTTAATTTGTTTGTTTAAGTTTTAAAAATCTGTGGTGTTGCTTTGAGCTACAGTACCTTATTAATTAATACGTCATAACAAAAACAGACTATTTCTAGATATACTAAGTTACTCTTAACATTACTACCTTTGGTTATTACCTTTGTGCAAATTTTTAAAGTTTTGATTGTACTTTAATTTTTTTGTTTAAGGTTAAAATGCTGTGGTGTTGTTTTGAGCTATAAAATCTTACTAATTTGTACTTCATAACATAAAAAGACTATTTCTAGATATACTAAGTAACTCTTAACTTAATACCTTTGGTTATTACCTTTTGTGCAAATTTTTAAACTTCTGAATGCACTTTTTTTTGTTTAAGTTTTAGAATACTGTGGTGTTGCTTTGAGCTACAGTAGCTTACTAATTTATACTTCAAAACGAAAAAAGACTATTTCTAGATGTACTAAGTAACCCCTAACTGAATACCTGTGGTTATTATCTTGGTACGAATTCTTTATCACTGATTGCACTTTGAAAAAATAATTATTCAAATTTGGAGTGCTGTTGTGAGGTTTTGAGCTATAGTAGCTGAACAAAATCCATTTAGTATCAAAAATATGTTATTTTTAGCTACACTTAGCAACTTCTAACTAAATCCCTGTTGTTATTATCCTTGTACAAATTTTAAAACTAATAAATGCACTTATTTTTTTTTTGTTCGAATTCAGAGTGCTGTGACGTTACTTTGAGCTACATTGGCTTACTAATTTCTACATAATAAGAAAAAAACAAGTATTGTTATATGTACCTAGTAACTCTTAGCTTAATTTTCTCGGTTATTATGTATGTGCAAATGTTCAATCCAATGATTACACTTGAAATATTTTTGTACAAACTCAGAGAGCTGTGGTGATGTTTTGAGCTACAATAGCTTACTAATTTGTACCTAATAGCAAAAATAGACTATTTCTAGATATACTAAATAACCTCTAAGTTAATACCTTTAGTTATTATCTTTATACAAATTATTTAATCACTGATTGCAACTTAGAGTGCTGTGGTGATGTTTTGAGCTATAGTAGCTCAACAAATTCCATTTAGTATCAAAAATAGATTATTTTTAACTACACTTAGCAACTACTAACTGAATCTCTTTTGTTATTATTCTTGTACAAATTTTTAAACTACTAAATGCACTTTAATTTTTTTGCTCGAATTCAGAGCGCTGTGGCGTTGCATTGGGCTACATTGACTTACTAATTTCTACATAATATTAAAAAAGGAGTACTGCTATATATACCCAGTAACTCTTAGCTTAATTTTCTAGGTTATTATGTATATACAAATGTTTAAACCAATGATTACACTTGAAAAGTTTTTGTACAAACTCAGAGAGCTATGGTGATGTATTGAGCTACAAAAGCTTACTAATTTATACCTAATAGCAAAAACATACTATTTCTAGATATACCAAATAACTCCTAACTTAATACCTTTAATTGTTTTCTTTGTACGAATTTTTTAATCACTGATTGCAATTAAGAGTGCTGCGGTGATGTTTTGAGCTATAGTAGCTCAACAAATTCTATTTAATATCAAAAATAGATTATTTTTAGCTATACTTAGCAACTCCCAATTTAATTCCTTTTCTTATTATCCCTGTACACATTTTTAAACTACTAAATGCACTTTTTTTTTCGAATTCAGAGTGCTGTGGCGTTGCTTTGAGCTACATTGGCTTACTAATTTCTACAAAATAACAATTAACGAGTATTGCTATATATACCTAGTAACTCTTAGCTTAATTTCTTCGATTATTATGTATATAGAAATGTTCAAACCAATGATTACACTTGAAATGTTTTTGTACAAACTCAGAGAGCTATGGTGATGTATTGAGCTACAAAAACTTACTAATTTATACCTAATAGTAAAAATAGACTATTTCTAAATATACCAAATATCTCTTAATACCTTTAATTATTATCTTTGTACGCATTTTGTTAATTAGTGATTGCCATTTAGAGTACTGTGGTGATGTTTGGAGCTATAGTAGCTCAAAAAATTCTATTTAGTATCAAAAATAGATCATTTTTTACACTTAGTAACTGGTAACTGAATCCCATTTTGTTATTATTCTTGTACACATTTTTAAACTATTAAATGCATTTAATGTCATTTGTTCAATTTCAGAGTGCCTAGTACCTAGTAACTTTTAGCCTAATTTCCTCTGTTATTATGTATATATAAATATTTAAACCAAAGAATACACTTCAAATGTTTTTGTTCAAATTCAGAGATGGTGATGTTTTGAGCTACACTAATTTGTACCTGGTAGGAAAAACTGACTATTTCTAGATAAATAAGCTAACTTTTAACGTAATCTCTTTGGTTATTATCTGTGTACAAATTTTCTAATCACTGATTGCACTTTGAAAAAACTTGTTCAAATTTAGAGTGCTGTGGGGAGGTTTTGGGTTATAGTAGCTCAACAAATTCCATTTAATATCAAATATAGACTATTTTTAGCTGCACTAAGTAACTCCTAAATGAATCCATTTTGTTATTATCCTTGTACAAATACATAGTCTGGTTTTAGAGTTTTTCTATGTTTTGAGTTGTTTGTTTATGGTTTAAAGTCATTAATTAAGTAGGCTTCTACTTCGTTGTAGAAAACTCAAGAATATTTTTTTAATTTGACAAATTTATAAAACGTATCCCAAAATCAAGGTAAAAATAAATTTAAATGTTGGATCATTACGTTTGGAACAGTAGAGGAAATGTGATGAGGGTTTGAGTGGATGAACATTTAACAGCCTTCAGTATGCTGACCAAATTTACATTATTTTTTATATGTGTACAGTT
The DNA here is from genome assembly GCA_963969525.1 of Ontholestes murinus. Classification (NCBI taxonomy): domain Eukaryota; kingdom Metazoa; phylum Arthropoda; class Insecta; order Coleoptera; family Staphylinidae; genus Ontholestes; species Ontholestes murinus. The sequence continues at coordinate 58,286,270 of OZ018396.1, forward strand.
AGTGTGCCATTCTTGGTAATATTATTTTATAAAAGCATTTATGATAAAGACAAATGTAATAATAATAATACACAAATAATGTAAAACTTTGTTTCATTGTATAGTTTAAAGTTTTGCAATTATTTTATAGACTATTTATTATTTGTTTAATGAAGTTAATAAAACAGAAAATCTGGATATTAGATTATTAAAATATTTAGAAATAAAACACAGTTTGAAATTTATTGTTGTACACTGCAACATATTTCGCCACACACTGGCTTCATCAGGCAGTGTGGCGAAACATGCTGCAGTGTTCAACGATAAATGTGAAACCCTCTCAACTGTATTTTATTTCAATGTATTATGGTATCCGCCTCGTTAATTTAATATTAAAATATATTGTGCAACATGATTTAATACAGAGATAATAGACAGCAAACATTAGATTACTAGCCGCCGTGATAGTAAGACGTATTATTTGAGCTCGTGATATATCTGTGTGAACTTTATTGTAAACATATAAATTTTAAATTTATAATGGAAGATACCTCCGACTCTGAATCCGCGGATGTATTCAAAAGGCCGAAAAATCGGACACGTGGCAGGCCCAGACGATCGACTTCTGCGAGCGAGGTAACGCAACAAGCTAAGCGCAACCCAAAAACACTTACCCGAAGAACCTCTGACGACACAATACCCATCACATCAACCCCTACAACCCCTAACACACAACACACGCACAGACACACATTTAATTTCACTACTGCCCACGAAACAAGCCGTGTTCAAATGGCACAAATATGGGCAAAACACAATTTCGGCAAGCATGCCCTAATAATTAAAACGAAACTGGGATTTTTAGTTAAATCCAACTGCGAAAAACAGAAACTAATAAATTATACTCATACAGCTGCATCATAAAAAGTGTAGAAACGGAAATTGATGACTCGGCGATAAGCGATGAATTAAATGCCAAGGGAATCTCTTATCGCTTCTGCAGGAGGGTCATTTCTAAAGCAAAAAACATTAAAAGGCGAATGATGCGTATTATTACTGCATCACACGAAGCGTATTCATCCCTAATTAAACAAAAAATCCTTAAATGCTCAATTTCTTCCATCCCTAAATATCAATTCGGATTCCTACCCAATAAATCAACGACTTCTACACCCTCTAACTATCCTAACTTGGAAAATTTAAACAAAGCACCTCGAAGGCCAATCGTCCGCCGTAGCCTTCTTAGATATTAAAAAAGAGTTTGACTCTCTTTGGCATAATAAATGTGCACTGTTAAATATGCCCCGCCACCTTATCATTTTAATCCACGAACTCCTAACAAATCGCTCCTGCAAATTTAAATTCCGCCAGTCTTACTCCCATTCCTTCAATATTCAACAAGGTATCCCTCAAGGCTCCCCCCTTTCACCCATTTTATACAATCATTATTTATTTATTTATTTATTTATTTATTTAAGACGTGTATACGGTAAACACCTTTTTACATAATAAGATACAATACATATGTGATAAATACAACTAAATAAAAATAATATTTAATATAAAAAGAAATATGCAATTTTAACCCTACAAAATAAACTAAACGTACAATACAACGTATAATTATAATATATGCAAATTTACATATTACACTAATTACTAATCAACATTTTACTTAAAATTAATAACAATATTAACTCTCTTCTTAAAATAATGAAATGAACTATCAAATAAATTTATATTATATTGAGACAATGAGTTAAATAAGCGCATAGATCGGCATAGAGGACTGTTTAAACCATAGTTAGTATTGTGGTGGCTCGGCCTAAATGTCTAAATGACGCTGTAAACTAGTTCCAAGAGCATTGAAATTTAGCATTCGAAGTAATTCTTGGCAATGTATCCTGTAATTACAAAGATTAAATAAAAAACATAAGTCAGCAACATTTCTCTCTGAAAGTGATGGGATATTAAATAGTCGTTTCAATGACAGGGTTGACAAATCGTTCATTCCGGACTTTAATTATTCTTAAAAATTTGTTTTGCACTCTTTCTAGTTTTTGAGCATTTGAAACATAATGTGGTGACCAAACCATTGCTGCATATTCGAGCTTGGGTTTTATAAGTGTAATGTATAAGATTCTAAGGGTATTTGTATTAAATTTAACTGAAAATCTATTAACAAAACCTAATAATTTAGATGTTGATGTCACTAGATATATTATATGAGCATTAAATGCTAATTTTGTATCTAAATGTACACCTAAATCTTTTACAATTTTAACATCCTGTAACATATGATTTCCGATAAGATATGTATTTTTATTTTTATTTATAACTCTATTACGGGAAAATGTAATTTTTGCACATTTGTTCAAGTTCAAGTATAATTTATTAATGCCACACCAATTACAGAGATTTGTAAGATCTTCCTGTAATAGAGCATAATCAGTGGGTCAATTTACAGTATGAAATATTTTTAAATCGTCAGCAAAAAGTAAACAACGACTGTGCATTAAATAATAAGTGATGTCATTAATAAACAAAATAAAAAGTAAAGGACCACAATGCGATCCTTGTGGAACACCTGATGATACGTTGATTATTTTGGAAATATTTGACCCTATTTTAATACACTGCTTACGACCTATTACATAACTTTTAATCCATTGAACCACATTAGAACCAAAGCCCATAGATAATAATTTACTACATAACACCTCATGATTCTACTTCAAATCCTCTTTCAAAAGCGTCCAAAATATATGTTTCAAACACGAGAAGATTCGTTGAAGTAGACCGTCCTTCACAGAATCCATGTTGCTCATCAATAATCGCATGTTTACACGCCCATTTAATTTGTATACTAATTAGATAGTCCAACAATTTGGGGATAACGGATTGTTTACAAATGCCTCTATAGTTATTTATGTCTTCTCGATTTCCAGACTTTAATAATGGTGTAACGTAGCTGTCCTTCCACGATGATGGCACTAGTCCAGTTTCCACAAAATATTTAAATAATAAGGTGATAGGTGTGCATATAGAATAAATGCACTTCTTTAGAAAAAATGCTGGAATACCGTCCGTTCCTGATGAACAACTATCATTTAAATCAAAAATTTGTTGAAATACGCTTTCAGTTGTAACATTAAAGGAATTTAAGACAATTTCGTAATCAAATTTGAAGTCAGGAATTGCACTATGGCTCTGGGTATATACAGATGAAAAAAATTCGGCAAATAAATTGATACATTAATTATAATTACTAGCTATCTTTTCATTTAAAAACATGTGTTTTGGATAACTAGTTGTCTTACGCACTTCATCAACAAAGGACCAACATTTTTTGGGGTTTGAACAAAATTCCATCTCTTTGTTATTAATGTACGATGTGTACAGAGAGTTGCTCAATTCATTGCATTGTTTTTTTAAATGTTTGAACAATTCATAATTAGATTGACTGTTAGTCGATTTATATAGGCGATGTGCTTTCTTCTTTTCAATAATTAAGTTAATAAAGGTAGAATTAAACCATTTAGGGTACTTGTTTGTCTTGGATTTGCATACTGGTATAAATTTCACAATCAAATCGTAAAGTAAATCATAAAATTTTTTGCAAGAATTTTCAACGTTACGGCTATCAAAAAATAATTCCCAATTAATATTGGCAAGAGCAGTGTTAATAGAATTATAATCACCATCTTTAAAATTGAATTCAACTGTACTCGTATCAATTTTGCTAGTATTATTATGGAGATTAACTGAAATTTCATAAGCAATATGATGTATGGATTCTTTGTGCCAATTTTCACTAGCAACAGAAGTACATATGTCCATATTAGAAAAAAATAGGTGTAAGAATACTCCTCTATTATTAGGAATATTATTCTTTTGACTCAAATCATGAAAGCTAATACATTCACTAATAATTTCCATAAGATTACAATTATTACTAACATCTAAAATTATATCTGGTTTATTTGACAATTTTCCATTTGGAAAATTGTAATCGCCACATACTCTTTTATCTTTATTTAAATCCATTAAATTATCAATCATGTTACAATGTTCAATATACATTGATTCATTAGATTGTGGAGGTATGTAGACGGCACCGAGGATTAATTTATTATTAATATTAACGAATAATTGTTCAATGCTTGTACTATTTATAGGAACTAAATGAGAGTGTACGCTATTATTAATGGCGATTAATACACCGCATCCTCTGTGTTTTGTACTAGTTCTTATAGTCCTATCTAGCCTGTATATATTATAGTTTTTAAGTTGCAATTCAGCATTCGATACTGTATCATCAAGCCATGTTTCCACAAGAATGATAATATTATAAATTGAAGTATTAGCAAACAGCATAAAATCTCTAAGTTTGGTTTTTATACCTGCAACATTTTTATAATAAATACTTAGTTTTTTTGATTATGGTTTAAAACACTATTTTTATTGTTATAAATTACAGGCCGTTTGTTGATATGTTTAATAAATATATCTCTTTCGCCATTATTCTTACGTAGTTGCAATTCATGATAAATATGTTTATTATAATTTCTTTGAATGACAGTTAAATCAGCTTTTAATTTAACCTCTGGAAATTGTTCACTAATTATTTTCTGTTTTTTCAAAACATTATTCACTTAGCTAAGATAATTTTAAGTGGACGAATAGTGTTCGATTTTCGACCCAAACGAATTGCGCTTGTAGGTACAAAACCATCAATAGCACAGGTAGCAAGAATATTATTAAATTTCTCCATATCGTCATTTCTACGTTCATCATTATTTTGTAACGTTGATTCAGGGATATTAAATAAAATGATATTATGATTTCGACGTTCTCTATCTTCTATTTCGATGATTACATCTTCTGTATTGCAGTTACTTTTAACAGCAGCTAATTCATCTTTCAAACGTTTGTTTTCATTCTCTACGTCTAATAAACGATTATTTAAAATAGAAATATTTTCCATAATTGCGTTTAAAGATGTTTGAAATTCTGTTTCAAATAAAATTAATTCTGATCTGAGTAATGCTTGAATTGTGCCTGTGGTACAATGTTACATATTTGACAAATCCATTTTAAACCATCAAAATTTTTTTCTTCTTGACGATAATTATTAATTTCTATATCAGATAAATTTACACATTTCCCATGAAACCAAGTAGCACAACTACTACTACATTTTATTGCGGCCCCAATCCCCTTGGGATGGATTATTAATTTACACTTTCCACATGACAAAGACATTATTAATAAACTAAAATAGGCCTGTAAGGATATCAATAGGGATACTTTCTTCACACTGACCCCGCCTTTGGTAGTGACTAAATAACAACATACAAGACTAGGCGACGGAAGGAATAAACATAAGAAAACAAAGGTAAATAGAATGTACCACGTTAACAAATATGTAAATATTTACGCACGGCCGTATCAATCCAAAATACGAACGATAATTTGGCACCTTGAGGTTAAAATATCGACCGATAATATACAAAAACGTCCGTATCAATAAAAATTCCACGAAATATTTCCTTGTCGATTTAAGGTTAAATTAGATTCTAATTAATTTTGCGATAATCGTGAAGGCAATTGAAAATTAAATATTATAGCTACCTCTATGACGATGTAACCTACGTCCTTGTAAAAAACTATTATATATGATAATGTTTTAACGTCACAAATCGGGTTTTTAAACGCACTGATCTTAACACACAGCTGTATTAACCACATTATATTTAACATTGCTCAGATATTTCTAACCCCAACCATGATATCTTTAATCCAAACTTATGTCCACTCCTTTTCGTTGATGACACTGCATTAGTATCTCATGCCCCAACCCTACACTCCGCACTCTCCTCTCCTCAATCCTTTCTTAATTCCCTCGAAACACTTTTCCGCAAAATAATTCCCTCATCGCCTAAAATCAAAATCGTACAACAGATTGTTGGTATATTGGACTCCAAATTATCATTCAAACCCCATGCCCTTTCCATTAAATCGAAACTAAAAACAAGGGCGCGGCATTTCCATTCCCTTACATATAAAAAGCAACGAATTTCAAAACAAACAGCCGTCAATATTTATAAAGCGATTGGCCGCCACTTGCTAGATTCTAGTGCTATCCTCTTCTCCCAATGTCGCCCCTCAACTCTCCATCATCTCCAAGTCGCAGAAAGATCCGCACTTCGCACCCTAACCAAAATCCGACATCCTAATAACCCACTCTACAATCCATCCAACGAACTCCTCTATGAAGAAACTCAAATCATCCCGATTCCCCAACGTATGTTAGCCATTGCTAAAAAGTTTTCCACTAAATCCTACAATTTCAACATCCTCAATAAATACTGTACTCCACGTAATCCCAACACATAACCCAAATACCATTATCCAACAAACACGTTACATCAAATCATTTGTTCGTATCATCACAACAGTTAGTTAATCTACTAGTTTTTTTTTCTTTATATTTGTTATAACCTAAGGTCGATAGCCCTACAGGTACACACTAACCTCTTCTACTACTGTATATATTTAAGATGAAAGATGAAAGAATAATAAAGTATTTCCAGTTAATAAAATATTTAATTTTATTTTCCGGACTATTTTCGATGCTCTTTATGCATCATCTTCAGCGAGAAAAACGTCAGAAAAAAATGCTTAATGTGTTGCTTTTATAAGTTTGAAAATAATATAATATATAGGAAATTCATCTACCTTAGCACGAACGTGGTTTTCGGCGGGCGTTATTAGTGACGACTTAAAAACTGGAATTAGAAGAGAATATGCCAGCATTAGTCAAGAAACAAAAAATAGAGTCCAGAATGAATTTATCGATCGTTTGGGATACTGCCAAACACAAGAAGGGTTTCAGTTTCAGCATTTAATTAAGTAAATAATTATGATTCCTTATTAATTTTAGTGTTTTTGGTTTCATCAAAACGTTAAAAGTTATCTTTTACCAGAAATGCTATTTTATTAATAGTAGTACTTTTTTAAACGTCATTTCTTATATCGACATAGGGTATGCTACATGAAAAATACTTAGAATTTTACGTAGAATCCATAAATTCAACAAAAAATGGGGGTTTTCATTTGAAAATTTCAACTTAGGGGTCCAATATCAATTTTGGGACACCCTGTTCATTTAATCGAATTTATTCTTTACTTTATGGACACAGTGTATAATGTAACAATGCTGGAAAAAATCATTATTTTGGACATTCTAATAAAAAAATTAGAGTTAGATCAAGTTTATCAAATGTATACATAATATCTTATATAATTTTTAATCCTTAAATATTATATTGATGTTGTAATAAGGTGCAGTAGGATGGGCGTGGACTGATTTTTATCAAATTCTTATTTACACTTGAATATTTTTGTTATTAATATAAGTAACCGCTTTTTATACATCAGTTGCTGTCGAGGTTATCGCTATTTAATCTAGATAGGCGATGACCTAAGATTTCCATAATAATAATAATAATATTTCACTAAATTCGGGTTAAGTAATATGAAGTGTTTTATATTATGATGAACGAAATAAAATTCCTTACTTCACTTATTAAGTAATAATAATATTTATTAACATAATTAATTTTTTACATAATATATTCATTAATAGTTTTTAGTGTTATAGGTAATTGTAAAAAAATTCAACTACTCTGCACTTACCCCAATATTGGGACAAGTGTGTACATGCCTCTTTTAACTGCTTTGATGTCGTATATCACGAACAAAGGTAAAAATCAGAATTAAAAATAAATCAGCTATTGAGTGCATTTTACTGCGTTAAAAAATCGGGTTTAATTTAAAGGATACACACTTAAAACGCAAAACTTTTAGTGATATAGAAATAGGAGTTTTGTGAAATACATTTTAAGAAATAATAATATATTATCCAAGTGATTTTTAGATTAAACCAAAATTATCTATTGAATTGAGTAATATTATAAGCAACTGTGAAACATAATATCTCATAGTGATTTTATATAATAAGAAAACTAGGTTCTAAATTTATTATTCCTAATAAATTTAAAAATACGAAAACATTTCGTGAATCTACAACAGTGAGTCTTACTAAGACTCACTGTTATTTATTATTTAATTTTCTACAACGAACTAAAGGATTTTAATACATTTTATTATTATTCCTATACAATTTTAAAACCTAATAAGAGAAATAATAAAGGTGTTAAATTTTACAACTAAAAACATTAATACTGTATTATTTTATAATTCGCTTAACACATATTTTATCCACTTCACTTGCTTAAAAAAGTTGAATTATAATAAATAATTGAATTATACATTGATTTTTCTTAAAAGCAAAAATGCGGAAAAACAAATCTAATGAATTTTTAACTTCTCTGACGAGTTTTAAGACGAAATGAGCTCTCAGCATTTTTAAATAATTAATTTCGCGATACATATAAACGTACATAATAAAAATATGCACTTTTAATTAATTACAATTTTAAGGTAACGTCGAATATTAAATTTTATGCAAACTAATCAACTAATCATTTTTATAATTGTAAATTGACATCAACTCTACTAATATCTTAATTCCCAAGTAATATCTTCATTCCCTATTTGATTTTCTAGACTAATCATAGTTGATCACGTATGTGATTTAAATTTTAAAAAAATTAAAAACTGTACTAATATTACAAATCATATTATATAAAAATAAAACAAACAATTCGGCGGATAATTAAATTTAATATGCCTTGTCATAACTTTCCAACATACTTTTGTAAAAATAAATATGTTGATTATATTTAAAAATCTTTAAATAGTTAATAGAATCGATTTAGATTATAAAAATAATTATTTCTTACTCGTTTTAAGACTTAACAGGACTCGCATTTTCCACATATGCCTTGTCATAACTTTCCAACATTCTTTATAAAAATAAACATGTTGATTATATTTAAAAATCTCTAAATAGTTAATATAATCCATTTATATTGTAAAAATCATTATTTCTTACTCGTTTTATGCCGAATTGAAAACTTAACAGAACTCGCATTTTCCACAAAGGAATAAAACTTCATAAATTCCCTCGGGCTGAGTTAATACTGGAAAACTATTTTATATAAAACGATACTGTTTTCACCAGTTAGTTCAAGCATTTCTGAAATGTGATTGGATTGCACCATCTTGGCGACCTGCTTATTGTTCAAAATAAATAAAATAATTAATGAAAATGATGGTAGCGACCGTTACTATGTGGTAGTTAATTTTAAAAAAGGTTAAATGAAAATAATTTTTAAGTTTTTATACCACTATTTATTGTATAATATACACAAACAAAGTTTACATGTATGTATTTAATATGTAAATTTTGTTTGTGTATATTATACAATAAATAGTAGTATAAAAACTTAAAAATTATTTTCATTTAACCTTTTTTAAAATAATTAACTTTGTTTGTATCACTTTTTAATTACACTTGTAACTATAGTTTTGACAACTTCATCATTATCAATTATTGTTACTTTTAAATATTTCTTAATTAAAAATCACTATTTATCTATTAAAAAAAGATTATTTTTAATAAAGAACATTCTTCAAGAGTGAATTCCGCCTTTCAGCTTGCTGACGAAATTATTTGTATGGTTTTGTTTTTACTGTTTTATGTATTTCGAATTATTTTTTATAAAGCAAGTACCAATAAATCAAAATTATATACTTATATATTTTTTAATCATATATATAATGTATCACAAATTACTTCCTATTTTATCTTTAATCAAAATCGGCCACAAAATTAATAATCTAATATTCCTACCGCGATGAAATAATAATATTTAGATTTCAGACGAGTATTTTATATTAAGGCATGTTTATAGGGTTCTTGGAATATAAAGTTTATTGGTACATAACCCAGTTTCTTATTTATTGTGCATTGAAATATCTTTTCTATATTATATTTGTCTATTGTTCTCCAAGAATTGTATTCCTTATAAAATGCATTTTACGTCCTATTGTGTATACAAGCTTATTTTCAATATAATAATACATTAATTATAATAAAAATAAAGACTGGATATTAAGTTTATATTTACAAATACTTTGCAGTTATGAAAAATTTGGTCACGAAAATATTTATTAAATATTCCAATGTTTTTCTTTAATACGATGAATTAAATTCTCACTTAACTCGTGGTGAAATATTTTTATGTTAATTAGAAGGTTAATTAAACACTTCCTTAAGCAAAAACAAAATCAAATGTTTAATTAATCTTTTAAGTTTTCTTTAATATTTAAATATTGAACAAATTTTAAAAACAATTTTATGAATTTATAATTATATATATTCTATAATATCTAATTAGTATCATATAAACAACCTAAAATCATTTTATAGCATTAAGAACTTGTTGTTATTAATGTAACTCTTATATTTTCTACACATATATTTCCAAGGCATAATAAATCGAAAGAATATCAGATAATAAAACGCGATTTGATTTACTTTCTTTACAAATTAGTGAAGAAAGGAAATCAAAACGCGTTTTATTAGTGATTATTACTTCACATAACACAAATAGTGAAAATATCAGATAAACTATCTACATTTACTATTAAATGAAATACAAGTCTCCTTTCTTCACATATTTTATTAATTACAATTAATAATGTAGACTCGTATTTCATGTAATAGTCAGTGCTTCTTCACGTAACTCAACAACAATTAAACCATCTAGATTTATTTTATACGAGTGTAACTACTAATTTTTATTTGATTTTAATGATACTCGGAACTGAATCCAACACAACTTTACGTCCGTTAATAATTCAAAGGATTGCGCCCGGGAGTCTAGAAAGCCCTTAATTCTTTAATCCTTGAAAGAATTCGCACAAATAATTTAATCTGCGCTGAGTCGATTAGCACATCCGTAAGAAAGAATTAAGCGCATCCCTGTGGATAATTTTCATGAACTTACTCTATTTGTTTAGTTAATTAGACCTAATTTATACATGATATCTATATGTGTGTCGGTGAAGGGGACATGAAATAAATTGATCACGCATGTCACTACAATTACGAATCGATGCCGATATTGACGGCATTTCAAGTACGTGTTTAGCGTCCATCATTAATTAAAATTGTTATGGTTGTATGCATCAGAAATATATTCAGTGAATTATGAAGTAATTGTACTACACAGCATAGTTTATTTAAATAGTTGTGTTGAAAGATTAATAAATTAATTATTTTTTAGAAGAACAATATCAATTAAAAATTGATTCAATAACAGTAGGTCCTAAACAATATGATAGAAATAACTGCAATGTTATAACTACTTTACGTTTTTTAGTTGCTGTGTTGCGAGCTTAATGACCTTATCTAATAAACCTTGTTAACCAGCCAGAGTAATTATATAATGTTTATATTTATCTTCAGTTGATTTGCAATGAAAAAAAAAACAAGTATTGGACAAACAACTGTAAAGAGAGAGTTTAAAGTTTTATGTTATGTATAGAGATAAATTGATTTAGTAATCTTAGAGTGTTGGTTGATATGTATGGTTTGGCGAAGAATTATCACCTATCTTCATTTTTATTAGAGAGGAAATGAACAACCACTACCAAAGAGACCTTATGTGGCAGCAGTGCCATCAAAGCAACAGCAGGTACGAGTGGAAGATCATATTTTTATGAACTCGAGCTTTTCTTAGTGAGAAAGTTTTGTTATATATGTATTTTGAACTTTATTTTGTAAGTACAATGGATAAATAAATACTATCTATCTACTATCTAATACTTTATCATTAAAATACAAATATTAAGAGAAATTATTGGCTGATAAGAAAAGTATTTATAATGGAAAAACGAGTGAGACTAAAGCATCTGCCACTTAGCTTTTAGGCTATCTTTGAACAATTTAAAATAAACCTTTGGGTGGATTTTTGGTGTTTAAATGCATTGATAACCGAAAAATTATTATGAGCTAGTACTTCCTACAAATAAATAATATCATCAGAGACATTGGAGGAATGCAGATTTCCAGCTCCAGAGTTTTAAAGGGCGCTGATTTCATAGATCGAAGAAACCCTAGCAGACAGACAGTTTTAATCCTATCAAGTGAAAGGGTTTTAGAAAGGAGAGACTTTATTCCATATTCGATCTAAGATCTTAGATCTACAATTTGTACAAAGTCATTAGTTTTATTACTTTTTTCGAATCAGAGCCCTACCATGTGTTTGCTAAATTCTATGTGTAGAAACTTACAACTCCTGAATATGAAATTTCCAAGAAAGGGATGAATCTATCGTTAGTCCTAGGTATTTAACTGACTGGATAATTATGAAGATTTTTATTCTTGGAAAAGAATACATTTTTTCACTTTTGAAGAGAGAAGTAAAAGCTATAATAGTGAAACCAGTCATATAGATCTAAGAGGGAACCATTCAAACGATTTAACAGTGATTGAATATTGTTTCCAGAGCAAAATAAGGCGAGTAGCAGTATGGTTTTAACAGAATCTAGTTCTTGCGTGTATAAAATATATATATATATATATATATATATATATATATATATATATATATAATAAAGTACTATGTGTATTAGTATTATTACCTGATAATGTTGGATTTATTTTATTACCAATACTACTGAAATAATTATTCATTGCATTAACAATTTTTTGTGGCTCAGCATTTTTTTCTTTTTGTTCATTAATGATGTAATCAATTGATTTATTTGTGGATGCATTTTTGCCATTGGTTTGCTTAAGTATATTTCACAATTCTTTGGATGCGTTGGATGAGTTACTAATTCGATCGGTATTGTAATTTCTTTTTTCGGACTGAAGATTGGTTTTATATTCCCTTTTAAGCTGCTTGTAAGTATTATCAACAAATTCACTACCGCTAGATTTATAGAGTTCGTAAAAAAATTGTACATTGTTTTTTAATTCTTTTAGGTGATTAGTATAGCAAGGTAGTTTTGGTTTAAACTTATGATTTTTGTTTTTAGAGGACAGCACTCATTAAATAATTGTAAAACAATACTGTAAAATTGATTAAAGGATGTTTCTGCATCATACATTTGAATTATATCCCAGTTTATGGATAATAGTGATTCATTTAATTTATTTAAATTCTGTTCGGTGACTTGCCTACTCTTAATTATTTTTTTTATTTTCCTCTATCCTGCAGCTAAAGTTTAACAATTGCCCTTTATGATCTAAAATATTGGTGTCTAGTACTTTTGCATTTCTAAAATTTATATTTGTAATTATATTATCAATACAGCTACTACTCGTATTGGTAACACGTGTTGGTGAATTTATTGTGACAGTTAAGTTATAGCTTTCAATCAAGTTTAAGAAAGAGGATGTTTTATTATCATACTTTTTTTTGTAGATTCCAATTAAAATCACCACCAATAATAATTTCAGATTGTTTATATAGCACATTCTCAAAGGTATATAAAAAGTCTGCGAATAACCCGTCTGGCTGCCGGTATACACATAATAAGATAATTTTTCGATTTGACTCAAGAATACATTCAGAACACGCTATTTCTCCAAGACTCTGAATGAGCTTTTTTGTTTTAATTTCTCCCTCCTGAGGTTTTAACTATTTAAAAGATAATTATAGATGTTTCAATTTTAGTTTTTAATAACTGAATAGTTTAGGCTGTTAGTCGTTGAAAGTTCATATTATATTATATTAGTTTTTAATTTTAAATTTTATTTTTAGCATTGTTTTATTTGTTTTTTCAAAAAATCTTTCTTGAAGCAATCTTCAGTTTTTTTAAAATCTAATTTGCAATGTAAACTGTTGTTGTTTGTTTTGTATACAATTTAACATTTTAAATTATTTATAGCAATTATTTAATATTTAATTTAATAAGAAAATTAAAAAGTCAGACTCTAAGTGTTATTATATTTATTTTATTTTGTTAATTATCTTTTATAGCTATATATCTTAAATTGTTTTTTTACTTTTTTGTAATTTTACCTTTTTAGCAAATTTAAAATTTAAAATACTTTTACCTAAATCTAAACTTCTTTTTATCTAACGTTTTCAAATGTTTTTCAATCTAAGGTTTCACTTTTATTAAGTAAATATGTTGTTTTCTAAAAATTATGTTTTCTAGCGAACTTTATTTTCAATACATTATAATAATATAATAGATACTGGAAACCATTATTTTGTGATTCATTTTGAATCAAATTTAAAAGCAAATTTAACTTTTTTAAGCATTTCAACTGGCTGTAAATAAATTTGTATTTTTCTATAACTGTTATCTCTTTCAAAATATAAAATAGTAAAACACTTTATAACTTTTTTTCCCACTATATTTTGGAAAATTGTGACTAGTTTCGATCATAAGCTGATCATTATCAAACATAAAGTGTTATGAAGTGATAAAGTGTTTTAGTTAAACTTTTTATCAAAATGCGCCGCCATCATACAAGAATGATAAAATAGTATATTTTGAAATTTCTTAACAAAATTTGGATTATTGTAAAATTTCAGCTTTCTATTATTTTAACTGTTTTTTCCCCATTTTTCAATATTTTAAAATGGACTTTGAATTGATTTTTGGATATAATATCAACACTCTCTAAGAATTTTAATTTTTAATACGTGTTGTTTCATTCCAATTCAAATTAAATATAAGCAAAATATATCATACTTTATTTGGATAGCTACTTAACAACATTGGAATATTTTTACATTTTTTCTAATTGTGATTAAATTTTATTTTCAATGAATTATTCCTTCTTTAATATTTTAAGAAATTCCAGGTTTTTAAGGCAGTATGAAATTTAAACCGCATTTTTTTGTCAAATTTTATTTGCTTTCGTTGATAATTCATCTAGCCTTTAATTAAATGCTTCTCCTTTGAGAAATTTTCAGTTTTTATTTCCATAAGAGATTTTATTTAGTTTTGTGACATTCCAACTTCCAAGTGTATATTAATTTTAACTGTTTTTTTTAATAAACTTGACGCACTTAGGCGTTAAAAATTTCTTCGCCTGAAGAAGCCACAGTGTAGCGAAATATATGCTATGTAGTGTTTAAACTAAAACAATTTTGAAAATCAGACATTGTTGTTGTCTTAATATTTTAATTTTTAAGTGTTTACCTGTTATCAATGTAATTCCTTCGTTCTGCGAAGAAATTGCTTTTTGTCAACGATTTTGGACACATTAATTCAAATTCCTCGATTATTGATGCTGATTCTTTTTACCGATGACCCCATTTTTTCAGGAACTGTAATAATAAATATTCATAATAACCTTGTGTGTGCTGAGAAATAGTTATGACATACTTGAAATTCATTTTTAACATTTGTATTTTGTATTTGTTTGTTATACTTTGATCTACTTGCAATAAATAAATGTATTACAAATTAGATAGATAAAATATCTACTTATAATTTTGAATGTTTGGGTTGAAATTGTGTGATAATTTGAACAATATTTCTACCAGAAAAACTTACTAGCGAGATGTATCGCAAATTTTAGAGTTCAGTTTTTGTAGGATGTGTGTGGGCTTGCTTGATCTCCGGACTTAAACCTCTGGATTATTTCCTATATAGCTTTCTAAAGACGCTAGCTTACACCTCTCCGGTGGAAGATGTAAAAAACTTGCGAAATCGGATGATTGCTGGGTGCATAACAATAAAAAATGACACTGATGCTTTTGAAAGACTTCGACAGACAATGAAGAGAAGACTCGATTATTACATCCTAGCTGGATCTACAGTTCTTGTAGGTTAAGAAACTTTACATGTCATTTTTGATAATAAAATGTTGCTATTTTCGAAAATTTTGTTATACACTAAAGTACGAAATATTCTTGTAATAGTTGAAAGAATAACCTTTTTATATGGAATTATAGGGAAAGTATTTATTTCGTGAATGAGAATACCTGTGGGCGCTGTATCTAGAACTAGAACTAAAAAGATTTTGAGGAACATTTATAAACCGAAAAGTAGATATTGACTATGAAAAATATTACAAAAACCATTTAAACAAAAATTAAAAACAATTAGAAACTGAAGAAGTGCAATTAAAAGGTTTTGTTTTTCTCTTAACTAACTATAAAAACTATAAAAAAGGATATTTTTTGCCTACTATAAAGTTACATGAAATTTATATAAAAAGTAATTGTAAAGAATCCAAAATTGTGCAAATTGTTAAGAATAACCTTTTTGCGTAAACCTTATAGTTTTCGAAAAAAATGTAAGGAAAGTACTATGATGGCCATGTCACCTTTTTTTATGTTTTTAATTTAATTATAACTTTTAATTAAAACCCTCGCTTATGTTTTACTGATTGGAGGATAGGATAGAGGCCACCCACCCACCCTTCATATACATGATAATTTTAAATACTAATCGTTGATGATTTTATTGCAAAAAACAATAAAACCTTGTATGTAATAAAAAATTAAGCAAAATTTAAATTAAAGTTTAAATTTAACAGCTAATTTAGATTTAAAATCTGCCCACCCATCATGCACAAAAATTTTATTAATTTACTCACTCATAAATTGTACCTTTTGAATTTCTTTTTATTCATAAAGTTTTGTAATTAATTTTATTCCAAACCACGGGCCTATCAGTAATTGAAATTTATATGTATATGTAGGGTGGGTGGGTGGCCTCTATCCCACCCTCCAATCAGTAAAACATTATCAAAAATTATTTGAAAAATTTGTATGAATAAATCTCTAGAAATTGCAATTAGCTTGTGTTCACTTATATTTTACAACTATTAATTAAAACCCTAGCTTATGTTTTACTGATTGGAGGGTAGGATAGAGGCCACCCACCCACCCTACATATACATGATAACTATAAATACTAATCGTTGTTGATTTTGCTGCTTACAAATCAATAAAACCTTGTACGTAATAAAAAAATAAAACATAATCAAAATTTAAGTTAAAATATAAATGATCTTCTATAGCTAATCTTATCTAAGCTTTATAGAAAGCTTTTCCAGGAATCATGTATATAATTTTTATTTATTTACACACTCAAAAATTTTACTTGTTAATTTTCTTTTATTCAAATTTTGTAATTAAAGTTATTGCAAACCGCGAAGCTATCAGTAATTAAAGTTAATATGTATAAGTAGGGTGGGTGGGTGGCCTCTATCCCACTCTCAAGTGAGTAAAATATCATCAAAAATTATTTGAAATATTTGTATGCATACATCAATTAAAAAATGCAATTATTTTGTGTTTACAACTTTTAACTAAAACCCTTGTTTATGTTTTACTGATTGAAGGGTGGAATAGAGGCCACCCACCCACATACTTACACATGATACATATACATGATATCTTTAATTGCTAATCGTGGATTATTTTGCAGCTAAAACGAATCAAACATTTTATGTAATAAAAAGTAAAACAAAATCAAAATTTAAATTTAAATATAAATTACCCTCCGTAGCTAATCTTCTCTTATTTAGATTTAAAGTCTGCCCACGCATACTGCATCAAATTATTACTAATTTACTCAGTCAAAAAATTTATCATTTTAATTTCTTTTTTTTTATTCAAAAAGTTTTGTAATTAATTTTATTGGAAACCACGAGATGAAAAGGAATTAAAGTTTATATGTATATGTAGGGCCTCTATCCCACCTTTCAATCAGTAAAACATCATCAAAATTTATTTAAAAAATTTGTATGGTAAAATCTCTAAAAATTGCAATTATTTTATTTTGTTTGTTTTATTTATATTTTACAACTTTTAATTAGGTTTTGTACTGAATGTTATTGGAAGCTACGAGACGATAAGGAATTAAAGTTTATATGTATATGTAGAGTGGGTGGGTGGCCTCTATCCCACCCTCCAATCAGTAAAACATCATCAAAAATTGTTTAAATAAATCTATTAAAATTTGCAATAATGTTATGTTTATTTACGTTATACCACTTTTAATTAAAACCCTCGCTTATTTTTCACTGATTAGAGGGTGGGTTTTAGGACACCCACCTACTCTACACATACATAATAACTTTTAATTACTAATTATTGATGGATTCTAATAAAATAAAAACCTGTTTTCATTTGCTCTAACTTCGTTTAAAAGTTGTGTAATATTTTTAAAATTTATAAAAATATCAAGAAAAATAAAAATAAACGTTTCGGGTAATCTACTTTATCTACGTCTGCCTGTGTATCTGTGTGTCTGTCGGTAGGTGCTGTATCTCAAAAACGAATAATCCTTTTGAGATGCAACTTTAAGCTTAGGGTTTTATCGTTAAAAACTGAAACTGAAAAGTTTTTGATTTTGTAAAGAATCCAAAATTGAACAAAATGTTATGAATGGCCTTTTTGCATAAACCCCATAGTTTTCGAGAAAAATATAGGGAAAGTACTATGATGGTCACTTCACCATTTTTAATATTTGCCCTGTATATATTTACACAATGTTTCACTAGATGATTATCATTTCTTATCTATCCCTTTGTTTTTCCTATGCGTCTTCTTATTTTTCCATTAAGTTCTCTCACGTTTATTTATTTTTTTAATCTTTTGAACAATTTTTCTATATTCCTTCTTGGCGTTTTTGGTTCGTCCATAAACTAAAATTATTAGACTAAGTTTATACCTATTCTAATCAACTATCAATCTACATAAATTACATATTTATATGCTTGTTGAACTTAAGCTGGTTTGTTAAATGGCTATCGATCAGCGGCCTTTAGACCGTAAAATTAACAACCATTCCAATTAGGAATTAGCAAAAACATATACATTTCTGCGAATGCAGTTAGTAAAACAAATCAGGTATTTATAATTATAAAGTTTTATACGTTTCATGTATTTTATGTTTGAAGTAGAATAATTAAAATCATATGAATATAGGACTTAATTTTAGATTAATTAGTGAATTAAATATTTATTTCAAATACAATTAATTAAATAATACACTAATTAGCTATTTAAACTAATACCATAACAAATAATAAAATGTAGATAGGTAAATTAAGAAGATTGAGAAATTAATATTTACATTTAACCTTTATATGTTCTTTCAATTGCAATGGTAACTATAATTCAAATCAGTCACTAATAAAAATTAAGTCCGATACTGACAAAGAATATATTATTTTATTAACTTTTTTGATTAAGAAAATACATCAGAAAGTAATGAATATAAGCATTAATCATATCAAGTCATAAATGGATTAATGTGACAAGGTAAATAATTACTTTATGACCACAAAATACCATTCATTTTAGAAATTTGATTATAAATTAGGTACTTCTCTGTAAGGTTGTTGATTTAATTTCGAGAGTGGTTAAATTCAAGTCAATCGTGATTAAAATTGGCCTTTATGCATTGTTGTTATTAATAAATTCGTTTTATATGTAAATCTACTTTATGCCAAATAAATCTAAATATTATCAAATCAAAACATTGTGAAGATATTATTATGAATGAATATTCAGAAGCAGTTTAATAATAATAACATATTAAAATATCATTAAGTCAAACGATTGTAAAGATAAATATATTCATAAGTTAAATAATAATGTCTTATAAAATTATTATATTATATACAGACTCTGTGAAACGAATAAATGTGTAATACTATTTTACTTTGGATGAACTTAAATGCACCAAAATAACTCCACGTAGAGTAAAATTTATTATTAAGAGCTATATTCTCGTCTGCACGTTTTCCTTCCGTAGTTAATTATGCCCTATGCTGTAACCTGAAACCTAAATTTTCTCTCTGACTCCGACATTTCGCAATTTCTCGGTCTCTTCGTATAGTTTTTTTTTTCTTTGTGCTACTGTTTTTGTGGCTTTATTATATTACACACGAAACATATATTTAAGTCACTGTATCTCTATTAGTTTTTTTATTTATCCTACCTTAAGATCAATTGTCAATTATAATGTATTAATCTTGTTTTGATTGAACAAAACAAAAATAGAATTTTAAATTTTAATAGAGGACGAGAATAACTTTATTATAGATAGTATTACAATATATAATTATAATAATTATTTTGTTTCTTCGTCCTCTTCTGGCTATTAAATGTTAATATTTTCACTTAAATATGATATATTTATACTTTGCTGAAATTAATTAATGAATTATGCCATTGATTGAAATATTGTATAGATACCCAACTAAAATGTATTTAATCGAGTCAATCCACTATTCGCCACCTCCACAGTAAAGTGCTGCTGCGGTTATATTTTTTTTTGAAATGCTACGTGCGTAGCTGCCAGTGGTGTTGGATTGAGTTGCGGCTTCAACCTGAACTAGTCCGCCCACGTTAATCCGTATTTTGTCGAGTGTTTGGAATTACTCGCGGCTCACAGAGTATTATACATACTGGTTGGTTTAACCTATAAACGTCATAAGTTCTCATTTCTCGCGACTGAAATTTTAGCGAGCGGATGTTTGATTCCCTCAAATTCCCGAACACGATCGTCTCAAAGCTGTTGTCAATACGTATAATTCAATGCTATAGAAAACAGTTTAATGCTATAGACAACTGCAGTACACTGAACTAAATATGCGCCGTCTGTTAGTCAGCATACTTACTACTTATGCGCCCTCTGTTGGTCGGCTTCTTTCCCATAAGGTGAGGTATCTATACAATATTACACTCAACGATTATACTTTTTTTATCGAGTCATTTCGTTTCCAACCAACAGATATATACTTATATTTTTAACCAACTATTTTCAGTCCAATCATATAACGTAAATACAATTTGACTGGAGATACTTCAATACTTTAATCGTCACTAAAAGAGTAAATGAATCAACTCAGTAGTTGTCGTAAAGCAGTAAAATATCGCTATGTTTTACTGTTTGAAAATAATATACATATATGTATGTGTGTGATTATGTGTGTGTACGTATTACATGCATTTATTTTTATTTTTACCTAATAAGCAATTGTTCGAATTGAATCATGTCTGTAATACAAAATCCCTCACACTAAAAATGCACCGTTAAAACCAAGCACGATCTATTCTAATAAGTCATATTAAATCACTCAACTTCAGAACTTCCCTCATTCTGATTTAACTGCCATTTTAATTCTAATAAATTATGTTGCCTGCGTCTGCTTCCCTAACTAGTGTTGAAATTTTCATGAGGGGATTACAGGTGTACGCCAAATTGACTATAAAAAGCATTTGCGTTCAGACAACTTTTAAATTATGTTTTAAAATATCAACTCTTTATTTCCAACTATGCAACTAAAACGGATAATTATACAAACATAATTGTGCTTAAATATTAATAAAACTAAACCGTTAATAACATATTAACAATCCGAAAAAGAAAATTAATAATAGTTAGAAAAGTGATTGTTTTTCCAAGTGATTACTTTAATAATTATAATATGGTTATATGTATAATTTTAACAGGACTTTGTAAAGTTTAAATAAATAAATAAATATAGTTTCTTAATACGACTCTCTCTTATAGATTTACGCAACATTTGTATTTTTAAATGATTAATTCAATTTTTTTTTTGATGAACGCTTGCCAAGAAAATGTATTATGCTTGTTTATAAGACAATAGTCTTATCCGACAGTATCTAGTAATTAATGATGTTAGAGCAAACAATAAACAAGTTGTTTCCAAATCTCACAAATTATCTTTTTATATATTACGATAATAAATATACCACAGATTACACACGACGCGAAACGGAAATATCAAGGAGAGTAAAAGTGAAGGATGGAACGTGAATAAATCACCAGCGAGTTCGAATGAGTTATGATGACAGTGGTAAAAAAAACCGGGACAAAGATGTGCAGGGCGTGGAGTAGGGGCGAAGGGCGCGCTCATTGAGCATCCCTTCTCTTTTTGTAAGCGTAATACGCCCTGAAGCATGCACCGGAATCAAACCGAGTTTATCGCATCTGAAGTGAGCTGTAAAAGTGAAATACAATATATCCTTAATGCCCTTACAATAGCTTCAAGACTGCGGGACGTAAATCTTTTCGAACTACTCGCAATAGGGCCGTTGCGTATCGACAGTTTTATATGAATCAGTTATTGATTTATCCCACACACAACGCCTAAACCATTTCAAATGCCAGACTTGTATTATTAAATAAATTGGGAATGTAACAACCGTTTACAACTATTATTTAGTGGTATAAATACGTCGAAACTACTTTAATTTAACTCCTTATAAATTAGTTATTACAAATGTATTTACTTTACTTTTTATTAAAATAACACTATGCAAATTTACAGTCCTGGATATTCGTATCCCTTTTATTAATAATTATTTGTCTCATGGTATCGTAATATTCTGTATTTTTTAATTTTGATAAGCGTAAAGTTGGATAGAACATTAAAGAGGAAAGTAGGGAGGAAATATAAAGTTTAGTCTGCCTTTTAATGCTAATGGCTAGAAATATATGAATAATAACTAACTTTCTATGGTTTTATTAAAACTTGTTAAAAATTCGAATGATGTCATCAATATTTTAATTATCTTATCTATTTAAATTTCAAGATGAAACTTGCTTATATTACTGCTTTAAACTATACTTAAACCCAAGATAAATGTGATCTTTATATAGTAATTTTTATTTAATACTTAAGTTGAGTTAATATTGTTCAATAACAATCCTCTACCAACTTCCTATTTCATCCAATACTTAAACACTTCAAAATTTGTTTTTCATAGATTCTGGCATTCTAAATTATGCAGCAGATGTGGTAGGACATCATTCAAGCACTTAGAGCCTCTGAAGCGTCGTTAATGCGCACATCATAAAGTTGTTGTCTTGATAGAACATAACACCCTCCCTATTGGCCAATTCTGACCGCTTCTGGTCAGTTACGTGCATAATCTAGCCCGACACTAACAATAGTGGTCAAAATTAAAAGCTTAGCCTAATAAGATCAGCTCATAGTGGATAATGTCTTATCAGTCCCACCAAACATCCAGCAAAACCTTTTTTATTAATTAATTTAGCCTTGACGACAATTTAGACTTGCTCACCACGATTAGGCTGTTGTTCTTCACTAGTCCCTGTCTTCTTTAAAAATGGATCAATTTCGTTATGTTTTAACTAAGCATCGCAGGCATTAGTTCGGGCAAAATAGTTGTCTTGTGTTAATTAATACAACGAACTTTTCTGGGAAAACTCTAGTTCGGTATTGTTGGCTGTTAAGTTAGACTTGACAATATTTTGAGCTGACTTACCGCGATTAGGCTGTTATTCATAATTTAGCAAAGAATCACAAGCATAGATTCAATAAAAATAGTTTTTTTGTCTTGAATCATACATCGAGCTTCTTCTCGAGATTTATGTAAATGATTCCAAAAGCTTTTCTGGGAATATCTCAGTTCCTGAGAAATGTAATTAGTGATGATTTCCATAATTTAATTTTTGGCAATTATCTTCAACGTAATAATTACTAGAATCGAATCGTTAGAACCGCCACTTTGCTACTGCATTCGATACTGTGTTTAATCCATAAACAGCAAGTTTTTTGAGTTACCTGCTCTTCTTCATTTTGAAAAGTTGTAATACAACTGGCTTCACGAATTGGAAAACCTTGCCCAAGATATTAAACAGGTCCTTATATAACTTGTAAGTAAAATATAATGCAAAAGAGCTGTCTCTATAGTCCACTGTATCACTATTATCATTCCTTCTAGTATCAGTTAATTTTAGAGTCTCCAAAACTGTCTTGGACTGACATTGAAATAATGTCATTAATAACTTTATTAATAACGGGTGTCCAACAATTATTGCAGTCCCGGGTGGCGTTGGAATCGAAAACGTAGGTCAATTCTTTCATGTTAATTGTCAAACATAACCTAAATGTGCATTAAAAATGTCAGTTTATTTATTTGCAACATGTAAGAATCGACCTACGTTTTTTATTCCAACGCCACCCGGGACTGCAATAATTGTTGGACACCCGTTATATTAATTGTACAGTACATTAAAAATATGAAAACTAAAGACCTGTCGCTTTTGTTTCTGTATTTTATAAACTTTTTGAGCTCTGCGTGCAATATAGACCAGAAAGCTATCTAAACAAGTGCAAGATCTTGTCACCTGCACAACATGGTTTTCGTAAAAAAATTCGAAAAATTCTCAACAGTAACAGCATTACAATCCTTTTATAAATCCATAATCGATCATCTAGAATCTGGGAAACAACCAGTGGGAATATTTGTTAATTTAAGTCGAGCCTTTGATTGCATTGACACGAGTTTTTTATTGGATAAACTCTATTAATAAGACATAAGGGTACAACTACATAACTGGTTCCGAACTTATATAAAAAATAGGGGTCAACAAATTAAAATTTATCACACTTCAAAAATTGCTGCAATAATATATGAGTACAGCTGTCATCGTGGTTCACGATGAGAACCTTGACTGGAAAAATCATTGTAACCACATTAAGTTAATACCGCTTCATATGTTGAACATTAAAATATTATTTAACAATTAATCAATTGAGAACATATTACTTTGCGACAATTGAGTCCAGATTGAGAAATGGGCTGTGTTTCTGGAGCACTTCAAAATCAAGGGAGTCAGTATTTATTGCACAAACGCGAATCATCGTAAAATGGCAAATATAACGAGTATGAATAAGTTAAAAGTTTACATCATCAATTACTTTCTCAATTCACCCTGACCTAACACACTATAAACTGTCCTAGCGTACCCTTGACCTACCTCAAATAATTATACATTAACCCAACCTACACAATTTTACGTATGAATCCATGGCATTATCCAGCGTACTCTTGACCTACCCTAACAAACGGTTTATTAGGGACGGTCAGGAGTACGCTAGGTTAATACGTGCCGTATTAAGGTAGGTCAAGAGTACGCTAAGGATACTGCACTATTATTTATTGTGCTAGATTAGATAAATCAATGGTTCAATGAGGGTGGTAATAAGTTATGGTTTATTAGATATTTATTTATTCATTGTGTTACAAATATTATGTTGTGTTAGGAGTGGATGATATAATTTTATACTTGTGATGGTTTCGAAAATGTTTGTTATAATTTATTGTTTTATTTTAAATTTTTAGTTTATAATTAAAAATAATTATAAATCAATGAATTTTTGCTTGATATATAATATATATATTCCTTAATTGTTGTGTAATTTGTGCTTTCGGTAGAATTTTGAGTATGTTCCATTAATTGGAGTGTGGGATAGTGGCCACCCACCCACCCTACATATACAATTTTACATTAGTTACTGTCACTGTTTACGTTTCCAGTCAACTACAACAGTCTTAGGGTTGAAGTTAAAAAGAAACAACAACAACAGCCTACATGTTCATGATAACTTTCATTGCTAATCGTTAATGATTTTGAGGAGTTACATGAAAATTATATAATTCTAAAGAATTTAAAATTGTGAAATTTATTAGGAATAGCCTTTTTGCGTAAACCTCATTGTTTTCAAGAAAAATATGGGAAATTTATAATGATGCACACATTTCCATTTTTTAGGCTTGACGATAGTTTAGGATGGCTCACCGCGATTAGGCTGTTTATCGTCACTAGTCACACTATCTTCTTCAAAAGTGGATCAATTTTGTTACGTTTCAGCAAAGGCATCAATGCGGTCACAATAGTTTTCTTGTGTTGATTCATACTTTGAGATTATTTTTGAGTTTTGCCTTATGCAAACCGTTCCAAAGTAAATTTATTCGATATTTTTGACAATTGGCTTACCATAAGATGCCTCAGCTTAGACGTATATATTTTTAGAACCAAATCGTTGAAGCTAGTGCTTTGCTACTCCATAAACATCACAAATTTCTGTATTTATGCATTTATTATGATGCTTTGGATTACTTGTTGACAAAAAAGTATCAATGGACACATATGTAAAAAAATACACTTAATTTTAGGCACAGAAATCACAGGCGAACTTCATTCTTCAGAATGTTCTTTTAGTCAAATCCTGATCTCTTTCGCTGGCTACTATGTGTTTTCTCCTTAGTTTTAACTATTCAAAAAAATGTAATAGCTTTTTTTTGTTACCTCCAATTTTATGTGGTAGCACACATTTAGCTTGACCAAAGGTAAAACTGTCGAAGAATATTTTTCAAACATAATATCTTTAAATTTCCGTCGAACGCATCGTGTAGAAAACACTTAGAACCTTACTTTCACCTGATATTATTATTTATTTGTTAAAAAGCTCAAGAAATTAGCTTTAAATGGTACTTGTGAAATATTTAAAATTATGAATTATAATTAATTTTTATAATATAAAATAATTATAAATTTAAATAAGACTCTTTATAACCTTATTTTACAGTTCTATTTAAAACAATTAGTATCGGATATTTTACTTTACTTTTTGAAATAATTACAATAAGTCAAACGTTAGTTCATACTTTTACTGCATAAAATATGGAAGTTATTGTGGTCATAAATTTTAATTAAAGGAAATGTAAGTTTCCAGGTTTATAAAATCAAACTTAGGTATATATTTTACGCCAAAATCATTAATTTTAATTGTTTAAACCAAATAATTATTATTGATAATACAATTAAAGCTACTACAAAACGTTGAAATACAAGTAGAAAACATTTAAATTCAAATAATGCTCAAGTTGATTTCATTTATACCATAGTGATCACCTGAAAATTTTATGGTATTAAAAATTTAAAGTCATAAGAAGTAACCTTAGCTATATCACGATATGGATTATTTTGATTGTTTTGTTTTATGTAATATATTGTATTGTTTGTAAATTCTTCAATCTGTAATTGTAAGTAACATTAATAAGGTGAATGAATAAAACTAGACCCTAATGTAAACCCTCTGGTGACATGAATTTAGTTTAAAACTTGTTTACGTACGTTTTGTTATATTGCTTAAGTGGATACTATTTAATAAACCATTTTTACAGAGACCATTAGTTCTATTTTATTAACTAAAACATTATGCATACAGGTTTACTCAATGTGTAGAAGCACTTCTTTAACAAGTATGTAGAGACGCCTTCAGTTCCAGAACTACCAGAACCCAGGATATCGATTAACATTTTTTTAAAGTTGTAAGTGCGAAGATGTTGATGCCAACCATTACTATGTATTAGTTTATTTTAGAGAGTAAATAAAACCCCTTCTACGTTTTATAGCACTATTTATAAATACTGGTAAAAACGTCGAAAGTATTTTATTTACTCTCGAGTAAGTGAAAAGTTGAAATCATTATATTTGCTAGTGGGAATCTTGCCCAAGATTTGACACGGGTCCGTAAATAACTTTTAAGTAAAATAAATTGCAAATATTAAATCTACACTATGGTTCATTGTATGACTCTTATCAATCCTTCTAGTATCGGTTAATTTTAGAGTTGTCTCCAAAACTGTTTTGTATTGACATTGATATAATGTTGAACTTGATTGATACATTTCTGTGCATTACTATCAAAATTCTCTGCGTTATATTGGCATTAAAAAATATTAAATACTGGTGGAATGTATGCCGATCCAATGATAACTATGTTACCTGTGATATTTTTAAATTTATTATAAATAGCTACTAAAAACACCCCACATTTGACTTTGTACTATTCCGAGGAGACATTAACATCTATAAATCTTATAGGTCTAGTTTAGAATTATTATTTATGTCATCTAATTAAGGCTCAAATAACACGATAACATACATAATATTGAATTGATACGGCGTATACAAAAAGAAACTTTATAATACATTAAAATGAAACAACGCAGCTGGAAGGATTTCACTTTTCGTAGCATTATTCAGTATACATCTGTCTGATAAATCCAATGTGTGGTGGAACATGTTGCAGTGACAAACAATTAAAAATTAAACGCTCCCAACTGTGTTGTTTTATTTCAATAAATGCATAAATTAACATAAATTACTTCTATTTGTCCTCGACATTATAAAAAATTTCTCGAAGAAACGACTTTACTATAAATATATGACTATTATTGTATCGAATAGTTTATTTCGCGTTAGTCTCTCTATTTTACTAATTCCCCATTCAATTTACTTAAGTGATTTGTAAAAGTTCCAAGTTCTTTTTTAACAGTATTACTTTCAATATGTCTAGAGCCTCTTTACTCCCAAAAATAACAATCTTAATTGGACGCTGTTGATGGTCAGGCTTAGCTAGTGGCATTACATATTTAATATAATAATCTGTAAAGCAATAGTGTGCGCTATAATACATACAACCAAATATAAGTGATTAAAAGTAATAAATCGATGAAATAATTTAATTATAAAATTAATGAATTTACACCCGAACGTTGCGTTAGTTTTTGATTTACACGAGAGTTCCACCAGCAGCCTTTATCGTAGTCACGATAATCCCCAGCTTTATCACCAGTCCTTACCTACAGTCCTTGAAATCCCTAAACATCTCCACCACTCGCTGGTGGCCCATTTAGGACTAGTGTTGAAGTTTATTTAGGCGGAGAACCGTTCGGAGTAAGGATGAATCTATACGACTAAACCGAATGCTATCCACATTCTTTTGTTTGTTCGAGAAAAACGCGTGAATAATTTTTGTGCAGCCAGAAAGAAAAATCCTGAATTGAAAACAAAAATTCGCATCTTATATAGGTGATAAATAAAACTAACTTAAATAAATTGAACCTTATATTCGAAATTACTTGATTATAGATTGGAATTTACTAATAATCACTACATTAGGCAACATTGAAACTATTGTTAGACTTCAATCAGGCTATTATAATTTCAGACTGGCGTTAGGTATTATAATATCAAATTTTATAACGCTATTCTAATTAATTAAGGTAAAAAGTAGGAGTAATTAGAATTAGCATACTCTTCTCCGACCTCAATTCATTAATCTACTGCACTATTGACTTAACACAATAAATGTTATATTATTCCTGACACATTCTTAGATAGTACATTCGCCAAGCGTACTCCTGACCTACCCCAATGTACATTATATTGACCGAGCGAGAGTTGTATGACAGGTCAATGTACATTTTGTTATGATACGCTAGGTTATTAAAACGTAATGTGAAATATAATAGTATTATAGTCGAAACAAATTAAAACAATTGAAAATCCTTAACAAATTTAAATAAAACACTTTATAACTTTGTTTTACCACTATATTTTTTTAAACGTGACTATAGTTTCGATAACAATCCTTAACACTAGTTAAGCAAAATATTTTGTTACCCCAGGTAGAAACTTTATTAACTTTATACAGAGGTATAATTAATTATTTTACTACTGTTCATTTAATTTTTAAGTAAAATATATATTTTTCTGTTATCTATTATTATCTTAATGTTACTAATTATTACATTAAAATTGGGGTTCACTTCAATACCTTGCATTAAATTCACCAGCAGTAAGCAATGAAAGATTTTTTTTATTAGGTGATAAAAGAAATAACATATAATATAGTAGCCTGAGTATTTTTAGGCGAATGTGTTAAAAGATAAAAGCTTATCTTAATCTTAAATAATCGGGAACGGAAAATAATGTTTACCCGGAATACTGAGAATATCCTAAAATAAAATTGTATTTCTTGGTGTAACAGATATCTGTCGGAAATCCGTCTTATTTTCTTCCGTTTGTCATCACTTCTATATTTTGTGGACGTTGATCCCCATCTCGAACAGATAATATCGCGAGAAAAGTGTGTGTTTCCTTTTGGCTTGGTTTGTTTCTAGTTTATTATTTATAACTGCGATTTTACGATGAAATAAATATATAACCTTAATTTTTAAAACTCATAATGCTTCATTTAAAAATAAACTTAGATAATAATTATTAGTATATTTATCTGTATATATACATGAATATAAAAATATGTAATAAAAATTTAAACAACGTATTATATAGAAGTTTAAACCGTGAATAGGGTTTTGTTTATAAAGGGTAAACGAGGAAATGATAAAATTGTCTACAGGAACTTGTTTAAGAAACGCTACCTGTGACGGTAAAATTCCATTAGACTCCAAATGAAAAGTTTCCCGTAGCGCCCCGTGTCTGCATATGAAGGATGAGTTAATAATATTCCTCGCAATAAATGAGAATACGAAGCTGGTATGTATTTTGTTAAAAGATGTATTTTTTGATAAAGACCGTTACTGCGACGTAATCTATACTTATCGTAATTTCATACTTATCAAGTTATTTTAAAAATAACAGGACTTTTAATATAATGCTATATACATAGTCTATTATGAAAGTAATGGGCATTATTTTTTTGTGACTCTCCATCGAAGCGGGGTAAAACGGATCGAGTAATGTGGTCTCCTCTACCAATGCAGTCGATCGCCAGTTTTCTCCAAACAGTCTGAGTGGAAAATCGTGCCACAAGTATTTGCTTGAGCAGAGATACGCAATCAAGTTTTATGTGCGGAAGAATGCAACCAAAATATTCCAGAGGCTTTCATGTAAGACTGCATTTTAAGGTCGGGAAGATGGCACAAGACGTTCAGGGAGGGCCGGGAGAAAATCGCTGACGAAGCCCGTTTTGGACGCCCAACAATTGATAGAACGGCTTAGAAACAGTTAACTCAGCATTTTACCTGCAGTTGTATGGTCAGGCTTCACCATGATAAAGCCTCCAGCCTCACGACCTTCATCGTTACCAATTTCCTGGGCCGGAGCTACACGCCGGTCCCTCAGCCCCTTTAGAGTCCCGACTTCATCCATCCAAAAGCATCTTAAAATGTTTCGTCCTCCAGTTCGTGAGTGTGTTTATGGTAAGGGGAGTATTTTAAAGAATTTTAAGCATTTGTACCGGACGATCAATAAATATATACATTTCCCAGAAAATGCGCATTACTTTTATAATGAACCCTGTATTCTATACCCTCCTATAATGGAATAAAGCAACATGGGGTACTACATTATTTAACAATTTTAAATTTAAAAAAATCTGAATCCCTTCTGACATGTTCATTTTTTGTTTATACATATATGATCCAATTAAATCCTAATAATGTAATACGCCCTATGGATCCCATTATAAAATCCCAAATATGACAGTGTACGTATTAGAGGCAGCAGTCGTCATTTGCGTGCCGACATCTTTTTAATTATATAAAAATGTCTACTTTTAATGAATGCCCGCCGGCTTACACTGGCGTGACCCGTATTTCAGGAATTACACTGACATCTATAAATTTCGCTTCGGCCTGCTCCGCGCCGCTAATAAAACTGCACATTGTCCGTGGTTTATGGCTTTGGTGATCCGCTGACGCAAATGCCCATATCAAATTACGTGTCCATACAGCGGATCTCATCTTTATTTACGAAGGCGAATCCAATTATAAGCGACGTTTATTCAGATAATTGATGTCATATAGCCTTTACTTATTAGTTATAAAAGTGTTTGTGTTCATCTAGAGCTTCTTAACCGTCATCCGATTACAAATGACTAGAAATTTGATACAGTAGTATAACATGCTTCGCAACTAACATAAATAAAGTTTTTGTTCGCAAGTTTTTTAACATAATAATCAATTATGAAGTATAATTAGTAGTTAGTATCTTTGAGTATAGTAGAGAATCATAGATTTTGAATTAAAGGTAAAATGACAAATCGATCAAATTAAACCATGTTTTGATTAGGAGGCAAATCTGTCACCAACAATATTAAACGACAATCATTTTAATAAAGATTATATAACTAAATAATAATCTAATTGATTTTAATGCACAATATTAATTATAAAACCTTTTATAATTTATATACGTATTATTAATGTAAGCAAAACTTAATGCAATTTTAATCTGAAAAATGTGTTTTGCTAGTTATTTTTAGGGCGTCCTCCATATTTGCATAATTTCATCATTATCATAAGTAGATGATCGAGATAATTAAATCACCGAAACTTTCCTGCCTGCTCACTTTATGTGAAGACCGAAGTACATTAATCTTTATTAAATTTATCAGCTAATAACACTCATAAAATATACCGACAAATTATTCGCCCATAAATATAAATCACTCGTTATCGCCGGCCTGATCTTGACAGATGTGGCGGAAGGGGAACAATAATTTCATTACTGCACGTAGACGCTAAAAACATGAAATTATTCTCGGCCTTAAAACGCATTTAACGGCAGCTTGTAAATAATATTACACCACCGATTTTCACGACATCATCATTTCATGTAATTATGTTCCCAGGGTATCATAGAAGATTGCTGGTGTTGATGAATACTTTGTAAATTTTAAAGCACTCTAATAAATTTGTTTTGAGCATCTATCTTCGTATACAATGTGAGAATATAAAATACAAGAGAAATTAGTATATGCCGTTTTTGCATAACATAATCTAGTTGTGAGAAAAACTTGCTCTAGATTTTTTCTATTTCAAAGTCTGGCAGAGTACATCTTGCAGCGGAGGAAAAGATGCTCACACACATTTCATCTGCTCCTCTACAATTAATTTTGCTACCAATTCTATATTACCTGAGATAAATTTTTATACAACAAATTAATTTCGTTGTATTAGAGTTCGCATCTAAAATCTTCTTATGTAAGGTAAAACTTAAAAACTATATCCTAGCAGAGAGGTCCCAAATATAATTTAGAATGGCAGAATATTTTTGGAGATTGAAATTTGTATTCGATCTTGTAGAACATTAACTTTTTATACAATTTACATTTATGAATTAACTATATACTAATTTACTACAATCATAATAATAATACATATATTGTTTTTAAAGTATTAGTATAGGAAAGAATTTGCCAAACTTGTGTTTTCGTAGAGTATGTAAAGCTACCAATTCTGCTGTCGTATGTACAAATACAAAGTACTTAAGTCAAATGAATCGTTAACATATTAGGGATGAACATGCAGAGTTCATAATTTTAATTTACTTTCTAAAACTTTATGTACATTCATTAAGTTAGGCAACAGAATGAAATTCACATCTATAGATATGAAAGTTGCGATGAATCCTTATTAATGAAAAACTGGCATCTCTCTAGCTCTGGAATTAAATAGGGTAAATCAACACGGAATTTCATTATGAAGTCTTTCAATGTAGTTGCATATATTGTAAATGAGAGGAGGGCGAAATTAACAACGTATCCATTGTGTTATGTGCCGTTATGTCATAGCTGCAGATTCCCAATATATCAGCGCTCTGGGGCATATGGATTTAAAATCAGGCACGATGCGTCAATTTCAGGGGTCTCGTCTAGTAATAAGTCTGGCATATTTTACAAAAAACTGGGGAGAATTTCTAATATTAAATTTTAAATATCACACTCCGATTAATAACAGTATATCAAGATATTTTTAGAAACTAATTTTAATTTTCATATAAATTTCTTTACATAACACATGTAAACATACATAATATTTGTATAAGACAATAAAAGCAGTTTTAATCTTGTTTAGTATAACAAATATACGTGTATTCTTCAGGAAAGTGCATTTCTACTAGCAATTGATTAAGCATTGTAAAAACTGTTTTTACTTACTCACTCTGCTATAAGAAACCAACCGTGCAATAGTCCTACTGAAAAATTTTGTACGTTTAAAAAAATATAAACAGGATATTTATTGGCATAAACTATTTTAACATTTCACATTACTCCCATCCAATTTCCCTCTCTTCTTCTTCCTTTCTCACCCCAACCTTTTCAGGATCATTACCCTGGCCCCATCTCCTCTCATCCATTCCACTTTCTTGGACCTTAGCAAGGCCTTCGACTGTGTTCCGTATGACGTTCTCCTGCCAAAATTGTATTTCTATAATTTCAGCCCACAAAGTTGTCGCTTGATAAATAGAATCCAAGAAATAATATTTAGAAATCGTCTGTCACATTTTGAAACCACATCGTGTGATGTGCCCCAGGGGTCTATTATATGACCCCTACTCTTTTTAATATATGTAAATGATCTACCAACCCACATTGAAAATGGAAAAAATTGTTATGTATTCAGACGATACAACATCTACAAATCAGATTATAAATTATCAAACTACATTACAATGTGTAAAAAAAACATGTCTTAAATTGATTCACTTCCAATAAACTTTTATTGAGCTCACAAAAACTTTCAGAGTAAGGTTCGATAATCAAGAAAATGGTTCCCAAAAGTTTCTCGGGCTTAGACTGGACACTAAGTTAAACTGGAATTGGTCCAGAAACTAAGTCGCGCAACATATTTCTCTGACATTTAAATAATTCCTTGCCTTAGTGTGTTGTTATTGCTGCTTTCCATGTTCCTTTCCAATTGCACCTAAGCTACTGTATACTGATATGGGGTCATTCCAGTATGTATATTATATATTATTATTATATTATATTTAGATTTCAAAGCTATTCAAATACTGACTTATATAGGATATATAATAGAAATCAATGTCATAAACATTTCAAAACATTGAAAATTTTAACTTTACCTAGCAGTGTCTACTGTAAAAATCGTAAAATCATTGATTTATATGTAACACATGGCGAAATCCACTACCATGATACTAGAAATCGTGAGTTAATTTATCCTGAACGCGTACCACGTAGATGTAGGGATGCTGTTAACTTTTACGGTCCCAAGTTGTTTATCGTCGTTAAAATTCTTCCTCACAGAAAATTTAAAAACATAGTGAAATCTTAAAACTATTATCAAAGGATGATATAATGAATTCTTTAATAATGGTTGTAATAAACCGAAATACGTGTCTTTACCCATCCATTTATTTCTTCCTCTCTCGTCCGATCCGCATCTTGCTCTCGCCATGACTATCTTCTCTTCTCTCCCCAGATATCTTGGCATTCTTTAAAGTACCTGCCACCTCTCATACCCTTCATTATATTCGTTCTTCCTTATCTGTCCCAGTCTCTCCACCTCTTTTACTTTCTCGTACACCAATCCTACCACATTTACTCTGTTCTCTACCATTTCCGCCAAACCCGCTCTCTTATCCCACTGCCCTCTCCTGCGCACACGCTTTATTTCCATACGTCCCTCACTAGTCTTCACTCTTCCAGTCCACTCACTTTTATTTCATACCCAGCACCTCTCTTTATTGCCTCACTCCATACACTCTATCTATTCGTTTTTTGAAGTAGTATGTACCCCAGGGTCGATGTCTCTACCTCAATTATTTCCCTCAGGAACCACTGCTGTTGTTTACTCTATAATATTTCAATTGTCCTTACTCCCATACTTTCACTCCGTATAACAGAATTGATCTCACGCACAGATCCTGTCCCTCCATCCACCTTCCTCATTTCTCTCTCAGGATGCCCCACGCATTCCTTGTCTTTCGTTGTACCCATCTTGCATGCTCCTCTTATCCTCCCATCCACTTAAATATAAAACCCAGATACTTAAACACGTTCACTCTCTCTATCTATAAATAGAAGTAAACGATATATCATATTAGGAGACATAAATATAAATATCCTAATAAATAACCACAACACAAAAGAATACAAAAACCTCCTAACGGAAAACAAGTTCACTATGAACAGAATAATTAAAGAATCATACACAAGAGTAAATATAAATTAAATTAACTCAATATTAGACCATGTCATCACAAAAAATACGAAACTCATGCAAGATATAAAAATAGAACGATCAGGCATATCAGATCATGATAACAAAGATATAAAACAGAAGCAAACCAAAACCAATATACTAATACTTCCAAACAACTACAATTGAGCATATTAAAGTAACAAAAAAATACATCAACACAATAAATTATTTTAGACAACTATCAACAAAATTACAAAATATATTTCAAACCAACAAAAAAATAATAAGAAAATAAAATGAACTAAAGATACGCTATGGATTACCGACAAAAATAACAAAAGCTACAAAAAATACATAAGAAATCCCAGAAATGAAATAACGAAAGAAGCATTGGATACACAATAAACACACAAGAAAACTAATAAAAGAAACTAAAACACAATACTACAAAAAAGAATTTGAAAAACATAAACTAAACCCTTTTAAACTATGGATATTAATATATAAATTAACAAGACAAAAAAGGAAACCATATAGAGTCAAAATGTAAAAATGATGGCATCATTGCAAATACCATCATAGACATTGCTAATAAATTAAACGCATATTTTATAAACGTAAGGAGAAAAGTAGCAGAAATTGCCACCAAAAAAGTCTCTTCTCAGAGGAAAATAAGCCAAAATCGGCAAGATAATGGTGGAGCAACCTCTACCAAAGGTGCCCTATGTGGCAACAGTGTTATTAAAGTAACAGTAGCAAGAGTGGAAGATCATTATTATGAACTCAAGCTATTTCATGAACGATCAAAATTTTTGTAAGAAATTTTTGTAATATATATTTGAATTTTATTCCCTATCTTCCCTTATTCCAAAATCTCATCCATTTTGTTTTCTTCACAATTTTCTTTTGTCCATGTCTCTTTCCTTTCTCTCTCTCTCTCTCTCTCTCTAACATCCCTTTCATTCCTTCCCATTCCCTCGCCATTAGCACCATATCGTCGCGTGTACCTCAGCGTCCACACTTTTCTCTTCCCTATCACCAGAGGGATGGTTTCCTTCCTTCCTTTTTCTTAATACTTTCTCTAAGTAAGAACACCGTCAGGCTTATTGGAAAATCCTGCCTCAAGGCCCTTCCGCATCCTAAACCTTTCCGAAATCTTCCCTCCCACCTTCGCTAAATACCACTTTTCCTCATATAATTTCCTTACAAATTCAACCATTCCTCCACTCACGTTCCCTCTTCTCGGTTCTCTCTATCATCCTTTCTTTCGACACCGAATTATGTGGTGAAACACTAGCTAGCATACTCTCTTTCTCCTCTAACACTCATTTCATTGGGCAGGGTAAATATCTGGTCCCACATTCCGCGCCCTTCCTAAATCGCTCCTGTGTCTCTGCCATTAACTTCTTCTCTTCTGCCTCCTTCTGGAGACTCCTCTTCACCAATACCTTTACAATCTTACAGCATGTACTGTCGATTAATAAGTTACGTGAAGATCATAAACGAAATGTACATTTAGCAAAATAAAAATAAAAACTGTAGAGTAAGTGATTACAAGTTATCTTACAGCCTGTATTTACCACAGTTATTCCCCTAAAATTCTCCATCTCTTCATTATCACCATCCTTGTAGATAGGACATGTTGCTCTCACCTCTCATGGTTTCGGAATATTTTCATCTCCTCTCCAGATACTACCCAGAATCTTCTCCTTCCTTCCCTTTTTATTTCTTTCCACATTGACCTGAAAGCTCATCCAATAAAACTACTTTTTTTCCTTTTCTTAGTTCCTCAAAAGCGTCCTCCAACTTCTCCTAAGAGAAATCTAGCGCTTCACACTCTGCTCCTTCTATCGCTGCCTCTACTAATCTTCAACTCTCTTTCTTATATTTCTCCGCTCACTATATTTAGACGAATTTGTAGTCATATCATCCTCGCTGCAAATTAAGAAAAATATTACTCTGCGCAGAATATATTATATTTGTTTTTGGCAGAATATTTCAAAGTTTTTTATGCGATTTTACTTTTATACCAATGGTCTATACCAACTATTGCAGATAAAAAGGTCAAAATAAATCCTAAAGAAAAACCAATCTGCAAATGATGTTAGTAGTAGCAGAAGGCGGAGGCACCCTCTTAAATTCAAGGGTAATTAAGTCTGTGGAATCTGTGACCTGAATAAGCACAAACATAGGGTGGGAATCAAGGAAACTTCTCTATGCCTTGGGTGTCTGAAGAAGAGAAAACTCCCCAACACCTACTATGTACATATGAAGCATACAAACGGCAACGCATGGAGAAATTCGGGAAGCCTGTGTTTCCTGAAGAACAGCTCAAGAGAATCCCCAGGCAGGAACTCCAAGACTTCATAGAAGACACGGGAGTACAAAGGGAGCAAAACATCTAAAGGCGCACAAAAGAACACAGAGACCACAGTGCAGAGAGCCTAAATGACACCACCTCATGAGAAAATAAAAAAAAGATTAATTTTTTGTCTAATACAAAAGTTGCCCTTTATGTATACCAGCTGTGTACTTATCCTAAAATAAAGAAATTACACACACAACACAATAGAGACACAAATCGAAACTCTAAGTAACAATACACACAAATTTAACGATCTAAAATACAAAGTGAAACGAACAAATTAAATTTTTAATCAACCACTTAATAATAATATTTCACCAAGTCATAAATGAGAAACGAATACAAGATCTAAAATATACCTTACGAACAATCACAAATGTTCAACAAAAGCATTGCTAGAACGAATCTAAAAGAATAATTAGCATTCTAGAAGTATATATATATATATATGTATATATATATATATATGTATATATATATATATATATATATATATATATATAATATAAAAGATACTAATTAGAAAAAAGTGTCCTATTGCGAAGTTTCATACTTGTTGAAGGAAGATTCAAAGGCATCTGCCACTTTTTTACGTCTTTTCAGCATTTGGAATCATGAATTAATATATTTGAACCATCACTATCATCTCCAGAAGAGTATACAAGTTTGTAATTATAGATACTTGCAAAAGCCGTACAATATTTCCTTGGAATATCAAAATCCGGACTCTATGTGACACAGTAACGAAAAAATGAATGACCTTTGATACACGTTACGTGTATTACCAAAAAAGTGCTATACAAATCTTTGGCAAAATAATTAACACCTTAGAGTTCACCACATATTGAACTACTAAAAGTTACTTATTTAGAAAAAAGTGTACTCTATAAGGTGTTATATCTTCTAAAGGAATTTTTCGAGCCTTATCGCCGATCATTATCAATTTCATGACCATATTATCTTTTCCACCTTTCCAGTATTAATTAATAGTCTTACGGAAACAATCAGTAATATCTTCAGAAGGATAACCAAAATGTTCTAAATATAAATGCCCTGTCCAATCGATGGATGGAAAATATCAAAACCACTCTCTTAAAATGTGCAACTATCCTTATAGAAGATTTATTCTTTCGGTGTAGAATATTTTGCTTTGTTGTCTCATAAAATATTGTTTGTGGCAATTATAAAATAAGCAATGTTCATCTTTTTTGGAGGGCACATGACTCTTGGTCTTATTCAGGAGATCATCTTGAAGAACTATGGAACAGATTTAAGCAAAAGAATTTACCATAACCTTATAACAGCGGTTGGTGTATTAAAAAACAATACCGGGTGCTTCTAAATGAATATCGGGGTTGTAGAGCGTCAAGATAAGAAGTACCAGTTACAGTTGCTTCTACAAACGAAAATGTATTTTTGGGGAAATTATAAAATAAGTAATGTTCATCTTTATTGGACTTTTGGTCTTGTTCAGCAGAAAATTTTGAAGAACTATGGAATAGATTTAAGCAAGAGTTAAACATAACCTTATAATAGTGGTTGGTGTAATAAAAAATAATACCGGATGTTTCTAAATTAATATTGGGGTTGTAGAGCATCTACAAAGGAAGTACCAGTTACAGTTGCTTCTCCAAACAAAAATATACAGACTTGTGATTTGATAATAAAGCGAAAGATAAAGTTACACCAATTTACGATCAAAATTAATGCTTTTCGACCAGAGTAACCTAAGCTCAGAAATCATAAAATTGGTTTAGAAAAAAAAACCATAGTCTAAAATTTGGAAAAGGTTAAATATATTATAAAAAATAAAGAAGATAATTTTTGATAATATATGCCTAACTTTGATGATGAAACTAAATTCAAAACATGTTCCTTTATACTAATATAAAATTATATTTTTTGATCTGATCATTACCTTCTTCTTCTTTTTTATGTGCCGTCTTCTATCGAAGATTGGAGACCTTCATATGATATACTTCTCTATTTTGCGCTACATTAATTAATGCTACGGTTTTGGGAATTTGAAACCATTAGCTAAGATTGTTTTTTTTTTCTAGCCTACGTTTCTTTTACTTTCAATACCTTCATTGGACTTAAATTAATTCAATCTCTCTTGAAAAATTTTCTCACTTATCTCTTGGTGAAATATTATGTAATAATAGGTAAACAATTGATCAACATTTAGCTTGTTTCTCTGAATCAGTGAAAATATTCGATATTATCATTAATGGAGTTAAATTGTTTATTGCTTTCAAGTATAAAAATTGCGAGAAATATAGAGTAAACCATTCCTCCTTCTTTTTATACATATATTCTTTAAGTTTATGACATTATAGCAGATCTGAAGGTATACTCTTATATACTATGTCCTTGAGAACGTGAAGGATAATGATAGTACAAGTTATTATCTTAGGACTACTAATTGAGATATTTAACATTCAGCTGCGAATAAAAATGGATGTAGAAGTCAGCGAAAAACTCAAAGCTATAAAAACTATTTCTATGATCATTTCGCTTCTAAAAATCAATACTGACAAAGGATCGCTCAACGTTCGACGTTAACTAACCCACTTACATAGAAATCACTTCTGGATGAAGATGTATCTGCTGAGCCGATCCAAGCACGAATTTATATAAGAGTTAGTACTTTAATGTGCAGTCTTTTTGTTATTGTGCAAGAAAATAGAGCCGCCATGTTCGAAATTCAAGTTCAAATCCAGGCAACTTAATAGTTACGTACCTTAGCTCTGACAACATTTGGCTGAGATAATGACCTAAAATAAAATACTCTTATTCGCAAGAGAAGACTAACAAGAAAAAAGTGTTAAATCCTGGCTGTCTTATCAAGACAATTCCAGCACTAAAAGACAGGGATGTAACATTATCACGCATAACTCTCAAAGGTGGTTGTAAGCCTCGACCATCACAGGTACTTGTTAAACTCTTCTTCTGTTGAACATAGTAGATAATTCATTAGAAAGGTAAGGAACAAAACTTTTAGAATACGTCGAATTGTTAATAACTTTTTAGCTTAACTACATGAAGCTTATAGGCGTTCATTGATGCGAATAACAGAGGTAAAGTCATATAGGAGTTGGTTAGAAAGATTATGTAGAAGATTTTTGAGATATCGGATTTTGGTTAAAGTTGAAGTTGGAGAAAAGAATATTAACATAGTTAAGTAGAGGGTGGCAAATAATTTTGTAAATTTTAATAGTTGTTTTGATGGATATTTCTTTCTTTTTGTATGTTAAATTTTTAAACAGTTAAGCTCTAGCTGTTATTTTTCCTTTATTTAAAGCTGTATGATTTTTGAAGTTTAATTTTTGATCTATGATAATACCTAGGTATTGATAGAAGTAGAGGGGCAAGCAGATGTGTAGGAGATGTTAATATTATATACAGGATTATTGTTACGGTGATAGGAAATTAGAAGCTGGGATTTGTGGGATTGCAGGAAGTGAATAAGCTGCTGGAGGTATTGAAGAGCTTTAGGTGTGTGTATGGGAAATTAGGGCTGTGTCATCTGCAAATTCGATATTCAGATGGATTAAAGTGAAGAGGATCAGGTTTTTAAATGTCTTCATTAATTATTATTCTAATTATATATTAATTACAATAATATTTGAAATAGTAAACAACAATATATGAAATTATTTTATTTATATTGTATTTAAATTATATAATTTGTATCTTCTGCTACTGGAAATTCATTCTATCTTTGTAATATTTATTTTATACCGGGACTACTTCATAATATTCCATTCTCTGTAGATGTTATTATGCACGAGAGTAAATAAAAGCAAAGTTTTACTGTCTCTGATACAGCGTTGTAATTTAATTAGGCAAAAGTTCTTCAGACAACACAACGAACATTTCTACCCCTTATCGACTTTATTCTTATATAACGAAAACATCGAGTTTTCCTAAACACAATTACAAATTTCAAGGAAAATATTGTTACCGAATTATATCTATTTATGCTGATTGTATAGTAAGTCCTAATTCACAAAATATTTTTACAATTATTATACGAATAAATGAGATATTTATTAGGTCCTAAAAATAAAATCTTAGTTAATATTTGGTACACAATTAACTATTTAATCTCGAATAAGAAATATTTTTTCAACATTATCCAGAGGAGAAAATATCACCATGACAATCATAATAAATCAAGAAGTTTTGTTGAAAGAAAGGATGAACTGCCG
The DNA here is from genome assembly GCA_963969525.1 of Ontholestes murinus. Taxonomy (NCBI): domain Eukaryota; kingdom Metazoa; phylum Arthropoda; class Insecta; order Coleoptera; family Staphylinidae; genus Ontholestes; species Ontholestes murinus. The sequence goes on from OZ018396.1 coordinate 58,328,344, forward strand.
CAACGTTCAACGTTTTAATAACAATTTTACCAGCGCTTCCCATTTCTGTAACAATAACAAATCCCGCCTTAACAGCTCAGAATAAAGGACGATATCATCGTGGGACAAAATGAAATGAAAGAAATCGCGATAACAATTTATCACCCCCGGAGAATGTACGCAGAAGCCCAAAAAACGAGCGGCGAATGCCCAGCAGGAGTTAATTGTGTCTGGACTGCGCCCTTGCAGGACAAAATCATATTCCATTAGCACGGTCATAAAACTGTCGGCGGGTGCGTAATTAAATAAAAGTTGTATATTGAGTTCGATATTTAATTACACCTATAATTCCGGCGAAATAATTTACGCTACTAAGTAAGTGCTTTTTTATTAATTAGGCTTACTTAAATTGAAATACTTGTTATAACTAAAGATACAACTACATTGGTTTTATAAATTGTTGCACATAAGTAAGGTCAGTTATTTAGAGTAAATTAAAACACTAATGATGTTTTCTGTATTAATTATCTCACGCTGATTGTTTAACTGGTAAATTTCTGGTCAATTTTATCTCTTAACAAAATAGATTGAACTCCTTACTTTTCAGGAAATATTTAAACGATGTGATCTCTTCCATGTAGTGGAATGTCTTAGTTCTTAGCAGTAATCATTTATCAGAAAATCCAATAATTAATTATTTATTTAATATAATGGCAACAACTTGTGTTTAATTGAATATACACACTCATATTACAATCCGTAATAAAAATTTTAATTACTCAATCCTCGTAAACTTTAAACAATTCCTAGCCGTTGATGTGCGCACAATTTTCCCATCACACTTAGGGCCTATATTCATGAAATAGTCCCTCAAAGGGCCGACTGATAATTAGTGGGGGAGAGTTTGGAAAACGTGATCCCCTTTTCCGGGGGTTTACGGTCCTTTTACTAGTTTTAATTAAAAAGTTTTGATATTTGAATGGAGTAAATAACGTTTGAGATTCGGCGCGTACTTATGAATAATTAATGTAAGTAGTTTTATAATTGCTTGACTTTTAACATACTTGATAATAAGGCAGTAAAGTAAGGTAAGTAAGATAAGGCAACATTGAAAATGTTTAATTTAAGTGTGGTATTAGAGGTGCCTCTTTTTAATGCAGTCTTAATTGACATTTTGATTAATGGATGTATCAATATATTGACGGTGCAAATGATATATTACTTTAGTTGTGGTATTTAGAAAATGGGATAAATGAAGCGTGTTTTCTGATAAGCTTTATGTTTAAATTAAAAAGGACGTGTTAGATGAAACATGCACATAAAGAGTTACTATATTGCTTTTTTTTCAACTAAAATCAAATATAACATTCATTTGAAAGCTTTGAAAAACTACCCCTTTATTTCACAATAATCTATACTACAACGCATAAATTTGACTTTGAGTCATTGATGGTACTCGAAATGTACATTTGACTTATAAAAATAAAAGTGAAGGAATGAAATAACAATTAATTCAACAATGAATAAATCTAGTTAAAATTACATATGATTTTTTTTGTTTTAGTTTAGTTAGTAAAACATTAAATAACCTATACACCACATTGTATATTTTTAATGTAATTATTCTAATAAAAATTCTTAATAATTTAATAGTACCCAGAAAATAATTATATTATTTAACAACTTCCTGAAACAATTACTTTTCATCTAATTAAGAGCAATTCCATAATACAAATATAATTGTACCATTAGATAGATTATGCCGTAGCGAAATTAGTTTAATAAAGTTAAGTAGCGAAAGTAAATTGTGATACACGTGTATGGGTAAGGGTTGGGCGAAGGTGTGTCTTCGGTTTGTTGATACTATCTTTATAGAATACGTGGAACTTCCCTTGCCATGTTCGTGGGGACCTTCTCGAGTTTTCAATGCATGCGAAATCCGATCTCGGTTATATCACGACTTTAAAATAACGTTTACTAAGCTAATATGCCCCCCAGCACACATTGAATCAAATATCAATGAAATTAAATCGTAACCGCGTTCATAAAATAAATATGAATTTAATAATAACAAAATACGTATACGGCGTGATTTGAATTTTGTGAAGAGTTCCTGTGCATCGTGATAAGTGTATGCTCAAATGAGATGAAATTAAATGTGCTAAAATATAGTCTTAGACGTGTTCATCGTAATGTTAATCACACTGTATATGTTTTCGTTGTTTAACCAAACTTATAATAAAATAATTAAAATCGATATGCCTGATAAATTTTTCATTAAATTATTTCCGTTATTTTTCGAAAGCATAGGGTTGATCAAATTATAGAAATTTTTGATATTATATCACTAATTAATCATTCTTGTGTTTACTTCTTTGTTGTTTTAAATGATTTAAATAGACATGCCAGGATGCTAATCTATATTCTATATATTGGTTTAAGTCTTAAGCTATTTCAGTTTTTCACTATAACAGACAAACGTGATTTTTTATAAAAAGAAATAATTTTATTTAGTTATGTATTGACCATTTTTATGACCTTTACGTTCAAATAACTTCTCCCCTTCTGAGCAAAAAAAGAAGCAAGCGCGATTTCTCACCATTGTCTGCTTTAAATTATTGATCATTCAAAGAGTTTTGCAATGATAGAGACAAATAGTAATTCGATAGTGCAAAGTATGGTGAATGGTGCATCAAACCCCATCGAAGCTCCAGAATCTTCTGTTGATACAAAAAAAGATCATTGTATTTCAAGAACTTGTGGAAGACGTGTATGCGTTTTGTTAAATGAATTTCTTTGAGTTCCTGTAGAACCTAAATACTGAGATTACTAACATAACCCAGCTCGTGCAAATGTCTTTGCGCGGTCGTTTGACATCTCGAGTCGTGTAACGGCAGTTTGCTTCCATTAATGCCTTTATTTTATCTTCTTCGGCATCAACTGGCATTTCTGAACGCATATTTGATATTGAAATTATCGGAACGAAATATTACAAACCAATTCTGAAACTGGCGTCCTATCAAGTGATCTTCACCGTGCACACCACATAACAATTTATGGTCAAAAGCACAAATGTAGTTTTTCCTCAAGATTAAGTTGTCACTTATTTACTTTAAAATCTCAGATTAATTTTAAAGATTTTATTTTCATTGTCATATAAGTAAGATGTAATATTGAATTAGTTTACAAGATATAACAATTCTGAACTACTTGTTTAATTTAAGGATTACAGATATCAAAGATTAGGATTCAGCTATGGAGATAAAATTTTCGATTAATTAAACTGGCATTCGTTTTAATTTACAAATATTAAAGAGAAAGACTTCTCTACATTATTTTGTGTCTAAATATATTATATTCACAGAGCAATTAATATATTTTTATAACAATGCAAGGAAAGCATTACCAGTAAAAAATACTTGGAAAACGCAATTAAAAATTCTAGGACTTGAATTTTCTATGTCGAGCTTGAGGTACTCTAGCAAGTTCAAAAAGTTATTGTGTTTGACAAAATACAGTGGTCAAAGAAAATTGTTTAGATCACAGCATTAAGATAAAGAATGTTGACAGATTCGCAAATGAAAATTATTGCATCTACTTCTAGTTGTAATACCAGTAGCACTTCGCTGGAAAAAATCTATATTTAGAGCTTAAAAATACATCATTGATGATTCATTACTAAGGTAATTGTCTATGTTTTATACTGCAAGAAATACAAACCATATTATAAATGTAATACAAATCTTGGAAATATCATGCAATACTTTTGGTATTTGGTATTTTCAACACTATTTTTACCAACAGCTGTCAAAAGAGACTTTTGAAATGTTAACATAACATATTTTCCTAAGTTTATTTCTTCATAATTAATATTTTTACTAATAATTTGAAAAAACACGAAAATATTTTCGTAAAATCTACAACAAATGAGTCTTATTAAGACTACAAAAACAAATCACTTTTGAAACAACTACTTCTTTAGCTAATACTTCGACAGTCATTGAATGATACAAAATTAATTTGCGTGTTACAAAATAGTAAGGCTATAAGCAACACTAGTTTGAACGTATTTCTTTCTGTATAATGAACTAGTTCATTTTATTGAGATATTAGTTTTTTCTCTGTCTAATAAACCAAAAACTGACTGTCAAACATTAACTGTATTAAAGAAAATCCCCCCGTCCTTCAAACAACGAATGAAAATAAAAATCATCTGGTCATTAAACTATACTCTAGAAAGCTTGAAGATTTCTACTACTTCCATTTGATAGTAATATTTTGGTATATATTGAACGCCTCTTACATTAGATTTAACACCACCACCAACTGTAACAAAGGAATAAAAATTAACTCTTATAATTTAAATATTTAATTGCAGAGGCGTTTAGTTTGTGGTACATTTTGAATATAATAAAGTAGACGCGATTACTTTGTTTGACCACTTTATTTTAAATTATTCGTGACTATAATTTCGACTAACAGCTAGTCATTATCAAAAATAAAGTGTTTTAAAATTACAAACCTATTTACTCAAAGCAGTTAAATAGATCACGTGAATCTGGTCGTAAAGCAGAGGAATTGCTGGGTTAGTCTTGGCTTTAAAAAAATTAATCGCTTCTTAAATTTAAATAGTTAGAATTCTTTTCTTTTAAAATATTTTTTTATTAGAGAGAAATAATATAACACTCTTCAAAAATCCAGATTAAATTCACGGAAATTAAATATACCCTTTGCGGAGGAAAGGCAAAAACCAACTGAAAAGTACGTAAATCTCTATGTTTCTAAGTAATTACGGAGAAAAGTAACATATAACAGTACTTAAGTTAAATGCAACTCCAAATCAGGAGTAAAGACTGAATTTAAAAACACTTAATTACCACGCAGTAACGGTCGCAAAAATTAAAACTATCTCAAAACTCAACAGGAAAAACAATTATTATTTTATATACATATTTAAGATATTCTAGACACCCAATCTTTTTGAACAAAACTGAAATAGTTATCTTACCTAAAAACTAACTTAAACAAAAAATATGAAGACTAGTTTATTCAGAAAAAGTTCTAAAACAAACTCATACTTATACACAAAACTTTTTAGATAAACCCCTCGATTAAACTATAACAGTGTTAGAAAAAAAGACTCAAGTTTACTACTACAACCAGAATTCCAGCAGAGTAAATAAACGGTAGCTTTGAAGCTTATAATAGATACCACTAAATTTATCAGACATGAGATATCGACAATATAAGAAAAGCAAAACCTTCAAAATCAAATATTTCCAAATCAGAAGCAAGAGCTTACAAATCCCAAGACAGAGCAATCATATATCTTAAAAAGAAGAAAATAAAACTGAAATAAACAACTCAAATATAATTAGTAGAAGCATAAATTATTAATCTTCTATAACGTAAAGGACATTAATATATTTTATTAACTCAAATAACTGAAACTTAAAAAAATATCACACTAAGTAAAAAGTCATCAAGTATATGGTTTACTAAAAATATACAAATCGGCACTAGAAATATCAAAAGTATGAAAGGTTTATCAACACACCTTCTAGCAAAGAAATTACAACCAGACGAAGAGTAGTTAAAATCTTTCATCAAATATTCACACCATTCTATTTTAACTGTCAAATCTTCCGTCTACAATAAATTAATTATTTTAATCGTCAAGCCACTATTCATGCAAATATTAAAATAAGCAGCACATTGATGATACATAATATTAAAGGCTCGCATAATTACTCCCTGTATAAAAGATATAGGTAAAGTATCGTTTTTGTGTAAAAAATTTTAATATGTTTTTAACGGAAATATTCATTCTGGGGTTCTCTGAGATCATTCCACTAATTTCTAGTGGACGCTGTATCTCAAAAACGAACGATCCTATTGAGATGAAACTTTAAACTTAAGGTCTTATCGTTACAAACTGGAACTAAAAAGCTTTTGGTGAATATTCATAAACCGGAAGTGGGTGTTTACTCCAGGCGTTTTTTTGTCAATAATTTTTTAAATATGATAATTATTACAAAACTTTTCGAACAAAAGTTGAAGCGAATGAGAAACTGTGAAACGTTTGATGTATTTTTTAATGATTGATTGATTGATTTATTGATTTTACTTTACATGTCCACTTCAAAAAAATTTAATAACAATTGAGGATTTGAGTGGAAGAAATAAATAAACAAATAAACATAAATCTAAAATCAAAGGTGTGTTGAAAGGGGCTAAAATTGTGAAGTACAATAGATACAGTTTGCGTATTCTATAAAAGCTAGCATGTTTCTGTATTTTTTCATTAGTGTCACTGATTAAGTTTCTTGGCCACTATCCCACCCTCCAACCAGTAAAACCCACTCACGTAATTAACTATAAAACATTTAATTTTAATAAGTTTTACGATAAATTTATATTTCAATACACCCCTGTATCGAATTTATTAATTAAAACTATTACTTCTTTGCGCACAATATCTTCCTGAAAAAGGGCTCGTTTATTATCCGAAAAATGAATATAACCATTTTAATTAATTTGAATAATCAATTAAAATATTTTTACTTTTTGAAATAAAATCGCCATTCTGGTTTATCGTATTGTACCCACATGCAGCGTACTCTTGACCTATTCCAATAGTCTACGCATTGGATAGGTCGGGAGTACGACCGGTCAATGCGTAGACTGTTAAGGTAGGTCAAGAGTACGCTAGACCAATTCATAGACTATTGCTGGATGATTAGATTGCTAGGGTAATGTAACCATTTAGTAATAAGGGCTACTCCAGCTCAATAGGCGTTTTTGTTCTTTTGTAAAAAATGTTCAGTTGTTTTTACATTCCCCTATAGAATATATAGGAAAATTATTATTTTCGTGCATGAGAATGTCTTAGGGAACGGTATCTCAAAAACAAATGATTTTGAAATATTTTGTCTATTACTAATAAACTATAGGAGTTACATGAAATTTATATAAGTAATTGTAAAGAATCCAAAATTAGGTAAATTGCTAATTGTTGATTGTTCTGCGTGAATCCTTTAGTTTTCGAGAAAAATATGGGGAAAGTACTATGATGGCCACATCTCCATTTTTGTTGTAAGATAACGGGGCAATAATGTCCGGAGAAATTAATTTTTCACTTATGTAATACAGTGAAACATGTGTCTAGAGATTGCCATTACGTAATAATTTCGTAACGTGTTAAAAAAGCTATAAACGCACTATCATAGGTCGGTTGAAGGGAAAATTTTGATTATATATATTGTTGAGGGGAAGGCGGATTTTAATTAATGTTTATTAAAGACGATCACTCGCAAAACTAGGCTAGTATGTATAGAAGGTTTTTATGAGTTCGAGAAAACAACATTACCATGTTCAAGACATTTTATATTTTTTACGGCTAATAGGTATTCCGTCTCTTTGATAGGTTAAATTTCTAAATAATTTTTCTATAGTTCTAATTTTTGATTTATATAAAATTAAATTTTGATTTATGATAATGCTAAGATACTTTTTCTAAGTCGAAGAAAAAACGGTTATTTGAAAAATGAAAATATTGTGGAAAGAATTATTATTACGGTGATAGGGAATTATGAGCTAAAATTTGTGACAATAGATTTTAATTCCCTATTTTAACACCAGTGATGCAGGTCGTAAATAAGTTGCTGAAGGGATTGTAGAGCTTTAGGAACTGTGGATGCATGGGAAATTCAATAATATATTTGGAGGGATTAAATTAAAGAGGATCAGGATTGTATATGTTTAAGTAGAAAATGTTGTAGAATGCTGGAGATAGAGAGGATCCATGAGATCGACATTGTTCAGGGGTGAATTTTGATAAAGCAAAGTTTTAATTGAAAATATAAACCGCTGATTATCTTAAATGAAGTTATCACAGTTTTTTTTTGCACTAGAGTTATGAAAATATACAGCAATAATGTTGAAAACAAGTTCCTCATTTAAAGAACAACAAAAATTTCATGTTTGTAAATTAGATCAGTCTGATCGTTTTATAGAAAGATTTACTAGCTTAAGCTTTGTAACATTTAACATATTTTTCTTTAAATATTATTTGTGGCCTTTATATAAATTTTGGATCACCTAAAGTATATAAATGCCGATAATATATTTATGCATCATTTATCTTATTTGAAAAATATTGAATTATTTTTTATATACTTTTCGTTTCCTCTTAATCATATTTTAAAATATAAAATAATATTTATTTGAGAACATTTAATTTTTCAAGCAAAACTTACTTTTGATTAATGTAAAATCGTACTTTTGGTAAAAACAAAATATCAAAATGTTTAGGCATCAGGTATCTTTTTAGCTATGTAAAAATTGATAATAATTAAATCATTTTAAGATATCAACCTAATTACCATTAAATCAGATAAAGACAAATCTTTTGAGATATAGTTTTTATAATTTCAGTTTAATAAATCTCAATCATCCTCTGAAGTTTAAGTAAATATTTTAGATAACAACCCTAAACAAAGTCTAATTTAAGTGAATAATTTTTAGCTGTAGTAACATAGCACATTCTAATTTGCCTTGCTCGTTTTTCTTAATAGCATTATAGTTTTGTTTGCCCTATTATTTAAAATACAAATACCATTCCTTGCAAGGTGCATTTTTGCATAATATGTAACAAACGATTGTTATAATCAAATGCATTCAAATATAAATAATCTGAAGGATTTGCCGAAAGAAATAATATCTATCTAGTATTTAAAATGAAATGTCTCAATTTATAAAACTACAGAGTAAAATTATGCGCTGAAACAATAATATAAATTTATGAGTTTTGGTTGTAACAACTGTAATAAAAATACGATGCCAATAAGTATGACAAATATAAAACTTATAAAATAGTTACTTTTTTTAATTAAAACTTGCACGGTAATATTCAAGTCCATGACATCAGTTACTTAGTATATCTTTATTTACACACTTATGCATAAATACATATTGCAAAAAGACTCCTTTCCTTTATGCTCCCTATGACTTCGAATTGGATTCTTATGATAATGTTTCTTCTATTTTGTTTCGTCATTTAAGATTTTGTTTTTAATTTTTAGTTTAAGCGGAGTATTTTAGTTCTTCTATGTAGACTTCTAAGTCATTGTAATGATTTTTTCTGTCCTAAAATATGATTTTCTCCTTGTTTGGTAGTTGTGGATTTATGTTGGTTTTAATTTGGTTGTTTTTCATTTTGTAGATCATAAGTATGTTGTATAATGTTATCATGTTTTTATGTTAAATTCTGTTTATAGAGTTTAGTTGTATTGTTCCTATTGTCTAATTTATATATTAATTAAAATTTTATTGTGCACTAATATACAATTTAATCTCCTTTAAATACTATCGAGTGAGAGCCACCGTATATTATATATACTCCGATAATGCAATTACAAAAAAAATATTAGTTAAAAGATTCTTCTCTGCGTCTACAAACAGTACATTAAATTATCATGTTTAAAACCAGTCTTAGCAAATGTATGTCGTTTAATTTAGCTTCTTTTTAATAAATGTAATCACGAGTTAAATTACTCCTACTTAAGAAAATTTTATTTGATAGATCGGTTATTTTCTAACTATATTCCATTTATATCCTATACTTCTATGTCATTGATTAATTTTTAAAATTTCATGTTAATAAAAGGTTTATAATCTGTTTGAATGCATGAAACGACATCATTCGTTATAATGACATTTAAGTAAAACTAGTTAAAAAGCATGTAATAAAAAGAGTGTGTATTAAACATAATTTATATATCTGTCATGCTGACATTAACTGCCAGAAGTTTCCGCCAAAATATTGGATAAATTAACCAATATAAAGCAGATTATAATTTATTCCGGATGTAGAAGATGATGCAATTTTTTTTTTCATGATAGTACAAGAAGGGTTTGACTGGAAGAACGTATTTTAACCAAAATTATATGTATTTTTTTTGGAATTTATTTGTTTGAAAGGTATTTTTCAAGAAAGAACACACAACAAAAAAACATAAATATAAACATAAACTTACGGTAAAAATTCAAGAACTTGTTCTTCTATTCGAAGAATATTTTGTATTTTGATATTTGAAATTTTTATTATTTAAATTATTAATCTACCCGAAATAAATATATGGTGTACTATACTCAGTTTACCGTCTACAAAAAAAATAAAAATGCGTTGTTATGCGTTAACAATTTACAATATTTTAATTACTTTTATCTACTAATAGCAGGTAACCGCACACATCGAAAAGAAATACAGTTTAAACATCGATTTTATTTAAATTCGTCTCGTAATTAATCACTTGGTATCTGTTGAATTTGTCAAGACTAATATTTGGTTACGTTGTTTATTTTCGATCTTTAATAGCTAAACTTTTTTAATTGAAGTCCTTTATCATAAATCGCTATATGAACGCCGACATAACTAACATGCATTTCATTTACGGATTTGCTGATTCAATTAATTGTAAGCTAAGTGGTTAAACGATTTCCTGATTATAATGTTCTTGATAGAAAAAAACCTTCCAAAGTATTCAGCAACGTCTTCATAAAACAGGCACATTGAAACAAAGTGGTGGACCAGGAACAGCAAAAACGGTAGAAGTGGAAGGGAATGTCTTGGGCATGAAAGAGGAAGAATCAGTTTCTTCTACTCAGACAATTGTAAATAGTTTGAATGTAGGTAATGGAACTAAAATTCTTAGAAACTATGTTGTACCGATATTATACAGCACATTTAGGTACTTCTTTCTGCTGATACTCCTCTACTTTTTGCTTTTTGTCAGTGGCTTGCACACATTAATTCAAATTCCTTAACTACCGACGCTGATTTTATTTACCGATGAAGCGAATTTTTCAAGAAATGCAAGAAGGAATTTTCATAATAAGCATGTATGGGCTGAAAAAATAGACAACATGAATTCTGATTAAACATTTTGGTTTGAATTGTGGATGAATAGCTAATTGGACCAGTATCTTTACCAGGAAGACATACGGGCGAGATGTATAAAAACGCTATATCAGTTTCTGGAGAATGTACCATTGACAATAATAAACGTAATGTAGTTAGTGCACTATAATGCACCAGTGTATTTATTTTGGTTACTTGTGAAGTTTTAACAGTATCATACGGAGATTGTTGGATTGGTTGAGGTGGATCAGAGAAAACGTATAATTGCAGTGTGAACACAATATTAATGACCCTAGTGTTTTTGAAAGAGTTAGACAGTCAATGAGGAAAAGATTACATTATTGTATCCTAGCTAGAAGTAGTAATTTTCAACAGATCTTGTAGATTAAGAAACTTTATATTTTTTTTAATAAAATGCCATTATCGAAAATTTTGTTCTTTAAAACAAACAGGTTTTCAAATAATCAAAGGACAAAATATTTTTAAAATAACTTTTTGAATTTTTGGCGTATGCTTAATAAACACCCTTTATTCACAACTCAAAAAATTGCAATCATTTAAAATTAAGTCTTGTGTAACCTTTCAGATTAATTTCTAGAAAATGTGTACTGTTTATTTGTTTTATATATATGAATATATATGAGTACAGTTTTAACAAATGTAACAAAAACAATCAGGGCTAATAATACCATTTATTATCAACGATATTATACACTATCGTTTAAGCATAAAATAATTATTTAGTATGTCTATTTATAAAGACATCAGATAATGCAACAACAGACCGTTATCTCTATACCAAAAGCTATTAATAATCGGTACATAGTGCCCAAAATGTACATTTAGCTGTGAAAAAATAAAAAGTGAAAAAAGGAATATAACTGTGTTTTTAATTAAGTGATACCAAAAAAGTTTTTATGAGGTGAAGAAACTAGATTTAAAAACCTGACATTTTCTAATTAAAATAATTTTATGGAATAATGTAAACCGCGAAGTATCTTAAGTACAAGTAAACTAAGGTTTCCCCTTAGTAAAATAATTAGGTCGTGCTAGGTTGCACTATCTTAAATACAAGTTAACAAAAGTACTTTCCCCTAGGTTATGAAACTAAAATAGCGATAGTTTCATGCGACCTAATCATTTTTTCTCATGATGTAGGTACCAGCCTATTCATAAAAATGGCAATTGTCCTGTTGTGAGTAATCAATGATGATTACGACCACAAATAATATTTTGCTTGTTAATTTCAAAAGCAACCAATATTTACAATTCTTCGTTTGGGTTGTTTTCTGTGTATTTTAGTGTAAGATTTTAAAATATATCTGTTTTATGCAATTTAATATCGATGAAATTTTGTTATATACATTTTATTATAAATTTATAAATGCTTGTAACCAGTTCTTTATTTTACAGTGAATTGAAATTCAGTGTAGTTATGGATTACCATGTAGTAACGGTCGCAACCATTCTCTTTATTAGTTCTTTGTTTTGTTAATTATTAAAAATGATTAATACTAAATTATTGTTACTACAAATATCCATAAACGAACATTTCATGTTTAATTTATCATAATCTTCCTATATGGTCTAAGGCTCAAAGATTATTTGTATAAAATAGATTTCCTAAATTTAATTTCTTCAACTTCCTCCAAACTTCCTGCATCATCATGTCCTCTTATTACAATTATTATATTCTCAGGAACTTTCGCACTTTTGGAACACTGGTGATTTCAGCACCTCAAAAAAATTTACATACATATTAAAAGTGTAAAACGTTGTAGATAAATGTTGGACAATCTCCAAGGCAAGCTTTTAGTCTTTCTGTAATCTTTTCAGACTTGATGAAGATTTCACATTTCTGTTACTACGAAAACAATTACGAATTGCTCATTATCTAGTTGTCATCGGCATATAACCTACTTATTTTTAGGACTGGATCGTAAATTGAAAATCTACTACAAAATGTTTCATCACGAATTACATGATAATCTAATTCAAGTTATACCTAAAACCTTATTAGAAAAGTATAGAATAAACATTTCAGATGTATGTTTCGACTTTATTTGCTTAATCAATTTGCGTCCAAATTGATAAAAATAGGTACATATTTAAAGCGTATTTCATTTTCTAAGCAAAAATTGCTTCTAGAGTTTGCCAACATTCAGAACTGTCAAAATGATTACACCTTAAGTTAGCTTATCAGATTATATAGCTTTAGGTAATAAAGAAATAAGTCAAAATAGTGAAAATAAGACAAAGAAAGTTATCTAGTTATATTCGAAAGAAATGTTATACGTAGAGTACTAAAATATAAAGTTTTTATTTTCAATTTTATTAATCACTTCGGTGTTATCACATACAAGCTTTTATTCATGACCTTGTAAAGGTTAAAACGAAGAAATGAATGTGATAACAAACAAGTATATTTCATTAATTCACTTTATTTAAAATGTGCTATAAAGTAGTGACCTCAAATATCAATCACAATTTTATTTGCGTAGAGCCAAAAAAATTAAGTTAGTAAATTGTATTCAAAATATTATCACTTTCTTCACAAAATTGATATTCGAAATGTACATTTAGTTTATAAAAATAATTTTGTGAAAAAAGCTCTACAAGCGAACATCAATTAATACGATCTTTTTTTTATTATTTTCAGGAATTAGCAGTTAGTTCTCCAAGTGAAAGAAACTGGCGTGGGATTTTCATCGCCCTTCTTGTGATAGTCGCAGTCTTAGGTTTAATCGTCTTCAGCATAGTGTTAGTCTCGCCCCCGGAAGAAGGTCCCCGAGTGAAAGGACGCAAGCCGACCCTAGAAGATATATTCCTGAAGTTGCCGCCGCCCGCCCGATTCAATGGTACCTGGATATCAGGTAATACAAAAATAAATCAGCCTGAAACGTCCTGAATTCGTGACAAATGACCTACGCGAATGTTTAATGCCGGTGTAGCCGCTGATTTACTACACGCGTTGCGCTGAAATTGTCTGAAAAAAAAGTGCTCACGCGGGTATCAACTCAGCACCATAAATTATCGGATGAAAGTGTATTATTATAATTTAATAATTTTTTATTATTAGTGTTATTTATATCAGCCAAATGTATTTTTATAAATAATTGTTTGCGACATTAGCGCACTTAAAAGTATTTTATGATAAATATCTTAAAAAAATACAATTGATTTATTTAAATATTTTATCTAAATCGAAATATTTATAACTATATATTCCAATATATTGGAAAATACTAACGAGTGTAAATTTATAATGCAGCATACACGGTTTAACCATTAGTGAGTAATTGCTAACTTAAATTAATTAATAATAATTTTTTTGCTGCTGTAATAAATTATATAGGTAAGACACGCAAATCAAATTAATTAAGCTTGAGTCGTATGTGTTTACTACAGAATTTACTTACAAGTAAACAGTTTTAACCATCAAAAGGTATGACATGGATGGTCCTATGTTTAAAAAAAAGAACCTTTATTGGCATAATAACTTTAACCTACAAAACCAACCTTTTATATACACACACACACACACATATATATATATATATATATATATATATATATATATATATATATATATATATGTATATATATATATATAAACTTCTACATAAAAACATTCTATCATATTTTCCTCTTTACCTCTCCCACCCTATGTTTAGAAATATTTCATTTTGATTATCACTTCCAACAAAAGTTCGGAGTGTTTTTCAATAGATGTCTTTAGTAAGCAATATCTCATGATGTATACATTGCTTGGGATGTTACTATAAAGCGATTTAAGGTGACATTACGCTTCAAAACAGTTCTTTGACATTTTTGTGTTCGATCAAGCCAATTGTGTATTAAAGAGTTATAAAATAGGTAAAATTATTTCGACTATTTTTATGTTCAAGATTTTATCTACAACACCAGTTGATATCTAATTAAATACTAACACCCTGGTTATAGCTCTGGTCAACACGTTCAACTCAAAAGTATTTACAACTGCGATAAAAAGTTTCGGCAATAGAAAAGTTTTGTCCGAATGCTCCATCTAATAAAGAAACGCCGTATCGCCTATATAAATGTATTCTCTAAAGGATTTAATATTATTAACAGTTTATCTTATAAGATTAATGCTGAAAGTTTTCTTGATATCTCGCATATTGATTAAACATTGAAACACCATGGGATAATAAAATGTCTCAAGGACAGTACAATCATTATTATATACTCAAATATGCAAATATTTTTATTTAGCTTATATTTTATTAATTACACCTCAGTCTAATTACTCAAACTTCGACGTAGTCTTTGCTAAAAGGTAATATTTAATAATATCCTATATGAATTATAAATTTATAAAAACATCAGCTTTAAGGAAGCTTTTACAGACAATTTTTATAATTATAATTTCTATTCTAAATTTCCGCTCCATTAACCCTGTTAATTGCTGTATATATTAATCACGTGCAGTCGTCTTGTATTTCGTGCAAAAACGTGTAATTTAAGACTTCGTGCGGTGTGCGTTTACAGACAGACACTCCTTTTTGGCGGTCCAAACAGCTTGCGGTTGCTATGGCAACTGCATCGATTACTTATCGTAATCCTGGAACGTTCTATTCCTCGTATTCCTATTATTGCACCTTAGACAACTATGGATTATTGATAATAAGTTTCTCAACTGTTACATGAGGTCAAGTTTATTAAGAAAATTAATTTAATTACTCTCGTTGTCCGTCGCCATATTAAGGAGTTGAGCAAACTGACTCGTGTTAGATAATGTAATTTGTGTAATATTAGTTTATTAGAAGTTTGGTAATATAATGTTTTTAATCTGGTTATCTAACATATTAAACTATAAGTTTATGAAATAATAAACTAAATTATTCAGTATAAATAGTATACTATCTACGTTAAATACATAATTATTGCAATATCCATCCACATTATAATGTGTAATGAGTAAAAATATTTACGTGAAAACTTCAAGTTGCATTGTTCCTCAAATGAAAATTAGAAAAAAGTCTTATTGCAAAAAAACCTATAAAGGATTTTTGAACAGACACCGAAATCTACAAAATTCAAAACTGATAACATTGAAGAGAGCTGCATTTTGTAAATCAATTTACTTGATGCGCACAATAAATGATAATACACATTTATTTATTATTTTTGATTTTTTAAAGTAAAAGGAAACTAATAATATTGAATTAAGTGATCTAAATTTTTCCAAACGTTTTTACTTGTTTTACTTAATATAATAATAATAGTAAACTATTGATGATTTGCAACTTTTTATTTTACTCACTACAATTGTTTCGCCACACTGTAGCTTCTTCAGGTGAAGAAATATACTACAATTGTAGTGAGTAAAATAAAAAAGTTGAAAATCATCAATAGTTTACTATTATTATTATATTAAGTGATAATGGATTTTCAAAATATAAGTGCCTCAACAATCAACGAGTTTTTACTTGTCTAAAAACTGCTCGGACAACATTACAAATTAATAGTAGATCAATTGCAGAGTGCTTTTCTAGAATAGCAAATAAAAAAATGTCATCTGTCATCAACATACTTTAATGGAATCATTAATTTATAATTAAATATATTATAATTAATTAATAAGTATGCAGTTTAAATTTGCGAAATTGCCGATATACAAAAAGTTTTTGGAGTTCTGTTCGGTTGAGTATTTCAGAAGATTTTCTAATCATCGTCAACCTTCGAAATGAGGTATTGGGTTACGTAGAAGTTTAAAGAGAAGTGCAATACCAATAAGACATGGCGACCACAAACTTGACCTACACCTAATGTAGAGCAAGCAATTCTAAATGCTGTCACGGAAAGTCCTCACAGCATCACTCGAGGAATTGCAAGATTACTCAACATTAACAGCAGTAAAACACATCATCAATTGTTGGCAACTGATCACCAATATCCTTACAAGTTATGTTAAGTACAACCTTTTTGCATGTAGAATAAGGCCAACGAACAATTTTTGCAATTGGTTATTATCTAAAATCCAAGAACAACCCGATTACGATGAAGCAAAATTACTAGGGATGTAATAGCCACAATTTAATGAAATGGACACATGAAAATCTGCCTAATAAACGACCATTTGGCCATTAACATAATTTTTCACTGTATATTTGGCTAGAAATAATTGGAACAAGAATATTCAAACCACTTTATTAAACCACATATCTTACCTAATAGATTAAATTCCCAAAGTTATTTTCATGTTCTTAAAGAAATATTTCCTGATTTGCTTAAAGATTTAACACTGGATGTTAGGCATAATTTGGCACACCAGCATAATCCCGCACTAATCCACTACAGATAAAATGGTGATGTGGCCGTCATAATACTTTCCCTATATGTTTCTCTAAAACTATGAGTTTTACGCAAAAAGGTTAATCATAACAATTTGCGCAATTTTGGATTCTTTAAAATTACTTGTTATATAAAATGTATGTAACTCCTACACTTTATTGGCAATAGGCAATAAATGTAAAAAATTTTAAGTTTTTAATTTTTTCTCGCAAAGAACATTATAAAAAAAATATTTTTCAGTTTCTCAGTCTCCTAACTTTTGTTTGAATAGTTTTGTAATGTTTTTCAAATTAAGATAAATATCGACAAAAAATTTAAAAACCACCAAAAGCTTCTCAGTTCCAGTTTTTAACGATAAAATCTTAAGCTTAAAATTTCATCTTAATAGGATCATTCGTTTTTGAGATACATAAATTTTTCTATTTCAGAAATTTCTCTTGAAATTTACAAATGATTTCTTCTAGGAGTTTTAATAATATGCAGTTTTTTTTTTCTGACTAAAAGTATTTCTCTTCAGTGCAAAGTTTTCTTCAAGGGTTCTAAAATGTTTCAAAAAATTGCTTTCAGATTTATAAAATCCATCAATTCAAGAATTTAGCATTTTCCAGCAAATATTTAAAAATTTTCCAATTTTTCTTGCTTTGTATTAGAGAAAATTTTCAGATACTTTCTTCTTTATGAATCGCTTTTCCAATTGAAAAAAAATTCTGTTGAGTTGACTAGTAATTCGCTTTTACATCTCTTTTCATCAAATACTGTAGTATATTTCAGGGATTCTCTAATAAATTTTTCTTGCAAGTAGAGAGTTTTTTAAATTTCTAAATTTTTCTGCAATTTTTTTTCTACCAATTTAAAAGTTTTTGCAATTTTCCAGAATTTCTGAGAAAAATTTCTACCATTACAACAAACCGAATTTTTCAACATTTTTTGGTCTAAAAATTTGTTTGATAGTTCAAATATGTTTCAATTATTATTATTTCAATTTATTTATTTGCAAATCTCAAATTTTAAAATAAGTTTACCTTTTTTTTAAATTTTGCTTTTACAATTGTCTACTAAATCAAGAGTTTTGATTTTTCCAAAAAATTTCAAAAATTTAGACAATTTATTGCATTTAATTAATAATTTTTTTTATTCTTATAGAATCTTTTCTTCTAATTTCCAAAAAAAATCTGTTAATTTTCAGTAATTCCTTACGAAAATTTTCAATAAATTTCTCTTCCAGGTTGCGAAATTTTAGCAGTTTTTGAAAATTTCTATATATTCAATAAATCAATTTATTAAACTTTAATATACATAATAATGTCTTAACCTTATAAACTCGATTATTACTTATTCTATCGTACTCTTGACCTACCTCAACAAACAATGCAAAAATGACCTTTCGTACTCCTGACCCGCCCGAACAAATTATACGTTGAGGTAGGTCAAGAGTACGCTAGAGTTTAAATGGGAAAATGGCTAGATTAACGCATATTAATTTATTGTCGTAGGTCAATAGTACGTTCGATTAAATAAAAATAAAAATATTGAAAATTATTTGAAAATTTCTGAAAACATTTTTTAATATTCAAAAGATAGGATTTTAGATTTTTACTTGATTTAAATAAATTTAATTGTAGGAATTCATTGGTGCAAGATTTTTTAATTTAAATATTATTGCGAAAATTATAATTGAAAAACTGAAAAATAATTGAATTTTTTTTTAGTTATAATATATATTTTATTGCATTATCTATTGGTTCAAGAGTTTTGTCAAAATTTGCCCAAAAACTGTTATTCCTTAGCAAATTATATTTATGTTATATTTTTTTCTTAAATTTCTTTTGTTGTTTTAAACATTAGACTAATGTGTATTTTTAGAAAATTTGCAACTGTTTGAAATAAAATTCCATCGGTTTTATTTTATTTCAACTGTATTTAACTGTCATTTTCTAAGTAATTGTAATTTATCAGCTGATTTTTTGTTTTTTTTTGTTCATGGTAAAATTAAAAAGTTTTATTAAGGAGAGAATGATTTTAACATTATATTATTAGCATTTTTTCTACTCTAATATTAGCTATGCTTTTTGGATCAATTTTTTCTCATTTGAGAAATCTTCTTTGTAATTAGGCGTATTTAGACTGATTTTATAAAGTAATTTTAAAAATGTTTCAGCTGTATTCAAGATGTTTTCTTAATCTGAAAATTTTCAACTGTTTAGTATAAAATTCAATTGTTTTCTTTTCTAAAATTCAACTGATTTTAACTGCATTTTTTAGAAAAAAAAATGTTTAACTTGATTAAAAAAAAATTGTTCTACAATCATTTTTAATTTTTTAATTTACACTTTGGGAAATTTCATTTCTCACCCACTCTATTTAATTTTTTTCAAATTATAATCACTGTTGCCATTTTAGTTTTCCTAAAAACTAAAGCGGAGTTGCTATTGTATTTTTTTTAAATTGCGTATCAGTGTTTTAGATTAAAGTTTAAATGTATATGTAGGGTGGGTGGGTGGCCACTATCACACCCTTCAATTTTTAACACATAAGCAACAATTTTTCAGAAGGAAAAAAATTTAAACAAAACTAATTTAAATAATAAGTCGTTTTAGAAATAAAAGTACACTCATTGGAATTTTGGGAGTGTTTTAAAGATTAGAGGGTGGGATAGAAGACACCCACCCGCCCTACATATACAATTAAACATTCATCATACTCAGACTTTTAGTTTCCTAAAAACTATTGCAGTATTAAATGAAATTATAAAACAAAATTAAAAACAAAAGTTCATATATTAGTAGGATATGTAGGTGATTTTTCTAGCAAATATTAATTATTATAACATATTTTAAGATTTCTCAAAAATAAAATAATCTAAGGATTAATATAATCATAAATAGTTTACTATTATTATTATATTAAGTGATAATGGATTTTCAAAAAATAAGTGCCTTGACAATCAACGAGATCGAAGTATTAAATTGTCTTGGAAAATTGAATAAAATAACGTTTGTGTGATTAAATGTGAATTCTGTAAAGTCTGTTTACAACTAAAGGGTACGAAAGGGAACACCCACCTACTTTATATATTTTTTTGAAATTATAATCACTGTTGTTATCATTATGTTTTCCCCAAAAGCTATAGCGATTATGCTGTTGTTATTTTTAAATTATAAATCAGTATTTTAGTTTAAAGTAAGATTAATATATAGGGTGCGTGGGTGTCAACTATCCCACCCTCTTTTAAACAAATAACCAATATTTTTTCAAGAGAAAAAAATTCAAACAAAATTAATTTACACAATAAATTGATTTAGAGAAGAAAGCGCATTTATTAGAAATCTTCAGAGTATGGGGTAGAGATTTTTAAAAAAAATTATAAATCTGTATTTTAGTTTATTATTTTAAGGGGGATGCCACTATCCCAACCAGCGAGTAATAAAAATCCTGATCTTAGACTTCAATATAAAAATAATAACCGTAAGAATAACGTTAGATTCAGAAACTCAGAACCAATGCAAATTCCAACTATTTTGACAATTCCAACAAAAAAAAAAACTAAAACAGTGTGGTTATTAATAAAACCACCTCAAATAATCTAAAATATTAACGCAAATAAATTAACAAATAATCAACTATTCATGTTAATGCAATTAACTGTCCTTTCGGAAAAACATGTATTCTTGAAATTCAGAGAACTTAGCACTGTTGTAGTTAGAGGTAAAATTGGCAAATTGAGATTGTTACTGATTTTTACTCCATAAGAACTTGTTTACATCAGTGGGAGGGTTATAAACTGCGATTTTTGATCTGAGATCCTTTTTTAAGAAAAGATGTTAGACAAGATTTTCGCGTTAGGTAATGATGAATAAAAGCGAGATTTGACTTAAGCATGTGCCATTCAGTGATGTCAAATTTTATTAATATTTCCGTATATGTATTTGTAATTGAAGACACACACAATAACATCCACCTGCATGAATTCTTCTTTAGAAAAATCCACCGCCCAACTGGGATTAGAACTACCACATGTGAGCAAACACTCTACCCACTAAAACACCGCGGCCCTCTCTAAGATACTTGCAATTTATAATTTACATAATTTTTTTTCCTCAACAGAAAGTGATCCTGTTTGTTGACGATGCTACACTTCTTAACTCAGCATTATTTAAATATGGCGCTGGTAGTTAAAATAATCATGCTTTTAAATCTGTATTTCCTGTACCTGGTTTACTGATAATACATTAACCAATAATCCAGAAACATTTTTCTTAAAATCAGATATTGTTTTAAGTTAATCTAAGTTTCTGGATGTGTACCTTGACTCGAGGTTAACTTGGAGCAGACATGAACGTGAGACTGCCAGTAAAGTTTGTAAATATGCAAATTTACTAAAATCTCTAGAAAAAACTGTCTGGCACCATATGCCTGTAATCCGCATATTTCTCTAGTAAGCCCTATTTCACGTATGACATCTTATCATGAGGTCGCTTGTATAATAATGCTCTTTGCTTAGTAACGTAGCTATTCGTATACGTGCATCAATCAAATATAAAATGGAATGCAAACATGCTTTATTAAAATACAATTTATGCATGTTCACAAAAATGTCAACATTTATAAGTAGTAATAAACAGAATCAGGGTCATCTTCGAAAGCTCTCCAAATCTCAAATTGGTACAAATCAATATGGTAATCATCTACGTAATAATGTAAAAAGGTTACAGTTGGAAAAATTAAGACATAAATATATGTGGTAAAAGTAAATCCACCATTGTGAAATTCCTACCAAATAAATTTGCCGGTCTATTAGAAATCTCCTATATAGTGAGAGGCATTTTATTACTAATTACTATAATCCAGCAATAAAACTAACAATTGAGTTCAAGTGGAAGAACATTTAGATAAGTAAACTTCGCCCGTCGACTTTTATTAATTATATCCATTTTAATGTTACTTTTATGGATATTTACTTTATAAGTAGGTTTGGTAAAGACTAAAGATTATATCTGTCATCATCTGTAATAATAATAATAATCTAACCATTTATATCTGCAAAATATGCGACATATTATCTGTCGTAGACATATTTTTACGAAAATCAAATTTAGCAAAGCTAAAAAGAAATTTGTTGTTGAGTTACGTAAAGATATGATTAAAACACTTTCTTCACATTTAATTTTTATCTCTCTAGAAGTACATTTCAGGTACTACGCATCCATTATTAATAACTTATAAGTACTTTAGTAATAATTTTTGTTTTTAGCCGTTCGGCGCAATGATTCACTATTGATTTTTAAAATTAGATTTACTACCAAGTTTCCGGTAAACAAATATTAATCTTAAACCTAAAATGCTAATGCATATAGGAGGTAGTAGATTTCGCACATAGGACGCGTTGGCAACTAAGTACACGATAACTTGGCAGGCGGCCAACAGTCGACGAGTACATGCACTCCCAATAAAAATATCAATACCCTAAGTTCAGCAATTACGAAGTTCGTTTGTCTCTTTCTACTGAATGTACGAACGGAGTAAATGGATATTTTCCGGAAGATGCGTCTCAGAATCATAATAAAACGACAGTGCTTTTTATGTTATCTTTTAGGGACTTCGAAATTATAAGAATTATGGAGACATTTTTATGTAACTAGAGTATTATGGTCTAAAGATAAAAATATAAAATGAACACTTTTTATATATTACAGAATAATGAGTGGATTAATTTTTAACGATATTAAACTTAGCTTGTGAAAGCAACAATTGCGATACAACAAATTTGAGCTAATTTCAATTTTAGGGATATAATGCAATAAAATATAGTTATGATTCAATGTATAGCAATAAGTATATGTTTGAACATCATTTAACAATAAATAATTATGTATAGCTTTTAAGATATCGTTAATGAATATCAAATATGTAGGGGTCCGCAATGCGATCCTTGCGGTACCCCAGAAAAAAATTGTTTGAATGAGATATGAAATTCTTAATTTTACCAAATTGTGTGCGATTAACTAAGTAACTATAACTCCATTCTACGACAATGCATTAAATCCTAAAGTAGTCATTTTTAATAATACAATTTTGTGATTAATGCAATTTTTTGAAGACAGTATAGATTGCGTTATGCTGATGAGAAATAATGCAACGTGCTGGGAGAAATGTAAAACACTGTCTTACACAGCCAGATGCGAATTTCGAGCTGTGATACGTTTTTCAAGTGCAAAACGGATTTCACCTATTGTCATTAATCGTCAGTTAATCGAAGTTTATGACGAAAATTGCATATCTGTTCAACATGTTCGCAAATGGTGCAGAGAATTCAGTGAACGCCGCACGGAAATTCACGATCAAGACAGGAGCGGAAGGCCTTCAGTTTCAGGTGGAATTGTCGAAAAAGTTGAGAGAATATTGCTTGAAGATCGGAGGATCATCATTAACGAACTTGCATTCCGTATTTCTGAGACTTCCAAAACTACAATTCATAAGATTTTAACCCAAAAAATACGCGAATGCTCACAGAAAACCACAAACAGCAACGTGTCGAGTTGCAGTTTCTGCGACAATATTAAGACAACAAGGAATAATTCTTGGATTCTATTGTTACAGGCGACGAAACATGGGTGTATCACTTTACCCCCGAATCAAGTCTCCTTTTGATCGACTTTTCACCTCATGGAACAACAGTAAACTCCGACAGATATTGCGACACATTAAGGAAATTACAAATAAAATAATTTATCCAGCAAGCCTTTTCTACTATATTTTTTACAATTATTCTTATTAACGTAGCGTACTTTTGACCTACCGTAACAAATTATACATTGACTGGTCATTCAACTCATGTTAGGTCAATATAGTGTGTATTGTGGTAGGTCGGGAGTACGCTAGGCGAATGTATTTTCTATGAATGCGCCAGGAATAATACATAATTTATTAATTGGGTTAGTTTAGGAGTGTCCTAGGTTAATACAAAATATATTAGGTTAGGTCAAGAGTACGCTAGCTTAAAAAAAATATTAATACATGTGTAGAAGATATTAATTACACAAATCACCGGATTACAAGCAAGTAAACGACATTATTTGCAAAATTACCACAAGATTGGAGCTCGAAGTCTCTCAAGATATATTGTCTGTATTCGCATAATATTTTTTTCCCACAAAACTTGGGCCACATGAGCGACGAGCAAAAAGAGCCAAGATATAGCAAACATCAAAAATCGACACCAAGGATTTTGGGACGAAAGCAAGATGAGCGACGACTGTTAGACCCTAATGCGTGAAACAGATCCCAAGCATTATAAAAGACTCAGTTCAACCTCTGTTCATTTCTGATGTATACTTTTTAATTCAATAAATGGCCGTTAATGGTCAAAAATATAAAGTATAAAACGGGCTGCTGATTTAGATTCAGTGTTTTAGACATCCGTCTGCTATTCATATTAATTTCAAGTATAATTATTAATCATTGTTATTAACTCTGCAGTTTAAGGGCTAAATTATTTCTAAGGTTAATAAAATTTAAACCAACGTCTCAGATTATATTATATTGAATTTATTTAAGGAATGCCCATTAAAAAATATACACATTTACATTATAGGCAATTTATAGTAATTTAATTGCCTATTGTTTTAGTTTCAAAGACTATTCACTTTTTTTGTCAATTGCTTTTTATATTTATATTTACTTTAGGTTAAGGCAATGAATAAAGTATTGTCCTAGGTCAAGAATACGCTAGGACAATACATAATTTATTGAGATAGGTCAACAGTACGCTAGAGAAATGCATAATTTATTGGGGTAGGTCAAGAGTAAGCTATGGAAATGCATAATTTATTGGGGTAGGTCAGGAGTACGCTAAGTTAATTAATAATTTATTATGATGCATTAAGAGTACGTTAGGGTAATAAATGATTTATTAGCCTAGGTCAGGAAGAAGCAAAGGCCATGAATGATTTATTATGATAGGTCAAGCGTCTGCTAAAGTAATGAATAATATATTAGTCATGATTACACTACACTAGAGCAATGGAGTATTTATTAGAATAGGTAAAAAGTACAATAGTATGTTGAAACATGTATTGGGATAGGTGCAATAAAAAAAAAACTATTGTGATGGGCCAAGACTCCTGTGTCAAGTTTCGACGATTTTGAAAGTTGTTAATTATTTTTTGGAATTGCCAATTTTTTGCATACATTTTTATTACTTTACAGCATTATTCTAAAAGCTTTCATTTTTTTTAATAATAATTGTAGGATAATAAAAGGCTTTTTATTTAATTTCGTAAATTATTATTATTAAAAAATGATTATTTAGAAATTGTGACTTGCTTGTCGATTATTTTTTATCTTAGATTTTTCGAAAGTAATTTTTTAGAAAAGTAGACATTAATTTTCTAAACTATAAATAAACATATTTCAGTTTAAATTTACAAAAAGAAAAAACAATTTTCTGCCAGGATCAATTTTTTCCGCAAATCTACGGTTTCGACTATTACCAATTGTTTTCATTATCAAAGTTTGTTTTTGGGGTTCGTAAAGAGTAAAAAGTTATTTATTTATAATGTTTTTTATTAATTAGTATATGTACTTTAGGTCAGAGCAATCGATAAAATATTGGACTAGGTCAATAATTTATTAACCTAGATCATAAATAAAGCTTAATTTATTGGGATAGGATAGAATTAACTAGTGTCATTTTGACAGAATATACACATTATTTTTACATCTAGAAATATCAATTAATTTAATGGAAATAGTATTTTTTTAAATAGAAATGAGCTTAAGAATACCAACAAAAGATTCTTTATGAGAATAGGCTGAATGGATGAGAGTCGAAGAAAATCTCGAGAAGTAAACTCCGTCCGGGTATCTTCAATTAAAATTAGAAGTATGTAGTTTTGATTAATTTAAGAAGAGAAATAAAGCAAACAATAAATAAATAACTACACTACCGTAATAAGTAATATGTTGGGGTAGGTCAAAAGTACGCTAAGACAATGAAGCCCTCTTCTTGAAAACGAAAGTGCAATGAATAATGTATTGAGGTAGGTCAATAGTACGCTAGGGTTAATAATGAATTAGCAATGAATTATTTATCAAAGTAGGTCAAAGATATGAAGATATACTTGTGCATTGAATATTATAAGATACGATATTGGCACTATAATTGGGATAAGTGCAGAGGATAATAAAAACTATTGTGGTAGAATAGAACTACTTTCAAATGATTTTCTCCAATTTTATAGTTATTATTAATACGTATTCGTGAAATATGTGAAGTTTATGATATAATTAATTAAACACAGTTATATTTCTTACTTCACTAATTTTATTTAATCACTAAATACACATTTCGAACACTACGTTCATTAGTAAGTAAGTAAGTAAGTAATTTTATTGATGCAAATTCCAAACAGCTTACATAGGCCAAAAAAATATTAATAGTGATAAGAGTACATTATTAATACACTACATTATACAGTTAAATTAAGGTAGAATATAAATAACAAATAAATAAACCAATAAAGTCAGTATAAATAAAATAAAATTTAGTCAATGTATAGATAAAAACAATGAACAAATAAAATTAAAATTAGTACAAGTAAGATGAATAAAATCCGGCATATATAAAAATCAGTAAATAAATAAAATCAATATAAATAAAAATAGAATTAATAACATCAGTACATTAAAAATCACTCTTGAACAAGAGAATTATAGGTATATTGTTAAATTTATCCAAAATACACTCATTAGAATTATAATAAGCTTTATTTACTAAATACCTTTACATGATACGCATAAATTTGGTGAGCGAAAATAGCATATAATAAAATTTTGGTCCATAATAATTGTCCATTGTGTGGTCGAGCTAGAGAAAGATGATTTATACAATTATGGTCACTAGACCTTGTGTAATGTGTATATGTTTCATTGTGTCTTTTGTACCTATAACTGTGTTTGCAAAGAGATTTCTTAATGGGTAGATGATATTTAGTCTCTATAGCCGAAAAATTGTAGACCTGTGTTTACAAGGATATTGTTTCTTGTAGTAATAAAATACCCTGTATGTTTATATTTCTGGTAGATAGGCAAAGCTGCATTCAATTTACATGTAAGAGACAATTCAGGATAAACAGAGAAGGTGATCTTTGAATTTGTAACTCCACAAATTTCTTTCGACAGTCATTCTATAGCCAATAAAAGCTAACACTATAATAGCACGTCTTTGCAGGCCAAATAAACGTGAAATTATACTTGAATGACCCCAAGCAAGAATTCCATATGTCAGGTGAGACTCGCATAAGAAGAAATAAGCGGTTCTTGCTGCAAGGGAAGGTAATTTCTAAATTGACGTACATAACTTAATTTGACACCATGTCTCTGTGAGAATGGCGAGAATGCCAGTTGAGTTTCTTATCTATATGAATTCCAAGAAACGTAACACCTTGATTAGAGATTGTTTCCTTAAGCGAGAACATCATTTGGGTGGATTTATTTAGATTTACAACTAGTTTGTTTGCTGTAAACCAGTCAGATGCTGGCTGCAACGAATTAACATTAGTATCGTCGACAATATCTTTAGAACTAAAACAATCCTTAATAGTGGTATCGTCAGCAAACAGTGAACAGAACTGGTCAATTGACACGGGAGGCCAATCATAAAAGCGGTCCCAAAATTGAACCTTGAAGTAATTAAGTTCACCTGATTTAGTGTAATTGATGTTACGGAAATTTGAATGGAAATTATAATACTATAATGTATATAACAATATTTCGTTGGAAACACAATCGAAAGCTTTCCCAAGGGTCCATAAAGCTGGCAGCAGAGTATGAGTTAACTACTAGTGATATATTCATAGTTATTAATTGTTTTTTAGCAATTCTCTTAAAAAAACATGTCAAATTGAAATTTTCGTTTTCCAATTTTTTTAAAGGTTTTCAGGCTAATAAAATAAATTTTTTATGTCTAAAATTAATCATGTTAAAAATAAATTGAAATTGTCATAAATAAATGGCGACTTGTTGGTCAATTATTTTTATCTTTGTACTCCATTCTTATAAAATAAATATCATAAAATATACATTAAAAAATAATAAAATATACTTAATATTTTGGCTGAGGTGAGGACGGGCGCAGTTCACTTCTTAAAAAGATCTTCCACTCAAACCCATAATTTTATTATACAAACTTTTAAATAAATTTCAGATAATACAAAATTATATAACAATATATTGTTATAAAAATAGTTTGGTCACTTTTCATTACATTATTAAATAAAATGAACTGATAAAATTAATTTCT
Organism: Ontholestes murinus; assembly: GCA_963969525.1. Lineage (NCBI taxonomy): Eukaryota > Metazoa > Arthropoda > Insecta > Coleoptera > Staphylinidae > Ontholestes > Ontholestes murinus. Next base: position 58,356,879 of record OZ018396.1, read on the forward strand.
ACACTTTTATTGATAACACTTTATTAAATTTATCACTTATAAGGAGTTATAAACGCCTAATTTCAATTCTAGATATACTAACATTTTAAAAATTATTTTCTCAAAAATAATGTGGAATTTGTTTTTTATTTTAAATCAATTCATTGTGGCAATGAGATACCAAAACACATGTTTACAGATTGTATGGAATAATTTAATTCGTTAAGGTAGTTTTAGTACAAAAAAATGTTTATTTGTTGCAAGAATTTTAAGGTATATAAACAAAATTATGTCATTTATTAGTACATATTTTACTTTGTTCGCTGCATTCTTGATGAAACATAAGGTAATTTTAAATTAGAACAAATTACCTAATATCATATTCTAATCGTTATTTATTACATACATCTAAGACATTATTGCAATAATTATCTGGGAAATAAATATTTTTTAACAATGTACTTGCGTAGTATATGCTATTTAATACAATACAAAACGTTTGTACTTCAAATAAATTATTCATGGGGCATAAGAAACTTCCTTATTAGGTTCAGAATAAAATTTATTTATTACAATAATATTCCACATCTATAACCCCGTCAATTATTTGGCAATGCCAGTGCTTTTCGCACGCAGCACATTAATCATTTTTATGAAAAGTAATTTTTCGTATTTAGAATTGTTATACATTGGGAAGGGGCGTAGATAAATGATGAGTGTTGCTCATAAAAAAACCCTCGACTAGAAAAAAACACTTTCCGCTCGCAAAGCTTTATTTATAGATTTACATATTATTGTATGTACTGGAACAACTGATTTCTCTAATTTTTATTGTTGAAATTAATTTGTATCATTAATTAAAAGAAATTAAATGAATTGTTAATCTCTATTAGAAGAATATATTTTTACATTAATTGATTTATAGTAATTTGATTGTAAATTGTTTTTTTTTATATTTGTATGTGATTTAGACTAAGGCAATGAATAAAGTATTGACCTAGAACAAGAGTATGCTAGGACAATGCAGAATTCTTTGAGGTAGGTCGAGAATACGATTGGGTAATAATAAATTTATTAGGATAGCTCAAGGGTACGCTTAAATGCATTGTTAAGTTGTTAAGGTATGTAAATAATTATATTACAAAGAAATATATTTGCATTCAATAATGATTTTTATATTCAACCTAAAGGTTTAGCATATATATATATATATATATGAATTAGGTGATTTCGGGAATCTTTGAATCCGTGTGGTGTTTTGTGAGCCCTGATAAGGGCCGTTTTCACGACGTTTCGGCGCAATCGTATGTGCCTTCTTCAGGTGTGCTCGTCTAGGAAACTCGTAGAGAACTCAGTTCTCTACACCTGAATATGGCACATACGATTGGGCCGAAACGTCGTGAAAACGGCCCTTATCAGGGCTCACAAAAGACCACACGGATTCAAAGATTCCCGAAATCACCTAATTCATACCCAATCCGTGAAAGCATTCACACAAACATATATATATATATATATATATATATATATATATATATATATATATATATATGTATATCTACGTTACCTACGTTAATTTTATTGAGAAATTTACATTTATTAAAGCCGTGGCTTTCTCCTTCACGTTTTCGTTATCGTTGTAAAGCGACTGGATTTAATATTGAAGGGAGTAATGTGTCGAGTTTCGGCAACTTTCTTTCGAGCCCTTAATAATACACAAGCCTTTATTTCGTATCTTTATTGTCGCTTCCACATCTAGACATGGGTTTGAATTGTTTTTGATGCAATTCGGCTGATTGCCGTTTATACTGAAAGGCTTTTTAAGTAAATGGTACACGCTCTTCCAAAATGTCGACAATGTTTAAATGAATTACCCTTAGAAAATAAAATCCAACTTTGGCTAAAGACTCACAACTAAATTAGCTAGCTCATCAATAGTAACAAGTTGAATGCTTTGTTTTTGATGATACGGTTTTTACACGCAACAATCGTCAGCGTAGATTTATCATAATAATGATATTAAATTATTCGAAAGAAGAAACTGATACATCTCTGGAAAATCCAACGAAGAAATGGGCATTAAGAGAAGTTTTACATTACTAGTCTAGTCCACGATATAACAGTCAAATCTCAAAACAAAATTTATCATCTTAAGTATACTAAAGGTATAATTATGGTATTCATAAGACTATTCCTCTATTGAATTGAAAGTTTTAAGAAAATACAACTGAATTATTCGATATCGTTCTCCGTCAACAACAGCCAGGGACCGGTTTCGATATTTTTGGATCTCATCAGCGTAATGCAGTTGGAGACAGGTAATCTAGATCCACTTAGGAGATATTTAACTCTCCAGATTAACCATCGATACGATAAAATAGATGGCACCTTTATGGTTTTATCGTATCGATGAATTATGAACAAAGATGAACAAAATTTCCCAAAGTGTTTTACATGTTTGTTAAATCGTTATTAAATTTTCTGAAGGGGCAGATTAATGAACTCTTAAGATTTCTCAAGGTGGCTCTGCTAATATTAATTTAATGGGATTCATTATCGATTTTGCTTTTAAGTACTATTTTAATTGAACTGAATGAAATTTTGAAATTTATTATATTGTGAATTACGTGTTATGCTATTTTTTTTTGAATTTGTACGGAATTTTCAGACATGCTTATAATTAAAGTAAGAAGAAGTACATAAATTAAACATCAAACTAAAATATTCTCTAATATATATTTAATAATTGCAATTTTAATAGGATGTATATTTCTAAATTATTTCATAATTAATTTGATTAAATTATATTAATCAAAATCCAGCTTAAAAAAAAACTTGAAATAACTTGATTACGTTTACAATCTCGCAAAGAGGATTTTGTAGACAGTCTGACCTTTGGAAGCAATTGCCATTTATTCGTTTATATGAGATAGTAAGGCAATTTCTTATGCTCATAGTTCTCTGGAAGATAAATAATTGATAGGGTGGGATTGAACCAGTCGTGGAAGGTAAGACGATTGCCCATTAAATTGAAAACTGCTGATTGCCCGGTATGTGTGAAACTGCATTTTTACTGCGATAAAATAAAAAAAAATACGATTTGGAAAGACTATAACTGAAGTTGTAACCTATGTTCTGATTTAAACGTGTTAACTTTGTTTTGTCATGAATTTACTTTGTAATTACACTCGTGTATCAGCTTTGTATTACAAACTATTAAAAATTGTTCAATATGCAAAATTGTCACATGATAATTGATGTAAACCACAGCGCAATATTAAATATTGATAATATGGACAGATTCACGTTATTAGATCTAACATATGGTGTCATCTTAATATTATTTAGCCATAATTAACAATGTACTTAACCGTACCCTGTATAATATAGTATACTAATCCCGACAAATTGCGTGAATCAAGTGCACATGAGCTTGTAAGCTCCAACTTAGTTAATTAATTCCATGGAAACTACTAATTAATTTTCAACCTTCCGTGCGACTCTTTATTTTATACTAAGTAGACATTGTTTTATAATTATAATAGATTATATTTCTTATCAATTATGCAACATGTTATAATTGGATTTTCATATTAGATATATAGGTTTTATAATGTAAAACCTATGTATTAACATAATGTTTCACCAAGTGATTAATGAGAAAGTAGTATTTCATGTTAGAATTTAAATATATTTATATATACTTAATTAATTATGTTCTTTATGTTACTTTTCCATATTTCCAGATAACTAACACGTGTTTCTTTTCTTACAGAACATTTTTTTATAGGGTAAATTTTTACAAGCTTGAAATAGATTACTAATTGTACTTGCTTATTACATTTTATATTATTTCATATTAGACCTTACTAATTCTATTAACCTGTCAAAAAGAGGAAACAGAGATTTATTAAGGTTTTTATTTAATTTTCTAATGGTTTATTAATTATTGTAATCCTAATATTTTAATATTTAAGCTCGATAGAAAATTAAATCATTTAATTTATTTCATTCATTACGCGTACTTTATTTTATTTTCTTCTGTAAATAAAGATGTTCATTAGTGCTATAATATTTATCTGTTGGTAGTGAAAAGCAAGTGGTATTTAAATTAAATATTGAATATCTAGTGCAGTATTAATAATAATAACACCACAAAACTGTTACATTGTGCTGAATATAATTTCAGACAGCTAACAGGTATGTAATTCAATTCCCTTCGGTGCTTTAGTACATTTAGTAATTGTTTTAACTTTTGTTTAGCTATAGTTTAGTTTAGTGCAGAAATGCTCATATAAATCAGCAAGTGATTTTATTTGCAGTAATCAAGGATTAAAAACATAAACAGGAAATAGAACTATTAATTATATCATTATAATATTTATCTGTTGATAATTAAAAATATTAAAATATTAAATATAAATATTCCAGCATCAATATTAAATTAACTCTGAAAAGTATTAAAATCCTTCATGTAAATCTAGTATGTAAATATGCATGGAATTTTATAACGCCTCGGCTTTCGCGTCTACGGATTTAAATTTGCGTTTACCTAGACGATCAAGCATTATTACACAAAATTTATTTTACCTCTTGATGCGTATATTTTAGATGTTTTAATATCATCTTTACACACATTATCATAAAAACACAAACGCGTTTTAATAAATTCAAATGAACAATAAGGTTAAAGTATTGATAGAATTACCATATACATTTTCTTGAATTATGTTGCAGATTGAAAGCAATATTCTAATGATTATGAAAAGTAAGCGTGTTGATTTTTAAGATGATTTATTGAAGAATTTAAATATATTCGCAACTTGCTCTGCTACTTGCAATCAAACTATCAAATTGGACTCTCTATGTTACATTTCTATATTTCTAGACAACTGGCACGTGTTTTTTTTCTTACAGAACACTATTTTGGCTTTATATAGGGCAAATTTTCACAAGCTTAAAATAGATTACTATTTGTACTTGTTTATTCCATTAAATGTTATTGATTAGTCTTTTCATTAAATACTTAATTGTGAGTAAAATAAAATAACCTAGCATTTACAATATGTCAGTTTTTTCAGAAAGTTTTCTTATTTTACCTTAAGACAATTCCATTAGTCATAGACGAAATGAACTCTTAGGCTTCGAAATGTACATATAGTTAATAATAAAACTGTTGAAGAAAGGATATACTTTTAACCACTAATAATAATAATCTTCACGCACTCAAGTATTTAATCAATCATAGACGAAACTATTTTTTACTGTCCTGCCATTTGTATTTTGTGTATTGAGTTTTTCTATTTCAATAATCTTTGAAGAATATCTAACTACTATTATTAGTAAATTAATTGGATGAGTTACGTGAAGATAAACTTGATTATAAAATAAAGCCCTAAAAACCTTCTTCTTTAATAAACCATTGAAACTGTGTGAAAAAAAGTTTTTGTAATCAACTACTATTAATTATTTGTTTCAATACATTTAATTTTATTTTGTGTTATTACCCACAAACCCTATAATAGAGCTAATTATTTTAATTTTAAAGTTTCACTGTATGCAAATAAAATTTAACAAGTATTTCATAATTAATCATTTAGATAAGTACTCGTAGAGTTAGTTCCTATCTTGCATATTACGTTGCTCCTCTGAAATTATAGGATAATTTATTTGAACTTGCAAAATGGGAATCCGCATAGATCGCTAGATATAATGTGTGCTTTTCTTGCATGGTTCAGTTTGTATGCACAAAGGATATTTAGATTCATCCGTCTTGCTAGAGCAACTTATTTTATACATCGCCAATAAAATTATTTTAGTCGTTTTATTTCATAACTTATATTATATCAAATAAAATATTATACATACATTATATGTAAATATATTGCTTGAATTTATATGATATCTATTTCTTTTGAATCAGCACTTTGCTAGTATCACGAATTTTTACACTTTTTATTGTGACTAGTTTCGTCCTATTCGGATCAAAAGTCACAATAAAAAGTGTAAAAATTCGTGATACTAGCAAAGTGTTATTATTTATTAAACCTATTTATGATCAAGATGTATCACATAGTCACGGCTTCAACAATCAATCAGAAATATTATTATATACCTTTTTTCTTTAAACATAAACCACATAGTAACGTTAATAATAATATAATTTATAGAAACTTAAATACATTAAGTTAACACTGGTCATCGACTGAGGTCATTAACGAAACTTAATTTTTGAATTGTTAATAAAAGGATTAATATCTCCCTGAGAATGACCAATGGTCGAAACTAGTCGGAGAAATATAAAAATAGTGAAACATAACCAAGTGCTTAATTAACCTTTTATTAACATAAAAATATTTCACCACGGGTTAAATGAGAAGTTAATAATTCGTTTTGAATTACTATTGTTATAATTGTCGCTGTTGGCAGTTTCCTTGATTTGTATGTGATTATCCACTCAAAAAATGATCTAGTACAACTACAGAACATGAACATCAAGAATACTCAGCAATAGTGGGCAACAATGGAGCAAACTACGTGATATTTTGAATAAAGTCATCATCTGGAAAATCATGAGTGGATGATTAAAAAAATCTTAGACTTGATGGAAGAAGAAAAAAACACAAAAACAGAATTCACAAAAACACAAAGAGAACAATACCATAATAAAGAGGAAATTAGAAAGGCCCAGCAGTCATAGATGAGGAAAAGTTGTGAAGAGATACAAAAACTACAAAGAAATAGTGACCATCCCATACATAAAAAAATTGAGATGTTACTGGGAAAATAAAAATTAAGATTCCTGCAACAATAATAGATAGAAACAACCTAATCATTTTAGATCCTAAAGAACTGAAGACGGACTGGCAAATCTAAATACATTTCTTTTTTCAAAAATACAGAAACACGAGAATTTAAAATAACTACAGAGCTAGAAACTTCACTTAGTATTCTCAAAGAAGAATTAATAAGGACTATAAAAATAGTAAATCTGGAAAAAATAATAGGCCAGATGAAATACATATCGAGGTCATAAAATTTTTAAATGTTCTGGTAAGACTTTTTAATAACATTTACAAGTCTGGTTCGATTCCACAAAATTGGCTAAAATCCATTTTTATTGACATCTATTGACGAGTACTAATGTCAATTGTTAACTACATATTTATTAATAATTACTAAGTGTAATATAGTCTAATAAATATAATTTTTTAAATAGATCATAATATTAGTGTTGCATTTATCCTTTCATTTGCCCAAATCTGTGAATTGTCACGACGGGTGTGAAGTGTGTATTCCTGTTATAAATCCTTAAATAATAATACCTGACCATTTAGATTATAAAATTTCGTATTCGTGAAACTATTTTGAATAAAAGCGCGGTTATGTCTGACACTATATCAGAGGAATTATCAATCTTTTATATATACTGAAGCCAATATTAGAATAAATGAACTAGAAGGAGAAAACCAAGAGTAAAAAAAGATATTTTACAATTAGGGCGAGATGGTAGGAAGGAAAATATAGTTATTTTTGGTGTACGAGAATCGGAAAATGATTGTCCAAAATAGTAGGAATCTTGCTAGATCAAAGTGAAATTTCGAATTGTTATAGATTATAGAAAAATAAGGGAAAGAAGTCGATTTTATTGTAAATTAATAGAGAATATAATAAAATTCTTCGCAAACATCTCAAATATACTCGAGTGAATAATCAAACTGCCTTCATTAAGAACTCTAAACTCATTGTTAACGGTGAAACGTATAGTGACGAAGAAATGAGGGACTCTGGAACTGAGATTGCGCTATCAAACAGCCCTCCGCCAACTCCAACTATCAGGAACATCGATATTGAAAATATATTCGGTACTCAATTAATAGATGAGGTGTCAAAACCTAATCCTACAATAGTTAATGTGTCCCAAAATATGCATTACACTCCAACTAATGCTCCAAATAAAAAATAGATAAAAGTGAAAGAACCACTAGAGCTGGTCATAGTAAACATAATATTTCACGTTAGTATTACAAAAATGGTTTAGTACATAAGAGATTTTAAAATAGAAAAAAATACAACTCACAAATTTACTGAATTAAAAAACTGCAAAAAAATTCTACATAAACGTGATAAGTACTTTACTTTTACTTTACTTTCAAAATAATATTAGAAGCCTTGCAAAAAATTTGGACGAATTAAATATTGCCTTAGAGCAACTTTACCTGGATTGCATTATACTAACAGAAACATAGACACTAAATACTATCCAACATTTTGCTCTTCCTGATTTTAATTGTGTATACAATAATGGAAATATAAACTAGAACGAGGCAGAAGTTTTATATATCAAATCAGACTATCAGTTATGTCACAATATAATCAATTTAAATGGAATAAAAGTGACAGTAACTAATACTGTTGTTCACAAAATAATGTAACAATACCAATATTACCAACAATCTACTTGAGAATTTGTAGAAAATTTGTAGATTTAATGAGTGAAAGTGGCTTGTTATCACTTATAAACTGCCCTACTTGTGTAACGAAAAACTCAGCAACTTGTATTGGTCATATATTTGTTAAAAATAAACAAGGAGACAGTGAGACGTATGTAACAATTATTCTAAAATTCCAAATTACAGATCACTATGTAATACTGCTGCAAATAAATATTCGAAGAACTACCAAGAAAGCAAGTACTACGGTAAGGAAGATGTGTAGGCTGCAACGGATATATTTATAAAAACTCTAAAAACATACATAGATCGATTATCTTCAATTATGCAAATTAGTAATGCTTATAGTAAAAGATACTCTTGCCCTAATTAAATCAATTAAAACCAGAGATAGTTTATATACAGTCAATTAAAGCGTACACCAGAAAATACTGAGCTGCAAATCACCTGCAAAATTTATAGAAATAAATGGAATTATTCGACAGGCAAAAAGATTACATTATGATAAAATTACACGTAATGAAAAAAATTTGGAAAGAAGTCGTTGAAATCACCAAATCAAAAGTAAAGGCAACTATAAATGTAATCGAGAAAATTAATATCAATGGAAAAATGACTTAGTTATATCTGAGGAATTCAACAAACATTATACAAATATTGGAAAAGATCTTGCCAACAATATAAAACGACAAAATAATGTCGCCTAAATACTTAAAACTCAATCATACTCAAATTTATTCTTTATGCCAACCGACTCACATGAAGTTAAACAAATGTTAAAGGAACTTAGAAGCAACAAAGCCCCTGGATTCGATGAAATAAATTCAGAAGTCTTATAAGTTACAGCAGAATATATGTATAGCGTTTCCTCTTACCTACCTCATAAACTCTGCAATGTGCCCAATTTCCGAATATCTTTTAAAGCGCATTTATATTACCTATTTACAAAGGTGGTGACAAACATGTTATTAGTAACTACTGGGCCATAAATTTATTCAGCAACATAGCCAAGATTTTTGAGAAAATTTTACAGAAACGTGTGTTAAATTTCAAGAAAAAAAGGATGGTCTATCAACTCAACAAGCCATCACGTGCCAAATAAGCAATATCCATAAATCTCTTTATTCGGGCAAAAATAGAATTATGTTTGTTAATAGATCTAGAGAAAGCTTTTGATTCTGTCAACTAACAATATCTACTTCACACTCTAGAGATGATAGGAATGCGCGGAAAGGTTAAGAACTTTTCAAAAACTATTTGTCATCAAGGCAACAGATAGTCAAAATTAGACACCAAACAAGTAATCCTAGAATCAACAGACGCAGGTTTCCTCAAGGAAATAAATAAATTGCATCTTCAAGTTAAAGATAAATGAAATAATTATTGCAATTGCCGACGATACAGCAATTTATTATGAAAATGATTCCTGGTAGTCCCTAAAAGCAATTGTTGAAAATGACTTGGTATTAATAAAACTTTTTTTCGACTTCTAACAATGAATACAATGAAAATTTTCTTTTAATTTTACCACCCTTTAAACACAAATCATTTCTTAACAACGACTGTATTACTAACATTGATGAAAGATATTCTTCAAAATATCTAGGCATTAATTAGAAAAATCACGAAAATATTTCTAGGCATTACTTTAGATGGTCACCTATGGTGGCATGAGCATATAAACCAACTAATTCTAAAACTACGTAGAATTATATATCCATTTTAAAGAAATATGTGAATATCTAAACCCTGGAACTGTAAAACTTATATATTATGGATTAATAGAATCATATTAACTGTATGTCATAATTTCATGGGTCGGTGCTTCTAAGTGTTACATAAATCGAAGTTTCCAATTACTTAAAAAAAACTTTTTGAAAAAAATTCACACCAGAATTAACCTAAAATGAGAACAAGATCTAAGTAAATCGCAATTTGGCTTTCGTGAGGACATGGGAAACATAGAGGCCTTGTAAAGTATAAATGCTTTCCTCCAGAAGTGCAGAGACAATCAAAGAAATTTCATAGTTTATGAAAAAGCTTTTGATTGAGTTAAACACTCAGAGCTCTTAAAAATATTACAAGAAAAAAGAATCGATGAGCATGAAATTCAAATAATGAAAAATCTGTACTAGAATCAACAAGCCACTGTGAGATATAAAAATAATGTAATATCTGAACCAGCTACAATAGAAAGAGGAGTACCAGAAGGATGTGTACTGTCACCCTTATTGTTCAATTTACTAAACTAATGTACAGAATAAAATATACCAGAAGATTGGAAGAAGGGAGTTATAGTCAGAATACCAAACCAAAGGCTAAATGCGAAAATTGGAGGAGTATCACAATAATGAGCGCCGCGAGCAAGATCATGACTAGAATCATACTCGAAAGTATAAAGAAAATGCAATCTAAACTAAGCGGTAACCAAGCAGGGTTCCGGCCAAAACAATCATGCATAGACAATAATAATAAACGTCTATATTTGCTCTCAAAATTGGGCGAAATTTAGCCATTAATTCATTTATTCATTTAAGCTTTATCGGTCATGATTATATAAAATATAAATAAACTGGTATATACAAAATTGAAGGAAAAACATACATATAATTTTAACAGCATGCCGAAGGGCGGAGTTCTTCCACTCAAACCCATTAATGCTAACATTACAATTTGACAAATAAGTAAAAGAAAAAGACTAAGCTATCATAAACTAAAGAAATTGCAAATAATAATACAATAAAATTATAGCCACCTTGAGAATAATTGTGGACCAGGCAAAAAGAAATTGTAATTAACTTCATAAACATCGAGAAAGCCTTTAACAAGATAAACAGGAAAAGGATCTGGAGAATTCTAGAAAGCTATGGAATGCCAAGGAAACCAATAAAAATGATACATATATTCTACGAAAACTATTCTGGAAAAATTGACTTAAATGGTGGACTAACACGCGACATCAAAATAGAAACCAGCGTCAGACAAGGCTGCATTCTATCACCTTTCTTGTTCTTAATAGTCGTCGATGCCGTTATGAAGACAGTGGCAGAAAACAAGATGGGAATATTGTTAGGATTTGAGAGAAACTTGGAGGACTCGAAGAAAACAATAAAAACATAAGGGAAAAACAGAAAAACTAATCCACGAAGCCGCAAAAGTCAACCTAAAAATAAATATGAAAAAGTGTAAAACTATGGGAATAAATATCCAATCCAGCACAGAAATAAAACTTGGAGAAGGAACAATAACAAAAACAGAGGCATTCTGGTACCTAGGAAGTATAATTGACAGTAATGTAGACACCAAATAATTAAAGTGTGGAAATCGTCTCAGATATCGCAAAAAATTAAACTAAGACCTTTTGACAGCAATGTTATTAGGGTGCTGCTTTACGGAAGCAATTCGTGGACTACGAAGACAATTTAAATAACAAAATTACAGTCATAAATAAATACCTTCGCAAGATACTGGGAATATACTGGCCAAACAGAATAACAAACAAAGAGTTATGGAGAAAGTGCAAGAAATACCATCTAGAGATACGAATTAAATGAAAGAAATTGAGATAGATGGATAGGGCGCACGCTAAGGAAAGATAGCCAAGAAATAACGAAATAAGTACTGAACTACACTATCAAAGGCATAAGAAGGAAAGGAAGACGGCTAAAAGACATGAAAAAACAGATCCACCTCGAATATAACAAAATCGGACACACTTGTAATGACATAAGTACAAAAGCCAAAGACAAGACAGAATGGAAAAGAACAATAGAACAAATAATTAATTCAAGAGGAAACACGACGGGACAGGAGTAACGTCTTTGCCTACAAACCAGTTTAAGAATCATCTGAAAAGATGCGCTATGCTCTTCAAGAAGCAACAGGTCTAATAACAATAATCTTAAATCTAAGAAAGATCCAAATATAAAATGGAAAATCACGCCTCGCACTGGCTTATCGCAAATTTGCAGATTTTTTCTTAAGTTTTATAAACCTACCACTATTATGAATTTAAACTTATAGCAAAAGATTATGTAAATTTCAATTATGTATATATTTGAGTATTTCAAGTACATTACCAACCAAACTTTCTTACAAAATTGCTATAAGGACTTTTCATGTTCTCGATGTCACTTGCCACTAGTATATTCCCCGATTTTTAGATGGGATTCTGTGTGGTACCTATAGACAATACGGATCTAAATCCAATGTTAAAAACTATAAGTTTGTATTCAACATCTCACAATTATCTAAATTCTTTGAGAAACTGTTTACAAATAAATGTTTTTCATTTTTCGCAACATAATTTCAAATAATTGGCACATGGCATTTATGCAACTAAATCTTATTAAACAACTTTTTTATATATGCAGATTATATTTCCAGAGCTCTAGAGGAATGTGCTAAGGTTTATTCTATTTATATAGTCTTTAGTAAAGCATTCGATTATGTCAACTACTCCATTATTGTACAGAAACTGAAAATCCTCTTTTCAAATGTTTATTTTTTTGTATTTAACTAGCATAATACAATACGTAAAGTTAATTCGTGTATTTTAGATTCCTTTCAGCGATATCTGTAGTCCTTAGATCTCATACATCAGACCTCTACTGTTCTCTATATTTATTACTGACCTTTCTAATATTCTGAAGTGTCCTCGTTAACTGTTCGCTGATGATCTCAGCTATACTCTAAAGTGAAGACGGCCTGTGAAAGCTAGCAGATATATGAAGGTATTAATGCTGTACATTAATGTTGTCTGTGGAATGATATGGAATTAAACATAGGCAAATGCCAACTTATTTCATTCTCCAGAAGCAAGAATCTAGTTTCTCCTCTGAACATCGCACTGGAATAATGGAAACGTCTCTCTCAAATCATCAACGTCCACAGTCTTAATAAATTTGGAAAGGGCTTCTCCTAAATTCCAAACTAATATATCACATTTATTGAAATCGTACTTATCCTTTAGCAACTGAGCTAACTATTTACAAAATTCAGGTCTTTCTATACTGCATATATTGAACCTAATCCAACACCAACACTGTTTTTATAAATAGTTAGTTTTTCGTAATTCAATCAGAAAACTCATAGACTCGCTTGAGTATCAATATATATTTTTATTATTACTTGTGTCTCAAAATCTACATCTAACTTTACAAATAAATAAGTGTAGCAAGAAGTAACAGTGTTCTTATTTGTTGTAATATTTTTAGTCAATTATTGTACAGATATGAACATATTAGTTAAATGTGAATTAATTATTACATAGTTACTCATTAATTTAATATATAAGTTCATTGCAAAAAATATAACATTTATTAGGGTACCATTTATTTTAAACAAGGGATAAAAGTTTCAGGTAAGATTAATGTTCCTTACATCGAAGGATCGATAATCTGCTGTACACAATGATGAATAGCGAGGGTCGCTCATACAGACACCATAGGCCACAGTCGATATGGACAGTGACAATTTACTATCCATATTTATAACATCAACGTTGTTATACACGCTGAATTGACCCCCAAAATACATTTCGTTCGGCCATCAAGGAGATATATCGTTGTCGTTTGCTCTCACTTTTATAATGCGAAGTGAAATTGAAGCAATCTAGTAGCTGCCATTTAGAATAATAGTCGTACTCACAACAAAATGTTTTCGAATAGGGTAACATCACTAAAAGTAGTAATGTATTTTATATGATCCATTTAATTCGCTTTAAAGGGTTATCTTGTGATTTCTAACAATAATTTTATATCAACAAGCTTCATTACTCTTGAGTCCGATATATTATGAAAAATCAACAACATGTTATGTTGTACAGATAGAATAGTATTGTTTATATCACTCATATATATTATTGTATAATTTTATATCCAAAATATCAAAGATTAAAATTTTCTAATTAAAATTAAAATATCAGAGAGTTTGAATAATTTCAACTGTTGTTTTGAGAGATAATTTATTACACACTGTATTCGCATTTTATTACCATAAATTCAATTTGCATACTTTTACTAGATAAACGATTTTGTTTTCATGTTACGAGTGCAGGATGTATTTAATACGACGTTATTTGTCTTAACCATTAATTAATTCGCATTAATATTGCCATGCATACCCATATTTTTCTCTGGGGTGGCATTAGAATGCATCGCATTTGCATATTTAATGAAATTTCGCAACCACCTCTGGCTAACAAGATTGCTCCCCCCTTTATTGATCATTTATTTGAGATTGTAACGTGATGAGAATCCCCAGACTCATTTCTGCCTTCGGAAAATGTCGCGGTCTAACACGCGACTGACGGATATAATTCATGGCTGGCACACTTTATTACGTCGAGTGTGCACATAAATATACCTACGTTTTGTAACTTTGTCAGGGTTATAAACATTTATTTATTTGACAACTGTATAGATATACCTTTTATATGTGACAAATATAAAGCTGGCTAAATAAGGGAAGCTTTTTTTGTATGCTGAATAAATTCAATAAACACTTTCTATGTTTGATTTATTTATCTGCACTTCCTATTTCCATACGTTTGTAATATTATATTATGTTCGACATTAGACGTCTAGACGTATTATCGGACCGCCAGATGCACGTAGTTAACAATCAGCAGAGTTTATATTAACGGTTGAATTTAATTCTTGAGTCTAACTGAAACTTGTTGACATGTGGGCTATTTCAGTCTGCTAATTGAAAATGTCGAGTAATAAATCAAATTAATGACCTCGCATTCTATCGCATTTCCAGTACATCCCATCCCATAAAGTTATATATAGAACAATAATATGCAATTGCCATTCAGTATTTTCCTCTTTTCGGGATAGGCCTATCGAATTGCTTTGTTTATTCATCTCATTAACTTTTGAATCTATAGTGATACCCTAGTAGAATTTATCGCAATTAATAAATGCAAACAAATTCAGTTATGCAAATAATGTATAAATATATATACATTACACTAGAACTTTACACTGCATTGGGTGATGATTTTGAAACCAAATTATCACAGACGACAAAAGTAGTGTAGCCTACATTACACCGTAGTCAAACCAGCATTCCATAGAATTGGCAGCATTAAACATCATCCAAGAAAGTGAAATTCAAAAAGACAATTTCAGACAGGAAAATCGTATGCCGCTTCGTTTCTTTTGGATTGCTCGACGCAGTTTTCGTAAAGTTTCACAAGAATTTTCAGAATTTATTGAAAAAAAGACGACTAGCAATACACCCTTCCTGCCCCAAAATACAGTACTTTGGGGCAGGAAAGGTGTATTGTTGTCGCCTTTTTTACAATAAATTCTGAAAATTCTTGTAGAACTTTACGAAAACTGCGTCGAGCAATCCAAAAGAAACGAAGCGGCATACTGAGTAGAGGAGTCCTTTTACTTTATGACCTCATGCAGCTAATCGAACTCGAGGTTTCATGACATCAGTTCATCAGCTGATGAAACTCGATCGTTAAGCTTGTAGCTCTTAATGATTTTTCAACTAGCAAAATTTCCTCTCATGGCTATTCCTCCGCAGAATCAAAATAAAATCATCGCCCACCGAAGGAGACAAAGTACTCGAAGTATGATTTATAATTTTATAACAGTTCTTTAAGCTAAAGATAAATTTCGAAGTCTCCGGAATAATCGCTGGGAATGCTTTTTTGAGTCGATGACTCAATACCCAAACTTTATTTAAAAATTATTTCGAATGTTCAAACGACAACAGTATGACAATCAGATGATTCTAATCTATTTTAAACAATTAATTCTTACAAATGCTGCTAATCGATTTGTTCTTTTCTTGGCGAGAGAACAATAAGAGAAGATGCTCACAAAAGCAGGAAGAGCTTGCAAAATAGCTGGGAGAAACCCAGAAATGGCTGTATAAACGCCTTAATGAGATGAATAAAATTAAGAAAGAAGGAAAATGGGTTTCGCAAACCAGGGCATATCCACAAAATCAGCCGTTAAAATATATACATCGATTTGTCGACCTCTTATTGATTACAGTGCGATTCTATTTAACCAAATCCGTCCTTCCACTCTCCATCACGTCAATGTTTTTTATTCTTAAAAATTACTAATATTTCAAACAAACAAGTAAGTGTTGGTGAATCTAGTCAGCGATCTATGACAGTGCACTTTTTCAAAACAGGCAGGCTATGTATACAAATTAAAATGCGCAAGTACCGTTAGAGAAGTGACGAATTTCTTCCTTTACACAGGGGGTTCTCTTTTCTAATAATACTCGATATATATTGATACTATTCTTCCCTTTGGTATCGTTAATCGTTACATTGTTTTACATTAAGAGACCGCGAATCATATTTCTTAGTTCAATTTACAATATTTCTTGTCTTACTTGGTTTAAATGTAAAAGATAGAAACCGAAACTGTTTGCACGTCGCATATAAATCCTAAATTTTTAATTGACTAATTACCAATTTATTCTAATTCAATCAATTATACACAAGGTATTTCAAATCAAATCAATCAAATCAAAATATTCTTTATTTCAAGGTGTCATAAAACATTACATACAAATTGAAATAGTGTCAGGTATTATATCTATTTAAGCTATGCATATGTCTACACTTATTACAATATTTGATTAAGAATAATATATGCATTATTTTAAATTAAATTATTCCTGATTTTTGTTTTTAGTTAATTAAATTAATAAATAAAAATCGATAGTCCACGTTGGATTCATTTGTTCAGAAACTTGAAAAAAAAATGACGATTCTTCAACTGTCAATTTAAATCATCCATCCACATCTGCATCGAATACAGAAGAGAATCTTCAGGATCTTCATTAGGTTGTTTCCAGCAAGAGAAAAAGGAGCATACAACATGCTAATAACGTTAAAATTTACATTGAACTATATCAATGTAAATTTAGTAATGTTAATGTTGATGAAATTGAGAAATTTTGAATTTTAAATTATAAATGGAAACCAAATGATACTTTTGTGTTCCCCTATTCTGTACATAAAAAAGGGGGAAAGGATGTTAAATATTACTTGCGTAAAAATCATTTAAGACAATTTAATGTTTTTTAATCATCTAAACGGAATCTTTTGCAAATATTGCTTCTTTTAAAAAAAAAAATGGTCCGATAATTTTAGAAATACGGCGAAACACGAAAACTTTGAGTAAATGGATAAATCTTACGCTAATAACTGTATCTTTATTCAATACGAGGAAAAATACTGCCACATCGTTTAAACAATGTATAATGATGCAGTCAATATTTTAAGTGTGATACCCCTGTAGCTGTCACATATTTTTGTGTCTCCCTTTTTATGTAAGGGTATTTTAATTCGCTTGTTCCATTCCTCGGGTATCTTGTGATTCTTACTATTTCCAAGAATTCTTCCTTCCCCTTTCACCCATATATTTCATCATGTCGGCTATGATGTCATCTATACCTGGAGATTTTCCTAGTTTTATTTTCTTGTTTGCTGCCTCCAGTTCTTCGATTGTTATTTCGTTGTTTCCTCCATTTGTTTCCCTTCTTCATCTCCATTATGGTCTGTTTCGGTTATTTCGTTAAAGTATTATTTCCATCTTTCTAATATCTTCGTTTTTTCTGTTATTATATTTCCGTTTTTATCTTTTATACTTGGTTGGCTTAGTGTTCTTTTATTCCTCATATGTTTAATTGTGCTGTAAAATATATTTTGGTTTTCTGTGAACGTTTCTTTCAGTTTCTTACCAAACTGCTCCCAGGATTGCTTTTTTGCTATCTTGATTTTGTGTTCCACTATTTTATTTGATATTCTATATCTTCTATAATCTTTATTTTTACAAATTGTTTTACCTCTTCTGACCACGACCTGCTTTTCTTCCTCTTTTGTTTGATATAGTGATCCTCTCTTGGACTGCTTCACATATGATTTTTTTCAACTTTTTCTATTTGCTTTCTGCTCCTTCTATGTTGTTTGTCTGTTTCTCTATTTTTGATTGGTATTCATCCTTAGTTTCTTTATTTTCAAATTTTGCTTTTGTGTTTTTGTTTATTACGTACTCTTAAAGTTTTCTGCTCTTGTATTATTTTTATTTTTACCAAGTTGTGGATTAAGGAGTAGTCTATTATTTCTCTTTTCTTGGTCTGACTTCTCTAGTGTATTTGTGTATGTCTTTGAGTTTGAATTTTGTGTTTGCCACAATGAGGTTGTTTGCTATACATAATTCTATAATTCTTTTCCATTTTCGTTTCTATTTTCATCTCCATACTTTCCCCTGTATCTTTTTTTGCCTTAATAAAATCCTTAAGTTGTAGAAAATTAACTAATAATTAGAAAAAGCACGAAAACATTTCGTAAATATGTCATACCATAGTCACTCACAAACTATTTAACGTACATTTAATCATTTTTAGTTTTTTTGACAGAAATAAATACGTTCAAACTAGTGTTGCTTTGATGGCCTTGCTATTTATAACATGCAAATTACTTTTGTATCATTTAATGTCTGTCGAGATATTAGACTGAGAAGTAGTTGTTTCAATAAGTGATTTGTTTTATAGTCTTAATAAGACTCGTTGTAGATTTACGAAACGTTTTTTCTAATATTTTTACCTTTGCTATCCTGCTCTACACTTCCATTAAGATCTCCCATGACTATTGTGATTCTTTTGCTATCGTCTACTAATTTTTGCATTCTCTCGTAAAATTTATCTTTTTCTTCATTTGTGTCGTTTTCTTTTGGTGCACATGCCACAATTATATTCTATTTAGTTTCTTCCATTTTGATATCCACGCTCATTGTTCTGTCGTCCCTATATTTTTCTTATATTATATTTTTCCGTTTTTATTCATTTCTTCTATTAATTCCTTTTCTTTTCCTTTAACATTTTCTCGCTGTGATGTCTGGTTTTTTGTTTGCTTTTCTATTAGTTGCTGTCTTATTCGTACTCCTCTCCGTTAATTGTTATATTTCTCTATTTTTTTGTACGAATCTTTCTACATGTGCTAGGTCATTATTTGTTGTTTTGTTTGCCATATCCCAACTTCGACTCGTATTATTTGTTTTTTTCTATATAATGTAAAATTCTCGACTTCCTTCTGTTCTTGGTTTGCCACTGCTGCTAAGCCTGTTAATATGATATTTATTTGCTGTTCTTTCTTGTCCACTTTGTTTCCAGGTTGTCGATTCTTTTTAGCAACTCTTGCTTTTCTAGGACTCAATTCTCTCCTTTATTACTAATTTCTTTCTTTAGTTTTCTGATCTTATCTTTTAGTTCTTCTTAGGTTTTTTGCCATTTCTTTCATCAAGTCTTTAAACATCCTCTTTAGTTCCTCCATTTCCACATCATTCTTAGCTATATTTAGATTCGCCTTCTTCGTGAGTTTTGTCCTTGTTTTCATCTGCCTTTATTTTATTTTTGTATCCTGTAGTTGTTACAACGTTTTATATCGCTGCTTCCGTTCTTCTATCTTTTTCTATTCTCCATTGCTCATTTCGAAACCTTGGAATCCATATTCAGGGCTGTCAATATCTTTTTCTCTTTTTGTACTCATGTGTTTCTTTCAATGTGCAATAGCCATTAAGTGTTAATTAGAATTTTGGAAATTACAATGGCAAAAGAAAAATAAACTAAAAGAACAATTACCAGAAAATGCTTTAGATGCATACATAAAATTTGACCCCTACATTTACTGAACATAAAAATAATTTTACAAATATTATGTACTCTGTCTATTAGCGTTGCTTCTGCAGAAAGAAGTTTTTCTGCACTGAAAAGATGGCTGCGAGCCACTATGTTTCTAGAAAGACTAATCGAGTTAGCTCTACTATTTACAGATATAAGGATATTAATATTGACAATATTATTAATAAGCAATGAAAGGTAGATTTCATTATATAAGAAATAATTGAATAGTTGAGGCTTTTAGTTGTTGAAAGTTCATATTCTTAATCACTTTGGTAAATTTTCGTAAATAAAATACGATAACACTTTCAAATATTTATTTTGCTGTTCGCGACAAATGTTTCCAAATTTACCAAAATGATTTAAGAAATAAATCTTTTTCTTAAAATAAATTTAGTTACAAAAATCTGTTTTAAATTTTATAGAATATTTTTCTTGTCTTGACTCTAATTATGTATAAAAAATCAACATCAAAAAATCCAATCACCCTTCATCAATTCATTAGTTCGAATTATCCAGACAGATAGCTTAACTGTCTAGATGATTCGAACTAATGAATTGATGAAGGGTGATTGGATTTTTTGATGTTGATTGCTTTGTATTTATGGAACAAAGAAAATATTTTTTTTAAATTAGCCCCCCTAAGCCTGTTGGCTCGAAACGCCCTTGACTCAAACACAATCCAAAATGGCAGTTTGCTTAATAAACAGTGCCGAAAGACATTCTTGTGGAAAATCGTTGAAATTTGTTCCAGATGAGAAATGGATACTCTATAACAATCTGAAATACAGAAAGTTATGAATAAATCCCAACTAATCACCCAATCGCTTCGAAAAAAAGGCTCTTGTCTGCATTTGATAAGATAAGAAGGGCATTCAGGTTTTGGTGGTTTCGAGGTGGATCTTCTCCAGGTTGTCTCCACTCAATGCTTGCTTTTTTAGATTCTGGGGTGTAATGATGCACCCACGTGACAATGTGACTCAGAAAATCATTACCTTCTGCTTAGTATCAAGCCAAAAGCTTTCTACACACAGCAAGACGGTTCGCTTTGTGATCTTTGGTCAGTAGGCGAGGAACTCACCTTGCAGACAATTTTCGGTAATCCAAATAATTGGAAATTACTGATATTCCTACCTCTGCAGCAATTACGTATACTGTAATTCGCCAATTAGTTTCAATCAGCTGACGGATAACAGGAATGTTAACCTCTATAATGCTTGCCTCTTAAATTTGTTTTATGCCATTCGTAGACTTTAGATTTTAAAAGCGTATTATTAGCGAATTGTGTATGTACCTCATGCTTAGACATGGTGCCACTGGCGGCAATAAGCATTAGTGAACCAAATCGGCGTCCTCTTCTGCCCTTGACAATCACCTCCAACATAACAGTTCACTTAGTGACTGATAAATAAAAATTCCGGTTTATATTTGATCCACCCTCGTAGTTTTTGTCATATTTTTCTTAGTCGAAAAATTGAGGTTAACTTCATCTCGATCATTTTTGAAAAGTATGTATGTATCTGTTTATGAGCATAAAATTAACTTGAACTGAAATGTTTCTTTTGTCTGAAAAGGTTTTTGGTAAAACAAAGTGATTATTTACGAGAAAAAGCTTCTCTTTTTTGTCACTATAGAAGTTACGTCAAATAATTTTATAGCATAATAAAATGAACAGTAGTGTAGTGCTCATATAATAATTTATCTGATTTTCTTTTACAAAATGTTTCAAACAAAAGCTAGTAAATATTCGAGTGGCATTTGATAGAAAACACTTTTTAGGAACGTTTTAATTTTTCAGATCGTTATTAATATTGTTCCTTTTTATTAAAAAAAAACTACAACGTATGAAAATTATAAAAAAAAAACAGCAATTTAAAAATAATTATCTTTGTACAAAAGGCGCAAAACTTTTGAAAAAGCTATGTGCATACATTTATTTGTTTTTTACGTTAAAAATTGAAAGAAAGGTTTTCAAGTAAAGCCCTTAATTAAGTCTATCATTGCTTTTCATTAGGTTTGAAAAAATAATAAATAGGAGTATATGATAAAGGTCTCATGTTGAAGAATTATATTTGTTATTACATATTAGTATATATAATTATGCTATATTTTTGATATAATAAGAAGTTAAAACAATTAATGGTGCTTTAAAGTAACAAGCTCATTTACACATAAACACAAATACACAAATCACACATGGTGAAAGGGCCACGTGGTCGATAGCCAAAAAACACTACTACTACTAAGAAGTTAAATTAAAATACATCATAGTGTATTAGTTTCAACCCACAATACTTTACCAAATTGATCTGAGCATTAAGATAAATTGCGGAACAATATTCATCGCTGTTTGATGTATATGTCTTCGTCATTCACGAGGCCTTCATTCATTTGCAAATGCCATTAATCAACTATGTATTCGTGTTCATGAATCATCCGTCCTTTAAACAGAATTTATATCAAACCAGACGGGGTCGGAGTGATACATCGAATAGCGTATTTTTCTGTCATTAATTACTTACGGAAAATAAATAGGGTTTAATATATTAAAAGATAAAATATTATTAATTAATGTATTTATATAATCATTTCCAATTTAATGAATGCCAACGTATATTATACTATTTATATAATACCATGAATCATAATATTTGCCATCATTAAATTATATTATTGTCAATATTTAAGCAATTAATTGGCAGTCGCAATAACGATTCTATCAAATATGTTACCTGTTTACGTGAGAATGTTCGATTACGTGAAGAGTACAATTAAAAAGTTAACTATCGATAATTAACGAATTGTGTTCGAAATAACACAGTTAAGAAGGGGATACTTTAAATTTGTTATTTATGCATGAAGACATTACTTTATAATAAATCTTTTAATCACGCTTGTGTATGCTAATAACAACGTATGTTTTATTAATGTAAATTAATTGTATTATATTGTTTAAATAATATCATTTTCCTCTGATCGTTACAATCAAAGAACAAACTTTATAAATAACAATTCTTCAAATTATTCCAATCGCTGATCATCTAAAATACCTTGGTTTAAAAGTGGTAAATTTATCAGATACATTTAACCCTATAAGTTAAAGACTTAAATGTAATAATATTTTAAAATATAATTTATGCTTTTTATAAGAGTAATCACATTCACTTTCATTTATGGCTGATTTTTACAACACACATTGAGATTCCGCAAGTATTTATGGTGCCTGCTTGTAATCCCAATTCAGAATCCTCCCCTGGCACAAACACCATATAAGAATTTATTGCTGGATTAAGCAATGAAAGATGGCACAATTTTTATCGCAGCCCTTCCACAGCAAAGATATATTTCCGCGCTTTACACATCTGTACATTTTAACTGGAACAAATGGTCAATTAAAGAGTGAACAGGTTAGAATAGTTAATTAGATTGCTTTACACAGATTATCAAATTATTCTACAATGGATTTTTTATTTAAAGAAAGTTTTACCATTGATTGAAATTATTTAATCATTTGAGCAAATTTTAAAGTTTTACATCATTTAGTTTTAATGCAGTGTATGTAATTATTATATCTTAATGTATTATTGCAAAACTTTACTCCATGAAATTGCAAATAGTTAAAATATTATTAAAACGAATTGTATTTTAACAAATAAAGAATTTATTTGAATAAATCATCAACTTAATTTTTACTGAACAATGAATATAACACTTACTATGTTTTTAACCGTTATAATTATTACCACATAGTAACGAAAGGCAGAGCTATTGTGCGCGACGCGTTTTTAACAACTGCTTTCGCTATCAATGTCAAAGTTAGGAAGTCCCTATTAGAAGACCCTTTAGAACAAGGGTCTTCAACTCGCGGCCCGCTGGCTGTTTTCTTGCGGCCCTTATAGGCTAAAGAAAATATTGACATACTCTCTGAGCTGAGAATTATCTAGTTATTTATCCAAAAAAATAGCTTTGAAATCAAAACCTTTTAGTGATGGTGAATTTATCAAGGAATTTATGGAGGCCGCCGCTGAAGTATTGTGCTCATCTCCCAATTTTTTTCTAAAATTAGTTTGTTCAATTTACTGTCTTCAGAAGAATCGGAGAGTTAGCGACACACTTTGAAAATCCACTAAAAGAACGTGCATCGAAGTTCGTATACTCTTCTGCTGCGCTCGATGAATGCACAGATTTAACAGATACCGCTCATTTAGCTATATGAAAGGAATTACAAAAGCATGTGATATTTATGAGAGTTTGATGACAGTACTGAGACGATATAATTTAGAATTGACAAACCTTTCTGCAGTTGTAACAGACGGTGCACCATCCATGATAGGGCTTGATGAAAAAAACAGCAGAAAGATCTTCCAATGATACATTACGATTGTACCATTCATCAACAAAATTCACAAATATTGATGAGGTGATGAAAGTGGTCGTAAAAACTGTGAGTTTCATTAAACCACACGGCCTCAACAACAGAGAAGTCCAATTTTTTTTACATGAAATTAATACCGATTATGGTGATGTGACATATTTTTCTGATGTTCATTGTCTGAGCAGAGTAAAAATACTAAAACCCGTTTTTGAACTCAAGAAGGAAATCACCTCCTTCATTGAAACCAGTTCCTCAATTTAGTGACCATGACTAGCTCAGATTTCTTACGGACATCATGCTACACCTCAATGAGTTGAACACCAAACTACAAGGAAAAAAAATCTCATCTACAACCTACTTGACACTGTGAAGGCATTTGAGTTTAAACTGGATAAAAAAATTAGTTGTTGAAAAAAGAGTTTTCGCACTTTCCTAAACTGAAGAGTTGCAAATACAAATGTGGACAAATACGTCGCAGCAGTAGATTTACTCAAAAAAGAGTTTCAATCAAGGTTTTCCGATTTCAGAAATAATGAAAATTACATCAATCTCTTCACCCGACCTTTCAGTATATCCGTTGAAGACTTGCCAGAAAAATGTCAGATGGAGCTTATCGATTTGCAGTGTAATTCGGAACTGAAAGACAAGTTCGACAAGGTTTTTCTTGATTTCTATGCAAAATATGTCGATCAAAACTAGTTTCCTGAAATCCGAAAACATGCCCAGAAAATAATTTCTCTGTTTGGGAGCACATATGTGTGCGAGCCGCTCTTTTCTCGTATGAAGAATGTGAAGTCTAAAACAAGGTCGAGAGTTTCAGTTGCACATCTGCAAGCACAAAAATAAAACCACACATATAGACACAATCGTAAAAAATAAACAATGTCAAATATCGCATTGATTGATTGAACTTTATAACCAATAAAGATTATTGCATTTTGAAATTATCTTTTTTTTATTTTATAGATGTGGTGGTACTTTACCACTGACGTGGAGCATTATGGCCTTTGGGACGATGTGAAATCGATTTTTGGCCCTTGCACTAAAAAAGGTTGCTTTAAAAAATGCTAGAAACATTTTCTTACCCTTGTCGCTATAAGATGCCACCGTAAAATAAAGTTTTTTTTATTCAAAAACTAAGAAGTTTATATTTCAGCCTTTCCAAATGCGATCAAAATTTTTTGTTACATTGGATAAAATAAATAGCACCTAAAATAAAACTGAGAAAACCTTTTCTGCTAAATAATCACTTCTGGTGATGCATGACAAAATCACTAAAAAAAGCAAGCAATAAATTAAATTATCGTAGATTTAGTGGTAGTGTCTTAACAGGGGAAACTTACACCCAATCTTGCGGAGAAATAATGGAGTGTTTCAAAAATAGGTTCTTTAAAATTTATGCTCTATGCTAAGGCAAGTAAAACATGTGTTGATTAAAACTAAATAGAACATTGGATTTCAATGCATTTGATATACGTATGCATATTTTTTTTCAATGTTTTTTTATTTAATAAAATATATTAAAATCCTTCAGTTCGTTGTAGAAAATTAACTATTAATTTAAAAATCCAGTACTATTGTAAATGGCAGTGGACTCAATACGCATATTCTTTGTTTCGAATGATTTTGATTCTTCATTGTTCATTCTCACTACATTTTTGTTCTCTCTATACATGTTTTTTAACAGGATTATCATTGTCTTTTACGTTCCTCTGTCTTCTAGTTCCTTCCATATGTCCTCTTTTTTATCCTGTCAAATGCATTTTCTAAATTTACGTAACATATGTGTATTTCTCTGTTCTTTTTTATTACTTTCTCGCTAATTTGTCTTATTATAAATATCTGATTCTGAGTACTTTCCCTCCTCTGAATCCACCCTGATTATCCTACTTGATCTCTCATCCTTTTTTTCTAATATCCTCTGTAGTTTATCTCCATTCTTGTATATTGGAAGTATCATTCCCATGTTCCATTCTTTTTGGGGTTTTTCCTTTTTCTACTATTTCGTTCATTAATTCCGTTATTTCTGCTGTTCCTCTATCACCCATATATTTCATCATATCTGCTGTTATTTCAAGTACTCTTTTTTTTTAAATTTTTAATTGCTTTCTTTATTTCTTCCTCTTTTATCTTCTCTATCGTTGCCACGTTTGTCTCTTCTTCTGTTTCTTATTCAGTCAGATCTTCGAAGTACTGTCGCCATCTTTCCATAATTTTGTCTTCGTTTGTGATTATGTTTCCGTACTTGTCTTTAATGTTCATCACGTAGTGTTATTTCTTCTGTTTGAGTTGCTTTGTTGTTCCAAAAAAATAGCTTTTGGTTTTCTCTGTAGTTCTCCTTCATAGCTTTTCCAAGCTTTATCCATGATTATTGTTTTGCTTTTTTAATTGTCGGTCTCCTTTTTTCCTTATTTCTTTGTTTTAGTTTGTATGTAATTTTTCCATTTAACTTTATCGTCTTATCATCCTCTTTATGACTTCTGTCCACCATTCGGTTCTCTTTACTTCTGTGTTTCCTATTTTTTTTGTTCCACGGCACACCTTCCCTGCTTCTAGTATAATTCTTTTGAATGTCTCCCACTTCCCTTCTATGCTATTTCGTTTTTCTTTTTCTTTGAATTTTCTTTGAACTCTTGGTATTTTTTTTGTATTTGTGCTTCCCTTAGGTTATTCACTCGTATCTTCACTTCAACTTTTTTCTTTTGTCAGGTCTTTTTTTATCTCTCCATTTCATTTCCATTCTTAGTAAGTGGTGGTCACTTCCTATTTCTGCTTGTCTTTTTACTCTTACGTTCTTTACCTTGTTCCAGGTTGTAATGTATTTGTGTTTAGCGCTCTCATTTAATGCGTATATGAGTTTAAAGCGCATGCCCCAAAAAACGCATCAGTATGGCGAACCCTCGTGTAAACGCGAAACGTGTACGTTTGTTATCCAGAATAAAAGGTAAGTTCCCAGTTAATTTGTGTGCATTAGGTTATTTTCAGAACATATTTGTATTATTCTTTCTCCATAATTGTTTCTTGTATCTTCTCCTTCTTTTCCCAAAATGTCTTCTATTCTGCTGTTTTGGTTTCCTACTCTTCCATTTAAATCTTCCAAAATCATTATATTTTCTGTACCCTCATCTATTTCTATTTGTATGTTCTGGTAGAATATATCCTTATCCTCATTCTTTTCATCTTCATTTACCCCGTATGCTACAATTGCCACGTCTCGTCCTCTATTAGTTTCATTTCTACAGTCATCACTCTTTAATTGATAAGTCTTTCCAACTTTTCTTAATAGACAATAATAAAGTGAGTGTAACAACTGTCAGAAGCAATGCCATCCAATGCATATACAAAATCGAAGAGCACAAGTGAAGTTATAGACGTTGTAATCCTGCTTGAAATAAACGAAAATATACTCTGAAAGGAGTCAATATCTTGTTGCTTAAGCTAATTAATAAAATATAGCTAATTCATGCAAATTACATTTTAAAAGATTGTACAAATTCCTTAAAAAATCTATTGAAAGCAGCTACAGATTGATGTAAATGAAAACAGACTAGCAGAGCGATCAACCAACCCTGTTCCGATAATGAAAACACCCCCAACATTAAGATGACAACACCTAAAATGGACAAATAACAATAATAAGTTATAGACAAATCACCTACTAGTGATGCTGTAATCCTATAAGTGCAAAAGCCTTGTGAATCAACTGAGAACAAGCCGAATAGTATAATATAATAATGTTTTAGAGGAATCGCATAATTGGAAGAAATTTCAAAGGAAAAATTAATAATCGTGGAAGAACATCGAAGGATAATCCAGCTCCTAATATGAAAATCGAGGATATAAAAATTCATTTGAAAAATAATGAAATACAACTAATCAAATGTGCTCTGGCAGAAACTCCTGGACTTCATAAAAGATACAGTAGTACACAGGGAGTAAAACATCTAGAGGCGTACAAAAGAACCACGAAGACCGCAGTGCAAGGATGCTAAGCAACACCACCTCATGAGGAACAAAAATCGAATGTGAATAATTAAAATCAAGTCGCCTGGAGGATTATACATCCTTTAAGGTAACCGTCCCATTCAGCTTTGCAAAAATAAAAGATCCGATATTGGGGCCCACAAGAGCCGTTTTTTATTCCGACCAGGAAAACTTAGAAGACATCTCCAGTGAAAGTCAAGAGCTTTTAAAAAATGTATCGTATTCTGCATTAGTATTCAATAATATTCAATGCATGCGAAATAAATTAAAAGAATTAGTAGCGTATATCATTGATACGAATATCAAGGTCATGGCTCAAATATTCAAGAGCACAACTGAACATTGGTTGATAAATAATGAAGTCGATGGTTACAAAATAAATAATTTCCATATAGCAGTTTCTTTCAGCAAACTAAGTCCTTTAAGTTTGTGAATAGATAGTAATTCAGGACTATATGGTGAATGAACGAAAGTTTCCCATTTAAATGTTTGCTGCGTTATCTGGGCATGGTATTATTGTGGATAAGAAGTGGACAACATTGCCGTCAGTTTTAAATTCCCCGCCATAATTTCTTCAATGCTGCACAATATGCATATAACTCGCCGATCCCTAAAAATGGTTACCATGATTTCCGGGTAGATATTACCGTTTTGAATTTTTGGGGATTGTTTAGTCTTTGACTTTCAGGCAAACCCATTGTCACCAGTGACTATGCGAGTCGAGAAAAGATGTCCTTCAAAAGAATAATGTTTCAAAAGGTGAATGCATCAACTGTACGCGTGGCTTTGTGTTAATCAGTAAGAATGAGAGGGACCCACCTTACGAAAATTTTCAAATTGATCTGCTTATTATAATGCTTTTGCATTTGGTACATAAAGTGTGGTATACTACCGATTTTTTAATTGATTAAAGTATGTTTGAAAGTATACTCGTTTGTCTGACAGTAATCTAATGGTTTTTTTTTCGCTAAAGATACCAATTTTGTGTTACTTGCCCAAAATAGTGAATTTTATATTGAATTTAATAAGCATAAGCTCTGATTGAATTGTTTGTTATTTAAATCATAAATTACACTGACTGGAAAACCATTTTCCTAAGCTATTGAAATATTTTTGCCTAGTTCTGTGGCTCTACCTGAGGAATTATAAAGGCTCTGTGTGTTATGGAATGTGAGATAGAGTGTGATTGGTATTATAGGAAATTCTATAATGTTTATAAAATTGAACTTCTGGGATAGTTCAAGGAAATATTTATCAGAGTTTTTATGAGTGAAATTCATATTTTGATTAATAATCAAGTTAATTTTAATTGGCAAACAGTAGGAATGTTGATAAATAAAACTAATGGAAAAATAGACTGATTCGTTTTGAAGGGTTAATTGTTTATAATTTGTAGCTATTTGAATTGAATTAAAAAAATGGTATTAAATTGGAGAGAAGACTTTTTAACTGATTTTGAAAAATTGTTGCTTACTGTTAGATTTTTGGCTATTATGAAATCATACATTTTATCTAAAAATTTTGATTTTTTAATACTACAATTTAGTTGCAATAAAGAAGCTATTTCAAAATATTTATTTTATTATTGTCTCTGTCGGTGTGGATTTTAAAGATATTGACAATTTGAGCTTGAGGGATATATATTAATTGATAAATATAATTAAATAATAATAAGAAAAGGTTCTTGTAAACACAATACATAATATACATTATTCTGTCTACGTTTTTATGTGATTGTGTCTCTGTCCTTTTGGGAAAATTCTGTATAAGTTATACAAGATTACATAAACTTCCGCATATTTCACTGCACTACGGTATTCAAAAAGATGTGGGGCGGAGAACCCCATTACACAAGAACCGATGGAATTAAATTTGAGAAATGTGTACGCATTATTATTGTTGGAAATTAAATTTTCATGTTCATGTGCGTAACATTCGCGGAGGGCTTTTTACGGCATCCCACATCTACCCGTAATGCAATGACGACGAACCCCGGAGTTTCGAAACGCGAAAAAGTTTCACCCTCGAATTGTATGGAATCGCACGTAAAAGCACGTTTAGGGAATGATAATGTAATATAAATATCAACTTCCAGCAAACAATATAGAAATTTAAATTGTTCATGTGGATCGTGTAATTAATTATTTAAACGTAATTTTAACAATAATTTTTAATATATTTAATTCATTATATATATAATATGATAAATACTACAAACTTTTTCTTCATTCATTACTTAGTGAAACATATTTTAACGATAAGGTGAATTATCAATTGATATCACTTTGATTTTTGCGGCTTCTACTTCGTTATACATGTTGAGTATAATAAATAGTGTTATACAAACAAAGTTGCAAAGTGTTTTTATTTATGATATCACTTTGTTTTATTTGTTTCACAATTTTTATGCCTAAAACATTTAGCAAATAAGTTGTAATAAAGCTATTACCATTCTTACATTTTGAACTAATTAACTAAAACGTAATTTAGTTTCCGCTTTATAAACTTATCTAATCATGATAAAACTTACTACCGGTGTACTTTTGTTTCAGATACCGAATTCGTCTATAGGGATAGATACGGCGGGATAACGCTCTATAATGCGGAAAATCAGACGACGAATGTTCTGGTTACTAATGTTACATTTGTAAGTAATGTATTTTCAGGTGAATTAAGTTATTAAGCTAATATTATCGATTTTGTAGAGACAATATAACGCTGTTGACTTTAAAATATCGAACGACCTAAAATACGTACTACTTATCACTGACGTCATCCAGGTCCATGAATTTTCTAGGCTAGCTAGGTATTACATATACGAGAGGAGTAGTAGGTGGGTTCAGAAATGGCAACGATAAAAAAAAATTTGCAACATATTAAATTCTTACGTGTTACAGTTTTAAGAAACCCCTGTCGCCCATCGAACTCGACGAGAATGCTCCGCATCTGCAATATGCTACTTGGTCTCCGGACGGTGCAGCCGTTGCCTTCGTTTACGAGAACGACATATATTATAAGCCTAAGGTCCAAAAAGACTTAGTTTGTAGGATCACGAAGAACGGACGTGTCGATATTTATAACGGCGTTCCCGACTGGTTATACGAAACGGAAATCCTGAAGACCGGCCACACCCTCTGGTTCTCGAACGATGGCATGTATCTTCTTTACCTGACCATCAACGATACTCTTGTGGGGGAGTATAAATATCCGTGGTATGACAGCAAAAATCCGCAAGCGAAATATCCCAAAATTAAAAGCATTAGGTATCCAAAGGTGAGTCGTAAAAATTTTATTTATAATTTCCTTTTTTATCATCTATTGATGCATTTTTATAACCTCACACTAATTTGAATGATAATAAGAATGTTATTATATAGTATTTTAATTAAAAATTAACTCAAAACTTGATCAAATATATACATTAAAGCTTTACTAAACCGATTTGAAAAATATCTGTGTGTGTATCTATGATAGTAGTACTTTTCAAAAAATGAAGAAAGGAATATAACTGAGTTTACAAATAAGTGATATTAACCTTCACGTACTCAAGAAACCACATTATGATAGTAGTATTTATTTATCCACTGTGCTTACACAATAAAATCTAAAATACATATGTAACAAAAATTCTTACAAAAATGTTAATTGCACATGAAAAGGCTTGAGTTCATACTAAAACACACTTGCCTACTTCGATGCCTGTGCTGCCCCAAAAAATCTCTATGATGAAGGCTTCACCATTATCTTGCCGAATTGGCTTATTATCCTCTATGGAAAGTAAGTATAGTATAATTGAAAATTAAAGTTTATTCGAGTCATAAATAAAAGGAAGTAACGTTTTCATCCACCCTTCTTTCGTCGTAGACTTTGCCGGGGCATCCGTTTAAATCGCCTGCCCGCAAGATTCAAAAGCGATAAAACGGCAAAGTTTTATTATTTGCTCGAACTTTGTCAGACTGCCTAATAATGTTGCGGCGGAAGTGTCATTCTATTAAATCCGGCAGGTGGGGGGAAAGAGAAAGAAAAGTTTAACTTTCTACATCCCGAATGAAAATATGTAATACGGCAGAAGTGAAAAATGATTCTCAATTAGAATAAGCGACTGCCGCTTTTACTAACTTCCTTCCCGCTTAATTTTTAATTAAAACCCTTGTCCGGCACGACGTTTGTAAATAATTCAAAAGCTCAGTACGCCAAGTTAACTTTCTTAACTTTAATATTATTTCCATAGTAGTTTAAAAATAATTATTACAACTACTAAACATCTTAATTTACAGAAAAAATAAACTAAAATACATGTAATGAATAAAATAAATTCTGTTATAAGACAATGGCTTAATTTTCTGCTCAACAATAATTATTATTATTCCTTATTGATCCATTCAGGTAGCAGAGCTTGTGATTCTAGGTTCAATATTAGTCCGAATCACGTACAACAGTGTTTCCGAGACACGAAATTCTAGTAATAATTGAGCTCAATACTTAAATTAATACAGCTAATGGATCATATAAACGATCTAACGCAAAACAAGTATACTAAAACTTTATCTCTGAAAATGTAATTATAGCAGTTCGTTAACAAACTTATCAGTTTGATATGAGCAGTTTTTTAATAATTACTATTCAGTAAATTAATATAATTTATTCGTGTATTAAACATAGAGTTAAATCAAATATATTTATAAATATGAAGTAATTACGTTTTTGTTTATTGTTTTCAGGTGGAAACGAAAAATCCGGAAGTGACCGTGTGGGCTGTGAATTTAACGATGCCGAAATTTTTATTCCCCGTACAACTGAAACCGACAAACAGTGTTGAACCAGGAAGCTATTTAACGAGTGCCAAATTTTACAACGACCACCAGGTGTCCGTTATTTGGCTGAACCGTCGACAAAACATGTCGGTGATATTGAACTGTAAATCCCAGGATAATTACAACTGCAGCACAGTAAGTAAATTTAATATTTAAAATACCGATGAATAATAATACACAATTTAAAAATTTAATGTAATTCATTATTAAAAATATCGTAAACTAATAATACACGTACACAATAGCTAAAAACTTTTTATTTCGATAATCGATAGATGGGTTATATAGTGGATTTTGAGGGTGTTAGATTTTAGTCATACGATATTTCTGCGACTCGTACATTTTTAAGCATGATGGGATGGGGGTTGTGAAGAAGAATAGCTTGATAGTCAAGTAAGGGGCAGCTGTTTTCGTATTAATGCCTTGCTATTAGATCGTCAGACTTCTAAAATGAGCTGTCCGTTTCTTGATTTTTGTTATGAGGATTATGGAGTCAGCTTTGAAGGAAGGTGAGTTTCGGGTCGAAGTGGATACCTAAGTATTTGCAAGTGGTTAAGGGCGGATAACTTGGTTATTTATAGATACTGAGAATGGGGAATTGTTAGGGATCAGGATTTATTGGGTTTTATGGAAATTCTCCAGATCGCAAATCATATTTGAATGGTGCCAACAAGACCTTAGAGAGCTGCGATTAGAGCAGTACAGAAGAGGGTAGGCATTTGTCTAAATAAGATCTAGGTTATAAATATCATGGACGAAGATGTTATAAAGAAATGGTTACGAAGGGAATCCTTGGGGTAGACCTTGCAGCTCAGGCGTGAAACTGTTCAAGAGGTTGATTAAATGTGAAGGTACATCAAGGGAATGTCTAGAAATAATATGCAGATTTACGACATTCAAGGCTTACTAATTGAACGTTGGACGTGAAGATAGATAAACCTAGATAAGATCAGCTATTCAGGACATTTATTTTTGATTATGTTTTCGAATAATTTTCCGTAGAGGGTGTTAATGCGATAATTACTAGGATCTAATGTATGATTTCTGGATATAGGTGAACAGGTAATTATACCTCTCTTCCACTCCGACGGTGAAACTTGAGTAGAGTATGTGTGAATAAATATTTTTAGGATCCAAGTGTGAATGTTTTTTGGAAAGGATTTAAGGATAATTCCAGGAATGTTGTCATAACCAGGTGCCCTGAATTTTCCCTTTTATAAGTTTTTAAAGTATTCTTCCTCCTATATACTATCATGCTATCATTCGGGAGAAAGGGTGTTTGGATGGTTTTGAAAAACCATATTAAGAGTTTTATTATCAAGAAATTTATTGCCATAGTCTGTGTGGTCTGTCATTATGTAAGAGTGTTTAAAGCAGGTTGTAAAGGAGTTAGTAATGCCATAATCGTCCGCCACTACGTTTTTTGTCATAGGATCTGCGACATTTTCTATATAATCGATTTTCCATTCCTTACTGAGTTTTTCTTTTATCTCTTTCCGGTAATACTTACCATGCAGATCGTTTATTTGTTCGTATTGTTTAATAAATATCATCTAAACGTCATTATTTACCCTGTTAATTTTTTATATCATATCGTCTGTTTGTCTAAAATCCCCGTATAATTGACTTGAGAATATATTTAGGAAGGGGATATTTGTGCGTTTTTTTTTAAGCTAGTTGGTGTTTTATGTTGGATAGATTTAGATAGAGATTCCAGGAAGAGGGAAATTGTTTTACAGTTAATTGATTGATTTTCGAAGAAATTTTTTTTATTTCGTCACTTTTACAATTTTACAATGTGAAAAGATGGAAGAAGCGAGAAAATATTAAGAGAATATTGTATAGACATGAGGTCTGACCATAAATCAAAGACTAGGGTGATATTATCTATAAGATGTTCAATATTGCCTGTGCAAAGAATCAATTAAAGGATATCAGGAATGGTGGAACGAAGTTGGACATGATGGAGTTTGGTATAAAGGAGGTGAGATTAAATTTGGATTAATTCGTGTTAAAATCGCCGATTATGACAACTTGATCATAAAAGGAAGTTTTTGTTAGGATTACGTCTTCGATAAAAGAGAAATGTTGTATGTATACAAGAAAAATGTGAAGTGTGAATTGAAGTAACTCAATGGTGCACAGCAGACATTTGTTTATTTATTTTAGGCGGATTCGATTTCAGTACCTTTATTTCTGGCCTGGCTGCCACCAATAAGTTACCCTATTGGCTTTATCAAGGAAGGGATTTGATTGTAATACCAATTATTTGCTTTTCAGTTTCGATTCAACAACCATAATGACATCGAAAGTATTCAAGCGATTGTTACTGAGGTAGTTGGAAACTAGATGGGATTTCAGGAACAGGGAGTTGATATTGTCATCTATAAAGTTATACGTCGCCATTGTTACCACTTAGTTGTGAGAATCGGGTTTGGATTGGATGCTAGACATTTCTTCGGTAGCCCCCTGTGGGAGGGATGGCATTTGGGGATTGTCAAAAATTACGTCGAAAAAAATCGTCTGAAAAGTTAACATGGGTGTTAAGTTAAATGAGTCGATGAAACGGGTTCCCAGTTTTTTTATGAGTACGTCTCTGTCACCGTTAGTTCATTTATCGTTTTTTTTTTTACTTTCCCTATCATAGAGTTCCTAACTTCCGAGAGAAGTTAGGAACTTAGCCTATTGCTAATAAACTATAAGAGTGATATGAAATTGATATAACAAGTAATTGTAAAGAATACAAAATTGGCCAAATAATTAAGAATAAACATTTCGCGTAAACCTCATAGTTTTTGAGAAAAATATAGGGAAAGTACAATGTTGGCCACATCACCATTTTTTGTGAGTTTGTTATCAAGTCCTTGTCCATTTGCAAAGATTTTTTGTTTTGAAATATTATTTTTACTTTGGGGATTCTGGTCTCATTTCGTTGACCAAGCACTGGTCTGTTTCTCCGCAGCTCTTGCTTTTTATGGGCAATTCAGTTCTGCAGCTAGATGTGGGGTGTTGTCCTGCACATTTGATACATTTGGAAGGGTAGTGGCGTTGGCAGTTTGCATTACTGTATAGATTTTGGTTATAAATCTGTGTGTTCATGGAGAAGTTTCATGAAAGACTCTAATTATTTATCACCACTTTATAGTGGTGATAATGGTGAGGTCCGCGATTTCTAGCTCCATTCCTTTGATAATACAATAATAAGAGGGTGCCGGCACGCTACTTTGAGATGCTCAGGTCTTATTAGAAATGTATATGTAGTGAATATAGCGTTTTGTTTTTGTGATTGTTGGCTGTGTTATGTAGCTATTTCTAACAGCATTGTCTGCAGGAGTTTGTTAGTGGTTTTAGTGGTTACCTGCTGTATTTGCTCTTATTGAGGTAAGGTATTTTGATCGCTGGTCCTTTTTCGTAGATCTTTTACACGTGTCAGATGACTGAAAATACAATTATAGAACATAACAAGTGTTTTACTTTACCCAATTTGAAAATTTGGATCCATCAAGAAAGTAGCGTAAGAAGTATTGAATATACTTTTCTTAGAAGTTGCTCCACGATCTCTGAAGTGTCTAGGTTAAACCTAGAAGAATAAATTATTGCATGTGAAGATCTCTTGGTTTTTCACTTTATATAATATATGATTAATGCTTGCACGTTTGACCTCTACGGAGTCT
The DNA here is from genome assembly GCA_963969525.1 of Ontholestes murinus. Classification (NCBI taxonomy): domain Eukaryota; kingdom Metazoa; phylum Arthropoda; class Insecta; order Coleoptera; family Staphylinidae; genus Ontholestes; species Ontholestes murinus. The sequence continues at coordinate 58,393,822 of OZ018396.1, forward strand.
CGCTCGTTCGTATTTTTTTAATGTATTGCTGCTTCTATAGCATCATTAATTATTATTTTGATGGTCTTAAGGAATGTGCAAAAACATCATCACGATTTTTTACTACATGCTTCAATATTTACTTTTTGTGACCATCAGTAATGCTAGTGAGAGTTTTAAACTAACCTTTCTGAACGGTTTCAACTTTTTTCTCAAAAGGTTGTAGTAGTTGCCGTGCCCTTATTATTATCAATTACTACATCTGGTTTAAGTTTTATTGTCTTATCAGAAATGTTTGTTTTATATTTACTTTTTATTGTATCTCTCTAGTTAGAAGTTGTGATTCCATCCTCGTTTTCAGGATAATAATTTCACTTGAAACACCTTTAAAGATATCACTTCGATTGGTATTTATTTTGATGATTTATGGATTGTCTCAACTATTTCTTCGAGAATGGCCAACTCGAATACCAATCCTCTCCTTCCCTTTGTGAAGCATAAAAGAAATTCTACAGAAATAATCATTCTACAGCTTAGGTCTACAATTTAAGGCTAAATTTATCACCTGGTTCTGGGGAAAATTTGAATAATTTTTCTTTATATTTGTACCTATCGCATCCTAATTTTTATTAATGTCCCTTTATGAATCTAATTTGCAAAATGCTAAGTACGAGGGGCCTTCTTGTATTATCTTATCTTTTCGTAAGCTACAATGATGTTTGTACAGATGTAAATATTGACAAACTATTAAGGTGATGCTGTACTAGATTTACCTTATTTGGGAAAACTGTTAAAATAGATTTTTATAACAATAATAATGTGAAACCAATAATTTAAAATATTAAAATTCATCATTGTGTCTATACATATTAGACATATCTGATGAAAGAATTTTAGGACGAAAAATATTTCCAGCTTTCATAAATCTCCATCCACCTGTTGAAACGATTTAATCGAATAACAGCTTCGCAATTCCATTTTAAAAGTTTTCCACATATGCATCAAAAGTAGTAGAGTCAATATTTTAGGAGCAAACATACTCCGGTGAAACGTTTTTATTGGTTAACTAATTGGATCCTTTCAAAATGGCCAATTTATCGTTCATTTTAAAAATAGGCACATTGTAATAAGGTAAAATTCAATTAAAAAAATAATTTATAATTACAGGAATATAAAATTGCTATTTATGCAACATATCTTTGATAAAATTGAGAATTTAGAAAGAGACTTAATTTAGTTGATATTACACACAGTAAAAATAATCTGATTATAAAATATAATGGCTTCCACCATCAATTAATTTAGTTTATCTGGCCTATTCGCATAATGTGTCATTTATAATATTTTCTATCCTACGATCTCTGAATTCGTTTTTGTCTTAGTACATATTCTTTGTCCGGGAAGCCCTAGAGAATGAATACAAATCTCTTGGGGTTTTAGTGACTACAACTCAGCCAACACTATTAGTAATCACTCTGTCATCGTAACTATACTAAAATTTTATTCCACGTACGTAGAAATTCTTTCAACATTGATTATTTTATCTTTCGGCAGTTTCTCCCTAGCGCACTTTTCATCTGATTTCCGAGCGAATATAATTTAGTAATAATGTTATCGATGTTTTATTTAAATATATAGCTTTGATAAAATAGTAAATATTGAAAGATTCCACAAGGGAATTGCGATTGGGAATTTAAAAGGATTATTGGAGCATTAAAATGCAAGCGTAGAGCGTGTTTTTTCTATTTCTATATAAATTTACTGCAAAATGTTAGTAAGAGTAGTTCTTTATCTAATGTGCTCGTAACTCTGTATTACACAATGTAGGGATTTTGACTCAGTAAATTTCAATTTGATAAGAAAGTATTAGAATTATAAAGATTTATTTTTTGAAGCACTAATTTTGCAGTGAGCTAATTTCTATTTTTAGTAAGCTAAAAGGTAAGAAAAAAGAATTTAGTACGTGTTAGTAAAACTATATCATTTGCAAATGGGAGTATATAGGACGTGAAATTAAACTAGACGGAATTGGGATAATAATATTATTAGCAATAAAATTGTTGAGTACAATTCCTTGAGGGATGTCTTGTTAAAGGTCGATCAGTTACTGAAAAATTTATGAACTATAATGATGTGGAGATATTATATAAATAATAGAAAAATAACCCTTCAAGTGCTTTGTCTGGATATTATCAGTATCAGAAGTTACCTTTCTTAATATTTTAAAAAGTAAATCGAATTAGTAATCGAGAATAAGGATATGGGAAGATATTAAGATTTCTTAAATGACTTTCTCATTTATCACTTGGTGAAACATTTTAAACTATTACTGATGAAGGATTAAATTAAATTGCACTTGGTCTATTTCACTTTTTTTCTCTATGTTATTTAGTTTAAACCTTCATCAGTAAGATTTTTAAACTTTTATTAATTACTTTCCCTATATATAGTATATATAGGGGAAGTATTGTTTTCGAGCATGAAAATTTCTGTGGGCACTGTATCTCAAAAACAAATGATGCGTTTGATATGAAACTTTAAACTTAAGGGTTTATCATTAGAAACTGAAACTGAAAAGCTTTTGGTAAACATTCATAAACCGAAAGAGTATGTTTGCTCGAGGCGTTTTTTTGTTTTTTACATTACATTACATTACATTACAATATTTTTTTAAATATAAAAATTTTTACTAAACATTTCAAACAGAAGTTACAGGGAACGAGAAACTGAATAAGTTTTATTTGAACATTTTTCAAAAAGTTCTTAACGTGCGAGAAAAAATATAAAAATTAAAAATGTTGACTACAGGAGTTATATGAAATTTATATTACAAATAATTGTAGAGAATTCGAAAGTGAACAAATTATTAGGAATAGCTTTTTATCGTAAACCTGAATTCAATTCTTATAAAATTTTATGTTTAAAAAATTCAACGTATAGAAAATTTTTGTTTAGAAATTTCGATGTATAAAATATTATTTATTAAGAAAATTCGATGTACAGAAAAATCTTTGTTTAGACAAATCGATGAACAGAAAACTCTTTGTTTAGAAAATTCGATGTATAGAAAATTCTTTGTTTAGAAAATTTGATGTATAGAAATTTCTTTGTTTATAAAATTCAATGTACAGAAAATTCTTTATTTAGAAAATTCGATGTAGAGAAATTTCTTTGGTTGGAAAATTCAATACTTAGAAAATTTTATGTTTAGAAAATACGATGTAGAGAAAATTCTCTGTTTAGAAAATTTTATGTATAGAAAATTCGATGTATAGAAAGGTCTTTGTTTATTCAATACTCAAAAAAAATATGTTTAGAAAATTCAATGTACAGAAAAATGTTTGTTTCGAAAATTCGATGTATAGAAATTTCTTTGTTTAGAAAATTCAACGTACAGAAAATTCTCTACTTGGAAAATTCGCTGTATAGAAATTTCTTTGTTTAGAAAATTCAATATACAGAAAATTCGATGTATAGAAATTTCTTTGATTAGAAAATTCAATACTCAAAAAAAGTGGATGTTTAGAAAATTTGATGTTTAGAAACTTTATTGTTTAAAAAATTTGATGTATTGAAAATTCTTCGTTTAGAAAAATCAATACTCACAAATATTTATGTTTAGAAAATTAGATGTACAGATAATTCTTTGTTTAGGCATTTCGATGTTTAGAAAATTATTTGTTTAGAATATTCAATGGTTAAAGAAGTGTATGTTTAGAAAATTCTTTGTATATAAAATTCTTTGATTAAAAAATTCAATGTACAGAAAAATGTTTGTTTATAAAATTCAACAATTATAAAAAAAATGTTTAGAAAATTCGATGTTTAGAAAATTCTCTATTTTGAAATGCTCAAAAACTGTATACTTATAAATTTCGCTGTGCAGAAAATTCTATGTTTGGAAAATTAAGTATTCAGAAAATTTTATATTTTATAATTATTACTTATGAATATTTACATGAATGTAAATATTCTGCTTGGTAATAAACAAACTCTAACTCTAAAATTTTTTGTTAAGAAAATTCATAATTCAAAAACCCTTAGTTTTAGAAAATTCGATGTATAGAAAATTCTATTTAGTTGAATGTTCTAAACAGAATTTTCTATACATCATTCATAAACATTTATGTTTAAAACATTTATTAAAGAGAATTTTCTGGTCTTATAAAAAAACTTATAAAACCTTACATTTAGAAAATTCGATGTAGAGAAAATTCAATATTCATAAAACTGTATGTTTGTAATATTTGGCATATAGAAAATTAAATGTATCAAAAATTGTTTGTTTAAAAAATATTTCATAAACATTTATGTTTAGTAAATTTGATGTGTGGACAATTTTTTGTTTAGAAAATTCAATATATGAAAGAAAATTCTATGGATAGAGAATTCTCTAATAAACATTCATAAACCGGAAGTGGATGTTTACTCAAGGTCTTTTTTTGTTTTTATCCGATATTTTTTTTAATATGAAACATTTTATAAAACTTATCAACAAACAAACAAACAAATTTTATTAAAATATATTTTTTGCAAAATTCTTAAAAAATATAAAAATTGAAAATTTTGACATTTTCCTAATGTTTACTTGAAATAATTGTAGAAAATTAAAAAGTAAACAAATTATTAAGAATAGCTTTTTTGCGAAATCCTTATAGTTTTTGAGTAAAATATAGGGAAAGTACTATGATGGCCACATCACCATTTTTTTCATGTTGTTTTAACACATAAAGTATTCCTTGCTAATGTCAAGACAATAATAATAACAACTACATACCAATGATCTTTGAGGTGTGCTTAGTTAGGATGTTATGATTAGCAAAAGGTAATATAGTCAATAATTTTCTACAACCAACTAAAGATCTTTAAAACATTTTATTGGTAATATAATCGATTAAAAAAACAAATTAATAATTGAAAATGAAATATTAAGATTATTAACTTGTATACTATTTGCTTAACATAATAGATTACAAATTTACATTATTTAGCGTGATTTATACAGACTGTATAGAACTTTTTTTCAACATACTGCACATGTTGTTACCAGTTCAGTTTCCTCAAGTATAACGCCTAATAACTTTGCATAATCCGTTATTTCTATTTTGTACTCTCCTAGGCTTATAATAGTTGGTCTATCAAATACCGATTTATTTGTTTCGAATAACATTGCATTTTTTGTTATTTAACACAAATGTTGTTCTTTTTATGAGTAAAGGTTCGATTTGAAAGTTCCAACTTTATTAATTTGGAAACGCTCTGTTAAATAAGACTTAATTAGACTATATGCTGTAGCCCTCAATCCATATCTGTATAATTTATTGAGTAATAAGCCGTTATCATAACAATGTTTCACCAATAGTTAAGAATCGTTGATATTAGTGAAATCTAGATTTTCTTAAACGTGGTTTTATGATATAATGTTACTACAATTTGGCTGGGCTAGTGTGAAATAGTTACAAAGGATATACATATTATAGCCTCCTTCTTTATTCTTGTTTTACGTTAAAACAGATTACAATTTGGTTTAAAGTAATAAATAAGGAATATATTATGTTAAAATTCATTATTTATTCAAACAAATATTAAGTTTATTATTAACTTATTGGATTTGGATTAAGAATGGGTTAGACAAAATTATAGGGATAGGTCGAGGATACGGTAAAACAATAAACTTATCTTAGGATAGGTCAAAAGTACCCTAGGATATAGAATAGTTTATTGGGGAAGGTCAGGATCACGCTAGGACAATACATACATTATTGGGATAAGTCAAGAGTAAGCTAGAGCGATAAGGGAGTACGATAATATATAAAATATCTTCTCTTCTTAAAGTAGCAACTCCAATAACGTATTATAATCAAAGAGTGAAATTGTATATCTGTCGTTTATGTTTTATTGGTTGATGGGTATATAGAGGCCGCCCACCCACCCTACATATACGTGTATATTTTAATCACTGTCATGCTTTTAGTTTCCAAAAATTTATTGTAATATTAGCGTTGATGGTGTTGAAAAATAATCCTCCAGTTATTTTTATTTTAGCAAGTGTAAATTTAGACTAACATCGTAATTAAAGTTTGAAACTGTATGCCTAGCAATTATTGAAATATCAAAACATATGTGGGGTGGTTGGGTGTCCTCTAACCACCCTCCAACCAATAAAGTATAAACGCTAAACACAATAAAATAGATTTTAATTGGCAAAGGAGATGTGCTTTTTTTATGCGAACATTAATTAAAACAATTGCTAATAACAAAATAAGTGAAGGGTGGGATAAAGACTACCCACTCATTCTACATATATATATATATATGTACATTTCAATAACTGTCATGCTTTTGGTTTCCAAAGGTTAATTGTAGAATTAGCAATTTCGATGCTCACCATTGGTATCTATGTTATTAGAAGAGATAAAGCAATGGTTAAATGGGGAATGATTAGAGACAATTTTTAATAATACAAACGTTAAATATAGCATAAATAATCAACCTGAAATATGCGTAACTTAACTCTAGTCAGGCTTTGTTACTGTCAAAAAATAATGAAGAGGATGATTCACAGTTATATACATTTCAGAAATGTGTTCTAGATGTTATTTAATGGGAATTATTTTAATCATTGTAGACATACTCAAAAACATTATTATCATATTGTTTATCATATACATTTAATAAAGTTTCCAAAAAAATTCTTGATGATCACCTTTACATATTTCACTTTATCACTTGAAAAGAGATTCCTTAAAGTACTAGCAATTGGATTCTTTTTCATTAGACTTTTGATAACATTAGTTAAATTCTTTTTGACGTTTTTTATAGTACGAATTTGAAGTAATGGAAATAGCTTGCTGTCAAGTTAAAAAGTTTGTTATAAATTAAAATATTTTTTGACTCTCAGAATTCATCAACTAATTAATATTAATATTAATGTATCTTTACAAATTAATGTAGGTTAAGCATACAAAACCCTCTCTAGAATCTTCTAGCCACAAGCCAAGCCCACAGCTTAATTCTGACCTTGTTTGGCATTCTTAAGCAAACAAATTTTATCACAATCCTTCATAAAACTTTAAGTTATTATATCATATACTTGTTTCTCATTAATCACTTGGTGAAACATTATGTGCATATATAGGTTTTATAATTAAAATCACTTGGTTTGTTTCACAAATATTTTTTTTTTAATTTCAAACCGAAACTAGTTGAAAATAAAAAAATATTTGTGAAACAAACCTAGTTATTTTCGTTATAAAACCTATATATTTAAGATATTATTATTATTAGTATGATAGTGTATATTATAAATCTAATAACTATTTCCTGCAAAGTGTTTTATATTTCCACCAAAATTATTAGTGTGTATTATTATAAGAGATTTCTAAAGCTGCCAGCAATTAGCTTTATTTATTGGACTTTTGCGATTTCAGTATTGCTATTTTAAAAGTTTTATAATACGAATTTAAACTACTAAAAATAGTCTGCTTTTAGATTAACAAAGTGAAAATGTAAACAAAATTATTTTCCTGGCTGCACTTCCTTTGCACTCAACTATAATTAACTCTATATTCTTTCTTTGAATTAAGTTTTGCTGTAAGTAGGTTAAGTGGAAGTGCAGTAAGGGGTAACAACCTCACCGAACTTCGCTTACTGTTTAAATGATTTTTTGTTATATATGTATATACGAGAGCTATCCAGAAAATAGTACCCCTTTGAGATATAAAAAACTATATTAGCAAATGTCATAATTTTATTTATTAACCTTAAACCTTAAACTACTTCTACATGGTCACCTCGCAAAATTAAGCATCCTTGCTTCGTATTAGCACACATCCTACGCCAGTCTATTCACCAGAACTCGCACGGTGCAACGAGTACTAATCTCTTGTATATTTCATGAAATAATGACGATTTATTAATATCATTATAAATTGGATAGTAATGGATTTAATTAATTCATTATTATCTACATAAATTTAATATTACCTAAAGTCCACCCTGTAAGCTTATAATTACAAACCAATTCCACAGTAACATTATTTATTAATAATTATTTCAAAAATTATTAAATATTAAAACAGTATATTTTTGTTTAATAAATAAACAATTTTATGTAAATAACAATTAATGCATAACAATACTAACTATAAATATTGGCATATGCAAACTAGATGATATACAATTGTATGTAACGTATGTAACAATTTATCTGAAATATACTTATAAATAAAACCTCAAACTTGAATAGGGATTTTCGTGTATCGTAAGTTCACATCTTATTATCGCAAAGAAATTCAAAGCCATCGATAGATATCGGTGTTCAGGGCCCTATCAAATTTTCAGGTGGTTTTTCTTTATAGTTTTTTCTTTCATATAATCCATAAAAAGGACACTCTTATCCTCTTTTTTATTAGATGAACTTACAATCCTCATAATACTTTTTCCAAATATTACCTGTTTGATTTAATAGAATGCCTTTTTTTTCAGTTCCATGTGGAAAAGGCCAGCTGCGATTCGTCGCCGGACCGCGCGAAAAAACCGTGCGGTTGGACGGAGCCGATTTTCCATCCAGTTTTCGCATCGAACGGACTCCGGGCGTTGATCCGGTGTCCGGTAAAGGACGGCAATAACGGCGACTACATGCACGTCTGTCAACTGTATTCCCGGAATGTGATGCCCCTAACCCACGGGGCCTTCGAGGTCACCAAAATCCTCGGCTGGGACGAGGATAATCACTTAATGTAAGTCCTCCAAGTTCATAGTTATAGTATTAATTGAGTTTCAAACGGGAACTGTGCGAACAAAAGACGGGGATTTAAAGGGAGCGTAATCATATGCGCATCGCTCATGCGAGTATCTAAAGCTTTTTGAAGTCCATGAAAGAGATATTAATTAATGTTGTAATGATCATAAGCAGTAATCTGTGTGAGTAATTTGTAATTAATGTTTAGAGCAATTGAGACACTTGCAAATTTCTAATTATACCATTTTTTTCTTTAGATGGATTAACAAGGGTTTCATTGGTGTTAGGGTTTAAAATAGGTGATGCGGGTAATGAAATATGCTTATTATATGTTGAGCGTCGTCGCATTTGTTGAGACTATAGGTATGTTTTTCTATTTCGATTTCTTCGCGGATAATCCTCTTAGTGTAATGGTCTAATATTATGATGTAGTGTTGTCGTAATTTACCTTATTAGAAAGGTTGGTCTTTTTCAATGGCTCTGATATGTTCGTCTTGCCTCATGCGTCTATTGTTTGTCCGATATAAATTTTATTGCAGTCGCCACAGGGGATTTTTTTTACTCCTTAATTTTTAAGGGGAGTAATATCTTTTAGGGAATTAAAAAATTGTCCTATTTTACGGGAAGTGATAAACATTATTTTACTTTTAATTATGTTTGAAAATTTTAGGGACGTATCGGGTTTTTGGTCTTACATTTTTGTTTGAGTAGGCAACATATCTGAAAAGAATCCGTTTTGGACAAAAGCTGTCTCCTGAGTGGCAAGTTCGTTATTCTAATCGAACAACATACCTGGAAAAACCACAAAAATGAAAATCATGCATTCGCCTCTCGACACTAAACGATCGCCAACCTCAATTGGAATTTGTTTCCTATTTCTCCGAAATAATATAACAATTTACCGCACGGATCGTAATCTGAGTGTCCTGATGGTGCTAAACTGTTATAATCTACCAGGTGGCAAACCTTCAAAATCAATTAAAAGCTATCCCTAGCACACATTTTTCCAGATAATAGAGATGTGTAATGCCATTTTCAGCACTAGTTACTGGCTCAAAAGATTTCCAACAAGAAATTCATTTCAATGTTCTTCCAGAATTAAGAAACAGCTCAGCATAGCGATTCGTTTCTATCGCCAATGTAGTGCAGAGTGAAATTTGAAAAAAAATGTATTTAAATATTCAATTTGCCTCACACTGCATCACAGGTTCATGCAGGGCATCACATAAGTTCGGTATGTCAGCTTATCTCCAATAATTCGACTCAGCATCATGATGCAGATGATGAGTTTAGTTCCTGTGAAGGTGGTATAGGCGATGTCGACGTGGTGAAGGTGGATCTTCCCAAGTCCAGTTGTTTTCGCCGGTTCAAAGTAGAAGCATAATCTTGCGATACATAATTGACAAGTGTATTTTGAAGCTCTGATGCGGATACTGCCTAAATGTGCCAGTTCTGATAATGTAAAAATTGATGTGCATTCATTAATAATTGATAATCAGGACGTGAAGGTGCATGAGTATGTTAATGCTGTTGTTTATGTGGAGACCATGTATGATATGTCCTCTGATAAGTCCATTTACATGAACATACCAGTGGCGATCATCCCAAGTTTGTTGAGGTGAACCGCTGACTTTATTTCACTAATCCAAGAGATTATCCCTGCCATCCATACGATGAGCCATTAATAGAGGAGCCAAAGTATAACAAATTTCCAAATTCATCTCCTTCACTATTAACCAAACCAACTAACCAATTAGAAACACCAAAGTTTGAAAGCGACAGCGGCATTACCGTGAAAGCCACTAATTCCACAACAGACGACTTGCACCTTTCCATCGCTTCAAGAGCTGGTGCATGAAGAAGAATCAGGAGCGCAGGCTAAAGGAGAGACTTGCGCTGATAGAGGAAATCAAAAAAAGCACCGCGAGAAGCAGATCGAATTGGAACACGAGAACTTCAAACAGTGTCTGGCCAACAAGAAAAAGGAAGAAGAGCTAAGGAAAAAAAAAAAGCAGCTCAAACAAAAACCCGCAATGAGATTAAAGAGAAGCGCATGCAGGAGAATCAATTGAGTTTTCAGCTGTGGGCTAAGAAAAAGATAATTTTAGATAAAAAAATAAAATTGATAAAACTGGAGGGAAGAGGTAGAGGAGGTTAGCCTATAGCGCTAAAGCCTACGAAATTTGGCTGCAGAAGTCGAAGAACAAGCTTAATCTCTGACACTGACCAGTGGAATAGAAAGTTTAAAATATTCAGTGTCTATAACGTACATAAACCCCGAACTTTGGGTGCCCAATATTGACGTCACTCAAAAGCAGACATTTCATTTCTAATAGTAAGACACTAAAGTATTATTGTTTTATATTTGACCATGTTATGGAAATTAAAAATGCATTATTGATTAATACATTTAGTGTTCTTAGAGGTTAATTCCTTAATGGATTAATTTTTTACAATTTTTCAAATCGCCGAAAGCATTTTCTTCCAATTAAATCAATCAAGTTTAGAGTGTTATTGTTTTGTTTTCGACCATGCTGTGTCCATTGTTTTTATGGAAAATTAATTACATTATTGATTAATGTAATTTTTCTTTTTTGGGGTTAATTCTTTAATCTATTAATTTTTTACAATTTTTCCAATCGCCGAATGCATTTTTCTTCCAATTAAATCAAGTTTAAAGTGTTATTGTTTTGTTTGATCATTTTATATCAATTGTTTTTATAAAAAAATAAAAATAAATTATTGATTAATGTAGTTTTTGTTTTTTGAGGTTAATTCCTTAATGGATTATTTTTTTACAATTTTTCAAATTGCTGAGTACATTTTTCCTCCAATTAAATCAATCAAGTTTAGAGTGTTATTGTATTATTTTCGACCTTGCTATGGCAATTGTTTTTATAGAAAATTAAAAATACTTTATTTTTTAATGTATTTTTTGTTTTTGAGGTTAATTCCTTAATGGATTAATTTTTTACAATTTTTCAAATCGCCGAATGCATTTTTCTTCTAATTAAATCAAGTTTAGAGTGTTGCTGTTTTGTTTTCGACGTTGTCATGGAAATTGTTTTTATGGAAAATTAAAAATACTTCACTGTTTAATGTATTTTTTGTTTTTGAGATTAATTCCTTAATGGATTAATTTTTTACAATTTTTAAAATCGCCGAAAGCATTTTTCTTCCAATTCAATCAAGTTTGGAATGTTGTTGATTTGTTTTCGACCATGTTATGGCAATTATATATAATTAAAAATACTTTACTGTTTAATGCATTTTTTTGTTTTTTAAGTTAATTTCTTAATGGATTAATTTTTAAAATTTTTCAAATCGGTGAATGCATTTTTCTTTCAATTAAATCAAGTTTAGAGTGTTGTTGTTTTGTTTTCGAACATGGTATGGCAATTGTTTTTATGAAAATTTAAAAATTCATCAATTATTAATGTAATTTTCGTTTTTAGAGGTTAATTCCTTAATGGATTATTTTTTTACAATTTTTCAAATTGCTGAGTACATTTTTCCTCCAATTAAATCAATCAAGTTTAGAGTGTTATTGTATTATTTTCGACCTTGCTATGGCAATTGTTTTTATAGAAAATTAAAAATACTTTATTTTTCAATGTATTTTTTGTTTTTGAGGTTAATTCCTTAATGGATTAATTTTTTACAATTTTTAAAATCGCCGAAAGCATTTTTCTTCCAATTCAATCAAGTTTGGAATGTTGTTGATTTGTTTTCGACCATGTTATGGCAATTATATATAATTAAAAATACTTTACTGTTTAATGCATTTTTTTGTTTTTTAAGTTAATTTCTTAATGGATTAATTTTTAAAATTTTTCAAATCGGTGAATGCATTTTTCTTTCAATTAAATCAAGTTTAGAGTGTTGTTGTTTTGTTTTCGAACATGGTATGGCAATTGTTTTTATGAAAATTTAAAAATTCATCAATTATTAATGTAATTTTCGTTTTTAGAGGTTAATTCCTTAATGGATTATTTTTTTACAATTTTTCAAATCGCTGAATGCATTTTTCTTGCAATTAAATCAAGTTTAGAGAATTTTTGTTTTGTTTTCGACCATGTTAGGGAAATTGTTTTCATAGAAAATTAAAAATACATTATTGATTGATGTATTTTTTTGCTTTGGGGTTAATTATTTAATGGATTGATATTTTACAATTTTTTAAATCCTTAAATGCATTTTTCTTTTAATTGAATCAAGTTTATAGTGTTATTGTTTTGTTTTCGACCATTTTATGGCAATTGTTCTTATGGAAAATTAATAATACATTATTAATTAATGTAATTTTTGCTTTTTGAAGTTAATTCCTTAATGGATTCATTTTTTACAATTTTTCAAATCGCTGAATGCATTTTTCTTCCAATTAAATCAAGTTTAGAATGTTTTTGTTTTGTTTTCGACCATATTATTGCAATTCTTTTTATGGAAAAATAAAAATACATTATTGGTTAATGTATTTTTGTTTTTGAGGTTAATTCCTTAATGGATTAATTTTTACAGTTTTTTAAATCGCTGAATGCATTTTTCTTCCAATTAAATCAAGTTTAGAGTGTTGTTGTTTTGTTATCCACCATTTTATATTAATTGTTTTTATAAAAAATTTCAAATACATTATTGATTATTGTATTTTTTGTTTTTGGGGCTAATTTCTTAATGGATTAATTTTTTACAATTTCTCAAATCGCTGAATGCATTTTTCTTTCAATTAAATCAAGTTTTGAGTGTTATTGTTTTGTTGTAGACAATGATATAGCAATTGTTTCTATGGAAAATTAAAAACACAGTATTGATTATTGTATTTTTTGTTTTTTGAGGCTAATTCCTTAATTGATTAATTTTTTAAAATTTATCAAATCGCCGAATGCATTTTTCTTTCAATTAAATCAAGTTTAGACTGTCACTGTTTTGTTTTAAACCATACTATGGCAATTGTTTTTTTGGAAAATTAAAAATACATTATTGATTAGTGTTTTTTTTGTTTTCTGGGGTTAATTCCTTAATGGATTATTTTTTACAGTTTTTCAAATCGCCGAATGCATTTTGCTTCCAATTAAATAAAGTTTAGAGTGCTATTATTTTGTTTTCGACCATGCTATGGCAATTGTTTTTATAAAAAATTAAAAATACATTATTGGTTAATGTAGTTTTTGTTTTTTGAGGTTAATTCCTTAATGGCTTAATTCTTTATAATTTTTCAAATTGACGAATGCATTTTTCTTCCAATTAAATCAAGTTTAGAGTGTTTTTGTTTTGTTTTCGACCATATTATTGTAATTGTTTTTATGGAAAATTAAAAATACATTATTGGTTAATGTATTTTTTTATTTTTTGAGGTTAATTCCGTAATGGATTAACTTTTTACAATTTTTCAAACCCCCGAATGCATTTTTCTTCCAATTAAATCAAGTTTCAAGTAGTATTGAAAACAATAAAATAAAAATTTTCGATCATTTTATATCAATTGTTTTTTAAAAAAAATTAAAAATACTTTATTAATTAATGTAGTTTTTTTGAGGTGAATTCCTTAATGGATTAATTTTTTACGATTTTTCAAATTGCTGAATACATTTCTCCTCCAATTAAATCAATCAAGTTTAGGGTGTTATTGTATTGTTTTCGACCATGCTGTGACAATTGTTTTTATAGAAAATAAAAAATACAATATTGATTAATGTATTTTTTTGTTTTTTAAGGTTAATTCCTTAATGGATTTCTTTTTTACAATTTTTCAAATCGCTGAATGCGATTTTGTTCCAATAAAATCAAGTCTAGAGTGTTTTTGTTTTGTTTTCAACCATGCTATGGCAATTTTTTTTATGAAATATTAAAAATAGATTATTGGTTAATGTATTTTTTGGTTTTTTAGGCTAATTCCTTAAAGCATTAATTTTTTACAATTTTTCAAATCTCCGAATGCATGTTTCTTTCAATTAAATCAAGTTTAGAGTGTAATTGTTTTGTTTTAGACCATGCTATGGAAATTATTTTAATGGAAAATTAAAAATACATTATTGATTAATGCATTAATTGTTCTTAGGGGTTAATTCCTTATTGGATTATTTTTTTACAATTTTTCAAATCGCTGATGCATTTTTCTTCCAATTAAATCAAGTTTTGAGAGTAACTCTTTTGTTTTCGACCATGCTATGGCAATTGTTTTTATGAAAAATTAAAAATACATTTTTCATTTGCAAATTCATTACTATACTACTTTTATAATTATAAGTACAACACTTAAAAAATGAAAACCACCAGAAATAATTAATACAGTGGTAAAGATTATGTTTTTATTTTCAGTTGTCCGACACGTGTTTTGGTCTTCGCAGACGAATATCAAAAAATAAAATTCATTATGTGTTACTCTACACCTAATATTAATATCTGTTCCCATCAAGAGAGTAGCCCAACAAGCATTAAGTTTGATATATTTTTGATCAAATTGCATACCCTTAAATAGGATTGGTACATAAATCAACTAAGGAAAAAACAATAATAGCATCACTAATAAAAATAAAAACTATATTCTAAAACACTAAACAATACTTTATGAGTAAAGTATATAAACGTCAAATACAACAAAATAAGTACTGAAAATACTATATCAATTAGATGGCATAATTGATTGCACGTTTACGATCCAAAACAAGTAGCACTCCAGACAGCACTGTAAGAAGTTGACTACAAATCGAATACATTTTCACCGTGTCACCATATCACTACGAAATTTCAAAGAATCTAAAGAAAAGAATATCAAGAATTTTCTGGAGAACTCGGTCAAAATAAAACAAGAACCAGCAAGCGAAGATACATTTTCTACTTCAATCATTAAATTTAAGAAAAACACAGATCTATAGCCTTGACGGACTAAGTCATAATAATATGTATGTGAATTGTTCTTATCTACAAATTAAATATTATTGAATGTATGTTGTAAAACAAAAAACGGCAAGGAATGATAAAACATTTTAGAAACCTCGAGGAAGTTCAATACTTCCTGTAGATCAATTTCTTCCTCGGACTTCCTCCAAAGACGTTTTAACGGCTTTAACATTAGAATCATTCAACATGGTATACATGCAGTTGTGTATTCATCTTAGCATTCTTATGTTTTGAAATTTAATTCTTTATATCTGTATCAATATGGTTTTCCAGCAACGTTCTCAAAGCTTTATCTTCACATCTGAGCAAATTGAAGAACAACTCGAGCTGGTCAGTCAGAGTTAATAAATTCTTATTCCTATTAATCGCATATTATTGCCAAGAACTGAATTGTATTTCTCAAGGAGATCAATGAATATTTGTGGGAAACTGGAGAGTTCTTTTAGGAACCATTGTAAGTTTTGGATCAGGAACATCACCAAATGACCCAGTATCTTGTTTGTCAAACTGGAGAGTTCCTTTGGGTAGCCTTGTAAGACTTGGGTCAGGAACACCACCAATTCATCCAGTGTCTTGTTTGTTTGCTCAGCTGAGAGCTCAAAAATTTCGATTGTGTTGCTGGTGTTGTTGCTGAAATTCTTCATAGTAAGAAACTGGATCACGTTTTATTAAGTTCTATAATTGAGGTAAATTAAAAAACTAATTTGACGACGAACCAAACTAATAAAAATACCAACTTAAAGTAAATTCTGATGAAATGACACAAGAATTACCGGAATCTATGGAAATAAAATATAACATACCTTCGAAAACCAACCGAAACTTAAATGAATTGAATTGAAAGAATAAAACTAAGCAAAACCTCTTTTCAATAATCATACTGTCTCAGAAAGTTTAAGGCTACTCCATTAATAAGTGGATGGAATATCAGAAAAGGCAGTATGGATGGTTACAACAAATTTTTGCAGATTATATCCTGAAGGTAAAAAAACATGATGCTCTCTTGTTTAAGCATCTGGAATTAAGGTACGGTCAAACACACCTTGAAAAAACAACAAGACAATTGAACAAACAACAACAGAAACTCAAAATGGATTTTAGAAGAATTCAATTTTAAAAAACCTCCCTTTAGTAGTCGTACTTCCTGGGTCAAATTTCTTATGAAGATTAAGGCGATTACATCAACAAATTGATAAAATGATAAAATGTACTACGTACAGATGCAACATTTTTTTTGCAGAAAATATCCTAAAGTAAAATAAACTATTATATAAGGCATGGCCAAACACACCTTTAAAAAGCAGCAAGCAAATTGAACAAACCACAACAGAAACTCAAAATGGATTTCGAAGAATTAAACTAAGAAAATCCTCCTTTTTATAGTAAATCTATGTGGAGAAAATTTCTTATTAAGGTTAAGGTTATACAGTATTTTTTCTGGTACTACGTATGGATACAACAAATATTTTTGCAGAAAATATTTTAATGCAAAATATAATGAAGCATTTGGAAATAAGTTATAATATTAAACAAACAACAATATAAACTCAGAATAGAGTCTAGACTAACTAACTAAATTCTCTTTTAAAACCCAATCTTCCTAAGCTAGTTTTCTTATGAAGGTAAAGTCTATTTCATAAAAAAATGATTGGATGTAGCAGAAATGGCTATGGCACTATATATTGATAGAATAAACTTTCCTGAAAATATTCTAATATGAAAAAAACTATGATTTCTTGGTCAAGCACCTTGAAATAAGGTACGTCCAAAGATGTGTTTGACAAGCAACTATAGCTCATTTAATATAATATAACTTTTACATCCTAATATAACTAAGAACTCTTTAGAAAATTAGTGTTTGGACATTCTGAAACATATTAGAAGTTAGAGCAATACATAAGGATATATTAATTTTGTTGACTAATTGATTAACGAGCTCCTTTCACAAAATCAGTGAAAACACTGTCTTGTACTCTTGGAATTAAGACCATTACGCCAAAATTTGAAGTTAAGGCCATGTTCAAATAAATGGGGGTTGCTAAGAAAGAAATAGGGATAATACTATAAGTATTATAGTATTTAGCAAAAAAATATTTGCAAATCGGCTCTAATATACATAAATGTAAGTACTTCAGTCAGTTTATAAGCATGCATTCCATAAAACTCTAAAAATAGCGTATTTATCACAGTACACAAATTTTTGCTTTTTGCAAATTACTGCTAGATCACAATGCTGCAGCAAAGAATATTATATTTTGACATATTTTGAGCAAGTTAAAATTTCTTTGAAATCTTTGGAATGAAAATTTTGAACTATTTTAGTAAATTAAGTTTTCAATCTGTGGAAGATGTGTCAATTAAATTTAACACTCTGGAATGAAATACTGGTGGAAGAGTTTGGCCTTCTCAAATATGTTCTTTTGGCGTATAGATCAGATATATGAGTTGCTTCTTCTGGGTGATATTATTATACATGAATTTATTTGAGGTAGAAAACAGTGAACATTAAGTTTTCGTGTCAACGAAATTGAATTAAGTGTTCTCTCAGATGTCTCTTATAAATGTTTATCTATTTTCTTACAATAAATACTTACGAATGTAAGTGTAAACAGGTTTTAAAATGTTGTTAATAAATTTGTAATCGGGATTAACGCTACCATTTCCAACTAGACTATATTTATGTACAATAATTATCAATTTTATTTGTTGCCAATAAATAAGAAAA
This sequence comes from Ontholestes murinus, assembly GCA_963969525.1. Classification (NCBI taxonomy): domain Eukaryota; kingdom Metazoa; phylum Arthropoda; class Insecta; order Coleoptera; family Staphylinidae; genus Ontholestes; species Ontholestes murinus. The sequence goes on from OZ018396.1 coordinate 58,412,166, forward strand.
ATTGTAAGGTAAGTTAAATATATTTGATTAAGTGCATTGCTATTAAAAATATATTGATCATATTTGTGGAGAGTAGGAACAACTTTATATTTCTTGTACATTTCACACGGGTCATTAAATCTTTCTGGCAGATAAACTATCTACTTATCCTTCCACCTCCGTCTCGTGGATACTTCACGCCTGAAGAAATCAATAAAATCAAATGGCGCAGTTTAAGAAATTAGGAATTAGTAACTATTGATTTCTATTAATTACATCAGGAATATTTTAATCGTTTATATGTTTCTTAATGATATTTTATATTATAACAAGCAATGATTGAGAGTTAAAATATTTTATTTAGAAAGGTTAAATAACCTTTAGAATCTTTCAAATAAATTATCGTTGAAATTATATTGCTGAAACTATTTTTTAAATTTTAAAATATTTTATTTAAAAGGGTTAGATCACCTTTAGAATCTTTCAAATAAATTACCGCTGATATAATATTGCTGAAACTAAGTTTTAAATTTATGTGTTTTATAGTTTTTATATTTTACAGTTACGCGATGGCAACATATGAAGAAAACCCTGGTGTGCGTCACTTGTTCAAGATTGGCGACACGAACTCCACACAGGCGTGGACCTGCATGACCTGTCAACCGAAGATCGACCTAAACTCGACCTACAACTCTCTCGACGGGGAGAACTTGAACGAAACTTTAATAAACGACATAATGCTCTCAAATTATAGCTGCGACTATAACAACGTCGTCTTTAGTAAATCATTTAAGTACTACATTCACGAATGTCTAGGGCCGGACATCCCCGTGGTCTTCCTCGTGGAAACCGCCACCAATTACCGCCTCGTGGTCCTCGACGCCGGCATGAATTTGCGCAATAAAGTGAAGAACTTGTCCGCTCCGAAGATCAAGAAGTTTCACGTGGATATCGTCGACGGGGAGGAAACGTTTAAAGCCCAGGTGAAATTACACCTACCTCCAGTGCTAAGGGAATATGAGGAGGTGGCGTTTCCGATGATATTAATCGTGTAAGTTCTAATATATAAACTTTTCCAGCAAACACATTTATTGAAAAATATTTTAAATTTATATTTATACGTAACACTAATATTCATTTTTATTTAACATAATGTTTACAGCTAAATCTTAAAGTAAACCAATGCTTTGTTATCAAATAGTTGAATATTTTACGCAGTTTGATTTCATCATATAGCTAAGTTCACTAAAGTTTCAATACAACTACATTCTCCAGAGGGCTAGGGGCGATTAACATAAACTCACATAAAGTTCTTTAAGTGTATTTGCACATCTTAAAATAGACTATATAGCAAAAAAAGTTTTTATCCTCAAAGAAATATTGAAATTGTGAATACAATATCAATAGAATATATTAAATTTAATTGTGATGAATAAGTTTCTTTAAAAAGGAACGTTTTTACTGCTACAGCTCCATTATTATATATAACTTCTCTTGTAAATTTAGTTGACTAAGAAGAATTAATTCATTTTTAAATTAAGAGAGTCATTTGAGTTGTTTTAAATCGTAAATACATACAGATTAACTTTACTGCATCTTTGTTTCGTATAATATAAAAATTAGGTTAATGCGACCTCGTTACACACGTATTGGCTTCGTTATTTTACATTGTAATTTCTAGAGACTCGATGCCGGGATCGCAGTCGGTGTCGGAAAAGTGGGACCTCTCGTGGCCTTGGTATTTGGCCAGCACGAGGAATTACATCGTGGCCCAGATCGACGTTCGCGGTTCTGGCTATCAAGGGGAGAAGATGAGACGTGAAATTTTGAACAAGTAAGTCCTCGGTATTAAAAACTAAGTTTTCCCGCTAACTTTCCCCTTTTCATAGCATCGGATCAATAGAAGTTCAAGATCAATTGGCCGTGTTGACATATTTAAGGGACAATTTCAAGAAGTTCATCGATAGAGAAAAGGTTTGCGCCATCGGAACGGGATACGGCGGGTACGTGTCCGCGATGCTCCTACTGGAGGATGTACACGATGTTGTTAATTGCTCGGTTAGCATCTCACCGATTACCAATTGGTTATATTACAGTAAGTTTTGAATAATTTATATATTTTAATATATTTAAATATATTTCTTATCAGATCAATATCTTTAACTACGATTATTATATCATATTAATTTTTTAACCATTAAATAAATTTAAATTTTCAAAACGATACACGTAGTATTTGCAAAACAAACCTATCAAACGCCCTGATAAGGAAAATATTTATAGAAATTGTAATTCTATTAGAATTTTTCCAATTTCACCGACACCTTTCAGATTCGTATTTCACGGAGAAATATATTGGCTTTCCATCGGAGCATTTTATTGAATACCAAAGGGCCGACTTGACGAAGAGGGCCGGGAATCTCAACGATAGACACTATTTGTTAGCCCACGGCACGGCGGATACGACGGTTAATCCACAGCATTCCATGATGTTCGCCAGAGCGATGATCTTTCAGGGGATTCTGTTTCAACAATTGGTTAGTCCGACCTGTCTATTTATTTCTTTTTTACCACTCCTTGAACGTACATTGATTTCCAATTGTGAGACAGTAGAATACATTACGCCGGCTCATGGCAAAGATACACGTTATTGAATCGCACGTATTTCAATACTGCAAAATATAAATGCGTAATCATTTAATATAACATCGGTATACTGTTCATAAAAAAATATATAGAGTTCTAATAACTCATTAAATATTTAGTATAAATAATTAATAATGATCATAATGATGGTTGCGACCGTTACTATGTGGTAATTCATAATGAACACTGAATAAAACACTTACTATTATTTTAACCACTATAATTATAGTGGTTAAAAACATAGTAAGTGTTTTATTCAGTGTTAATTAATAATGGTTATGTTGTGCCCGGCGCATCCACCAATATTCTGTGGAAATATTGCTGAAATTAACTAAGTAAAGGTATATATAAAAAAGAGACTATAATATTTTACTCTTTCAAATGTTTAAAAGTTATTTTTGGAAAATGTTATTCTATAATTATATATATTTTTTTTAAATTTTAATGTGATGTCCTAAATAAATAATATTTATCGTTAATAGTCATTATCAGAAAGAAAATTATACCATATAAAGCTTTTATTATAAATGCTAGAGCTCTCTCATATTAAAGGGTAGTACTTGAAACAAAATTTTAGAAAAATAAAAGGTGTATCATTTATCGCCTATAAAATATAAATAAGTAAGCAGCATTTAGTTTTTGATCGAATGCTGATAGTAAAGAACATTATTTTTAGTGAAAGCCACTGATGACTAGAATACGAGGGTGACATGAAATGTTTCCGGAATAGGCAAGAGATGGCGCACGATGGTTGAAGTGGATTCATTGGTCAGCAAGGGCAACCCTTTTTATAGCAAGAGTCAAAATTTCAAACGTCTACTGTTAATAGTTGTTTAAGAGTCGGTTTTATACAGCAAGCCAGGCGATTTCGCAATAATGAATAAAATGGAATTTTGTGCAGTGATACAACTGGGAAAACGGTCACGGAAATTCGAAATATTTTGCTAGGGGTTCAAGGCGGATCTACTCCATCATTTTCGACGATCAGCTTCTGGGTGAGCGCGTTCAAACGTGACCGCACAAGAACCACACAGTGGACGCCCAAAAACCGCTATCAACGATGAAATGGTCGACAAGATTCATGATGTCCTGTTAACTAATCGCCTATTGAAGCTGAAAGAGATAGCAGAAACAACAAACATCTCAAATGAACGCGTTGGGCATATTTTACACGAAATTTTGGGAATGAAAGGTCTTTTTTTATTTTGCTCACATCGGAGCAAAAACAAAAAAGGATTACCATTTCGCAGGAATGTCTGGCCAGGATTCAACGTAATCTAAGGGATTTCTTCATGCGTTTCGTAACTACTGATGAGACTTAGATCCACCACTACATACCGGAGACCAAGGAATAATCGAAGCAGTGGACTTTTCCAAGCGAAGAAAACAAAGACCATTCTATCGGCCGGAAAGGTCATGGCGATCATTTTTTTTAGGATTCCCAAGGTGTGATCCTCATCGACTACCTGCAGAAGGGAAGGACGATCACGGGACAACACTACAGCGATGTCCTGACCACATTCCATGTAATACTGAAGAAGAAACGACCTCGTTTGCTGCGGAAAAGGTGCTCTTTCATCACGATAATTCACATTCATCCGGCATCGTTGTGTCCAAATTGAAGGAGTTGCGTTACGAATTAGTCTCTCATCCTCATATTCACTAGACCTAGCCCCCAGTGACTTTTTCCTATTACAAAACCTAAAAAAGTCGCTGCCAGGAAAGAAATTTGCTTCAAATGAAGAGGTCATCTTCGCTACAGATGGTTGTTTTGCAGACCTCGAAACATCCTACTTTTCCGACAGCCTGAAGAGACTTTAGCACCGTTTGTAAAAGTGAAAAAATTGATCTTCGAGGAGACTACAACGAAAAAATAATTAAAAACCACATCAATATTTTTTCTTGTCGATTCCGGAAAGATTTTAGGGCGCCCTTGAATGTAATAGGTACCATGAATCGCCTATTATATATATTTTATAACCATGTAAAAAAAACTTTTTACAATCATTGCCATTCATTCAATTCCGTCTTATCCAATATGTATATTGTTTTGGCTACGGGTTCCTAAATACAGCTTTCAAATCTATGAATCGCTTGAACTTGTCTTCCTACATTGTTCAAATTTAGAAGCGTTTTAAGAGCAGCATACAGGGTCCATTATAAAAGTAATGCGCATTTTCTGGGAAATGTGTATTTACTGATCGTACCGGTACAAATGCTTAAAATTCTACAAAATACTCTCCCTCAGCATCAATACACTTGCGAAAACGTGTCTGCCGTTGTTGAAAGACCGCCTGAAACTCTCGACGGTAAAGTCTCTTAGGAACGTTTTAATATACTTTTGGATGTTTTCCTAATGCTCTCCTTTCAGCTCAGGGAATTAAAAAAAAGTCGGACGGAGCCAAGTCGGGACTATAAGGTGGCTGTGGGACCACCACTTGAGTGTTGCTCCGGGCCATAAAATTGGTAACGATGAAGACCATGTGGCTTGGTGCTTTGTTTTCAATGAAAATAAAAGACTGGGTTGAAAGTTTCTTCCTACCGTACAAACTCAAAATGAACGATTCCTCGGGCGTCAAAAAAGACAATGAACATCGTTTTGATGTGTTGTTGTTACGGCGAGGGTTGATTTTGTATACCACTCGCTGCTCTGCCTTTCCAAATCTGCTTCGTACTCCTACATCCAGGATTCGCTTCCAGCCCGGCTTATTTTGAATCAATTCTAACAATTCTTGACAGCGCGAAAAGTTCGTTCTGTTGACGGACAGATCATGCGCGTTTGTATATACTCGGCCACTATCTCTTATACTGCAGATATGGACGCAAAACTTTGCGCACATGATTCACGTTTTCGTCGGTTCTGGCCGTTTGGCCGCCTAGAACCGGGTTTGTCGGTGGTATTGACATTGTAACGGGGTAAAAGTTGCGATGGATAGTCGCGCCACAAAATAAAATCATGCGCATTGTTTTTACAAACCCACAAGTGGGTGGTGGTGCACAGCACTTGAGGCGCTGAAAAACCAAGCAAGAAGGGCACACAACAGAACCGTGAATATACAAAATGTCTCCAAATGGAACCACTATGAAATAGTACAGCGCGACAAAAAATGGAGAGGCCTGGAGGCTTATCTGCTCCAAAGTGGAAAAAAAAACAGGCCCTCTCCAAAAACCCCTTACCAAAACTCACTAGCCTTAAAAGGGAGGACGGTTCGTACACGGACTCACCTGAAAACACGGGAAGGCAAGTCAACAAAAGCACCTCCAGTGATGGAATAACTAGCTTTCCAGCCACTCTACTCCTTTGATAATGTTAATTGAGGACCCATATCCCTGGCTGTACTTTCAACCAGGAGCGGAGCCCTATGGATACATCCACAGCATTCAAACCGGATTGGGACTTAGCGAGCTCTATCGTTACAAGGGCAATGGGGACCTTCGCACCAAACAAATCCTCAAGGATAAACGGGATTTATCGGGCTCTCATACAGTGGGGAAACAATGCTATCCTGAACACCCTCGTGGGCATGTACCGTGCCTTAAAAATTATTTTTATCCCAAAACCAGGACGCTTTTACTACACCGAAAACGAAAAGCATATCAGCCAAAAAGCCTCAAATCCTTTCTTCTAAAGATACTGGAATAGCTATGCGCCTGGTACATTAGAGAAACAATCATGGTAAAATATGGGGGTTTGGGGGTATTTTTGCGGTTCATCTCACTCTTTGATTTCCGTAATTCTATCTCTCGCACTCAGGGGATTTGTATATGTGTGAGTGTAGTATATGTGAGTTGCGTATGTGCGATAAGAATTCAGGTGGTATCACTATCACACAATCTTCATTTCACTCTTTCATTGACTCAATTCTCTCTCTCGCACTCACTGCCTCTTATGGGGATTTACATATGTGTGAGTATGGTATATGTGTAGTGTGTGTGCGATAAGAATTCAGTTGGTACCACTGTCACACCACTATCTTCATCTCACACTTTCAAATTCTTTCTCTCGAGCACTCAGGGGATTTGCATATGTGTGTGTGTGTGTGTGGGTGTGTGTGTGCGATAAGAATTCAGTTGGTACCACTGCCTCACACTATCTTCATCTCACTCTTTCAAATTTTCTCTCTTGCACTCAGGGGATTAATTCAATTGGTACCACTGTCACACCACTATCTTCATCACACTCTTTCATTGCTGCTATTCTCTTTCGCACTCTTAGGCTCTTATGGCCATATGCGCGCGCAACTTCAGTTTGTACCACTGTCACACCACTATTTTCATCTCACTCTTTCACTCAGGGGATTTGCATATGTGTGAGTGTGTGTATGTGCGATAAGAATTCAGTTGGTACCACTGTCACACCACTATCTTCATCCCACATTCCTTCTCGCACTCATAGGCTTCCGGTGACCTCGGGAGCACTTCCTGGCTACGTACCGACTAACTTTATCTACTATCCTCTACATTCAAATCAACATGCATACTGTTAGGGCAGGTCGACTGACTCGACCCGCACACCGTGGTGAGCAGAATTGGCCGTTCCTTTGAGCACCCTTATGACTTGAATGGATATAGAAGGAGTCTTTGATAAAACCTCCTTTCCAAAGATAACAGCTGCACTTCGACGTAGAGGAGTTCCGGTGCTCCGAAGCCACTCGATCTTCAATAAGCTGCAATGGAGGACAGCCAGTATTATAATAGGTGACACGAGACTTGTATATCTCCTTTACTATGGAACCTAGTCGTCGACGGACTACTGACATCACTGAATGCGTAGGGCTTCTACACGGTAGGTTACGATATCACTTGGAAAGTACGATAGCGAAACATATGTCGGATGGTCTTGATATAGTAAAAGAATGGTACATAGACCAATGATTATTCCTAAATCCAGCAAAAACGGAAATGGTACTGTTAATAAGAAGGACAAACTTTCGTGGTGTGAAAGAAGTCGAATTTTTAGGAATTCTTCTAGATGACATACTGAATTAGAACGCCCATCTGATGGAGAGATCCAAGCAAGCATTGCCATCTGACAATGAAGAGGAGCTGTGGAGAAAGCACGGGGACTATCACCAACAACAACAGCAGAGGTAACATGTAGCAGATGGTTTGGCGAGGAAGACATCCAGCCCAACGATATACAAGCCGGAACCCCTTCTTTAATTTGGACTGATCATAAATTGAATCCACTTCATGAACCAGAGTTTTGCGTATTGCTATTTTTTATCTTCCATTAATATTATAGATAATCATAGTTTTCTTCTGATCATGCGTTTACTTCTAAATTATGTTATAATTGATATTACTCTTCTCTCTAAGCGATATTTCCGAATTAAGAGTTACCTTTGCGGATACGGATACAGGTAGAAGGAAAGGTGACGAAAGCACCTCCAGTGATGGAAGAACTAGCTCTCCAGTCACCCTACATATTTGATAAAGTTGTGGATTTTGCAGGCCTTCCAGGACGGCCGGTGTTTGGCCATGAGGTTCCCAGCAGGATCTTCCTTAATATTGCCAAATCGGGGACAGTAGCATATTATAGCAGCAGTTAGATCTTCAGTATTAGAGGTGTTTTTTGAACTGGTAGTATCCAGTTAGATTCAGGGTTTATATTTAGCCTAGATAGATTAATACAATATTGGGCACCTTACTCGTAGCGCTGTACTTAGGGCCATTTCCTGTATGAGTAAGTCCAGGTGAAGAAGAGACAATAACGCCTCCATTGCTGACATGGCGCCAGTAATTCTCATACAATTCAGACGTAGAATTTGCTGTAGGATAATTGTTACAACAAAGTACGACTTTCTCCTCATTGTTTTCAATAATTTCATTCTTAACACTCCTCCCGAAAATCAACTGATCTTTTATATTCCCAACTATTTATAAGTTATTGTTAAAATGATAATTGACCTATGATAATTTTACATATTATTTAACCGTGAGGGTCTTCTGGTGCAGTTGGTAATCTCCATATCGCTGTTTATTTATTATGCAGGTTTGATAAAATATCAACCTATAGAACGAGTTTTAGAAATAGTTTGTTAACTTCCGTTGGTATATCTATCCACAAAAACAGAAAATAATATCGGCGTGATGTAATAAGTGTGCAACTTTCACAATCGTTCTTGATGGTTATAGGACACTCACATTCGAAAATTGGTAGCATTAATTTCACTTTTTTGGCGATCTATGTTTCTTTTTATATTCTAAATCGGTGTAAGGTGTTTGTGTGTGTCCGTTTCTTAACGAGTGTGTTTTGAAGCTAAAGTCAAAGGCATGACTTTTAACTGAAATTTTATGGGCTTCAATTTCAGTGTCTACTAATTTAAATTGACCTTTGATGTAATGGCCTTTTTAATAATACGTCATTTAAAGTGTTTAATTAAATTATCTGTTTCATTTTACTTTGAGACACTTTCTGTAAACAAATTAACAAATAATAAAGAATTACACTATTTTTTAGTCGTGACTGCAGTTTAAAAAGCTTGTCATTACCAAACGATAAATGATACACAATTTATACTACCAGGTGTTTCTAAATGAATATCGGGGTTTTAACGCTTTGTATTACTTATTACGTTAAACGTAAAATCATAATTAATACATGAAATGGAAAAGCAACTCTAATAGTTCTATTCGTTGGTACGCACATGTGCTAGAAGGCACTAATAGCAAAAATTTCGACGATAGAACAGAATGCTTTTTGTGGTCTACAGTTTACAAAAACCGAATCTGTAGTTATTGTGCAACATGCTTTCCGGATTAAGTTCAAATGTGATCCCCGTAGCGATAATAAAATCGGTAGATATTATATCAGTTTGAAAATACCGGTTGCCTTTGCAAAGGGAAGAGTACGGGACGACGACCTAACGTTTCTGAAGAGAGTCTTGAGCGAGTGAAAGAGTCTATCACGCGTAGCCCGACAAAATCAGTTCGAAATTTTAGTTGTGAATTAGCTATTTCGGAGACGACTGTTTGGAAAATTGTACGTTAAATAAATATGCAAATTAAATATTAAAATTTGTAGTGCAGTATTAATAATGATAATTAATAATGAGAAACGCTAATGGAGATTTATTTCTCTCATTATTAATTATCAATACTAAATACTAAGTTCGGGAAAAACTATAGTCACCTAATTCCATTAATTTGTTTAATAATTAATTCTAGAGTTTAATTTAATTTATAATCTTATTTGTCAACTTCATTAACACTTACAGAAGTCCCTTTGAACTATTTTATATTGTTGTAAATTATTTACTGAAATGAAACAAATAGCGACACGCTAAAAGGCAATGCCTGGAAATTGAAGTTTATAAAAAATTACACAAAGGAAATTGGCCTCTAGCACAGCCACTTTGAACAAATAATAAATTGGACTGAATCTCCCTCTGCTACACATATGAGTACACACTGCTGAATTATCATCACATCGATTGTCATTTAGACAAACAAAGCCTAGCGAACACAATTACCTCTGATAAATTTGATATGGTTAATTGCGATTAAACGGGTTAATATATTTTTAATGACTTTGATTTATTCAATATTTGAAGAGCCCCGCGAAAACCTATAAATGTAATCGAACAGTCTGTAATAATACTATGCCCAATAATTTTATTTATTATTTGTCTAAAAATAAAATTCAAACAATAATTCAGTTGAGTGCGCAGAAAATAATAAACACATTTAATTTTAAACACGGTTATATTATAATAATTTATTTCTGTACTGTAAAAAACCAATTTGTACAATACTTTAAGTAAAACAAGGCGTGTATCTTTGCCAAATCCGATGTTCGTTCATTCAATCTATAATTTCCCATAATTAAATTTTTAGAATGTCCCATTTTTTCCAGGTATATCCCGACGAAAAAACAATTTTCTCGAAAAATACGTACTTGCACCTCTATAAACACGTCGATCAATTCCTTAACGAATGTTTCGGACTTGACCGTGACGACTGGGACATATTTTTGGCCTAAACGAGAAAATAATAACATTAGCAATAGTAAACACAATAGAGTAGAATATTCCAACAAAAAAAAAACAACAACAACACAGACCGTTTCCGTGTCCATCCAATTATTCTGTTTTCAGGTGTACCCGGACGAAAATCACGAATTCTCTAAAAAGTCTTTAATACACCTTTTCAAGGAAATCGATCAGTTTTTCAACGATAGCTTTGGACCGGCGCTGGACGAATGGCAGGACGAGACGAATAATTTTTTTATCCAATAGGTTTGTAGATACGTTAAGGGTTTACCGGTTGTTTTAATTATTGGTAATTAAGTAGGGGATTTTTTGTCATATCAAAGAATCGAGATTTACGAAATTATATTATATATAATATATCAAAATTGAAATTTTTATTGATTATGTGATAGAAACAGAGTTTAGGATAATAAGTATATATTTAACATTCCGAGGGGTTTATATTTTTACGGATTTGAACGTACTTAATGCAGTTCGTTGTGTATTTTATTTTATTTTTTGATCGTATGCGACGTTTCAATATAGTTCCTATCAGTGGTGGGTGGTGTGGAGTTAGTGCGGCTGGTAGCCATGGGGATGGCGCGGTCCAAATTCAGCTCACTGGAGTGAATGCGAAAGTCTAGCCGCCAAAACACCAATCGCCACTGATTTCTATATATTTTGAAAATAAACTTTCTGATTAAAAATTCATTTTTTTAACTGTATTAATATATAACAGCAAAAATCTAAGATGCTCAATTGATTATTGCGAAATACCAAAACATCACTGCAAACATCTTATTCTCAAGTAATAATAATAAAAATAATATGTATTACAAAGCAATTTGTTATTTAGTTTTAAAAGTAATATAAATTACTAATACATATAAAACGTACATGCCGAAAAATCTTTAGTTATTAACTAATATAAAATTTAACCAAATGAAGAGTAAACAAACAAAATAAAACAATATTATTTATTTGTAGGCATCTACTTCGTTAACATGTTAAATATTAATAAATACACTTCAAACTTTTGTTTATATATCACTATATTTATTTTTGTAACTTAAGTTTTAGTAAAATTTGAAGAGAAAATAAAATCATTTCTTCACAGTAATAAAAAAAATCAGTTTTTACCATCAATTAGAAAATATACCTAAAAATCTACTCGAAACAAATTGTTAAAACGCCACTTGCATTTGCAAACTCCTTACCGTTTCTGCCATTTCTCACTTCAGGACAACGTTTGTCGGGTTCATGCTTAGTCCCTTTTTATTTTTAGTCCGCAGGATTTTAGACCCGTAGGATTCCCCCTTCGTCTCAATTATGACCCTCATAGGTCTACGCCTCTCCGGAGGAGTTTTCCCGCAGCTCTCTTTCCTATCGGAGTCAACGTCTTGGTTTCACTCCTCCTCGCTATCTCACTCCAGGTACCCCCGGTATTTCCACCGATCGGCTGGAGGGTGCCCTGACCCAAAATCTGGATTAAACCGTCCATCTTGTCTCATAGGTTTAAGACCTGGCTTTTAAACGGATTAGTGGCTGCTTGCCACGATAGTAATCTCTCCAGGTCCCCCTTCTCCAGGGTCGAGCGCCTACTGGCTCCTATGCCTTGTGTTTCTGATTCACAGATTTTTGGGCCTAACCTGGGTAAGGCTCTGGTGTTGACTACCGTCCCGCCTGCAACGTCTTTTTGATGCCCACGGCTCCCTTATTCGGTCAGGACCTTGACCGTGGATGACTAGCTGGCATACAAGGCTCCTTAAGATGCGGACGTTTTCTTTTATCTCAACCTTGACATTCTGATTTTCTCTGATCAAACTAAATAGTTCCTTTGATACTCTATCCAGCTGAGTATGGATGTCCAGGAGCTTCCCCTACACCCTTCCTCTGACTGCCCCGTGTTCTTGCTCGGGGAGACCGAATCAAGTATTTTCCTAAGTTCTGCTTGTGGCCTTGAATTCGTCTACGAGGAAGCCAACCGGTAACCGATGTTAGCCCCCACAGGCGTTGTCGGCGCGCTGTGGCAGGCTCTCGTTGCCATCACCTTTAGACTCAGCCTACCTGAACCGTTTGGCTTCCTGTCTTCACTGTCACTAATCATCACTTTGTCCATCCTAATTGTCATATTAAAAATCGAACCAGTTTTTGTTTTAATATTATTTGTAGAGTCTCCTCGAAGTGGAGGTCGACCACAGTGCCCCAAAGTCCAAAGCTGCTCCTTAGCCACACATCCCTCGGCCATACTGTTTTACCTTGAATAGAGATATTTTATTCTAGCAGTTCCCTCTTCATCTTGACCCAAGCGTTTAAGCTGTAAAGTGATTGCCACTCATTCTATTTCCTAATCAGCAAACTCATGCATTCCATTACATACTATTTCCTAATATAAATTGCACGTTGTTACAAAGTCGACAATTGCATAATTGTTTGTAGCGCGACCACAGACCTGGTATTTCAGGTTCGTAAACCCTTGTGCGTGCCCTAGGCCATGATACTACACCTGGATAGGGGTACGGTAGAAATTGATTTGTAAACATTGGCTCGGGAGCCAGGTGCATCCGTAGAAATTTTGCCAGGGTAGACAGCAGATCAAAGAAAGAGCGTATAGTGACTCTAATAAGGGGAGTCCCACTACAAGCTGTTGAGGGCCCCAGAATATCTTGGCAGTAAACTGTTTCATTACTCTATGTCGATCCCACGATGGCATACGCCCAAGGGGTTCATCGATGATAGGATACTGAGCTCTCATGGTACATCAAGGTGCATTTATTAGTGAATACAATTGATATAACGTAACTTCACCTATTTTTTTTTATTGAGGGACATGTTGGCTGCGCACGATTTACAGTGGCCTGAATTCAGGTGCAATCGCGGAACCATTACACTACTTCGCAGATTACCCATGTGCCAGCATCAGTTTAACCTGGTGCTTAATTTAATACATACAATCGTTAGCACAGTACAATGGCGACTACGTAAAATACACTAACATAATGCAATGCTTACATACAAGACACTAATAAGACAATACATACAATCCTATCATACTATCCAGAATTCTGTCTATCGCTGTGAAGGGCGGCTGCATCTTAGTTGGCAATGTCCTCCTTGGTGACAAGGATCACCCTGGCCAGTTTGTCGACCGCCTCCCAGATCTCCTGCGAGATTAGCATGATAGCGACCAAGCAGTCTTGGTTTAGCGGGCCCCCATTTAGCTCTTTTGTCCTACTCCTCTCCAAAGCCCACCGTGAGCACACAATTAAGGTGTGCCAGGCGTCATCTATTTCGGCCCTACACTAATAGAATCCCCCATCCTCCTTTTTGCCAATTCTCTTTAAGTACTCCCCGAAACAACCATGGCCGGAGAGTACCTGAGTCAGGTGAACTTGGGTGTTTTTTCACCATTCTCCTTGGTTTGGGATCTTACTGGATCTTTTTTCAACCTGGCCTCCACCACCAAAACGTATCCCATCCTTTTCGTTTTCCTACGGCCGACTACCTCACTCCACTTCTTCTTATCCTCGCCCCCGTCCTGTTCGTGTGACCCCTGCTTGGATCCCAGCCACGACACGAAGTCGTCAACTTTGGTTGTCAAAGTCCTGAGCTCCTCCTTCAGCTCTTAATGTTCAGTTACCTCCCTCCCTGCTGATTCCCTTTATTCGGCCTGGGGCGTGGTCTGCCCCTCCGCTTGCCAACCAATCGGTCTACCCGGATCTATTCTCAGGTCTGCCAGTCCTGACTCTGCTGCGGTCTGGGCCTTCATGTTCCCTTGACCCTCAGCCGTCTGCATTTCTGCGTCAGCCATGATCCTTACTAGTGACCCTGTATTGGCCCTGGCCTTAACATCCAGCCCCGGATCACTTTCTTTATATCCTCTGTCGCCAGCTATGCTGCACTTTGCGACGTCTTGTATCCCGCCGTGCTCAAGCCCAGTTTAATGTTGGGCTTGGGTTTTTCGCTCTCCCTAACCTTTTTTTGCCTCGAAATAGAAGTCAACCACGGCAGAGCCGGCATGCCGTGGCAAGAGTATTGAATGTGGGGCGCCCCATCAGTCCGCAAAGTCGCGACTAAGCTGCTCCTTAGCCATACTTTCATCGAACATTTGTTGTTCCACCTTGGATTGAGGTATTTTTCCTAGTGGTTTCCTTTCCATCTTGCCCTGGTGGTTAAGCAAAGATCCCCAGTGACTGTGCCGCCCTAGATACATGACCACAGACAGAGGCTGTATTGCCAGGTGTATCAGGACTACTAGCAGACCTGGCTTCGTTACTATATTGGGCAGGCCCCACGCCACAATACTACAGCGGGACATGAGGAGGATCAATAAAAAGGATTTTGATCCCTCGAGACTTGATAGAATCAGAGGCCGAAAAAATAACCGAGGGTTTGGCAAAAGACTACTCTCTCTAGCAAAGATCATAGCAAATTAATTTTGATCCCTACCACCACGACCCAAACCTCACCTAACCTAACCTAACACTATCTAATCTCTCTTAATCTAATCTATCATATATTAAACCTGAATTATCAACGTTGCAGCTAATTTAAAAACTTAATTATTTTAGATTTGCTAAACGCATACTCTTATTCTGTATTAAAATTAATTAAAGGGAGAAGCACATTTAATATGTCTCTAGTTTAGCGTTTGTCATAAATTAGCACATAATAATAGTCACAACTATTCTTATGACTACATTAAAAAGAATAATTATTTTCGAATTAATAACAATCGATTGATACTTTTAAAACTGTTTCACAAGATTTGTTCGATACAACAAATTGTGCTACCCTGAAACGATATGGTTTATGTCATGCTGACATAAACTGCCATCAAATTCCTTCTAAAATGGGAATAGATACACTGATATAAGGTGCAATATAAAAGATTCCAGATGTAGAAATGCCTTCCCAACATCAAGCTGCAAAAAGGTTTTGAGTGGAAGAACATATTTAAATGTTCAACTCCGCTAGAGCTTTTATCGCCCAACATTTTAAAGACGTTTTGTAATTAATTTGTTTTGATTTATTTTTTAAGAAAAGAGGTCAAAAATCTGAATAAATAAACATTACAATGGGAATTCAGAAATTTTTCAAAAACTCTGTTATATAAAAGAAATCAGATCATTATTCAGCATTGTCAATACGTTGATACGTATTTTCTAAATTTATTTCCCTTTTGATAAAAACAATTTTTTGAAATATGCAGGATTGCAAGAATCTGAAACCTCGAGTTATTGTCTTAAACAACTGTTTAATGTTGTTCTGAAGGAAAAATTGGGCCGTATTTTCAGAGTAACTTTTATAGCGAAGACAAGGTGTTGATTGTTGGTTTAGGAATTTTTTATAGGTAGCAGAAACCATAGTTTCAATTCCTACATTAAATTAGCATCATTCAAAAAGTATTGCACATTAATACTGAATATTACCCATAATGTTATTAGTGACATATTTGATGTTCCATTGATAAAAAAAAACCATTAGTGAGATATAACTTGTGCACATTCATTAAGGTTGAAACCAAAAGATGTTACTTTTGTTCACGGTAAATACACATCTCAGTGTGTTTACTTAAACTAATCATTATTATTTCAGTAAACCCTTGCCTTTGTTGCACTAATTGGAGAGTAGGACATAGGACATCTACTTTAATTATCCCTTAATTGTCGGTAAAATACTGCTTAAATAAATCAAACACGTATATATCTTAGGATAATAATACTTTTGATTAAATATTGATCCTGAAAAATAAAATCTAGCTATGTAAACAATATAAGCATTAAATAATATCTAATGTAATAGTTTACTTGAAACCTGATAAAAAACGTTGGATGATCTTAAGATTACATTGCCAAGTAATACATAAACATAAATTTTAATTAAAATCAATTAATGCTACTATAAGTTGTTATATATTTAATTAAATTGTTTAAATTGTCTTTACTTTCCTATTATAGCATCTTATGATTTTTGCCTTGTAATATTAATACATAAATTATTCTACAACTATCAATAATACAATTACTTTAATATACAACCCACCTTTAGCAATGAAAAACTTATTGAAGTTGTAAAATAATACATTGAACGCTCGTTATTAATTAGTATTTAATTAATACTTGCATAAAATAATGACTTCCATTATATATTCCAAAAAAATCACACATCAACGTATCATTAGACTTATTTAATGGTAGACATAAAAGTATCATTTAATTATATTCACGTCTATTCACCATTTCACATATTTGTTTTTCTGGATTCGTAGTTGCAAAAATGAATATAATTTAAATGATGCTATTATTAAGCGAACCTATAAAAGTACATTTAGTTATAATTTTCATGTGCCAATTTATAGAGATACCTATAAATTTTATATTTCCGTTCCTTTTATTTACGTAATGGAATTACGAATGTGATTAAGATGAAAATTGAAATGCATAAAACCACTCACATTCAAACGATGCTTCTACGTGCGACAACCCAATGTTTCCTCTGCAGAATATTGGAATGTAAGCTTTTCTAGCGTGCAACATTAAAAAAAAATAAACAAATTGCAAAAATATATCAGAAAATTCTAATAATAAATAAAGCTTGCATTTCAATTTTTATAAATGTTTATATGTGCCTAACCTGATTAACATTAGCTTAGTTGTTGAGATGTTTATATTGAAATACAGCGATCGTCGCAGAAGATTATTTCGCATTACACCCTATTATGTTGCTAAACGAGATTGTTGTTAAAAAAAATGTTATATTTGTATTAATATGTACTGACATTTAAATGTGACACCAAAGCCAAATAAATGTTAATTTATCATAAACATGTATTCTTTTTATCCATACTCTATTTATTCCAATAGCTTTATTCTTGAGAATTATGTAAGAGAATTTAAATTGAATGAAACAAGAATTTCCAACATGTATCACGAAGTTAACGCCTCAAACATTAATCAATTTGAATGAAACATCATTAATGTTAATAACTTGCTTAAAAATAATAATACTAAATGTTAAATATTTTTGTGTCTTGATTATCTTTCTAGTAAGTACAAACAGTGTTACTATGTGAAAAGTTTTTATTATGAAAGTTCCAATGTCAACTATATCTAACAAAAAGAGACAAAAATGGCATATTTGCTCAAATATTGTACAAAAGAAGAATTCAGAAGCTGTCAACATGTTTTAATTGACCGTGGATGGATGTGGGTTTAGTGGAAGATCATTGGAAACCAGTGAACTCAATACAACAATATTTTATAAGCTGGAAGAACAAAATTGTAAAAAATAAAGATGAACAAGTTTTTCGCATAGTTAAGCAAGGTAAGTAATAATAATTCACTGTATATAAAAAATTTAAATAACAAGATGGACAAAAAATGGACTTGACATCTAACCTAAAACCTAAGCCTAGAAATATCCTAATATGTTGCTTAAATTATGTAATATCTATATCTATAATAACTGTTTTATTAGATTTATATAGCTAGAATAAGTTACTTGGAAAGGTAAAACTTTTTTGTTTGGATTATTAGGTTCTATAACACAAAACATGTATTTATTGGGTTTAAAACACTATATTTATACTTATAACAAAGATAAAGAACAAATATTAAGCGGAAACAAATTATATACATTAAACTTCTATATAAAAGTTAAATATATGTACTCATAATAATTAAATACATCGGAATGTGTAGGCAACCCAACATGCGTTTTGTTACTTAACATTAATATTTAGTAATAATGAAACATTACTGTGCAAATTTTAAATGTATCTTTAATGTTTCCCTTTTAATAAATTATTTTACGATATAATCTGAATATAGATTTTATGATTAATAAATGTGCGCCACTGTGATTCGTACATAAATTCAGTCAAATAAAATATCAAACATGGCTGTTTGACAGTGACATTTGGTGATTGTGTTTACATAATTCTGTTATATTTATTTAACGCAGTGCATGTTAATTTCTGCCTTTTTATAACCGCCAAAAAATAGACTTTGTAGTTTCGAGAGGCGCAGGCGATACCATCGGCCGATAATTATCGAAACACACGCGCGCGATGGACCCGTAACGAAAATGATCGAACACAGATAATACAGTACGTGAATTCGATTAGATTTAAAATGCATTTCGCGACTTTTCAACATTTTCCGCAATCTGCTGTTATTAGTTAAAGGCCGAACTTCATAAAAACGTTATTGTAAGTATTGTCAGTGTCCCTAACATTTGTATATTCATCCTTCTTTTCATTGTGTTGTTGACATTTTGAGTAGAAAGTATCCAGTTGTTTTTACGTTTTAGATCCGTTTTTGCGACCTAAATTCCTTTTAAATAGATAACATTCCTCACAATACTAAATCTCATCCTAAAATTGTAGGTCATTAAAATTCCTTGGAGGAAAGTAAAAGCCCATTCAATAATACATATTGAAGTCTTTATCTTGTTCCTTTTTTGTTGTTTCAAGTGTCTGTGTGGTTATTCCTAATGTTTAAACACTGGTTATTGTTTATGAACTTTTTACTAATTTTTGATTTAAGGTAATATAATAAACACTTATTTATATCAACAACTTTCTTCTAGGGCAAAACTTTCCTTATGGAAAATAATTTCATGTTTAAAGTTGTTTAGTTTTACTAGATATTAATCATTTAATAAATAACAATTATTTTAATACATAAAATAAATTAATTATAAAATAATGTATTATAAATATAGTAAATTGTATCAATAATTATACAATAGATAGTGGAATTTAATAATTTTGCTTTATGAATGCTGATAATGTATTAATGATATCATTAATATATCATTTAAAGATAAAACAGGTATGTGGAATTAATGAGATTATCATATTTCTTTTGTTAAGCTGAATTTAAATATTACAAAATCTGTATTTATTATTTATAATAACATGTAATAAATTGTATTACCAATGAAGATAAACATCTAACATGATAATTTAATAAAATATTAGATTTTTCTAATGTCTTGTTATTTACATATTTGCTTTAGAATCTATGAGGTTATTGATGCTCTTAATTATAAATAATTACTTTCATAAAGTGCAAAATATAATCAGTTTGTCATCATAGAACTTATGGCCAAAATAAAATGATAACTTTAAAAAATTCACAGCAGTCATTGATATGTGGCAACGTGATTGCCAAGACAATAAAATATTAATTTGGTTATTCCATTCAAGAGAAATCTAATACAACCACTCTTCGCTGATTCCTGAAATTCACAAGCATTTTAAAAAACTATAATTTTGAAAATTGTGATTAAAACATTAAGCTTAAATAATAGTTACACATCCCCTGCTGCATTTTGAAATCATTATTGTATTAGTCAAGGCCTGCTTTGAATTGTTTATACACTTATTATACCGTAGCCCTAAGTTCTGTTGTTCTAGTCGAGATGCTTCTTTAATAATAAACTTGTCAAATTATATTTTTGGCTACGTATTTATTTGTTTTCAAATTACACCATTTCAAAAGTAAATGTTTACCTTATATACAAAAAAAATTAATAAAATGTAACATTTTTTGGTACCTGTTCCACAAATAATCTTGTAGTACAACATACAATTTTACACTTGTTCCATTCTATTTGAATTCAATGTGTTTACTGTTAATGTGTTTGTATACATAGAATATAATGTCAATAAGATTCTATTCTTGTTGTCGAAGACTACTTAATAAAACCAAATGGTGATGGATGGTGGAACGCAATATCTTCTCTTGTTAAAATTTCTAAAAATATGTCATTGTTTTTTTCTATTTTTAAAATTCTCTATTCTGAAAAATGTTGCTATGTTAAGATTACATCAACATTTTTCAGTATTTCCAAAAAGTTTCTAATGAACAAGCATTAACTAGATTGTTGGTTAAAATACTTAACTTTAAACATTATTGTTTTAATATAAAATTTCGAAATATTGGCATTATTATAGCTGCTAGCTATAGAAGTTACTTGACTAATACCTGGCAGAGATTTTCTCTAATAAACATTTTAAATAAAATAACTTCATTATTTATTATATATAATGAATAAAATTGTTGTTATTGTATAATAAAATAATTCTTTGTTGCAATATATTTATAAATAAAAAATATAAAAATAGATTATTATGTTAATTAATTATAATTTTCTAAATATCACACAATGAAATGAAATACTTGCGTTCTTTTTAGATGATGTTGCCCATATTGATATCGCCATGGGAACACCTGGCGATAAAAGCGGAATTAAAGAGCTAGAAGAAAAACAAACCGGACAACTGGAAGGCACGGAAAGAGATGCAGAAACAGAAGACACAGCCCAAGCACAGCAGACCACCGCCACACCTGAAATGACGGTTCTAAGCCAACTACCGCACTTCACCACGTTTTTAGATTACTTTATCGAACCAACATTGCCATCAAGTGATAAATTAGATGTAGAGGAATTTTATATTGATCAGAAGTTCTGCCCGCCCGTCGAAGAGCAGTTCCCGAGGCCTCAGAAGGTGGAAACATTCCCGGCCCTGGACGAGCCCGGACCGTCCGGTCTGCAAACCCCGAAATCGAAAGTCAGCGCGAAGGTAAATATAAAAAGGATAAAAAAATCTCAGTCGCAGAAGAAACTGTACACTTGCCAAACATGCCAGAAAACCTTTCAAAATTCTAATAAGCTATCGAAACACCAGCAGATTCACGGATCGAGTTCGCCGTTTAAATGTGAGCACTGCAAAAAATCATTTTCGTCCAAATTTAAGTTAGTAAGGCACGTGTTAATACACTCAGATCGTAAGCCGTTCAGTTGTTCTGTTTGTGAACGGACTTTCCATCGTAAAGATCATTTGAAGAACCACATAAAAGTGCACAGTCCATGTAAAAAATTATATTTGTGTGAAAAGACGGGTTGTAAAAAGGAGTACACATCATCGCTTAGCTATAAAAAGCATTTGGCTTTACATGCAGCTGAAGAAGGCATCTTAGACTGTCAGATATGTATGAAATCTTTTAAATCGAAAGAGGAAATACTGTATCATCTTAAAATACATGCAGGGAGCAGGACAGTGAAAAATCCTGATGAGAAGAAGTATTCTTGTGATCATTGTCAGCGTAAATTCTTCACTAGGAAAGATGTTAAAAGACATTTGGTTGTTCATACGGGTAAACGGGATTTTCTGTGTCAGTTCTGTCCACAAAGGTTTGGAAGGAAGGACCATTTAGTGCGGCATATCAAGAAATCCCATATGAAGGGAATGCAAGCTGAGACTTTAATCAGTGATGAGCAGTCTGTCAAAACTGAGGCAGGTGACTCATCTGTGCAGTCTGAAGCAGGTGACTTGTCCATAAAGACTGAGACAGTTGACTTGTCCATAAAGTCCGAGGCAGATGAGTCAAATTTATCCAACCCAGAAGTCTTTTCATCGAGCCTAGACCTTGATTCACTATTAACAGAAAACTTTCCCATGTTAAGCACACCATCACAGCACTTCTTACCTCCTTCTACCTCACAAGACGAACTGACTGATTTAGGCAGTGAAGTTCTGAATGAAATCACTGACAGTCCCTCCACAGAAATCAGTCCCGAGATTTTTGAGGATAACTTAATCAACGACTCAACCCTGATTACCCTGCTTCAAGAACCAAACGAAAATTTACCGTTACCAGCATTCAGTCAAATTTTCCAAACACCCCCTCAGCCGCCGCCTAAATGATACTTGTCGTATCCACTATTGTTATCTATGATAAAATTTATTTTCATATCAAACAAAAAAGAAATACCATAACCCAAAGATAGTTAAAAATATTAGTCATTTATTTTTTATATTGAAACTGTTTTACATTTTGAAATATTTATTCTTTGTTTTATTTTTATAAAGTTATATATATATAGGATGTATATTCTGAAATGGACTGTAATTTAGTTAAAAAAAAAGAAGTGTTCCAAAGTTCATTTTAGAAATTGTATTCAACTTGCTTGGTGCTATATTAAGTTTCATTTGTTTTACTGTAAGAAAGTGTGGTCACCTGAAATCACTATTTTATCTATACTATTTCCATTATGAAATCTATTTTTCACCTGTTAACCTTGTCCTAACTGTTGATTACTGCAAAAGTGTTTAATTACTTTCAACTGTCGTATCTGATTTTTTCTTTTATATATTTTATGCATTTGAAGTGAACTATTAATATCAGTGGTTATTGTGGAGAAAGTCTTTAGATATAATATTTTGATTTTATATATTCTATAACAGGTTTAATGTTTCAAAATATTTTATTTTCATATTTTAAAATATGTTGGATTTTATATAGCTACAAGGGACTATTCTGTAACTTGATTATTTTTACAGATCTGTTTAAATTTTTCTAAAGGTCTATTTATATTTACATATATGTTACAATACAGTTCTATTTGTTTTTAATACATTTGATGGTTAAAAAAAGTGAACATATAAAAAATCTATTTATTTGGGTCTAAAATTATTCTAAATATTTTAACCCATCATTTAATTATTTGCAAATTAGTGTAAATATATTAAAATTTTTCAAAATATCTTTATACAAATATGGAGAAGATAAAAACCAAAAATAGATGTTTTTTTCAGTTTATATAAAGGCCAACTGAAGTTGATTCTAAGGTTTTAATTTGGTTATTTAATATTTCAAAATGAATAGCATTGTTAATTTGTGATGAAACATGTAACTAAGTGAGAATTTAATTCATCGTGACACATATAACTATTTTTCTAATGAAAGCAATATATAAAGTTAAAATATAAATAAATTGATGTGTGAATTACTATTTTTTATAAATATATTTATTGTTAATGGAGGTAGTAAACTACTTAAAAATATTTCTGCTGCAAAATTCATTATTTTGGAAAGACAGTTGATTATAAATGACTGTGGCTATCAAAACATATATATAAACGTATTTTTTTACCAAACTAGTGATAATCTTGCCTTTAAAAATGAATGTACATTTTTCTGAATGCTCTAATTAAAAAAAATGTGCAAAACACTGATAAAAATATAAGGTTGATATTTGCTAAATTTGTTTGAGTTTAGCAGTAAAACTTCTTACAAAAATAATATTAAATCTGTTGTAAACAATTTACAATATTTCAATAAAGTGCCCTATATTTTTCAAATAAATATTATGATTTAAAATCATCTCAAATTTACCCAATCAGATTGTGAATGATTATTATTCAGATTGTTTTACAAATATTTAAATTTCACTATTGTTGTAATTCTCAATTTATTCCCATCTGGGCATGCCTTTTTAATACTCAAGTTTTACTAATTTTAGCAATTAATATTACTTCCAACCTAATTCAACTCAACCATGCAATTATATGTATCTATATGTAACGATAAAATTTACTTTAGATTTGGGTATAATAATAAAAATATAGTAATAAACCTTATAAAAAGTTTGTTCTGACAAAAAGAAATTTATTAATTTTACTATTTGACATTTATTTACAGATATATAACTGTTGTGAGTCTTCATTTCTAAAAATATAATGTTAATAATAATGTAATACCACTCTGATTACTTACTTTGTTAAATTGAGAAATTATAATTGTATGTTTCTTTAATTCTGTAATTAACATACACATTCCAAAATTATGCACAAGGAAATTGTACAAAGTAATGTTTACTATAAGCACCTAAATGCATTATTTTCTCTTCATTTAAAATTATTTTATTGCATAATCAACAAACATTAAATACAGAGAGTGGTGATTGGATAATGCATATAAAAAAAAAACTAAAGCAAATTTATAATACGTTTAAAGTCATATGAGTAATTGATAACTATATAAATGAAATATGAATTATAATGTAACTATATGCTCTTCATTACTTGAAAAAAAATTATGTGATAATATATTATAGAATTACTTAGCTAAGCAAAGCCTAATGCATAATATCAACTCTGCCATATAAATGTTTAATTAAGTAACAAAAATTCTAGGCGCAAAACACTACAGTATATTTTGTATGTTTAATCTAGTTCAGTTTTTTGAAATACGACAGTATAACCTTTTAAATAATTGTCTGGCAGTGACAGAATTAAATTTCTTTTGCGTAATCAACAATTTGTTATAAAAATACTTTTTGATCAAAGTTCCCTCATTGGCCACTAAATCTCTCTATCCTTCTTTCGTGTACATAGAGTTATGCGTGAATTCTTGATGGTATTTTGTAATCGTTGTTGCGTTATATTTACATATATATATTATTGTTACGTTTTTACTATTTATTATAATTTGTTGCCATTATAATCTGATATTAGTATTCACAATCACCAAATATGTATGTTTCTGGTGATCACAATACTATCGTATATATAAGTATGTATATTTTTATATCCACGTATGTTATTTCTTTAAATCATTCACTTAACTATAACAAAGTACAAAAAAAGTTGCGGTTCACCGGCGTTCAGCTAGGATGGCTTAATGCCGATGAGCCCTAATCCCGATTCCCATTTTTGTGATCGATTCCGTCAAGCAATGCAGGAGCCCGTGTGGTCGGGGCTGCTCTCTGTTTGACGATTGATTATTTATCTACCTCATTGCAACAATCATTGCTGTATATCAGCTAGTCATAGTGTTTAAGGAAAATGCAAACAATTAATATAATGATTAATACACACACATGTAATATTTTGTAAATAAGATGTATTATATATATATAACTAAATATCTATATATTTTTATATAAAAGATATGAGTATTATTTCAATATATTATAGTAATTTTATAGTATTTTACTTGTTTTTTTTTTTATTTACCTCTTTTCTGAACACATGTATAAACGTATGGTAAAGTATTTATAAATAATAAATTTTATTGTTTTCAAGTTATTTTGAAGGAAGAAACTTTAAGCATTAAATTCAGCTCTTTATAAATGAAGATTTTAACGACTGTAAAAAAACATATTTTTACATCAATGATTTTAACTGATTTTTATAATTACTTCAGTAATTAAATAATTTATATAATACTTATTCTACATACCATTGATATTTTATTTATTTTTAATTTTTTGTTAGCCCAAACTATAAAAATATGTAAAACGTAAACATTTTTGTTTTGTACACTTATCATTTCATTCAGCAGAAGTTTTTTGGTTGGTAAGTTAAAAATCTATTATTTTGGTAACATTTTTTCCCAACTCCCATCAAGTTTGAATGTTGATTGAAATATTTCAAACAGTTAAAGTTTATTTATTAAATGAAAATTTCAATTAGTGTATATGACTACCTTGTTTATTTATACTGTTGTATTTAAATTTAATAGATATTTCCATTTCTTAATTGACCACTTCTTTAAGGGGCTATAAATATTTTAGTAAATTTAATATAATATATGCTACAGTAAAATTAACGATTTAGAGGTTATGCTACCCAAAAAATATGTTTTATTAATAAATTATAGTTTTATTAAACATTATTTAAATGTCACTACATAAAATCAAATTAATCGTCACATTTATCAATAAAAAATTTAATTAAAATAAGCTAAGGATATATTTTTATCATGAACCAATAGACAGTAGTTCAAATCAACCGCTATAGTTTTGTAGTTTAATTTCCTTACACTATTAGTTCAAATACCGACCACATCGATCACTACACGATTTTTTCAACCATCAATTGTAAACATGAATTTAATTAATAAAAATTTTCAATAACAAACATTGCATTCGTTGCAAAGATTATTTAAAACGTTGTAGTATTAATAAAAAAAACTACACATATTAAAATTGAAGGTAAGTCGAAATAAAATTCAAACATTAATTCAGTCAATCATACCTCTTAAATTTTAAATCATTAAAATAAATCAATTTATCTACACAAAATTATCTCTCCAATATCAAATCAATATTTAAATGAATAAAACATTTTCGTTTTAGGTTAGGTTACACCCAAAACATGGGATTACTCACCGATCCGAGTGCAGGACAGGGGAAAATTATAAAACTACTGTTAAAATATTATGCAAGACTCTGCATACTACTGTACATAGTGGGAGTCATTTATTTCTGCTTATTAGCTTCACCCCAAGTGAACAATAACACTTATTTCTCCGAAAATGCATTACTGCCGGGATTGGTCAAGTCTGAGTTCAGGAATGATAATTCTGCCAAGTTGTTCTTTGAAGAACTAACGGATGAAATGAAAAAGTATGATAATTCAATTCCGTACCCATGGCTGCTTGCCAAGTTTAGACAGATTGGATTGGATACATATACGCAAAATTTTACATTGAATTATCCACTTGGGAAACCACACGTGAGTACTATTACTTATTTTTATAATTTAAAATTTTATATTATTATACATAATTAATAAACAATAGAATTATTATAATATAAAATAATTTGTAATCACTTTCTCCACAGTAACTCATCGTACTAAACTGGCTTAAATATAAAAAAATCATATGCGTAGTATGTTTGTAATTGCTCTTTATTATTTTTATTAATATATTTTATTATGTTTTTAGTCATATCAGGGAAAGAATGTCTATGCCATCATACGTGCTCCGAGGGCTGCTAGCACTGAATCATTAATACTGAGTGTGCCATATCGACCTCCAACAAGCGTGTATCCTCCCACAACTGCCTCAATTGCAATTATGCTTGCATTTGCTAAATTTGCAATCAGTAAGTTATTTCTTTGATTATTCTTATTAGCGTTTTTTTCACTGATAAAAAAATATATATATTTTTTTAATTTTAAAGAAATATGATTAGTTAACAGGTGTTCAAATTTTCTGAGTTAAATTGTACTTGCAACATTAATTTTGCTATGTTATTTTATAGGAGAAAAATATTGGGCAAAGGATATAATATTTCTAATCACAGAACATGAACAGCTAGGAATGCAGGCCTGGCTGGAAGCTTATCATGGAGTTAGTTGTGGGACAAAAAACACCTTAATCTCTGGTGATATGAAAGGGCGTGCTGGAGCCATTCAGGCAGCTATTAATTTAGAGTTTCATGATATTGAAATTGGTAAGATTTAAATAAACTCACTAGTCTATTAATATTTATAATAATAATATTCTTTATTGCCCATCAGTATAAATCAATTACAGGATAATATGTTTACAACAGTAATATAAAGTTTAATCCCCTTAGGGATTATTATTTAATAATAATCATCTTATGTAAGATCAATAATCTTATTTATAGAGGTTAAATATTTAATTAAAGTACTTACAGTCTAATAATATTATTAATAATAATAATTTTTTATGTTATTATCCACTGTGATATTAAGAATAACTAAAAATGTAATCCTATGAATTTTAGGACAAATTGATTTAAAAATTGAGGGATTAAATGGACAAGTGCCAAACTTGGATCTGTTCAATCTGGCTGCAAGGATGTGCATGAAGGAAGGTTTGCAGTTGACATTTAAAAATCGTGTTACGACATCTGTTGTACACCCATTCCGTGACTGGAATTTATCCCTACAATTTTTATCAAAACTACCAAAGAAATTGTCAGTGTTCACAAGAGAATGGAGTTATAATTTCCAAACATTGATGAGTATGGTTGGAACACAAGCCACAGGAGTAAGTTGTATATAAGTTAATTAATACCGTTATAAATACTGCTAAAAATTATTTACTTCCTGCCTAAATAGTATATTTTAAGATTCCTAATGGTAATCATGGTCTTTATTATCGCTTTGGGATCCAAGCTGTAACTTTGGAAGGATTTTCGCCAAACAGTCATAAAGTTACTCGAGCTGGATTTTATACAATGGGGCGCATATTGGAGGGAACTTTCAGAAGTTTGAATAATTTGCTGGAGAGATTTCATCAAAGTTTCTTCTTCTACCTACTACCTTCAACAGAAAGATACATATCTATAGGTAATTATGTAATTACATATTACTTATTTTATTTGATAATGCTTGAGACTGTTACTATGTGGTAATCCATAATAAACAAAATATATAAAAATAAAGTCCTTTATGTTGTAAAAAATTAACTATTTTGTAAATCTACAACCATGAGTCTTACTAAGACTACTATTGTAGTACCACAATTGTAGAGTATTATTAAGCACCTATAAAACATTTGAATTAATTTATTATATTTTACAAGATAAATATTTATGGCTTAAGAATAATTTGAATAATTATGCCATAGTATATTTAATTATTCCTTAAAAGCTTAACTAAAAATAATGTAAATGAACTTTGCTTTGGTTGCATAAATTTTAAATGTTTAATTATTTTATTTTAAATAAACAACATCATTCAAATCGGGCTTGAAGAATTGCCCTAGATTTTGGTAAATGGCATCTAGACACATTATGTATTAGATTGTGAAAATAATCTTGCTGTTTTGCAATCCGTAATTGTTCCTCAATTTCACTCTTGCTCAAAGCTTTCTCCAGTGAAACAACCACATCACTAACCATAGCTTTCTCAACACATAACGGACATGGATCATTATGAACCAATACTGGAGCATGATATGTAACAGGTGTATCACAAACTACATTAAATTTGGAGCCAAATTTCTTCTTTTCCTTGAAATGAATATTTATAATAATATCATTCAAGCGTGTCTCTAGTAATTGCAAGAACTTATGTACATTATGCATGTTTACAGTAGTGTTGTTACCTAATAACTCAATGAATGGAGTGTATGAGCATTTACACTCATTAAACAAGCCTTCAATACCTGCGAGTGTATCATACAACATTTTGTTTATTAAATTGAATTCATTTTCTGCCTTATCAGCCTCGGTTTTGTATTTTTCCAATTCAAGTTCTAGGCTTTTGATGATGTTAACTTGAGTATCAATATCTTCTTTGATAATATATTTATCATCATCAATTTTAATATGTAATAAAGCAACTTCATCGCCCAGATTTTCAATTTCACAATTCAATCTAATAACTTGCTTAAACTTAGCATAATTCTCAAACTCTATCGTCACATATTTCTTAACAATATTACTAATGGTTGATTCGCCCATGCATTTTTTAATATTCTTAAGTGATGTAGTGTAAAGCTCCAATAAATCTTGCATATTTTTACGTTGTTCCTCCCTTTTCAGTAGCTCTTTGTTCATTAAATTTTTCATAACACGTTTTTGTCCTTTTATTATTAGGAACTTTTCCAGCTTACTCTTTTCATTGATTAACCTCTGCATTTCTGTCATTTCTAATGTATTTCCTATATAATCATTATAAGCTCTATTTCTTAATTTATTCAACTTCAACACCCATTCTTCTCTTCGGTCATATGAAATAGTAGCCGTTTCAATCAAATCAATCATATATTTCCTTGCAGTCGCAAGATTTCCAAGCAATTTATTCCAAATCGATGTAAACTGAGCTCGCTCTTTCAAGTGGTGATTGATTTCTTCGCGAAGCTTTCGGTTTTCACTGAGTGTGAAACAAAATCTCTTCGTTTGACATTCGAGCTTATTTTCTAGAGTTTCTAAGGTATATCTATCATGTAGAAATTTTTTCTCGTTTACAAAAAGTTTTGGACTACACCTTCGTAAAGTTAGTGTTCTTTTTTCAACTAGTGCAATTTGCCCATCAAGCTTATTTAAATGTGCCCTTACAAATTCTATTTCCTCTTCTAATTGTGAATGTACGTGCAATAAATTTTGCAATTTATTATCATCAGCTGTTTCTGAAGAAACAACAGCTCCTAATTCGTTTTGTAATTCATTGTGTTCAATTCTTAGCACATTTAATACTCTTTTTTGTTTGCACAAGGTACTGTTCAATTTAGAACTTTTCGTTGCCTTTTGTAGCAGATGGTATTGTCTTTTTTGCTTCAGCAGTTCAGTTTCTGCCGCAAGTAAAAGTTTGTATTTCTCTTCTTCAAATTTATTGGGCATTATCACGAATTTTCCCCTCAAAAAATTTCATAAACCCCCCAAATTAATAATTATGAAAAAATAACTACATTCCCTAATGATTATCTAAATTATTACTGTCAATCAAATAAACCTGACTTACCTGATTTAAATTAAAAGTTATTGTGACATATAATGATAGTATTTTAAATACAAATAAAAACATTTGCTAAAATTAATATCTAACACTCATCTGCAAACACTTGTTTAAATCTCTCGATCTCATTAAAATCAAAATCGAAACACGCGTCTGCAGATGGTTGTAAACTTGAGTGTTAGATATTTATTTTAGTAAATTAATAATTTATATTTATTTAAAATTTTGTAATAAAGTTGTACTGATGAGATCGAGAGATCGAAACTCGTGTCTGCAGTTGATTATAGTGATAGTATATTTTATGGGGAATATTTTTGTGAAGAGTTACACTAATAGGCAACCAAATATTTCTGTTTATTTCCAAATGTTAATTAAAGTGATTTTATTTTCTATTTACTTGTATAAAAGAAACCAATTTATCAACCAATTAAATAAATTAAATAAATTAGAATTAATTAATGACAGAAGACCTTTGCTTAAATTATACATAGTATATAATTTGAATTTAGTGACAGGCCATTGAAAAAAGATGTAGATTTGATTAAAACTATTTTATTGACTTTACATTGTGTATTATTTAGTAATTTTTTTACAGGTTTATACATTCCAGCAATATGTTTATTAGTTGCAACATTATTTATTAAATCGTATGCCAAATGGTGCCAACTACATGAAAATCTATTAAGCGGTGAGTTGCATGTGTTTTTTAAATATATATAAATTTTGTTTGTTATGTATTTGTTTCTCATTAATCACTTGATGAAACATTATATTAATAAAAGGTTTATTTTCAACTAGTTTCGGCTTCATGCCATTATCAAGAATGACATAATCTATAAAATACTGTTTGATACATCATTCTTGATAAAGGCATGAAGCCGAAACTAGTTGAAAATAAACCTTTTATTAATATAATGTTTCACCAAGTTATTATTAAAAAAACAAATACATGATAAACAAAATTACATTAAGCGAGACTAGTTATAAAATAAAACTTTACCTATAATCCCATTTTAATTGTGATTTAATGTAGAATGCAAATTAAATGAAATATAATGTGTGGAGTTGTATCTACTTATTATTCATATAATGTAAATTAATTTTAAACTAATATCTAGTTTTTGGTATAAATTAATGTATATTCAATTAATATTTTTTCATAAATTATCTTGAAAATATACATATCTCTCTAACTAAAGCAATTAAAAAAATTCAGGTTAAAATCCTAGTCAAGTTTTTAATATTTTTCGTTTATTTATACTGATTAATATATTTTTTTTATTGCTATGAATAAAAAAGTTATTCATTGCTACAAATAATTTTCATAATTCTGCTTATTTAGAATCATCATTGGAAAATGCACAAGGTGATAACATTCCAAGAAAACCCGTTGTACAAATTGATGAGAAAGAATTGAAAAAACTACAAGAAAAACACGAGAAGATGACAATGGATGACTGGATGAAGAGATTTGAGGAGGAGTGCAACAAGGAATCGCCAAATACAAAAAACAATATCAGTTTGGGTCACATCTGTTTAGTGTTTGTTTCCTCTCATATTTTAGGGTTCTTACTGAAAAATTTCCCGAAATTTATCTCACAATTTGGAATCAAATATGGATATTCAACGGAACAATCAGTACTTTATGGATTGGTTTCTATTTTCTTACTGGCAGTACCTGTGCCGTTGCTAATAAGGAAGCCGTGTTATAGGAGTATGACTTTTTTAAATATATTGGCTCTAATTGAACTCGGAACAGCATTGATTTGTTTAGCAATGTACAATATTTCCATTGCTATGTTTATGGGTGTTATTTATGTCCCTTTGGCATTATTAATTAACCCCAATAATTGTAGGTAAGTAATTTTTTAGAGTTTATACAACATATAATATTAATTAATCACTTAATAATAAAATAATTTATCTGCAACAAATTAAGGATTGTTATTGATTAATTGATTTTTTTTAATTAAAACATCTTTTCTATTATTTGTATACTTTTATTCCTTAAAATTTTCCAATAAAATTATGTATATATTTTTGTAAATAGCTACGAAAAGTACTTTTTTTCTTTAAATTCATTAATTTTATACAATGTTTATCCTTTTATTAATGTATTTACTACTATTATTTAATTCCATACCTGTTAATTTCTTAATGCAATTTTTAGGGCTTGCAGTATCGTCCAGAAATTACTATGGTTAATCGCCCATCCACTTTCAATATTGGTAATAACGGTGATAATATCAACTTATATAGTATTTCCCGGGGAATCATTCAATGAAGTTTTCTATAGAGGAATCGACGCCACTCAGAAAGCGTTGATTTTCAGCATTGTCGATTCGCACATTTACGGTAATTGGTTGTATAATGTGATAACGATGGTATTTGTTTCCAATTGGATGTGTTTCTGGTATGTGACTTTTTCGAAGGCCAAGGAAATTGAAGAAGTTTCTAGTCAGAAGAAAATGGACTGATTTGTTAATAGTATGGAGTTAGTGATAATGTTTGTATTCGATTTTTATATTTAACATTATTGTAATTTGCAAGTAGTGCTTGAATTGTATGATGATTAAAGTTTTTTCAAAAAAATTGAGTTGTTTTCCTATAGTATTTTATTTTCTGTTACTTATGAATTGATTGAAATATTGTATAGATGTCTCAACTTATGCGGAAATGCGAGTCATTTAAAGATGCCGAGAAACAGATGGCGCATGAGTAGTGACTCACAGTCGGTACATATTTAATTCTGTGTACTGCAGTTTTCTGTAGCTTTGGGGAGTCTTCTAAAGTATTGAATTATACATATTGCAATCAATATGCCGTAAATTCCCGAGCACAATCGTCTCAACGCTGATTGCGCCATCTGTTTCTCGGCATCTTTTAGTGACAGGCTTTCCCCCAAAAGGTGAAGCATCTATACAATATTTTAATCAACGTTAGAACACTATTTTTCAAATATTATGTTTGACCCTTTCAAGACATAAAATATTAAATTGGTTTTATAGATTAGCAAATATATTTCCAAATTGATTTTTTACTAGAACTAAAAGATACTTTAAAATAAGACAATGAATGAGTTTTAAAAGAAATATAATCCGTTAAAATAAGTGTTTATAGTTTTTGAATAAGTAAAATGTCTAAATAATCATAAAAATTATAAATATATGACAATCCTAAAATTTATGTAATCTATTATGTTTTTAAAACGTAATAATTAAAGACTAATTTCTATCACTTTATTTAATGTGAGCAATTTGTGATCGTCAACATATCTCTTTGTTTATTTAACATTCAAAATTTACTGAATCATAATTATTAGAGGAAACGAGAACAATTTTAATATACTTTTGTTAAATCTTGTAATTTGTGAAGCCTATAATTCACTTGGAACATTCATCGGCGCCGTGGCTTAGTTGGTTAAAGCGCCTGTCTAGTAAACAGGAGATCGGGGGTTCGAATCCCCCCGGGGCCTTGAATCAGCAATTGGTTGGTTCACTTTTTATTGCCTTCCAAAATATTTTTTATAGTACATCATAATTTATAAACGTTGTTATATAGTATTCATATTATTATTAAATTTTTATTTGGTCTACAATTAATGTTCCTATGTAATTTTGTATTATTTTTTTAATAGATCTTGTAAAGTTGATAAACTAAACTAAAGTAATGAAAATTATTTTATTTCTTAAATTTGTAACATAATTTTTGTGTTATTTTATTAGAAATGAGTTAAAAGAAGTTAATAAATAAATAGATAGATATACGGATTTATTTACAGCAAATATAATTATTCAAATATTTCACTGATAATAAGTGATTAAAATATAAATTATGATTCGGATTTTACAATAATCGCAGATTAATAGTTTTTAATCTTATAATCTGACTGAATTATTACAACCTGAACATTAAAAAATGTATTTTTCTCTCTCAGTGCGTTTTTTTTTTCAATCCATAACAATAATTTTTGTTTATGAATAAATACGGTCATGTTTGTGTTTCATTTATTATAAAAATATTACTAAACGTATGCGTGCTATTTTTCGCATTGTGCATTAGCATTTTTAATATTTCATTTTTATCACAGGTAGGGCCATAATCATTTTTCAGCCGGGGGACGCAAAATGAAAAAAAATGCGTCTTAAAATAATGCCCGCTATAGAATAGATTGTTTATTACCTTAGTATTTTTTATTTCCTTTTATTAAACACCGTAAAAATGTTGTATTACATTAATTTACATAATTATTGACATTATATTAATATGTTTATTATATTCATAAATGCTTGCAGAAGTAGACTAATATTAATTGCGTATGGACAATTTAAAACGTTTTCTTAAATTATCTGGAAATGTAATTAGAAGAAATTTTGCAAAAACATAGAATGTATTAGTTTTTTTGTTTGTTTTCAATTATTCAAAATTAATATACTGTGTGTTGAACATGCACGCATATATATTATTGTGTATAATTGGTTGCATAATCGTTATTTTTTTATTATCACGTTTTACCATTCCAATTCTTATTTGAAAGAATTAATAAATAGATACGAAAATAATGGCATAATACTTATAGGAGGCATGAATTAAATATAATTAAAATATGCAAATACAAATAATTAGGGTTAACTTGGTTTGTTACACTTATATATTGCTTTATTTTCAAGTGGTTTTGCCTAATGCCATTATCATCAACGATGTACAAAACGACAATTTATAGGTTATGTAATGACAGCTAATTAGTAGTAATATATAAGTGAAAAAAACCAAGCGAATCTTAATTATAAATGTTTATTAACATAATATTTCAACAAGTGAATATATTATGAGGCAGATACTATATTCGCCAGCGCTCCGCACGGTGTAAACGGGTAGTACTTTCCGACCATCCCTCGTATTTATAGCATTAGACTTATAAATAATAAAATTGATGCCATTTACAAAAATTAAAACGCTAATTGTATAAAAATATTCAAATTAATTTAAATATACGTATGTCATAAATTATTCTAAGAAGACTTCATTAAGTTAACAAGTGCGTTATTTACTTTGATATTTTGCGATGTGTATAATTCTATTAAGCACTTAATAAAGGTCACGTTTCCAGTGAACGTCTGTTTTGATCATTGCGAACACTTTCTTGTGCTAATTCCTATTCCAATGGTTTCTCCGCCGCAACACAAACGTCTACTCTCTGGAGTAGTAGCATGACTTCATATTGCCTACGTTATAATGGTTATTGCGCACTCCCAGAGATTTCCTGGAGAAGTTTGCAACTGACGGTTCTTTGTTAAGCGTCCGCCGGAAGTAAAATATTTGCATTAATATTTTAGTAATATTAAGCATTCATATTGCTTAATAATTAATGCGTTGTTTTAATCTCGTCCTGCTAATATTGTTAAATATTTATAAGGCCTTGCTTAAAAATGTCTCTTATTACTTTTAATGAATAAATTACGTACAGACTTTTTTGACAAAATAAACTGTAATCAAACCCTCAAAAGTTGATGGATAGTGGACTGATTTTCTGGTCTTCTAGGGAGACGATGCGACTCAATGGAATCTTCTTCACTAGCTTGCCGAACACACTTAGCAAGCTGATGGGACTGTAGTTAGATGGATGTATTCTACCCTTGCGAAGGAGGGTTTAGACCATTGCGGTGGAAATATCGTCGATGCCTGGAACTTCTTCGTTGTTGCCCATTTAATGCCGTTTAGTTTTTTTTTTTGATAAGACTGGAGGAAATCCTTCATGGACATCCTTATAGTAGGATAGTGTCGTACTCCTACCCACTGAAACCACTTCTCCGTGATCACTATTGTTGTGACTAATCCAGGACTAAAAGGTCTTTTCTAGATTTTTTAGTTATACGAGGCCTCCTTATATATTTCTGGTGCTGCCATCTGACAACCGGCGACCTAACGTAAAGTTCGACTTTGTGTCAACAGAGTTACTCAGAACATTTTAATGTCTAGGCAATGTTTTGCAATATTGTCATGTAACTTATCGTGAGATTGAGTGCTGAGTTTTATCCTACCGACTGCGCCAATTTCGTTTTTAATTCAGCAATTTTAAAATACATTCATTTTAATTTTCAATTCCCAATTCGACATTTAACAATTTTCTAATTTCTTAAACAAAGGTTTATCTAATGTAACTATAAATTTATTTACTGAGGTCATATAATATTGAACTGAACGTTTAAAACTATATAAGAGGTATAATAATTAATTGTATTTGTGTACTTTGCAATTCAAATAATACTAATTAAATCCCCATCATTCAGCTGCCCCCAATGTCGGATACACGGAAATGTAACCATAATCAAGCCCCGATAATTGATTTCTGCGACAACTGGCCTTTATTACTCGAGAGCAAAGTTGTGCCGCAGGAGAAATAATTAATATCTCCCTGTTGATGCCGTGTTCGGCCACCTGTCGTCGTGGCCGGATAAAATTAGAGAAAAACTCCTGCGGTACGTGATATAGTTTGATGTAATTATGACTGTGTTTGTGCGACGGCGTGAATGATGCAAGTCCCGACGGGTAATAATACCCGGAGCTTCCGATATATTGCCTGGTGCACCTAGCGAGATAAGCTACAATTTACAACTTTATATCGAGTCTGAAACTTTCAGCGTACGGCCGGCACAATTGATTGTAAAGAGACGGCGCATGCGAAACTAATTATTGAACATTTAACTATTCCGAGTTTATTTCATATTGCAGTTTGCATCCTGTTGTCGAATATTTCTCTGCACGAGCACGTTTGATTGGTAGGTAAGTTCGGTGCAATTAAAATTAAAACCATGTATTCGAATATAGGATGTAACTGTGCATGGTTATTGCGAAACTTTACTTCAATAAAATCCTTTGGTATAACACAGCAGTAGATATTAAAAAAAAACGTTAAAGATCATTTAATGGATCCATGAGGGCAGAAAGACCGATGGTCGATAGCCCAAACGGACAGACTAACCATTATTGTTAATCATTTGTATATATTTTTCAAAATTGTAAGTGTTCGAATAAAGATATTATTCTCTCTCTGGATCCATGATTACAAATAATATGGTCTTTATATTTTATTTATATATATTGTAACCATGTTTGATAAAGATTAAATAAAGAAAGAATAAAGAATACAAATCAATTTTAAAAAAAAATACTTAATTTTTAATAATAAAAATACGATTAAAACCGTGTTTCTATTGTTAATATAATCTTCACATAACTCAAGAACACATAGATACTTAATTTTTATTTTTGTTTATTTCAATATCCGATGTTTTTTAAGTCTTAATAATATCTATGTTGTAGATTTACGCATTATTTATTTATTAGTATAAAAGGCATATAATAATACAATAATAATACTATAACTTTTTTCTTTATTCTTCTTCCCACTCCAATTTTATCATAGTCTTTACCCCGGCATCATCTTCGAATCACAGCGAGTATAATTACGCAAGAATTAACGGAGTAATCCCTAAGTGTAACTATTAACTGGATCGATCTCTAACTTAGGAATAATCTTTTGCGAAACAACTTGATATCCATCAAATGTACGTGTCAGCTGTGCTATCTCGCTATCTCACAATTTTACTTATCAACTAACCAAACTTCGTCATCAACGTCATAAGCAGATTCGCGTTGCTGCACATTAAAATACCTATCAGGCTGAAACTAATTTGAATAAAAAAAAAAATGTAAACTAGAAAATTCAATAGAATATTATTCAAATTGAATGCAGACAATAAATAAATATAAAATTTGATGGGGGAAACTAGAGTTGTAAAGATATATACAGAGAAAATTGCTAATGTATATGAAGAGAGGTAAATTATATTTTTCTAGTGATATTTAAAATAATTTCCTATCCTGAGAGATATAAAACCTTATGTTACTACAATGTCATAGTTGCCAAGCATGATGCTGAACGTTGCAAATCAGCCCCTCGCTTTGTAAAATGAGCAGGAGATCTTCAAAAGTCGGATTGGAAACGTAAACCAGAAATCGACAGTGACCGTGTTGAAACTGCATTAGCCACCACACAGCCAACTACAAGGGGTGCCAAAAATTCCCGAAAATCAATAGATCTCAAAAAGATCAATGCAGTAACACATCCACTGTACCCCAAGTCCAACTATCATCTAGTATGAATAATGCCAAACTTATGAGCACTCGCAAATCCAGAATTCCTTGCTTTATTACAAAGGGTAGAAGGAATTAAGCCCACCCTCATATTTCTATTATCCGATAAAACGTCGGAACTACAGAAGCTCATGGGTACCTTGGACCACCAAATAATGCTAATATGCTTCCTCGTGACAGAACTTATATATAAATGGCAATAATCTTCTTTATTCCACTGCGATTGTTCTAAAATACGAAATCGCGGAGCGGGATGTGACACTGCGATTTGCAAGGGTATAGGCTCGATTCCACTCTCCTTGAACTGTTCGATTACATTGTTCTTCATTACATTGTTTTCATAGTCAATCAAATTATATATAAACAATATCTGGACCATTACAATCCGATCACAATCTACTAATAATGAATATCTATACAGAAATTTCCAGATTTGAGAGCCAGCCAGGATAACTGACTGTAAGTTCTTCAATAATATCATCTCGAGAGTTGATCGATGAGTGTATAGAAATCCTCACAGCGGCTATTCATAAAGCCAATGAAGACTCCTTTGCAGTGAAAATGGTCTCTCCGAGCGATCCGCTTAATATTCCACAACATTTACTAAATAAAATTAGAGGAAAAAATTGTGAACGTCGTAAGTTATGGTTTCGGGGGGCGTATGGTCTCTGAGCCTTCTGAAATTACCTCGACCTAAGATATCTTTTTTATCTACTTGAGTCCCCTCAATGTCTAAACTTCTTACATAGTCTACGATAGTTTGAGGGTTAATGTGTACCAATTCATTAGACGTGACACGTAGTTCCCTTTTAGAAGGGACAGGGTAGAGAATTCACACAGTAGGTGCTCTGCTGTTTCTCGTGCCTCGTTGCAGAATCTTCAGTTGGCATCTGTTATCTGAACCATCTTAGTAAGGTGGTACTTCAGAGGGCAGTGCCGGCAGGCTGGTTATGAGCCTTAGGTTGCCCTAGCTCAATCTGAGAAATCGCCCAGACCTTACGGTAGAGAAGACGATAAACCTTTTCACCTGCCGCAAGCCAAGTGAGCACTTTTGGCAGTATTTTCCCATTCATGAATCATCCCCTTAATGCGGACTTTAGTTATTCCACTGTACGGTTCTGGTCCAGTAAATGTAGTTTTGTCGGCGATTTCATTGCCTTTTATTTCAGCGTGTCCTGCAACCCAGAGCAATTTAACTCTGTTATTCCTGGCCAGATTCTTTAGGAATCGTTTGCACTCCTAGACAGATTTAGACTTGCATATAGGTGATTTTATTGCCTTTAATGCAGTCTGACTGTCCGAACATATGCACATCCTCCTTTTGTTGTAGCCCCTTTCTAAATATACGTGGGCGCATGTGTTCAAGGCCTCGATTTCTGTGATGCCAATTCCGACTCCATTATCAGTTTTAGCTCCGTCAGTGACACAAATTATGCTCCTCAATAGTTGCCTGACTTTTGCTTCAACCTCATGGCCGCCATCCATGGCGTTGACTCGAGGTCGTAGTTAGTTATATTTTGGTCTTTAGGCATGTATATAGCTCTTTTGCACACAGTGTTGAGGTGCCCGTTCAAGTGTCCATATTTTGGAGTATATGTTTTGATTATTCTTAAGGCGTCAAATGCAGCTTCCTTTTTCACGTGCAGGTGCAGAGGTGTGAGGTTTAGCATGGCCTACATTACTCCAGTAGGGTACGTGCTCATTGCTCCTGTAATACCCAGACATGCCAATCGTTGAACCATGCTAAGCTTTGTTTGAGTTGTGATCTCCGTTGCCTTTGTCCACCAGAGCATGAAACCATGTGTGATTATTGGTGTTATCACCGTTATGAAAAGCCAATATATATCATCTTGATCAAAAGTGAGGCCGAGATATTTAACTGTTATGGAAAACCCAATTGTTGGTTCCTGAAGGCTTAACTTTCTTCGCCTTGTAAATGGAGTAATTACAGTCTTGTTGGGGTTGATAGTGAGCCCCTTCCGTAGGTACCATGTATTTACTTTTTGAAGGACTGTATGTCTGCATGCGGTTAGACACTGTGTCGTCATGCTTTTTCCTTACTATGAGGACGATGTCGTCAGCATAGCCTTGTATGCCTTGATAACACTGACATTAGTTCAACAGCTAGTGACCACAGCAGAGGCGATAGGACCCCGCCTTGTGGGCACCCCTTTACTGCGAACACAGTTGCCCCCTCATCACCAATGAACAGTGTGATCCTGCGACCTTTGAGCATAGCTTGGAACCATGAGGATGTGGATGTATTAATTTCTCTTGTCGTAGTGGCCGTGTCTATGGATTCGTAGGATGCACTTTCGATGTCCAAGAATGCACATAGAGCCATTTCTTTGTTTGCGATGATCTTCTTTATTACACCTGTTAGTGTGTGAAGGGCATTTGTAGTTGATTTGCCTGCTTGATAGTTTGGTGTTTGTGAAGGGGAAAGGACCGGAGCGCTATTATCCTAATATTTCTATCAATAATTTTCTCCATCGATTTTAGGAGCCTTTAGTATAAACACCACCAACATTTCAGAGTAGTTAGCTCTGAATATTTGGGTGAGACGCGGCATTAAATCCTCTCCTCCTATTTGCAGGAGGGCCGGAAAGATACCATCTGCACCCGCAGATTTGAACGGTTTAAGGCTATCGATCGCCCATGTTAGTATGTTTGGAGTGAATATTCTTTTTGCCAGTTATTTGCTTCCTTTGGAAGGGCGTTCTTCTACTTCGATGCAGACAGCAGGTGGGTCTACACTGTTAATTTCGTGCGACCCAGGAATGTGAGCTTCTAAGAGTATTAGAGTTTCTTCTAGCGTTCCAGTGTATATGCCTTTGGACTTTTTTAATAGTAGTAGTAAAATACCATTCGTGTGGTTCTTAACAAGAACTTTTTGGAGGCGCTGTGTGTGAGGTAGATCATTTATCGCCTCACAGAAAGTCCTCCAAGTTTTCCTTTTGGATTTTCAAATCTCTTTATTGTACCCCTGTCACTGTCCGGAGGCTTTGGTCCTGTTGAAAGTAGGCCTTATTCTGGCGAGTTCGTTATTCCACCAGGGCACTTCCCTAATGACAGCCCTTTGCTTTAATGGACAACTACTTACCGTCGTAATTGGCAACGCATACGCTGTCGCCAAACAAATCAGGATCTGAATAGATTGCAAATGAAATTCAGAAGAAATCCGAAATGCCCGTTAGGTTAGGCGTATTGTTGAAGCCACCCAACATAATCCGCAACTTTGGAAGCTCGCAAAGAATTTCACCAAAACCAGAAAAGCGATCCCCGCCATCTAGGGGCGAAACGGTCTCGTATACATCTTGCAGAAGACACAACCGAAGCCTTTGTGGATAGTCTAGAATCGTAATTCTCGCCAAACGACGAGATCATGAATGATGAGCTCCTG
Organism: Ontholestes murinus; assembly: GCA_963969525.1. NCBI lineage: Eukaryota > Metazoa > Arthropoda > Insecta > Coleoptera > Staphylinidae > Ontholestes > Ontholestes murinus. The sequence goes on from OZ018396.1 coordinate 58,454,344, forward strand.
GATGAAATCAAAAAGGCGCTTTATCGTTTTAAGCGATAACAAATTTTGTTCTTACACCGACAACCACCATCCAAACCACCCTCGACAAACTCAAGGATTGGATACTCGAATGGCAAATCTCAATTAACACAGAGAAAAGCCAAGACATTTACTTCTCCCAGGGCCGCTCGATACCCATAGATAATCTTACTTTCAAAGATACGACTATTCCATGAGACGGTCGTGTTAAATACTTCGGTCTGCACATAGACAAAAGACTAAATTGGAATAAACACATACAAATGACCATTTGAAAAGCCATACAAGCGTTCGCACAGCTTAAATCACTACTGCTCCACAGAAGTCGGCCTTTCCTCTCCAATAAAGTTCACCTATGTTGCTTGGTATTAAAAATGACATATGGATTCCCTGCATGGATTACCCTCTCCAAAACGCAGATGAATATACTAGAGGCCACACATAGCGTGATGATAAGAATTAAACATCCCTAGGGTCCAAGACTATATCCTTCAGCTGGCCATTCTACTAAATTTGATCTCTGCCTTTTGCAGGATCACATTGAGCCAGGACCCCCACCAGACGAAAGAAAACGTCCATTACTATTGAACGACAATCAACCAGATACATTTTTCAAAATTTTTTGGTAATACAACAAAATTTTAACTTCCATCATGATTTAAAATTCACTAATTCTCAATTCAAAGTTAATTAAAGAACCCAACCAATACACTGCAATAAAAGTTACTGAAAAAATAATGTGCAATAAAAGTTACTGAAAAAATACTGCAATAAAAGTTACTGAAAAAATAATGTGTAAAGCAGAGGAGTGGAGTTTTAGTCGGTAAAAATTTGATACTACCTAGAGGAACAGCCTCTAGGTGTCTTATATAAGATTTCTCCACAAAACCATTTTAAACCCACCTCGAGATTTTAATTTCCTAACTTTTGTATTTTCCAGTTAGCTATTGATAATCTGCACATCGTGTCATGAAATGTACATATAGCACATAATACATAAATATAATGTGGAGAAAGTGAACTCAAAGTGTATTATATTGTCAATCATATTGTCAATCATTTATGTTGTGAAAATTTGATTGTTTTCATTATTTAAATTCTAAGCTATTAATATATGAATCTGATAGTTAATTCGGCATTAATGTACGTATCAATAGGCAATGGAATGCAGCGATAAGAAATTTAATTACACTTTATGCCCTAGAAGAGTTTTTACCTGCGACGCAAGGTGATCGAAAAATGTGTACGTTTTTTTTGTATCTCGACGTGTGATTAATTTTTTTAACATCTATTCGCTGAAGCTGTTGACATCAATATCTTATTAGTTTAGGACAGACTGTCATGAGAGTAACGCGGTATATTTTATAGTTTGTGTGTCCTATAATCTTAAGTTAAATCTACTGCTGATAGGTTTGCAAGTAAGAAAGCATAGTTTTTTTTAATACATCTCTTTTTCTGTGAACTAGTTGGTGTTCTGTGATCCTTACAAATTTTCTATTAAGATTTATAGATTCACTTTATTAGCTTTAGGTTGAAAGTAAGTTAATGCATTTTCACCGATTAATTTGTTCTATTCTTATGATAGAACATTTTACTATTAGTATTATATAAGTAAGAATTATAGTTTTTTTTTTTTAATATTATAAGTATACGACTATACAATATTTTCATGTATACAAAAGTGTAATATTCTTTAAGAGCACTCTCTTTACTATTCAGATAGTGTTAGAGAAAGTAATCTTCATACTAGGCAATGTAATGCATACATTATTTTAAAACACAAGCTCACTTCACATGTTATAGAAACAATTTATCCATAAATACATATGTTATATAAATAAACACACCAACATTCAAATATACAATTGAGATAGGTTATTAAATATAAATAGCGTGGTGGTTATTAATATAATAATAAATATAAATATGTACAATTTAATATTAAAATTAATGATTTGTCGATTTATACTATGTATAAAAATAAAGCATTAAAATAAAACCCAGCGTTCAATAATCCTTATATTTTTCAAAACGTTATAGGTCAAGTCACGTACAAATTTATATTACCACTTGGCCTCGATCTCAGTTTTCATTTAGAAGTATCATTAGTTTTAATACGTAGCAATTATTTCTGGAATTAAACTTCAATTGCGTATTATATTTACTAAGATTTATATTCCTTATATTTTCTTAAATAAAAAATAATGAAAACGTTCGTTTTAAACTCTAATTAAAAACGTACATGTTACTATTAATATTATTATTATTTCATCGATTAGATGGGTATATAAAAATACTTAGGAATTAGCCTTCCATTTTCTGATACATCATATATTGAGAACGTAGTCTAAATTTCAAATGAACCATTACGCTTTAAGTGATTTATTTCATCACTACTGTACTACATTTTTACTGTTAAAAGCGGTGTATTTTTACGATAAATATTCATAGCACAGACATTCGCAGCACCCTTTGAATAGGTCATTAGTAAAACTTTGTGTGGCGCCGCGGAATGATTAAACAGACGAAATTAAATCTTCGGAAAGTTGCCGGTGGAATTTTAAAATAAGAAAAAAAACTTCGCGTAAAGTTATGGGGAATTGGATAACGGCCATAACGGAAAAATTTAATACCATTAAGGGTGAGGTCACGTGAAGCTTTTAAATTATATGTGGTGAAAAGGTGTCGGAGAAGGACATATGCTGGTTGAGATGCATGCATATAGATGCCTTGTGCCGATATTGCAAGTAATTTAAAAGTTATATTGCGCCGACGGTGGTTGATTCATTCGGTGGCGGCGTCGGATTCAAGTAACATCGGCCCGTATCATTAGACTTGGAAAATAGAAGATATTGTTTTGGATAAAAAAAATTAAGTCTTACCCTTTATTCGTTTTTGTTGGTCTTTGATTTTTACAATTAAAAAGATATTGAACATAGGATAGTTACTTTAAGTTAAACTGTTTAATCATGTAATCATCAGTTTTCAGAAAACGTTTCTTGTTTTATGTATTTGTAAGGGTGGTATATATTGAAATATTGAAAATTGCTGGGATTATATCAGCACACAGGTCGTGTACGGACCCTTCCTGCTCCATCCCCAGATTTCCGATTATAATGAAGGCTAATCAAAGCCATTCCCACCGGCGATGCAACTGACAGATAAAACGGGCGGCACCGTTAATACCGACGATCAGACAAAAATAATGATTGCAAAAACGATTACGGATTTAGAATTGACGTTATCCTCAAATTTTTTCCCCTCTACCAATGCGAATGCCGCTTCATTAGCAGCGAAAATGTTGCGACCACTTTAATCACCCTCGATATCTGGTTATGGAGCGAGTACGGTCCCCGATTTGAAAAACCCTATGCTGTAACATTAATTTGGGCACGATGGAAGTTCCAATATTGTTGTTTCACATTCGGGTCGAACATCAAAGAAGAAATTTACATACTGGCCGTAACGTCGATAATGATTGCTTGCAATTTCGCGAACGTGGCGTAAAAAGCTTTTCTGATTTTCACGATAGACGAGGATAAATTGCAACATATGCAATAGTTTTAATGAGATAAAAATATATTTATAAAAGCAATTATATAAGAAAGAGATTAAAATCTAATGATTAGTATACTAGGTCGTAATCCATATTTACACTTAATTGAAACATTCACTATGTTTTATTTTCAATTCAGTGTAATGATTAATATTTATTTATTAAGTCTTTGTTTATTAAGTTGGTTATAATATTTAAAAAAATGTGTTGATGAACGACAGAATTCATTCTATATTAAAGCCATTTCATTAATTACACTTTAGCATTAACGAATTTAACATGCCTCGAATAAATAAAGGTGTTGAGATAATTTGTTAAATTTAACGATTCGTTTTATGTTAGCAGGCTCCCACTAGAATGTATTCCGCTGTGGAAAACTAATTTAATACAAATTATTGCGAGTCTGAAAACCTGTAAAAAATATTTATTGGCCGACCGATTCCCAAAGTTCCCATATCCTAAGGAGGGAAAAAATACAAACGCATAAATCAATATTTAAGCTCTGGGGATTTACCTGCTCTCACCTCAGATCCGGAGGATTATCACGTTTCGGGATATAAAATAACGACTGTCTTGAATGTAATATCTATAAGAAACGCATTGTTAGAATATCGAAAAATACGGTGCAATAAAATGAAAACGATTTCTTAAGGTAGTTTTTCACTTACTGAACACTTTTATGTTGTTATCTTAAATATGTTTCTGAATATAAAACTGTTAAGTTTATATTAATAAGTTAATAAGTTAACGATGGCCTCTGATTGTTAATTTAAGTGGAAGGTTAATTTAATTTTTTATTTGATAAATAACAATCTTGTCTTCTAATTATTGCGTTCATGTTAACAACAGCCACTTTGGTTTTAATATATTTTGAATTTATTTTATTAACACAGCTTCATTGAATACGTTGAAATAAGAACCACCAATCTTTGTAGTAAGCTAATTCAAATGGATTCTTCGAAGATCACTTTTGGAACTAATCCGAGACCTGATATAGTCTTACGTTTTGTAAAATTATTGTTATTATCATACAAATAATGTCTTCTTCGGAACATAGTAGCCTCACTATGCAAATTACTCACTCTAAAAGTGATATTCTGCATATTCTGGAGTCTAGTAATTTAAGAGTCAGCAGCCACAACAATTTGAAGCTACGTGTATTAGCTATCTATTGTCTGCAATATTTATCGTTAATTGAAAGATGTATAAGGAGAAAATTGACTGTTTTGGTGCTCAATCACTTAGTTTCGACTATTCACATCTTGTAGATAGAAACAAATCAGTGTAACGTTTAGATAATAGATATCATCTTAATAGTCATTACATAAAAATATTTAATTATCCTTTTATTATTTTTTCTACTAATTATACCTTACCTAATATATAATCAATGTGTGTCGAGTATTTATATAGAAAACTTTAATAATATCCAAGGAAATTACCTCTAAAGGAGTTCCCGTGTTTTGATAAAAATCTCCCCGTTTCCCAACTTTCTCCAGATACAGGATAAAACAATGCCACAAAAAGAAAAGTTAAGTATGTGTATTTAAGGATTTATATAACGTTATTCGCGTGATCCCTCTTCAACCTCATATCTACCTTCGCCTAGAAGAAATAATCACGAAGTTTATGGCGCGTATTTTACGAGCTCGAATGATCGACGTGAAATTCGCCCACGTTTGAATTTAGGCAGATATATTTGTGTTTCACTCGAAACGTATAAATATTCAATTCAGATAGTCGGAAAAATCAGCTGTCGGTTCTCATGTGTGTAACTGTGAAATTTAATTTTAAGTGCGAATGTTTGAATACAAAATAATAACAGTTCCAATGCGTTATGATACAATAACGAAAAATAATGAATATCCCTTAAAATAAGTTTTATACAATATGTGTTCAATACAAATAAATTATACGACATGAAATATTTAGTTAAAATGATTATTAATTATATTCTATATCGTTTAATAAAATATAAATTATTATTTATGCAAGAGATATTCTATGTGTCCTATTTTTAATATAAATTATGATTTTATTACAATTCTAAAGATTCAATATTACAAAATTAATATTTGCTGAGATACATTCTTGGTAATACAAATAATTACTAAGTTTGTAAGATTTTATTGGATAGATGAGGCTGTTACTTGTTGAAACTCCATGGAATCACAATACTAATAAGGTGTAAGGTTTTAAATTGTTTTTATTGTTCTACAACAATTTTAAACATTACACCTTTCAGTGTTTTTTTAAGTGATTTGTCAGATTAATACATTTGTTTTTCTTTTTCCTGACATATATTTCGATTTCATTTATTTTTACTTTCAGAGTCCTTTACAAATAAAAATATAGAAATGGAATACAGCATTAATCTAAATAAACCTTTTATATTATAGTTTATTAATGGTTCATGATTTAGTGTCTAGTTTTATTTATCTTGTGAAAAATTAAAGTATTCTTTAACATATAGTCTAAAATACTATTCATCAAGGAGCAGGATGGGAGTGAAAAATACAAAATTATTCATTTGTATATAAATTTAATTAAGATTAAATCTGTATAGGAGTTTTCATTACTTTTTTTTATTTAACGCTAGTTTCAGCGCCAGTTTAAACTCCTGTCAAAAGCAGATACCAATGTGGCACACCTGTATGAATTCACCGTATCTAAAATGCAGTGCAGGTACAATATATAATTGAAACGATTCCAGGTAAAACAAATATTCAAGCGTTAATATTATAACAGCAAAATCTATTTACTAGTTTATAAAGAAATATACGCATAGATTTTAATAATCGAAATAACGTGGAATGACAAATATTCAAACGTACTCATTTAAATTTAGGATAAACTTTTAATTAAAACGGAAATTAAGTGAAGAAAGTTGATTTAGAATTTAATCTCGTTTATGTTCGGATAAGTAAACGTTGAGGTTGGGATAAACGACTCAATCATGACATTGATCCATAAAATTTTTGCATTTAATATATATTTTAGGGTTCCTCTTTACATAAAATTAATTAATTAATTTGTCTCCTGTATGGAGAATATTTTTTAATCACATTGACTTTGTTAAATATTGGTATTGTTAATTTTATTGTAGAGTTTTAATTTTGTTTTAGGACTTAAATAACATTAATAATATAATCATGGTGTATTAATTTACTTAGAGAAAAATTTATTGATTGTAATTAAATTAATCAAAGTTTGAGTAATGTTAGGATATTGAACTTAAGTCGTTTGTTGTTATTAATATAACCAGAAAATAGCATAATTACTTTTGTATTTATAATTAAATTATTGTAGCTTTTTATTTAATTTGCGTTTATCAAACGATTGTAGAAAATATAAATTATTTATTATATCTAAAGAAGGACAAAATTATTTTAAGAAGTGTCGATAATATTATTAAATTCATTTGTCATAAAGAAAATACTAAATTTCAATAGTGAGTTATGTTATTAATATAAAAACTCTGTTACGCTGTACGGATACTTCGTTATATATGAAAGAAGCCTAAACGAATATAATAATAATATCAATAGACATAATTTTCACTTGAATCTACTTACATCAATGAAATTAATTGCATTGTTAGGTAAAAATTTATACGTACATCTTTTATATAATATTATTCGCCCGGCGCCTCCACCAAAAAATAAACAATACGTAATTGTCTTTTTCTATTTCGTTTAAAATTAAAATGGCAATTTTAAATGCTACAATTACGTTAAAAATTTAAGATAACCAAATTAAATAATGCTGAGAAAGTGTGTGATAATGAAAATGCAATAAACAACTTTTATAATTCTCAAGCTTCGGCTTGAAATTTTACCATAACATTTCTAAATCAAAATTAATTTTCAACAAATAACATCCTCATCAAATATTATAGTTAATACAGTGATCATTCTAAGGGAGAAAATTTTGCAAAACCATAAGTTTTAAAATTAACATTCTTTAAAGTTAAAACCAAAATAAAATTTATATATCTTCGTGTAGAACAAATACTTTAAATAAATAGATTACTGATTAAACATTATATGGTTATAATATTAAATAGGACTAATTTATTTTAAGTATTTATTATTTAATGGCCCGAAAACACTAAGAGAAGTGCATATGTATAAAAATACTACTTTTATCTATGCCTTAAGAATACGAGAATACACAAACTCAGTGATGTCAATGTTAAGATGAGAATTTAAAATTATTTATTATTGCTTTTAATCCAATCATTGATTTAGTCCTTAAAGAACGATTGGACAAGAGAGAATAAAAATGAATAACCTTAATATGTTAGCAAATATGATTCGAAAGAATATTTTAAATAAGAAGTATAAATCTGTTTTTTTTCTTCGCAAATTTAGACAAATATTTATTAATATGCAGCAAACTGACTTATAATCGTAATTAAGTAAATTTATGGTAGACACTTTAATCACTGAATTCTTGCTGAAACGAAATTATAATATAAGGTTTGTAATATAAAATTACCTAATGTTAGATAAATTTAATTTAAACTATACAAATGAAACACGTTTTTTCTAGGCACGTTCAATTTGATTCTCGTAACGATTATAATAAGGTGGTTATATAATATAGACCAATTGGTATGAAAACACTATTTTGTCGCATTTAAATCGTTGTATTTTTTTCATACCATCTACTATTAGTGTTTTCTTTAATCATATAAAATCGTTAATAACGTATGGACTGCCCCAAAATAAACCTGTAATATTGTAAAGGTATAATAGTATACTGATTTATTGAAAGATGAATAATAATTTTGCCTAATAATATATGATTGTAATAGAAGGGTTTTGTGCTTAAATTATTGTTTTAAATTACAGATTCCGTTTACCTTTCGGTGTCGGATTTTAATTCTTTATATATAAAAAATACATTACATCTATTTACAAAATTATAGGATTCATAGGGCATTTAAATTGGCGTCTTCCTCATTTCCTAGTTTTTTTCCATCTTCGTAACTCAGTGCTGTTGCTTTTATTTCTTCCATATTCCACATTCCTACATAGTATATCTTAAATTTCTCTTCGCATCTCTTAATTGTCTCAACCAGAAGAGTATGGCAATTAGTATACATCCCTGTTTTAGATCTAAATTATTTAAACATCTCCGACTGTTCGTTATTTTTGCATACACAGCACATCGTATCTTCATATAGGATTATTATATGTTCTAATAAATCATTCTGAGTCCTTTTCTTCTTTAGCATGTTCCATACTTCTTTTAGTTTTATCCTGCCAAACGTTTTTCCATGTTTATGAAGCATATGTGTATTTTTCTTAAGGTTTTTATTGCCTTTTCGCATATTTACCTCATTGTAAATATATGATCTTGTGTTCCCTCGTTTTTTTCTAAATCCGCTTTGAGTCTTCTATTCGTGCTGTTAGTCTTAGTTGTAAAATTTATGCTTATAGTTTTCCTACTGTGCTTGTAATGATTATACCTCTATAATTTTTGCCTTTTTTGCTATCCCCTGCTTTATTTATTGATGTAATCATTCCTATTCGCCAATCTCTAGGTGTCTTATCCTTTTTCATCGTATCTACAAGGTGGCGCAAAAGTAATGTCATAGTTTGAATTGGCTGCCATTTTTGCAGTTAGTGCCAAATGTTAGTGTGCTTTGACATTTATAATGTAGATATATAGTAAATTAGTTGTCAACAAGCCATAGAGCGATACACACCTCAAGATCGTGGATTTATTGTTACTGCTTATTTGACACATTTTAAGTTTGTTTGTATCAAAAATCATAATGAGCGATGAAACTCATTTCTACTTAAGTGGTTATGTTAACAAAGAAAATTTGCATTTCTGGGGCACAGATAATCCACATATAATGGAAGAAGATCCATTGCATACCCTCAAAGTGCGGCAGTAACCATAAATAGCCGTAACCATAAATAGCGAGCGTTACAGGCAGATGCTAAACGAGTTTTTTTTTTCTGCCGTAAGTTGCTTCATTGGGTCTCGATCATTATTGGTTTCAACAGGATGGAGCAACACCGTTCTGGTAACTATGGAGATTTTGAGACACCAATTTCCAAGTCGAGTGATCTCCAGTTTTGGAGATTTGAACTGGCCGTCCAGATCACCAGATCTAACAGCACCAGACTTCTACCTTTGGAGCTTTTTAAAATCTTGCGTTTACCCCAACAAACCACAAACCTTGCAAGTCTTGTAAGCTAACATTGAAGAAGAAATATCGCTAATTTGGAGCCAGATGTTTTGCGAGGAACAATTCAAAATGCCATAAAACGAGCGCAATTAATAATACATCAACTCGGTGATAATTATTTCCAAGTAATGTAACCAATAATAAACTTTTGATGAAAACAGAGCTTTCTTTTTGTTTTTTTATAACAAAATGGCAGCCAATTCAAACTATTACATTACTTTTGCGTCACCTTGTACATCTAATAATTCCTGAATTCCTTTTTCATCGATGTACTTAATTATTTCTCCCTCTATCCTCTCATATATACATGCTTGTACATTTCTTATGTGTTTAATAGCTTTTTTAAGTTACTTTTTTGTTATATAATTTATGCTAATTTCAGTAAGTGTTTCCTATTGTTCCTCACCTTTTCTTCCTCGTTCTTTAATTCTTGCAGCATCTATTCGAAATACTCTCTCCATCTATTCATTATGTCTTCTTATTTTGATTATTATGTTTTCCTTTTGGATTTAGATTTTTTTATTTGTTTTTGTGCTCCATAGAATAATTTTTGGTTGTCTTTATGCATTTTTGCTAGGTTGTGTCGCAGTTTTTCCCACTTTTTTGTCAGTTTTTTCGCTTTTCACGTAGTTTATTGGATCTCCTTTACTTACATATTTCTTCCATTTGTCTTTGTTCTTCCTTGCTGCTTTTTGTATCTCCTCATTCTACCATACCGTCGATTTTCTTATATAACTTCCAATTTTTATTATTCAGCAGGTTTTTCTAGCTGCTTATTTAATCCGGTTTTTGAAATTTTCCCATCTTGCTTTCATATCACCCTCCTCGCCTCCTGGTTTACGGTTTTTATCTAGTTTTTCATGGCATATTGTTCTTATAATTTCTTCTTTTTAAAGGCTTTCAATTGTTTTTTAATTACTTTTGTTTTTTTTTGGATTATTATCTGTTTCTTTTTTATTGCTATTTTCATTTTTAGTATGTAGTCATGCTCCCCTGTTTACTGTTACATCTGTTACTTCTTTCCATATATTTATATTTACTAGGAAGTAGTCAATAATCGATTTTTATCTTCTACTCTGTACTTCCCTAGTGTATTTCTGAATATCCTTTTTTTCTTAATTTTGTATTTGCGATTATCATTTCGTTTTTGATACATAGCTGTATTATTCTTGTTCGTTATTCTTTCTTTCCCTAAACACTTTTCTATTCCATCATTTTGGTTTCCCACTTGTCCATTAAAGTCACCCATTTTTATTGTATTATGTCTTCTTTAAACAATTTCTCTTTGTAGTAGCATATAGTATAGTAGCATACTAATTTTTGTTTTCTGCTTTTGCATTATAATACGGTGCATTTATTGTTATGATTGCACATTCTTCTTCATTTATTCTCATTTTGGTTACTAGTCGTAACTCAACAACAAATTATTTAATTTAATTAAACATTTCAACTAGTAATTAATAATAAAGTAATTAATAATTATTTTTGATAGAAACCTTCTATTTTAAATAACTGGTTTAAAAAAATACATAAAGAGAAATGACATACTTCTAAATATTCGAATAAGTAGAGTATGTAAATATACAGCATGCAATTATATATATTTTAATTAAACGCATTTTTTATTAAAAGTAGTGCAGCAGTATGTCAACATTTTTATTTTTAAAACATAATAGTAATTACTTTAACCCGCTGAACCTTTTATAATTTCACAATCAACAAGTGAGTTTATTCTGGCGATTATATCTCAGAATAACTTTAATTCAATTGCAGTTATAAGTGCAGAATCATTATTTAAAATTTAAAATATCTTCGGATTAAAATAGGAAAAATTCATATTATGTATATAAATGTTGCAATCAACAAGTGAGTTTATTCTGGCGATTAATTCAATTGCAGTTATAAATGTCAAATCATTATTTAAAATTTAAAAGATCTCCGGATTAAAATTAAGAAAAATAAATTCTTATCACATATAGGAATTATTTCATTATTTTCATCTTTTACGTTTATATGCTTATTTAATATAAATAAAATAATGTTACATATTATCGTCCGTTCTAATAACATAACAATGCATTTATTTTTATCTTTAAAAGAATTTAACCGCACATTCTCTCACATTCCGCAGCGACAGGGAAAATACAAGCATTTTTCATCGTGCCACCGTTATGCACAAAATATTTCACCGACAATTCATCACCAAGATCACAGGACGTAATACTTCGGATTTTGAAAGGGCAGCACAATGCGCATTACTTTCACTCAACACGAAAGAAATGGAAACAGCATTTAATATTTTTTTTGAATAAAATCCATCCACACGTTATATAATAGAAATAATACTCTAGATATTAAAAAAGAAAACTAACAGTATTATGTATAGATGTTGAGTATTATTGTACAATAACTGAGGGATTTAAGTTAGTGAAGTATGTGGTACATTTGTAAATAAGGTTGATGTTATCGTACAGAAGTTCAATACATCTATTATAATTAGAAGTTTGGTAAGTTTATGTTGAAAGTTTATATTTGTATTCCCTATTGTGTTTCTAAAATGTATTAGTAATTATCGATGCAAATACATCAGTTAGCACTAATAACTAGCACGTTATTAAATTATGCAATTATGACGTTTCGTAATTACTAATTCTACTTCCGAAACAGATACATTACTGTTTTTTTCAATAAAAACTATTATTAAATAAAAAAATAAAATCCTGTATTGTTTTGTAAATAAAGAAGGGCATCACATTGTAATTAAATAATTCTTTCATTGCATTACTGGTTGAACAAAGGGTTGGCATTTGGAAGTACTGAATGCTACTTTCAACTCAAACAGAAACTAGAATTCTACATACTATTATTGTATGCGGCATTATTTAGAGAGAAAACACGTTGCCCATACAGCGAACCTTCTTTAATATGTATAAGCTTCCTGGAAATTTAGTAAAATGCAAAAGTTGTAGACAACCGACTGAAATATTAAGCTCACTTGCATTCGTAAAATTTTATGAAAGCGTTATGCATTTTTGTACGCAATATTTGTGCTACAAATTCACTAAAACGTAATGAAAGGTTTTAGTATTAAACACGCATTCTGGTGAAAACCAATGAATTGTAGAAAAAGAATTAAATTGTAAATTCCGCACATGACACTTGAAAAGGACGCATCTGATTGATTCACAGGACGCAGGATGGAAGTGATTTTATTTGCTGTTTGGGATATATTTAAAATTACTTAACCTTATGCAAATATGTTATTATTAATACATAGATGATTAACATAATGTTTCAGTAAGTAAAATATTAAAAACAAATACTGTTACTATTTGATTTTGTATTCCATAATAATCAATAATTACTGTTTTCGTGCAGAAAATTGAAGAAGGAAAATTAAAATAATTCATTGATTTTGAGAGTCCTAGTTTTATAGAGTTGTCTGTATTAATTCTTAACAATAATTTTAGTGCTTCGAAAAGTTATTAAAACGTTATCATTAAATTAATAATTTATAAAAAGGTGCACAAGTGTTAAACATTAGATTAATACAATTGATATTTTAAATAGTGTATAAGTGGCTGCACATAAATAAGAAGTTAAAATGAAATAAAGTTGCATAAAACTACATCAGTGTCACATGTGAAGTGCATTGCAATATAAATTGCTAAGAATATCATGATGGATGGATTTATAAATGTAAAATATGTATATAGATGACAAGAAAAGTAGATTACAAACAAATACTCCAGGCAGTACTGCAACAGGAAAATCAGAATCTAAATATATATATATATATATATATATATATATATATATATATAAAATGGCCTCCTCAATCGGATACCCAAATATATTTTCGTTTGATATTGGTGACACAGTTTGTAGTTGTTTTAATACTAAGGTACTTTTTACCTAAACTGCTTTCCTTGTGGTAATTAATTCTTGAATGTTATCGTTAACTTAATAGCACATTCTTAAGTAGGGATTAAAAAAATACTTTAAAAACTTTGTTTTACTACTGTATATTAAAAAAAATGTGACTATATTTTCGACAAAACAAAATATCCATTATGAAATTTAAAGTACTCAAAAATAAAGAGAAGGATTTGAAAAGTGAATAATAATGTTTAAATTACTGGAATAAACCAAGTTAATAATAATAGTACGTTAACTTAATATTAATTGTATATATATAATAAAATCACAAATATGATAGCATAATCCTTAAACAGCACTAAATGCATCATCTGCCTCGCGCCAAATTAATCGTTAGACTCCCTCCCAAGTCGCAAAGATTAATTTCGCGGTGGGATTACTAATTTAACAATTTCATGATAAGTTAATCAATAATGTAGCGGTGTATCGCTAAAATATTCATTAACGGTCATGATCTTACAATTCATACCGGCCAGACAACGAGCGGATCGAAAATCCTATTACGCGAAACTCTGGACGTATACCTTCTGCAATTTAATGAAAACTGCGAGCGAGTTTGAATTAATGCCGGCGAACTGAATTTTATGAAATTGTAATACTTTCTCGGCGATAAAATACATCCATTTCGCATTCTAATATGTATCTAGCTCTTTTATTTTTTTTTATTTGGCAAAAAGGTTTCTAGGGTATATTACAATTTCTTATTACTTATTTTTCCACGTCTCTTTCAATTATTTTATATAAGAGAATGGAGGAGATTAAATTCATGCTGAGGAATGATATTACTTTTTTTACTAAAAAAAATATTAGTACATAATCTTATTAATTAATTTTGTATAATCACGTAAAATGTAATCGATTAATATTGCTCTTAAAATTTAATTTTTTATGTGTGTTTTTGTTTAATGAAAGATAATAATTAATATTGAATGTGTTTACGGCGCTAAATTAGTTTATCCCTCTATTGTTCGTGAAGTAAATCGATTTACTGTCGGGGTAAGCCGCTGTTGAATCAGTTAGCAAAACTGTTTGCCGGTATGTGCATCTCGAGAGAACTCGACTACAAAAGTCCTAACACATGGCATATTCTGTACATCGCTTTGTACTAATAAGAACTGACGTTAAATAAGAGATGTATTTTCCCACAACTTTTTATCCGCAGATGTATCTATTGAAGTGTATAAAGATATCGCACGATATCGTATTCTATTCATGTTTTTTTTATTATCGAATTATATTTCACAAGTATCTCTATTATATTCTTGTTAGTACATATAATAGCGATCCATGACAGATAAAGTAGATAATATTTTGTTGTAGTATTACTACATAATAGTAATTGCTTAAAATACTGTGTAAATTATAATAATACTTTTTTATTAGCTATTTTTGGCATTATTTTCTGTAAAAATTTATAAAATGACTTCTGCAAATAAATTAATAAAAATGTAAGTCATTCCAGTTGTAGAAAATTAACCAATTATTAGAATTATTGCAAATAAATTAATAATAAATTGATAATTGTATATCGATTGTAAATTTTCATTTAAATTTTAATTGATAAGTGATGTTTTTATATTATAAACTATTAATGGATTCTTATAAAGCATTCATTAACATAATTATTATTAGTTTTAAAGATATAAAAATAGTAATGAAGTTATCTTAATTGATAATATAAAAATGTGCAAACATTTTAAGTTTTAAATATTATTTTGACAGAATATACACATTATTATTACATATTTAAATATCAATTAGTTTTATGGAAATAATATTTAAATAAAAGTACAAATATTAGGAATTTATTTATAATAAAACACATTATGGTCGGTCATTGCCCGGCGCATCCACCATTTCTTATAGTATTGTAATAAATTATATAAATAAGTATATTTGCAGCAAATATTATGTATAACAACTACTTGTTATGTGTAATATAATTAAATCATCTTTTCTGCAAATTTAATACATGAAATATTATTTAAATTTAATTTGAAACTAAATATATTGAAGAGTTTACAATTACTCTGGATTATATATTTTAATAAAAAATCTGCAATTTCATTATAAATTCATTTACTATTATTTAATTTCTTAAAAGATTAGAAACTTCATTTACTAGCGGTGTATTATTTACGTCTTTTGATAGTAAACTACGAAAAACAAATTTTAAAATAGAAATGTACGGTACTGAAAAAATACGTTGATTTAAGATATTGCGGTGAATGTAAAAAAATCATACAATTGAATATATTTTGGACTGCTTTTGTGAAATGTTTATTAATAAATATGTATTATTTTATAAAAAATGTGTAATTTATTAAAATTTCTGAAAAATATATTATAGAAATTATGTCATAGCCTTGTATTCTTAAAACTTAAATGCTTCTGATCTATATATAACGGATTCTCCTTCTGGATCAAAGATCTGAAGAATTATTAATCATTCAGTGCATGTGGATTATGTACTGGTATATAAAAAGTCTATATAGATTAACAGGATGACTCAATCACTTAAAGTAAAATAGTTTATTCCATTTCAATTTAATTTGTTTTAAGTTGACTTGACTGGAGAGTAATCACCAAAAAATATATTATAAAGGAATTTGAATTTTCAGCTTAAAGCTGAATGATTTGATCATGTGTAAAGCAGAACCATTTTGAAAAAAAAGGGACTACATAGACAAAATTAACACCTTTCTAGAGAAGAAAAATTTCTAGACACATAATAAGGATCTAAACAATGAATATTACAAACAAATTTTATCACTGATTAAGGGAACCAAATGAATTATCGCAGATAGGTAAGAATTTAAACAAAATAACAAACAGTTATGAATCCATCAGCTCCTCTATTGTACGGAATGCAAAAAAATCAGAAGAAACATATACCTATTAAACTAATAGTTTATAAACTCTCCTTTATACAAACCATGCTGTACTACGAATTTTATATTACCAAAAGCCATTTATTTATTTATTGCTTATTATACTGATTTTAATCACCTGTTAACAAAATATATCATTCCATCAGGGTTTGACTGGAAGAAAATTCCAAAGAATGAAGTCCGCCTGTGATTCGTGTGTACAAAATTAAGTGTATTTCTTACGTATTTGTCTGTAAGAAATAAACAAGATTCACAGGCGATCTTCATTCTTCAGAATGTTCTTGGAATATTTCCATTTATTTCAAAATTTCTTCGACCAGAATATTCGTAAATGCTTTAATAAAATTATATATTTTTAGTGCTCTTTCTATAACTGTAAATATTTATTTCACTTTATTATACTTCAGCTTTTTGTTTAAAATTTCTAAAGTTCTTATTCCATACATATCAAAATATTCAATTAATATCTCGCTGGAATTTGTTAAAATAAAAAGAAAACATGTGACTCATAAATAAGAATATTCTTCTTCTCTCATTTGATGTGGATAGGATTTTTCCTATCCACATCTATACCTATCACTGAACTAAAATTAATAATAAAAGATAACCTCTAAAGTCAGACTCATTCATACAAATCAGAAGAAATAATTAATAATTCCAATAAAATTGTTACTTTATATCACACAAAAATATGTATTTTCATGACTGCAGTATCGACAAGTTCAGCTTACTTGCAAAGTAGCAATTATATTAAATATTATTAAACAATATATTATGAAGTAGAAGCCTCTACAATCAAGAAAAGAAATAATTAAGATCATCAATATTTGCTTAGAGCAAAATTACTTCCAGTTCAACAATCAATTTTACACACAATAAGAAGGACTAGTCATCGGCTCGCTGTTATTACCCCTCCTTGCATGGCTATATATAAAACACCTAGAAGATACTCTATTCAATAGAGAGTGTCCACTAATCAAAAACTTTTAGTGCAGATATGTTTACGATGTATTTGCAAATGTAACGAAACATACTGGCAACTAGATTCACGTTCTAAATTTCTCAAGTCAATCAATCCCAATATATAAGTCATAATGGAGTTTTTTCAACTTCCCGGATATCACACAGACATAATAAGACTCTGAACTAACGAAACCAATAACTACAGACATCACAATATTATCCGACTCACATCAATCTGGACTAATAAAACTCGTAGTTCTAAACCACTTGCAACCATGCATTACGAGAAATTAATATCATCTATTAAATTACAATAAATAATGGCTAGAATAAATCTACAGTCGATAAAATCCCGAAACTAAAGCGAGGAACTTTTGTACCACGGCAGAGTTTCAAATATGTGGTTATTCCAAGTACCCAAAATGACAGCAGAAAAGTTTCCAAGTCATTACTTAAACACAGCATTAAAGCTATAGTGACTAATAAAGACAAGACTCATTATCAATAATCAATCCATTAGAAAAATCAGGAGTGTGATTTTGTTTTATTTTTTATTACATAAAGGGTTTTATTGTTATTAGCAGCAAAATTACCAACAATTAGCAATTAAAGTCGCCATGTATATGTAGGGTGGGCGGGTGGCCTCTATCCCACCCTTCAACCAGTAAAACATAAGCGAAGGTTTCAATTGGAAGTTGTAAAATGTAAACAAACACAAAATAATTGCATTTTTTAATTTATGTATTTATAAAAATACTTCAAATCAATTTTTGATGATGTTTTACTGACTGGAGGATAGAATAGTGGCCACCCACCCACCCTAAATATACATATTAACTTTAATTACTACTACTACTACTAATTAAATTAAAAGTTGTAAAATATAAATATGGTATACACAAAATAATTGCAAGCTTTACAGATTTATTCATACAAATTTTTCAAATAATTTTTGATGATGTTTTACTGATCAGTAGGTTGGATAGAGGCCACCCACCCACCCTACATATACATAAAAACTTTGATTCCTCATCGTCTCGAATTATCCAATGAAATTAATTACAAAACTTTTTAAATAAAAAAGAAATTAAAAAAGTAAAATTTTTGAGTGTGTAAATTAGTAAAATTTGATGCATGATGTGTGGGCAGGTTTTAAATCTAAATTAGATAAAATTAGCTATAGAAAGTCATTTATTTTTAAACTTTAATTTTAATTTTGTCTTATTTTTTATTACATACAAAGTTTTATTGTTTTTAGCAGCAAAATCATCAACCATTAGCAGTTAAAGTTATCATGTATATGTAGGGTGGGTGGGTGGCCTCTATCCCACCCTTCAACCAGTAAAATATAATCGAGGATTTCAATTAGAAGTTGTAAAATGTAAACAAACACAAAATAATTGCATTTTTTAATTGATGTATTTATACAAATTTTTTAAACAATTTTTGATGATGTTTTACTGACTGGAGGGTGGGATAGTGGCCACCCACCCACCCCACATATACGTATTAATTTTACTTACTGGTCGCTTCCTGGTCTGCAATAACTTTAATTACAATATTTGAATAAAAGAAAATTAACGAAGTAAAATTTTTTAGTGTGTGAATTAATAAAAATTATATACATGATGCGTGGAAAGGCTTTAAATCAAGTTTAAATAAGATAAGCTATAGGTCATTTATATTGAAACTTACATTTGGATTATGCTTTATTTTTTATTACATTCAAGGTTTTAGTGTTTTGTAAGCAATAAAAACATCAACAGTTAGTATTTAAAATGATCATGTATATGTAGGGTCGGTGGGTGGCCTCTATCCTACTTTCTGATCAGTAAAACATAATCAAAATATATTTGAAATATTTGTATAAATACATACATTAAAAAATGCAATTATTTTGTGTTTGTTTACATTTTACAACTTCCAATTGAAACCTTCGCTTATGTTTTACTGGTTGGAGGGTGGGATAGAGGCCACCCGCCCACCCTACATATAAATGACGATTTTAATTGCTAAGTGTTGGTAATTTTGCTGCTAATAGCAATAAAACCCTTAATAAATAGAAAAAACACGAAAATATATTCGTAAATTACGAATTACGAATATATTTTCGTGTTTTTTCTATTTATTAGTGAATTATCTACAACGTAAAGGACTTATATATTTTATTAATAAAACCCTTTATGTAATAAAAAATAAAACAAAATCACACTCCTGATTGTTCTAATGGATTGATTATTGATAGTGAGTCTTGTCTTTTAAATCACTATAGCTTTATTGTTGTGTTTAAGTAATGTAGTTTGATAATGACAAGTCAAAATTGTCGAAACTATAGTCACTAAATAAAGTCAGTGTTATACAAATCAAGTTAAAAAGTTTTTTATTTGTGAAGAATAATGTATAACCAAGTAGAAGCCCCCAACGTTAACAGTTTATTCACTAATGTTTAAATAGAAATAATAAAAAATAAATTGTTTGAAACATCTGTTGTTATAAATTAAAGTAAAAAAACGTCTGTTATTTGAATACCAACCTAATTTGCGATCGAGTAATACAACAAAATCAATTATAAATATATTGCTAATAACAGTTAGCACATTGATATTATTAAGTTAGCCAAGATTATACTAATATTTAAAGAAATAATAAAAATGGAATAACAATAATAAAAAAAGCTGCATTTTATATATCATTCTTTTTAATGATTGTTGAGTGAAGATGTACTATACTATACTATATAATAATCTTTCACTTATAGTTTATATATCATATTAGAAATCATTTAAAAAGTGTTATAGGGCCATTATACAACTTTATCTGTGTTATTAAATAAATTAAACTTAAAAAGACTAAGACTCATGGTATCTCAAAACATGTGTTGAAATTTTGGATTCAAAAATAAATACGATCACAAAAGTCTTCCGTACTTCGTATAGAAAAACTAAAATAATATTTAAAAACAATAATATAGAGTTAAAAAAATCAAAGGATTTCCTGAACTATTCTAAGAGAAAGAAAATCATCCTTATTGAAGGAAGTAGTTACATATAATTATAATAATTTTTGTTATTATTCGTCTTCTTCTTTTTCTTGATGGCTATGGACCGTCGGTCTTTTAGCCTGACAGCTCTAAGAATATTTACCCTTTTTAATTTTTGAAAATCCGC
This sequence comes from Ontholestes murinus, assembly GCA_963969525.1. Taxonomy (NCBI): domain Eukaryota; kingdom Metazoa; phylum Arthropoda; class Insecta; order Coleoptera; family Staphylinidae; genus Ontholestes; species Ontholestes murinus. Next base: position 58,475,086 of record OZ018396.1, read on the forward strand.
TTTGTTTTAAAGATATAGAGCGAACAAAATTTTCGATAGTGACAACATTTTAGTACCAAAAATTACATGTTAAGTTTTTAATGTACAAGAACTGTCGAAAATGAATACCTGCAGCTACGATGAAATAAGCAAATCTTCTTCTCATCTACTGCGGATCTCTTTCAAAAACACCAGTGTCATTTCTTATTGTCTTACACCCAGCAATTACCCGATTTCGTAATCCCACAATTCTTACTGGAATAGTGTTAACTAATGCCTTTAGATGGCCCCATAGGAAATAATCTAGGGGTTTAAGTGCGGAGATAAGTGATGTATACGTCGACCAATCAAAAGAACTCCGTATGTTACTGTTCAAAACTCATTAGCAACCGTAATAAAATACGCTTGTATTTTACATTTTTTGTTGACAATAGTACATCCTTCAGAAACTGAGGTAGCGTTTGTTCTAAAGCTGATGTCATCAAGTATCTCATGTCGATTTTTTTAATTCATACATTGTTATTCCTTATTGTATTACATGAAAAAATTGTTTTATTGGCAAAAACAACGTACTAACGTTAATTATTTTTACTACTCAACTACCAAGTTGAGGTTGGTTCAACGTATGCAAAAGCCAGAATGCAATACGTTGAGAAAAATCAACAGGAAGATGGGCTTGAACGCGTTGTATGTGATTTGGTATAATAAATAGTTTTTGGAACTTTCAAGTAAAAATACCTGGATCTTTCTTTATAATGTCAAACACATTCTCTTCCACTTCTACCATTATTATTGTTATTGGCACTTCTACTCCTCCACTCCTCCACTTCGTTTCGTGCCTGTTTCATGTAGACGTTTATAAACACTTTGTGAGATTTTTCTATTTGGAATAAAAATCGTTCAATATGTTCTTCCAGCTTGTAATGAATTATTATCAGCAAGTCTATAATTGAAATGAATGTATCACTTCGACGTTCATATAGCGATCTTTTATAAAAGACTTAAGTAACAAGAGTTTAACTATTTAAGACAGAACACGTCAAATAGCCAACTGTCACTCAGTTTCAACAAATTGAACAGATAGTTAATGGTTATTCCCCGCACGTATTCAAATGAAATCTACCTATTAACTGTATTTCTTCTGATGTCTGGACTTGCCTGTTAGTGGATAAAAGCCGTTATTGATAATTAGGATGTTGTTAAGAGATAACAGCGTATTTTGAAAATTTAGTTGTGCGTACTGGGTAAATCGAGTGTAGTACGCCATATTTTTATTTCGACTACATTAATAATTCAAATAATATCAAACTAATTTATGAATGTAGAATTAATAATTATCATAACTAGAGATTATTTTATCACAATAATCTAAGAATTTAATTTTTTTTCTTTTTATTTTCTTCAAAGCAAATAATATTTAGAGTATTTTACTCTATGTTCAAAATTGTGCTATTTCATTTATTGACATAAAGCAAGCAAGTTTTATTTTGAGAAATTGGTTAGAGTATTATTCGAGACTACACAATCTCTCTAGTCGAAAGATAAAGAAAATATGTCATCTGGATCGAAAATGATAAATTTGACTACTATAGAAAATATTTTGACATAATAGGTATAGCTATTCAGCAGTTATAAATCTGAAGTAAATTTTCTCAACAGAACTTATATGTGTATTTTATCATTTACCTGACCTAATTATAAAAGATGAAATGGTAAAAGAGTAAAAAAAGTTTAATCGAAGAATTGTTTAAAGCTAAAATATCTGTTATAAGTCATAATTGAAAAAAAATTACACACAGCGAGGGAGAAATTAGAAATGAATATAATATATAGAATCGTTTACTTTAAAAGGATTTTGTGCTCAATTTTATTTTTAATTTAATTAATTAAATCATGAAGAAAAATATTTCTTGTGTTACGTGAAGATTATTATAATAAAATTGTATTGAAACACTAACATTTTCTTCACAAATTGTATTTATTTACTATGTATATTGTACTAGATTTAATTTTACATTACAAAATATAATTTTTGTAATTTATTCTAAGATACAATTACTATATATATTACTACTATATTTTTTGATTAATTATTAATTTGAAAAATAACAGTTCTTATTGTTTAATCCATAGATTTTTCAATATTGATACATTATTTATTCGTTTTCTCTACTGTGGCCAACCTATTAAATAATTAATAAAATGTAGATTATGTTGGTTAATATTACTGTAATATTATATTTTAACTGCCATTTAATGTCAAATATGTTATGGTTTTGTAAATTAAATTAAAATTATCTCAACTAATACAATAAATAAAAATTATAGATAGTTATAATAGCCATAATAATACCAGATACTTATTAAAATTGAAAGTATTTAAGACAATTCTCACTTCATGTATTTTATTCATTTAATGTTATAGGCTTTAAACGAGCTATTTATTTTTTTCAATGAAACATCAATTTACCAAAGCGAGGAGAACGAAGAGAAGTTATTTCCAATCAAAATAGAAAGGATATATAAATTACCCACCTTCTACATCAATACAGTTTCCCTTTCTCGCCCGTATATACACACTTTTTATAATAAATTTAGCAGAATATTTATAGCCTTAATCCGAAGCACTACAATCCGTATTTGCATCTTGTAGAATTTACAACTGATTTTACTCTTATAAAGAATGATAAAAATGTATGCCTTAGATTAAAATAACTGCTTGTAAATTTAATTTAAATATGATCCAAGTACTTTATACAGTTATTATATTATTATTTTATTTGTACAAGTATTGTATTTTGTTATATAAGGTCATATTTATTGATTTACCTGTACTTGAATAGATATTCTATACGTTGAACGATTTCCTGAACGTATTCACAAAACCTGCACATTAAAAGAAAGTGTAGGACCAGAAAGGCTAATGACAGTAAGAACGTTAGAAGTGGAAGTGAATATACTTGACATGATAGAAGAAGATCCAAGTATTTTTACTCTAAAAATAGGACCGTTTGGAAAAATCTTCAGGCAATTATTTCTGCTGATTTTTCTCCACGCATTGCATTCTGGAAATGTCATTTATACATATTGATTCAAAACTACTGACGTTGATTCTTTTTACCGATGAATTTTAATAAACACTCTTTAATCATAATTTACTGTGTGTAGTTACTATAGATAAATTACAAAGTTTCGTGTCAATAAATTCGTTAATTAATTAAAACATCTATGGTCATTAAACTATTTTTCAATTTTTAGAAATAACGTAGAAAATAATAACTCACTTTTTATATTTTAGCCAGCAATAAAATGTTTTATATACATATAATGTAAATAGAAGTATGTAATTGTTATTATCTACTTTTATTATTATTAAATATGAATTATTAATTACACACTATTTTATTTATATTGATAAAATCGAGCTTATTTCAATTGAAATCTTTTATAATTCAGACCGTTTTGTTTTATGAAAATTTACGATTAAATTTATATTATTTGTTTGTTTTCATACCAAAATAACTGAAAACTAATTTGTTTTAAATTGTTTAAATATGAATGTATCCCAGGGCACTGAATAAACACAATTCCATGCATATTTTCATTTCGTTATTTATTTAGAGTACATTATTTAAATAAGATTAAAAAATAACTCGTCAATTTCAGCCGGCGCATTTCAATTTCAAAACGGTTTTAACTGTGTTTACCCAACGACCTCATTAATATGTTTTAATCAAATTCTATATGCATGCCATTTTAGCGTTATTGACTTAACGGCAATTGTGTACATTATTTGATGTTCTAATTAGTTTTATCTAGTTTACATAATGTGAAATTAAGTTATATTTCATTATGATTCTAAAAATTGATTTGATTTGTAGAATGATGGTCTTATTGCTTAGTAAAATTTATATACGTTGTTAGTGTGCTCGAGTTTGAAACGTGAATAATGTAATTACAGACATAATATTTGCAGTCCAATTTTACAAAAGGACCACTATTTACAAAACAAAACTTCACTAAGAGTAAATATATTTAACGTTTGCCCTTTCTCACTTTTCCGGGAATTAAAACTTTGCCCGATACAATTGTTTGTTTAAATAATTAAAGCAACAGCGTCAGCAAAATTGTAACTACGATTTATTCACTTTAATAATTGGCAATTTAAATGCTAAAAAATGTAAACAACATGTCACCGATTATGTAAAAGCAAACGTATTTTAATTAAAATGTTCCGTATTCCCGAAGCGCCTAACTAAACAGTACTGCTGAAGTGCATATTAATAAAGTTGAGGCGGTTTCTTATAGAAGTAAATTAATCTATCGGAGCATAGTTAATGAAGGTTCCATTAAGATAATATATTGAATTATGTGCGACTAAGTTTTGGAAATCAAACGGGCGAACTTAATGAACTGATTAACTAAGTTAATCGAGGTTAAGCGGAGCGTGTGTGGAATTTTATTATTATATTGTTGACTTTTGGAACATATTATATTTTAATGTTGTTAAATTTCCGATGCACGTATGAGGAAGCCAGATGCTTCTCCTGAGAATCCCCCGACTTAAATTGCAGCAGCTTTTATAAAATGTTTCGCGTGCGGTATTAAAATGTAATTTTACGATATTAAATATACATACTGATATGAGATGTAGGTTAATATTGAAAATAATTTTTATAAGAAAATAAATGTTACTGTTTTCTTGTAGATTTAGTGAGTAATTATTAATTAAAATTAATTTTTATTCAACTAATTCAAATCTTACACGATCGTTCACCAGATAAATAATTTATGTTCAGCAGCGTGCACCGTCGAAAAAAGCGGGCCATTGCAGTCCATCTTAAAATGTTCCCATTCATTATGCAATAGTAAAAGTATAAAAGTCAAAAGAAACGTATTGTTCTGGCTGCGATTGTTGACTGTGAAAGACAATCCAAATACGAGAGTGGTGAAACAAACGATTTCACAATAGCCGGCTCCGAAAACAATACCTTCTCTACACTAACAAAAGTGCTTGTACAAGCGTCAAGTGAGGAAAAGAGGGCCCTTCCATGCTCATACTCAATGGACACATTTGCTCTTTGAATATTAAATTATCTCTATACAGGGGCTTCAATGTGTATGTTTTAATATTTGTGCCATATTCAGTTACCACGATTAATTCAACACATATTTTTTTTTATTAACAGATATGCAGATTTAATATTCGATTTTTTAATCGATAATAATTGAAGAAATCTGATTCATGATATTCACCACTTAATTGTTTATATCCCTCTAAAAGACAAACTTTTAAACTATTTGGTTTATGTAACATTGATTAATAATAATGAATACTCCTAATATTAATCAAACAAATCGTTAATATAACACGATATTATATTGTTAAAATCAATTGTACTTATAAATGAGCCATATTAAATATTTAATTAATTAAAAGCGAATCAATTTATCAATCATAATAGACGTATAAATATATTGCACATAATTATTAATTCTTCATCAAAACATCTAGCTTGTTATGACAGTATGTCATATATATCTACATTATAATATAAATGAGGTATAATTTTATTTAAATTAGGTTTCATTCGTAATTAATCATTGTAACTGTAAACATAATTTGAATATTCATTAAAATACTTAAATGTATGTAAATTGACAATAACATAATTATCTATTCAGTAAAATTCGGCTAAAGGATACAATAAAAACCATAAAATAAAACTAAATATTCTTATTATATTTATAGTAATTGTCAACAATTTCATTTCTTAAAGTAAGAAAGGCTTATAATTAAGTTATTCCTAAGCTAATACAATATGACATTATATATTTAAAAACTATTGTTGTTTGTTTAAATAGAAAATTCAATATTTACTTTTTTACATTTTTAGTTTTACCCATGAAAATAATTCATATTTATAGTCGTTTATTCAATTTTTATTAACAAAATATTTTTTTAAATAAATTTAAATATGGATTTATTCAACATATTCTGCATGTAGATGTGTATTATACTATAAACTGCATTTGATTTGCATATTTTATACCCTCAACAATTTTTACGTTCACGTAAAAATAATATCATTCCCTACTACTGACGTTACTTTTCCTGATATTACTGTTCTCCCTTTTGACAATATAGGATATTTATTAAGTAAATAGTAGCCACCACTTTATTTAATCATTGCAACTGATATATTAATTTGCAACTGCATTATTACGTCCGTTGCATGACTTTATTATATTCAGAAATCGCATTTGGTTGTTATATTTTCATTTCTTTTATCTATAAAGTTCATACTTTCTCTGCTACACACTTGATGGAAAAGAATAATATTTGTATTAATTAAAATTAACTAAAAGCTAAAACATTGCATTTTACTACAATGATAAAAGTTAAGGTTATTTAATTTATTTACACCAGTACAAAATATTACTTATTGTACCGATATAGAGAAGTCTAAGAATTATTAATAGAAAATTGTCAAGCAATATTCAGTATTTAACAAAATTTAATACTGAGTCAGTTGAGTTGATTTTTGTTAGTCTTAAACACAATTTTTAATTTGTTAATGATGTTTAACGAAGTAGAAGCCTCCATCGTAAACGAGTTTTGTTTCTATGCAGAAAAGTAGCCGATTGCACGAATATCCAATATAATTTAATTTTTGGAATCATTTTTGACGGAATTGGTATTTCAGAAAGTTATTAGTGTGTTTCATATTTCTATTGGCATTTTCCTAAATGAATGTTTTAAAGATTCTCCTAGTTTAGCCTATATAAATAGCATCAAGATTCTGGCAATTTAATTCTTGAAGGCGTTCGACAGGGTTTGTCACGATGGATTTTATAAATTGATCTATCCCTATTTCCCCTATTATCTGACCAGAGTAATGCATGACATTCTTCGTGGCAAAAAGTTCTGCTGCAAAATAAATATGATGATCTATGCAGGTGTTCCACGGGGTTCTGCTATGTCCCCCGATACTATACAACGTCTACACTAGCGACATTTCAAACCTTGCTCCGGTAATGAGGAGGCATCACAGTTCATCTTAAGAAAACTCTCCAAACTGCTCTCGATACCTTCGAGATGAGGGCGACCTAATGTCGAATTGAGTTTAATGCTGATAAGAGTATTTCCGTACATTTCAACAGACTGTATCTCAAAAATCTAAAGATAAATCCTCCAATACTCCATTGGAGAGGAACTAATCCCGATAAAAGACAAGATAAAATATCTTGTCATAATCTTCGGCCAGCACCTCAAAGATGATTGCATATTAAATAAAAAAGACTAGAGCTTCCTTGGCTAAGCTGTAGCCTATCATCAACATGAGATTAATCTGTAAAAAAAACATAGTAAGGCTGTTTACTCTGATAGTAAGGCCGAAACTAACCCACGTTGCAGGGACTACTGAAAACTTACTCTAATAGCGAAACTCCAGGGTACATATAAATTATTTTGAAAACAATCTTATTTATGCAGAAATATTTTTGATATATACCCTATTGACTTTAATGGAAATAAACATTAATATCATTAGAACAACTTGTAGCTGTAGAGCCATCAAAAAGTATAGCGTCATATGATGATCATATTTTAAATTGTGCAAATAATCAAAATTCTATTTGAAAATAATAAATTCTAGCCATCAGATCAGAAAGTACTTTCTTTACTTAAGCAAATACTTGATAAACTATTGTTTAATACACAATATGGTTTTTGAATCTGGTACACACACTGTATCATCATTCCTGGATCTCATTTGACCCTTTGAGTGCATTGATAACGATATTCTCTTGCGAAAACTCTACTTCTACCTCTTTCACCATAGTAGCTGTCATTTAATTAGTTCATACCGTCAACAAAAACAGCAGAGAGTGATCGTTAATAAAATAGCATCAAGTGAAATTTATTTGAAATATGGTGTGCCTCAAGAATCAATACTTAACCCTCTTCTATTTTTGCTATATATACATAATTTATCATCTGCCTTTGCTTTCTCAATTTTTTTTTTCAATTCGCTGATGATACAACATTTATTAACAAATCAGCTGACATTGTAAGGGCTACAAATGATCATTTAGCATGTAGAAACGTTATAGGTGCATGATTTGAATCGAACAAGCTATCTTTAAACACAGCTGAATCTGACGTTCTTCCTTTGATCGTACATCTATAGTGAAACAACAGCTATACTTCGATCTTAACATGCCATGGTCATTTGGATGCTGTAGAAGTAAAAATATATTTTTCGATCTACTTCTAAAACAGGAAACCAAGTAGATGTCAATAACTGTAGTCTATTAAATTTTTTACTAGAAATATATTAGCTATTAAACGTGTCATTAAGGATCAAATGAATATTTTCGTGGATTACAATTTATTGGGTAATAATAATAAATTTATTTTGTATTCAAATAGGGGATATTACATAACAATAATTAAATTGTACGTCACAAATTGAATGCGTCATTACAAAAAACCTACTCATTATTAGATTTTATTAGTTTTAAGAACATTCATCAAATCAATACTATTACGAACAGCATGGACAGGTTTTTGGATTTAATCTTAGTATCAGAAAATATAAATACATATGTTTAAAAGTGCAATAATCACCTGGTTAATGAAGACACATATCATCCATGCGAATTGACAAAGTCAACAGCTTCGAGATTCATTCGGAAAATACTGTGAGTGACTATAACTTTAGAAGAGCTAATTTAGTAATGCTCTACTGCTCCAATGTTTATAAATGAGATAATGCAGAAAATGCCTGTGAAGAATTTTATATAGTTGTCTAAACTCCCATGTACTAAAAATAGCTTTGGGCAAGTCACATCATTATCAAAATTTGTTTACGTCAGATATTATAAAAAATATTAAACTGAAACGTAAATATCGACGAATTAGAGGTAAAAACAACTCACCCACTATCAAGTTCAAGTTACGACAACTAAAGGAGAAAATTAAAATAGATGTTAACCAATCCTACAAGAAGTTTATTAAAGATACAGAAAACAATTTGAATAAAGACCCTAAAAAATTATGGTATATTCAAGCATGGCGACCAATCTTGCATTAATAACTATCATCCCGTCTCAATTCTTTGCAACTATAGTAAATTTTTCGAAAGTCTATTATCAGATTTCATATAATCTGAAGTATCCACATAAATTATTAGCAGGCAGCATGGTTTTGTGAAAAATCGATCTACACACATAAATCTTCTAAATTTGACCATGCATATCTCTATTAACATGGACAATAATATCCACACTAACATCTTAACAAAAGCAGTCTTATCAAAAGCTTTTGATTGTTTACCACATCTGATCATAATAGAGAAATAATCTTATATCCTATCTAGTTGGTAGAACTCAATACGTTTCATATGGAAGGTACAAATCAAAAGAATATATTGTCGAAAGTGTAGTTCCACAGGGGTCAAATGTAGGACCGCTCTTATTTCTGCTTTTCATAAATTAAAGCTGTGATAACTTAAAGTGTGACTACCTCTTTACGCGGATGACTTATAGTGTCACTGAAAAGGTCATAGCAAAATATATTTACGTAAGAACACATCGAATAGATAGGAGAGTGAACCGGTAATTAGTTTTGCAATTATCCAAACAGAAACGATGTGTATAACGAAATATATTGGACGGTACAATAAAATTTAGTTTAGATAACAATGTCTCATGTCCATTTTAATAATTTATAAATAAATACAATTTGAGAAATGATTCAATGGGTTTTAAGGCTTTGTTATCCAAACTCATCCAAGAGACCCGGATAGTCTAAATAGGCATCATGTTTACGAAAGTAAGTGAAATTATGTATTACGTATAAAACTGTTATAAAAAGAAATTAGTGGTTCAAGATGGATAAAAATTTTGGTATTACGTAAGATAAATCCAAGAATCTTTTGGCAGTTAAAAACTATCTTTTGAAAGTGATCTTCGAAACACAATTTATTATCAATAAGTACCTCGAGGTCATGAAAGTTAGTAACAAGTTGTAATGATGAATCTATAGTTAAAAGTAGGTTGCTGATTTTTCTGCTAAATGATACAAATTTTGCATTTATTAGTGTTGGTATCTAAATCATTTTTGGTACACCAATCGACTAATAATAAAATGTTATGCTGACGAGTGACACAATCTGCTAAACTAGTAATTTTAATTAAATTAATAAGCACTAAAAACCTTTCTTCACAAATTTTATTTAAATTACAGATACATATTTCGGACACAAAGTGACCATTATCAATGTTTTAATACTGTAATTAAACATTGATAACGGTCACTTTGTGTCCGAAATTTATATCTGTAATTTAAATAAAATTTGTGAAGAAAGGTTTTTAGTGCTTATTAATTTAATCAAATTTATCTTCACGTAACTCACAAAAAATCAAACTAGTAATTTTAGGATAAATTTAAATATCATACATAATAATTTGAATTCAGTTTGGGGATAAAGGCCCTAGATTGGAACCTTAAGGAACCCCACTAGTAGCAGTATATTCAAAACATTTGAAACCATGATACTACACAACATTTTTCCTATTTGATAAATACAAAGAAATAGGGCTCAAGAGATTATAATCAATTCTAAAAGCTGACAATTTTATTAGTAATATATTATCAGACAATCTATCAGAAGCTTTGGTTAGATCAGTATATATGACATCAGTTTGATAACGATTTTCAAGATTGCAAGAAATATCATCAACAGAATTTAATAAGTTCGTAGTTGTTGGTTTGCATTTCAAGAAACTATGATGATTATTTGATATTTTGCGTTTAACATGCCGATAATTAATAACATTAATGATTATTTCAAATAGTTTCGGGAAATTAGACATTAAAGATATGCTGCGGTATTTATTGTCAACTTCAATAGCTCTCTGATCTTTGTGAAGCTCTGGCAACGTATGGTTTGTACTTCATTGCGGATTTTAAAACAAGAAAGAATAATACTTTTGTTGGCATATCTACAAATATTAAAATTCGTGTTATTAAAGTTTGTTCTGTTGCGACAGACGACATGTCATCCTGTTTGTATTCATCTCCAACTTGATTTTGAAGTGAAATTATGTATTACTATCTGATAAGGTTTTATGATCAATTATAGCGCAAGCAAAACTTTATGTAATCAATTGGAAAAGACAGATTTTAGTTTTGTCGATAATAGATATATAAGTACTCGATTGATGAGGCTGTTATTTGTTGAAACTCTATATCACTTAAAAACGTTTTTTATATAAACTGCGTCAGTATTTTATTAAACAAATATAAGTGAAGAAGATATATTTTCAACGTTCATTCAAAATTTAGGAAATAATGTTCATAGGGATAGGGTATCCATAGTAAACACTATGTTACTGGCTTAATAATAATTTGAGGGAGACTTATTTTTATAGGCAAGTAACTAAGTTTAAAATAAATTATAAACTATAAACGGTTTATTAATGTAACTCTTATAAAGGCTAAACTCGTAATCAAATCGTTACATACAGAATATTAAAAATGGAACGAGAAGAAATCACCAAGAAATGTCATCATCTTTTATGCGATTAATTTTATACTTTCTTAAATACCACGGTTTAAAAATTATTAAATTAGCTACTCTTATTATTCACTGGCCCTATCAAAATTATGTTCTTATGTATTAATTACCTATTTTATTTTCTGCCAGGTTAGTTGAATAAAAGTTAGATATTTATAAAATGTTTATACACGAAATATATTATTGTTTGTATTCTGAAAAATATTGTTAATTCAATTATCAAACTACTGGCACAATAAATAAATGCATTAGGTCAGTTATATTGTAACCATATATTAATATTTTTTTTTAATTTTTACATTTTAGGATTAATTCGATGTATTTGTGTTATTAATAAATCCGCAGAAGCCGGAGTTAAACGATGTTATTCTCCGAAAAGCTCTTTAGAAAATTAATGTCAAAGGGAACGTAAAAAAATGAACTGATAGGAGGATTTAAACTCTAATTCCATTCTGGAATGAAATAAATTCAAGCGGGCGGTATAAAAGTATGGCTGTATTAAATATCATACCCGACAAACGTAGATTAGCCGGGAAATTTAGATCGGACTACTTTATACTTTTAATGCAATTAATGTATTGCGTTAATGCATAAAACGTATATACATGTTTGTAAGCAAGCTAGTTTTATTAGGACAGATAAAAGCATTTAAAAATTTATAAATGCGCTTATATTTCAAATTATACTAAATTAGGTACTTTATCAAATGGCTATAGATCAAAGAAGTATTATTTTTATGGGATTTAATATGGTTAAAAATATTTTACCACTAATGTTTCAATTCAATTATAACTTATATAAAAATATTATTATTACAATGCAATACATTTTCTTGTATCAGAAAACCTTCATTTATTATATTTAGAATTAATGTACTATAAAGAAAATTTGCCATAATTATAATAATTTTAAAATAATTAAATACCTAAAAATCTAATCAGATGGAAATTAATGAGATGGAAAGCTTATAAATAAAAGTTACAATTGTTTTTACCATGTACAATTGTATTATACTGTTAATAGTGGAGGCTTCTACTTCGTTATACATCATTATTCACAAATAAAACACTTTTTAAACTTTGTTGGTATAACAGTGACAATTTTAGCCTGTCATTTTGAAACTTTTAAATTCTAGTTTGAAAATGACTAGAAAAAATTGTCGAAACTGTAGTCAGTTAATATAGTCCTTGTTATACAAACAAATTTTAAAAGTGTTTTATTTGTGAATTGTATTATAGATAATAAAATTTTAAAAATTTATCGTAAACTACATTTTTTCAACAATAATGTGTATAATAATATTACTTAATCGTTATTATACAATAATATAATAAATAAAATAATTTCAAAAATATATGAGCAAATAATTCTACTTTTAATTAATAAACGCTGATGAAATATGTAAATCATGTTATCTACCACAAATGGTATATTAATCCCTCTTCTTGATATTAAATGGTCCCGAAGCTTCTGCCCCAACATCTATGTCTTCTCTGAGCTGAAGCCGCAACTATTATTAGAAGGGTCATTATTGCCACTAGTGATTCGCACTTTGAATATTAATTGGCTTTCGGCTAGTACATTATGGCTATTCTGACTTGATTAATCTGCATATTCAATTATTTATTTGGTTACTGATTTTTAATTAAATTCCCTCTTTTACTTTAAAAATTAAATTGCACTCTTAGGTCTTGTAATTTAAACACAAACTTTCAAAGATTTACAATACAGTAAAATACAATCAAAGCATTAATATTTAAAAATATTTGAAAAAGTTATTGTGGAGGCTTCTACTTTGCGAACCTTTTTTTTAATATCACACACTTTATATTTTGTTACAAATAAAATATAAAGTGTGTGATATTAAAAAAAGGTACTCGTGTTTAAGATTTAAAAATATTTGAACTTAAATAGATTTTGAGTAAAATTTTATTGCTCAATTAAATATATTTAATGTTATTAACTTTATAAAAAAGTTTAATTCTAGACAATTTTTTATATTAATTTGATTACTTACATTACTTTCATTCTACTACATTTAGTTTTTTTTAATAATTTATATATCAATTATAAATTGTAGAGAAACACGCAATACTTTAAACTAATATAAACTCGTACAGTTTCTTAAATAACACCACCCGACATTTCTATATCCTTTAAAGGGAGCATTTTCTTTATGTTAAGCTCGTTTCGTTTTACGTAAGTGCTGGTTTCCTACAGTGTAATTGAATTAGGAAAATGCGAAACTGTATGGTTCTTATTAAAAGTGCAAATTGCCCCTTTATGCGATTACCGTATCTTTATTCCCACTCTACTGAATGTACAATGTTACTTTATATGCATTTAAATATTACTAGTTTATTTATGTCTTTACAGAGAATTATTAAAAAATATGATATAATCATAATTTTAAAGTATTTGTGAACAAAATACAATTCGATAAATAACTGACTTAAAAATTAAGTTAAATTTATAAAAACTGCATCTTACGTTTGATATATTATACGAGGGGCTATTGAAGTTTTTGAAGTCCGTGCAAACATAGTCTCCTTTTAGGCTTAAACACTTCGTCCAACGATGTTTTAGTTTGTTGATCCCTTTCGAATGATATAATTTGTTCATGTCTGCAAAATAACAATTAGTATCTGCCATCACCTCCTCGTTTGAATAAAATCTTTGTCATGCCAGCCATTTCTTTAAATTGGGGATCAAATAGTAGTCCGAAGAAGCCATGTCTGGAGAATAGAGGGGATGTGAAACGAGTTGGAATCCTATTTCCATTAATTTTGCGACCACAACTACTGAGGTGGGCCAATCGCGGGCGTTTTTCTTGTAGCTCGGTTTTCAAACGGTCCAATAACGATAAATAATATTTACCTGTAATAGTTTTACCCTTTTCCAGATAATCGATGAGAATTATCCCTTGCAAATCCCAAAAGACAGTCGTCATAACCTTTCCGGCCGAAGGAACGGTCTTCGCCTTTTTTGGTGCAGATTTCCCCTTGGTAACCCATTGTTTAGATTGTTGTTTGGTCTCAGGAGTATAGTAATGTATCCATGTTTCATCCACAGTGACGAAACGATGCTTAAAGTTCTCCAGATTCTTTTGGAACAGCTGAAAACCATTTTTGCAAGACTTCACACGATTCCGTTTTTGGTCAAACGTGAGCAATCGCGGCACCCATCTTGCGGATAGCTTTCTCATATTGAAATGTTTATGCAAAATATTATGTACCCGTTGAGTCGAGATGCCCACAGCACTAGCAATATCAAGCACCTTAACTTTTCTGTCATCCATCACCATGTCATGGATTTGATCAATGATTTCTGGAGTCATAACCTCCACAGGCCGACCAGAACGTTCAGCGTCACTTGTGCCTATATGGCCAGTCCGAAAATTTTGAAACCACTTATAAACTGTTCTAATCGAAGGTGCAGAGTCACCATAATGTTTATCAAGCTTCTCTTTAGTCTCCTGAGGCGTTTTGCCTTTCATAAAGTAATGTTTAATCACCACAGAAAATTATTTTTCGTCCATTTCTTGAAAATCACCCGACTTCCTTGATTCACACGAATGCCAAACACAAAAAATAGACCAATATGGCTGAAACTTGGTGTGCGTTTATTCAAGAGATGCTACTAACTAAATAAAAAAATGGAATTCGTATTAAAAATCATGATAGTCATGTTTAGTGCAGAAATTTACAGAAAATATAATTCGAATTAAACTTCATCATTGTCAAGACTAATATAGAAATTTGTAATCTTCTTAATTAACATTTAAGACAAAACTATTTTCAATGTTATAATACCTTCTTCATTCAAAACAAAAGATTAGCGACCGAAGACTCTTAGATTTAGTTACTTGCAGAAAGTTTCATGAATTCATTAGAAAACATAATTAAAAAGAAACACCTACAGTTCAATAAATTTCTATACTGGTACAAGTATGTAGACGATATGTTAACTTCAGGTACTGATAGACAGCTAGAATAATTTTTCAGGTTTATTAATTCAATTAATTTCATCAATTCATTATTCATTTTGGTTTAGGAGTAGTTCAATGCCAACAATTAACAAACAAATATTTCTTAATTGTTCTATCCGAATTCAATACAATTTATATACCCGGGAAAAAAGATGAAACGCAAATAATTTTGAAGATAAAAGACAAGGTGAAAAATTCTGAAATTCGGAAATTAAAACTGCTAGGAAATTGTAAAAAAACCTTGAAGATCTTACAACTTAGAATAGAATTGTCTTAATAAACAATCTGATAAGTTGAAAAATTATCGAAAAATACTAAAAAATTGTTAATGCATTATCTAATTTAAGAAAGTTAGAATGAGATTTTAGGGTCTTAGCTTACTGAAAATAACCACCAACTTACTTCCAGGTATTTGCTGCTCATAGTAAATGCTATCAGGCTTGATTTAATAATGCAAATAAGAGTAGAATTACTAATTTCTTTCTAAATATCAATTTCTTGAAGATGTTGATTGACGTTTTTACCCATTGGTCGAGCGTCATCCTGTTGGATATTAAGATATTCTACCTATGTAATAAAACTGTATGTAAAATCTTGTAAACGTAACGCTTCAATAAAATCTTTTACGAACCCCAAAGAAAATTCTTGTAAAGGTTGATTTTAGCGAAAGTAAATAGCTTAAATTTCAGAAACTATTTAATATTTTTCCAATGAACGCATTTTGTAGCTGAAGAAGGAAGTATATCCTTAAGCATAATTTGATTAAGGCGATGATGATTTAGTTCGTTAGTCCGCTTTTTGAATTCTGCGGTGAATTGCTTCTAGTTAGATTATTGCAGAAGGCTGCTCGTAATACCCAAGAACTTCAATTTGATCAGGAATTTCTCTGGTGTGATTAAACCATAGTTTTAAATTGGATTAATGATTCATCTAATAAATGAAAAACATTTGTTGCAAACTTTGTAAACGAAATCCAAGAGATATCTAGCAAATGCAGTTGGAAAACATGTGTCAACCCATGACAATCCGGCAGATTTTATATCTCCCCGGAGTTAGTGCAGATAAGTTAAAATTATCTACGTTATGGACAGCAGGACCAGAGTGGTTGAATCATAAGGAGGCTAAATGACCCACCGTAAATCGTATAAATACATTATATGATATGCCCGAAACATGAAATTTACAAATCTACTCAGCCAATGTTAATCTAATTCTTTCGAACTATTTCCAAGATATTGCTTACTGCTTTAGTTTCGTGCATAATGCATCATGTAAGCCTGAAAAGCAACGAGTTGGTCTTCTAATGTTTTATGAGTTAAATAAAGCAACTATTTCTCTTATAAAGCGAATTCAGCTTGAACAATTTAATGACGAATTTCATTATTTGATCCACTATTACCTAATTCATGTGGGAGGTCGGTTAAATAACTCAAATTTTAGATTTTTAAAAAAAGACCCAATCATTTTGCTCAACAATCACAAATCCACATGAATACATCACACAGTTATACTGCGATTCGGAGGCATTATAGCATCAACTCAAAATATATATTGGCCTAATTCCAGTAGAAATTCTTAATATAATAATAATAGTGAACTATTGATGATTTTCAACTTGTTTCGCTACACTCTAGCTTCTTCAGGTAAAAAAATATAATTAAGTAGAAATATGTTCATGACTGTTTGAAATTCTTTGATTTAAATCCCACAAAGAAGGCATATATCATAAGTCAGTTACCTGCATCTTAGTTAATCCCTACATTTCATGCCTGAGGGGTTAACTATGCGGGACAATTCTTTATAAAGAATAAAAGGTAAAAAGTTGTTGAAGGCATATTTGTGTTTATTAGTTTGCTTCATAACGAAAGCCATACATCTTAAGTTTGTCTGAGATTAGACTGCTAATTGCTTTATTGCCGCGATGTGCCAATTTGTAGCAGGACGTGGGAGACCATTGTACAAATTTCATTGGGGGCAAATTCAGAATTACGGGAGTTATCAAATTTCATTAAATGCAGCGGAAATCAGCCAGCCACTCAAATATAAGCAGGCATTTCATACCACCACGCTCACCTCACTTTGGTGGTCTCTAGTAACCGGGGGTTAAGGCGATGAAGTCGCATTTAAAACGGATTGTTGAAAATATAATACTTACGTATGAGTAATTATACACTTTCTTGATACAGGTAGAAGCTGTCCTCAATTATTGCGCTACCAGATCCTAGTGTTACGGAATTATCAAAAAATTGTTTGTCCAAAACGGTGATTCAGTGAGTATATTACTGGGCTTCAGCAGAGATCAAAAGGGAAGCAGAAGGTCAACGATATGGTGCTACTTCATGAAGATAATTAATGAAGACTGCTGAGTCATGGAATATCTTCCAGGCTCCGACGATGTCATTTGCACAGTGACTGTGAGAACCTTCAGTGGTAGTTGGAAGCGATCAGTAAAGAGTTTGTGCATCTTCCAAAATGATGCTCAGTGAAGTGAATTGTTTATTTTGAAAGAGCTCAGTCTTTGTTGACTCACACCCCAATAGGTAATATCTTGATGTTATAGTTGCCTCAGTAAGGTTTTATGTGCGTTTATACAACTAAAATTGTAGCGGTGTAAAAGGTTTAACTTAAGATAAAGGGTAGGTGATCTAGTGGTTTCTTTTTAAATCATAGGTTATTTTGACACTGAGAGCTTTTTCCCGCTTGAAATCTTGACAGAAAGTCAGTATCATACCTCCGTGGTACGAAATAAATCGCTTTATGCTTGAACAACGTTGGGAAATATTGCAAACTTATTTCCAAAGTAAGTGCTGTGTAGTCCAAGTAGTGCGTTTGTTGAAAAGAAGTTTTGGCTGAAATGAATAACCCACCATGCCTGCAGTACGCAAGTTTGTGCAAAAAGTTCGTGAGACCGACATGCTGGTGGACAACACCCATGGTCCACGTTCTCGTACGGTGCGCACAGACGAGATTGTGGCTGCTGACCTGACTCAATCCACGAATATCAACTCGCCGTCGATCTCAACAGCTCAACATTTCACGCACTAGCCCGATGAGAATTGCACAAATATGTCGGATTATTCGCTTACAAGGTCCAATTTACTCAGCAATTGAAGGCGTGCGACCATTAGATTCGTTATTGCTTCGCAGTTTGGACCTTAGAGCAGCTTGAATTGGACAACGATTTTGGGCGAAAAATCATATTTTCTGAAGAGGCGAATTTTCACCTTGGCGGCTAAGTTAACAAACAAAATTGCCGCATCTGGGGTTTGTAAAACCCGCACGTTATTATTGAGAAGCCAATGCATCCACAGAAAATCACCTGTATAGTTCGGATTTTGGAATGGTGGCATCATTGGACCATTTTTTTCGAAAATGAGGCTGGGAACAAGGTTTCGGTCAATAGTGAGCATTACAGAGCTATCTTATCCGACTTTTTTTACTGAAATTCAAGACACGGATTTGGATGACCTCTGGTTCATACAGAATGACGCGCCATGCCACACAGCAGACGTCTTGGCGATGTCAATTGGCCACCTCGGAGCCGCGATTTGACCCCTTTGGATTTTTTTTTGTGGAGAACCATGAAGGACCGATTTTATGCCAACAATCCAGAAACATTTCAAGCACTTCACGCCAATATCATCCAAGCAATCCGTGAGCTACAGACCGAAACCATCAACAATGTCTTGGAAAATTGGAGTGAGAGATGTGCTTCTGCGAAGCCAGCCGAGGCAGTCACTTGAACGAAGTTGTGTTCCATAATTAATGGGACTGTTTGCTCTTACTAACAAAGCCGTAATACATTTAAAAAAATTAAATGTGTTCATTTTATTGCAATTTTAAAAAGAAACTTGTATCTGGTCCATCCTTTACATGTGCATAATGTTTCACCAAGAGATAAGTGAGAAAATTATTTAATAAATAATAAGTTATTACGTTTCAATAATATTATACACATAACGCGATAAACTAGTAATATTTATCTGTACATTCAAAGCAACAATCAGAGATTTAATTCGTCGACATACCAATTTTACGTGTTAATTTTGGATTTGCAGCGACAATTTGCTTCGGCCATCGGTAAAATCCCGCAGGCATGCATTGTCACGCGAATAAACCGCAAGCTAAATTCTCCAATCGAACGAATTTACGCCTCACTCGAAATCGAAAATTGATCCAAAATTGTGGAAAATTGTACGCATAATGTCAATACGCGAAAATACATTAATATTTATGTGATTTAAACTGATATACATATATGTATACAAACCAAAAAATAATAAATATTGCATATTTTACAATTTGTAATTATATTGTAATAAGGAGCACAAAGACCTCAGGCCTATAGCCCAGACGAACTAAAACCATCTATTTATATTCATGTTAAATGTTATTATGTATTGTCTAAATAAAGATTGTATATATATTGTAATAAATAATTGTTAATCATTTATATTTCATAATAGTAAAGATAAAAACGTGAAATTCCATACGTAAATGTGTAATGATTATTTATAAACAATATGTAATTTAATAAATTAAATTATCCATAATAACATAAAGTTGTTAGCCATGAAGACGAAGAATCACAATAATTGTTATAATTATATACTTCAAATATAATCTTCAATTAAGATGTTTTTTTCTTTCTCTGTTATTAAGTTGAGCCTTGTAAATATTTTCTAAGGTTTTTTTCAGTGATTAGTTTGGCTATAATTCTCAATATAAGCCACTGTATAATATATCTGTTTTTTTTTGTATACTCATAAAACATATTTCTTTGAATATAATATTTTAAAATATACATAATGCTGTAAGTAACATCAAACGAAATGATATTTGCAGATAATCCCAATCTGATGGAATATTGAATGTAAAGAAAAAAATAACTCTCATACACCTTCCATAAAATATGAATGCTGTATACTAAAACGTTTACTTATTCAGTGTGAATATTTCCCCAGCTTCTGTGAAGCTAATAATACCCCTTCTCGAACAAGGGCACTTGGAATTCTCTCGCGGAACTATCGTTATAAATTATGGCGCAGAGTGTCGCGCTTACACGGTTTAAATCAAAATACGACGGTCTCTTTGGATTGCCAAAAAGTTATATTGAAAAACGCTTCCCAGGGGCGCCCTTCACACAAGTGCACTAAACGTTCGTCAGTGCGCTACCCATTTATATTGTCAGCCCTTCAGCCCTTTTCCTTCACGAGTTGGTAGGTAGGTAGACGTGGATCGACGTCCTTTGTACAGGTGTCAAAACCGGAACCGGGTTAGATTTATCCGCCCTTGCCAAATTCGCAGTGGCTCCACGGATCGCCGGCTAAACCACTATTTATTACCTGTCCGAATATTGGTGATTTACTTGACGGTTCACGGAATTACTTACTGATCTATCTATTATTCATTCCAATATAATGTGACATGCTGAACTAATAACGTGCCATTAATATTACATGTATTTGCTTTGTCTAATTCACTCTAATTGCTAATTCAATTATGAAACATTCAATATAATTTAATTATACATATGCGACGCATACATATTGTGATGAGATTTTAGATCAATTATATCAAGTAACAAAAAGTCAAAACCAAAATAATTTGTTTCTTTTTCTTCTTCTTTAACTAGGACTTGATGGATCAAGACAGATTATCAAAAAATATTGAAATCAAAGGAATACCCCGACAAGGGTTAATATTGATGCCTACATCCTTATTACAAATGATAGGGGGTAGCTATTTACATAAAAAATATATACAGGGTTCGACGTCTTATAACCTTTCAGGATATAGAGCAAATTTAGATACTGCTTTTTGTAAATAAAATCAAATACAGATTAGGACTTTTACATACCACCATCGTCTCCATATGTACAATTTATTGATATTTTAGAATCAACAATGACATATTTTTTTACTGATTCTACAGAAATAATATGTGTCGGATATTTAAATATGGATCTGCTAAAATTTTATGGCATTTCTACTTATGATTTATTAAATGTAATTCAAGTGTTCGAGTTGAAGAAGAGTGTGCGGTCTCCAACTCATATAACAGCTTTATTAGACTTAATAATCTCTTCTAAATCGCTCCTGAATTCAACAATTTTATTTGCGTCGAAATGTAGAGAGCTGCAATCGTCTCAGCAGTTTTGCGTATTGTTAGTGGTTTTTTAGTTTTAGATTTTTTTGTTGGTGTGGTCTGCTATCGTTTATAAAACGCATTACGTATGCTAAAACTCGAATAGATTTCTCATAAGATGAGTACTTAGGAATGAGTAACACAATAAACTTTATAGAGACCATTAACAACCTCCATACATAACAAATTAACCTGGCATTCTGCAGAACAGTTGCAATCAATTAAAAATTTGTCTAGCGTACTCTTGACCTACCTCAATATATTGTGCATTAAGGTAGGTCAGGAGTACGCTATGTCAAGATAAAGTTAGTTGTGGTAGGTCAAGAGTACGCTAGATTAATGCATTAGTTAATGCAGTGGTTGCATGAGGTAAATGAAGAATTCGCTGGATTATTTTTGTAAAGATGTGGAAATAATGGGAACCAGCAATTTTAAAAATTACATTAGAAGCGTTACATCAAGAAGGAATAATTTTTTGGAATTAATTTTTTGTTAACAGAGTCACTATATTTAAAACATACATTGATAACAATTTCAACATTTTGTGTTTTATATTTACTATTTTTAGTTTTTTTTTGTATCAGGTATGGATAGTAGAAGGTAGAGGAGCAAGAAGAAGACCAATTGGTTGACCAAGGCGTACTACAGAACGTCAAATATGTCGAAAGAACAAGAAGAAGGTTCGTCAGTATTTGGGTTCTAGGAAAATATAACAGCTGCGTCTTTTGTTCCAAAAAAAGGGATTAACACTATATTATTCAGCACAATGCATCATGATGGAGACATAGCTGAAAAATGTTGAAAGATATATAATTATCAACTACAATTCAACCAAAAGCGAAGGAGACACGGTTGACCAGTTGTGTGCCCGCTAGGATACTGTTTGAAATAGTAGAAGGTGGCCGTTGACAACCTTTTTCACTCTTTTGAATGTAGCTGGAATAAATTCATGGGTAATTTATTTTAATAATAAAGAAAATGTCAAGCACCTTTTAATCTGAAGATCTGAACCTAAAACGTGTGAGATTTGAGAAGTAGCACAAATTTAATTCCAATTCTTTACAACCTGCAAAGTATAATAATAATATTATATTATATATTAATATTCTTTAGTTGTTGTAGTTGTAATTTGTTTTGTAGTCTTAGTAAGACTCATTATTATAGATCCACGAAATGTTTTCGTAC
The DNA here is from genome assembly GCA_963969525.1 of Ontholestes murinus. Lineage (NCBI taxonomy): Eukaryota > Metazoa > Arthropoda > Insecta > Coleoptera > Staphylinidae > Ontholestes > Ontholestes murinus. The sequence goes on from OZ018396.1 coordinate 58,497,971, forward strand.
TTTTAAATTATAATAATAGTAATAATAATCTTTGCTTCAGAGTGTACTTACATATAATGTACTAAATGAAATTGTACCAGTACTTATGCCAACTTACATACTACTTAATTACAAGGTACTTTAAATTTGTATTGTTGCAATTTTGTTTTCAACGAGGCTATTATGAATATTTCCATCGTAAATTGCAAATACATTATTTTACTACGTATCGTGAGCTTTTGAAGCTTATCCCTTCATTTGTTTAATTTTTATGATTTTTTAAACCACCGAATGTAATTTTTCGTTTATTCAAGTTTGAAATTCCCGTGTTACAATTTTGTGTTCAACAACGCTATTATGAATATTTCTATCGTAAATTGCAAATACATTATTTTACTACGTATCCTGAGATTTTGAAGCTAATCCCTCTATTTGTTTAATTTTTACAATTTTTTAAAACACCGAATGCAATTTTCCAATTTATCTAAGTTTGAATTTGCATTGTTGTAATTTCGTTTTCAACATTGCTGTGGTGAATATTTCTATAGGAAATTACAAATACACTATTCTACTACGTAGCCAGAGCTTCTGAAGCGTATCCCTCGATTTGTTAATTTTTAATGATTTTTTAAACCACCGAATGCAATTTATCGTTTACCTAAGTTTGAAATTGCAGAGTTGCAATTTTGTTTTTAACAATGCTATGGTAAATATTACTATGGTAAATTGTAAATACATTATTTTACTACGAATACTGAGCTTTTGAAGCTAATTCCTCTATTTGTTTAATTTTTGAAATTTTTTAAAACACCGAATGCAATTTTCCATTTATCTAAGTTGGAATTTGCATTGTTGTAATTTCGTTGGTGAATATTTCTATAGAAAACTGTAAACACACTATTTAACTACGTATTCAGAGCTTTTGAAGCTTATCCCTCGATTTGTTTAATTTTTACAAATTTTTAAACCACCGAATGCAATTTTTCGTTTATCTAAGTTTGAAATTACAGAGTTGCAATTTTGATTTCAACAATGCTATGGTGAATATTTCTATGGTAAATTGTAAATACATTATTTTACTATGAATCCTGAACTTTTGAAGCTAATCTCTCTATTTGTTTAATTTTTACAATTTTTTAAAACACCGAATGCAATTTTCCGTTTATTTAAGTTTGAATTTGCATTGTTGTAATTTCGTTTTCAACAACGCTATGGTGAATATCTCTATAGAAAATTGTAAATACACTATTTTACTACATATTTAGAGCTTTTGAAGCTTATCTCTTGATTTGTTTAATTTTTATGATTTTTAAATCACCGAATGCAATTTTTCGTTTATCCAAGTTTGAAATTGCAGCGTTGCAATTTTGTTTTCAACAATGCTATGGTAAATATTTCTATGGTAAATTGTAAATAAATTATTTTACTATGAATCCTGAGCTCTTGAAGCTAATCCCTTTATTTGTTTAATTTTTACAATTTTTTAAAACATCGATTGCAATTTTCCATTTATCTAAGTTTGAATTTGAATTGTTGTAATTTCGTTTTCAACAATGCTATGGTGAATATTTCTATGGTAAATTCTAAATATATTATCTTACTACGAATTCTGTGCTTTTGAAGCTAATGTCTTTATTTTTTTAATTTTTACAATTTTTTAAAATACCGATTGCAATTTTCCATCTATCTAAGTTTGAATTTGCATTGTTGTAATTTCGTTTTCAACAATGCTATGGTGAACATTTCTACCGTAAATTGTAAACACATTATTTTACTACGTATACTGAGCTTTTAAAGCTAATCCCTTTATTTGCTTAATTTTTACAATTTTCTAAACCACCGAATGCAATTTTTTGTTTATTTAAATTTGAATTTGTATTATTGCAATTTTGTTTTTAACAATGCTATGGTAAATATTTCTATAGAAAATTGTAAATTCACTATTTTACTACGTATCCAGAGCTTTTGAAGCGTATCCCTTGATTTGTAGAATTTTTACAGATTTTTAAACGACCAAATGTAATTTTTCGTTTATCCAAGGTTGAAATTGCAGTGTTGCAAGTTTGTTTTCAGCAACGCTATAGTAAATATTTCTATGGGAAATTGGAAATATATTATCTTACTATATATTCTGAACTTTTGAAGCTTATACCTAGATTTGTTTCATTTTTATAATTTTTTAAACTACCGAATGCAAATTTTCGTTTATCTAAATTTGAAATTGCAGTGTTGCAATTTTGTTTTCTGTAACAACATAGTGAATATTTCTATGGGAAATTGGAAATATATTATCTTACTATATATTCTGATCTTTTGAAGCTTATACCTAGATTTGTTTAATTTTTATAATTATTTAAACCACTGAATGCAATTTTTCGTTTATCTAAATTTGAATTTGCAGTCATATATATAGTACCCAAATAGTTTTTGACTATTGATTTTTCTAAATTTACCTCGACAGCTTTTTGGCTTTTTTCTGTAGTATAAAAATATTTACTGCATGCGAGTAGCTTCCCCAGAATATTATACCATATCTCATTTTGCTTACGAAATTTGAAAAGTATACTGTTTTGACAGCTAATCTGGATAAACATTTTCCTATTTCCCGAATATTATGTATTGTTGAGGATAGAGACTTCTTTATGATAAAAAATATATAAAATCTTAATGCAATTAATTAATATATTTTTCTATAGATAATTAAAACGAGACTTCCTAAAAGTAAATAATGTATACTTACCTGTATTATTGATGGATAATGAAGTTAGTTTTTTTTTTACCATATTCGGTTAGTGGTTTAAAGCAGTATCAGGAAATCTGTACAGGGTGTATCAGTAAAACCTATCAACTCTTAAAACAGATAGAGTACATCTAGACGATATCTATCACTACGATGTAGAAAGTTAGACTAAAGTTTTAGATGACGGTGCATCAGCACACGCGGTTGTTATTCTCTTATTCTTATTCTTTTTTCTTTGTCGCGTCAGTACCACCCTATGTAAGCGATTTCGACCATATATTGTAAACACCTCATCGTCTAGATGTAATTGATCTCTTCTGAACATTTGAAATCGCTGTACTATTACACCCTGTATAGTAATAATAATAATAATAAAAAAACAATAAATTGGCACATCTCATTTATTTGTACACATATTACATAATACATAGATTTTATTTATTCATTTAATATTAATTACTTTATAAATTTTAATGTTTATATTATAATTTGACACATTAAAAAATCTATGTGCTGATAGTCAAAATTAACGCATTTTCCATTCAGTTAGGTGAATTGTTTAATCAATATAAAAGGCCTGAATACATATAATCCGAACAAGCGTTTGGTATTGCGATAAATTTTTCGAGTTCATTTCCGGCCGCAACCCCGCTTCCGCACTCGGCTTTCCGATCATCCGCTAAACCTTAAACTTTATATAATCTATTACAGAGATAAGTTTCGTTAGTTAACACATTCAACGTTACATGGGACGTATTGGAAGTGAAACTTCCGCGGTGTTACATCGAGATAAATCATAATCTATTTGACATATGTAAAAGTAAATTCCGAAAAGGTACTTGGTGTTCCGTGTTTGCTGGGTGTAATTACGTTACAATTAGTGGGGGTTCGTTATGTAATTGAATCATTTAGATGAACTCGTTTATTAAATTATTACCGCGGTATTCAAATGGTAAACGTGTAAGTTATTGCGAATTATATTATAAGTTTGTATAGTTTTATATTCAACATTAAAATGAAATTTATATAAAATTTATCTAATAAATTATGGAGGTATGGCAGTATACAAACACTAATCAATGAAATGCAAATTAGCTTAATTTAATACAATCTATTGAAGTTTTATATTTTCGTGCTGCGTTGTAACAATAAGGAAATATTTATACAATTATATACACTATGACCTAAAGGTGTATTAATTTATTGGTAAATAATAAAACTATACAAACTACAATTAGATTTAAAATATGTTTTAAACTAAACACCATCTAAAGTTTAAATGAAAATGTTTCGTTTTTAACTTACACTCTTTACCATTTTCTAACCACATTAGTATAATTATCCAAAATTAATATTTAATTATTAAAATGGGTACGTATATTTTAGCATGCGCTTACATTACATTTTTCATTATTAAAGGTACAATTAGTTAACATTATATTAAAATTATGCACTTAAATTTATTACGGCAATGCAGCGATTCCAATAGAACAACTATTATAAAAACCACCGACATTTTATATATATATATTTTTTGTTTCTCAACTATATATATACCTATGCAATATATATCTTTTAAAATTTAATACATTAATAATTCTCTAACTTTATAAGCTACAGGTTTTTAGCAACTATACATAACTAACTCGGAGTAATAATATGAAACAATATTCCTTTTAGCAACGGTAAATAATAATGATGTTTTGTTTTGCAGTGTGTCTCCATTAATTCTATCGATATGTACCTATATAAAAGCTTGTCGAAATCCTCAGTACTTTTTTTCTACATGCGTTAATAGTGCCAACGTAAATAAAACATCACCCGAAGCAGCAAAATTTCCTTATCAAATTCGTTGTGGTTATAAAATCTATACAATATATCAACCAGGTTAGAAACAAATAACGACCACTTTTACATTTATCTAATAAACTCTTTTATATTTTTGTTTTTGTAAATCATCCACTACGGATAAATATATATATATTTATCTTACTCATTTTGATTAAAATTATGCATATTTGGTCCGTGCATTTAATTGATTAATATTTTTTTTGTGGACTGAGACTGGTGTTTATAACATTACGAAGGCATGAACAGTAGAATATTATTATTACTGGGCAATGTGTTAATATTTGAGCAGCGCTGATTAATATGCTTTACTTACTTCTCTACACGTTTTTTTTCCCCGTGGATTGCGATAGATAGGCCAAGCAGAACTATCTACTTCACACTCGGTTTTTCAATTATTATCTTAGAGGATATGTTGGTTTTATTTTTATTCTTTTATCATGCCTTCTTTAACAAATTAACAGAATTGAGCACATTCCCTTTATTTTCAAAAATAGTTCCACCTCGCCTAATTAATAGTGAAAAAATAAAATTATACATATTTCATATATTTAGTAGTCAAATTTCACCATTTCTTAAGGGAGTTCTGTAGCTTAGGTCTAAATCAGGTTCAGATTGACGGCGCCTGTTATGTAATCTTCTCTTAGCAGTGGCACAAGTGTTGTAGAACGCCTGAAAAGAGATAAAATAATATTAATTAAAAATGGAAAATACATAAATAAATAATTCTGTCTAAAAATTTTGGCCTGATGCTATCTGAATAATTAAATTAAAAGGACATAAAACTGAATTTAACCAGATCATATTAGGTCAAAGTTTTCTGACTGAATTATGATTAAATCGATTGTATTGTTGTTTTACTATCATCCGTACTAAACTATGAAACCGTTAGAAAAATATTGTACATAATAAACTTATATTTGTCTAACAAAAGAGGCGGCGATCAGTTGCGATTACGTGAAGAAAACTTTGACCACTGCTTGGACGCAATAATTTTCCAAGTAATTGTCACAGCTACTAAATCTTTCATATTGCACTGCTCAACGAATTTTAAAATAATTTGCAATTAAAGGCGTATAAAATTTAACTGACCCAAGAATTTTAACTGACTGATCCTCAGAAATGCCGTATATTTGTGAACTGGGTTTCATAAAGCGAAAGAAAGAATTGGGCCAATTTTTATTTGAATGGTTATGTGAATCGCAAAAATTGTCGCATCTAGGTTAGTGAAAATCCACATGCAATTTAAAAAAAAAACAGTGTATCCAGAAACATGTTTTGATTGGTGTGCACTATTGGCTGTAGCAATCATTGGTCCGTATTCTTTTTGAGGATGAAGCTGGTAGCTGTTGCAGCCAACGCAGCTATCGGTAAATACTAAAAGTCTTTTTAATAGCGTTGATTGTTGCGGTGCAAGGAAGTCTCAAGTCGTTTGTGATTGTTGTGAATTCTGATAACTGAGAAGAATTATTAGCATATTTGCTATTGGATATTGGATATTTATTGAATCTCCACGAAAAATTATGGTGATTATATTAGTGCACTATTAGGTATTATTACTTCTAAATAAAGAAGATAATAGTTGCCATTAACCTCTTTACTTGACGTTCCAAAAACATTCAAAACTCAAGGTAGGTATCTGATTATGGTAACTATTATAAACTTGTCAGTTTAAAGTACTATATTTTTGATCTTTGAAACAGAATCATTGAAAATAAACACTTTTAATAATTTGTGTCGCACCAATGAGAAAGTAAAAAAGTTATTTTATAAAGCTTTCATATCTTGATGTGTATTTACTTGCATGAATATCTTAATATCATCTGCATGGGCAAGAACTGGGCAATTAAGCGTAGAAAGTAGATCATTTATGAAGATAACAAACATTAGTGGACCAAGATTCGAACCCTGCGGTACCCCGGAATAAGCAACATACTCATATAATCTGTAGCCATTGTATGAGACATAACACAGACAATTAATTAAATAAGACTCCATAAGCTTGATACCAGAGGGACACAAACCTATAACGTCAAATTTTTCAGCAGCATCTTATGATTGAGCGTATCAAATGCACGAGATGGATCTGTTTATAATACATCCACCTGCCAACGAGATTCTAATATTTCATTGGCAACTGTGGATCTTCCTGGTATAAAGCCATGTTGATAAGTTGATATGTAAGGGCATATGTTAGAATAAATGTCTAGATATATCATTTGCTCAAACACTTTTGCAAAGTTGGATAGAATAGAAATACCCCAGTAGTGGGATAAAGCTGACTTGTCACCTTTCTTGGGAACATATTCTCGCTATCTTCCAAGCCTCTGGAAAAATTCCCATGCTTATAGCTCTATTAATTATTATAGATAAAGGTTTTAAAAGTATGATCCGCAATCACGAACACGAAAACTGGGTATTAAATCATCACAGTAAATTTGTTAGAAAACTGAGACATAATTTTTACCAAATCATCTTCAGTGATAGAGGAGATCTAGAATGATGAATTATGATTTTGAAATTTTCTATCATGCTACAAATTAACATTTGATGAAGTGGAGGAAAAGTTATCTGCGAAAACTCCAGCACATCCATTGACAATCATCTGTGGATGAGAGTATTCGATAATGTTTTGTTAAGAGCACCAATAATGCACATGAGTAGAAATGCGAACATGATGTCAAGTAGTTTTTAAGTTAGAAGTAGAAACAAATTATTTATAATTTATTTTATGAAATGTAATTTATTTTTAATTTTTTTATAGTATAATGTACTAAATAATGTCCTCTTGTGGTTTATCTGTTGGACAATAAAGAAATATTATGATTATTATTATTATTAAAAAATAAGGACTTGAGTAACATGACATTATCAAAATATTTACTTATACGCATAATAAATTCTAGAGTTTTAAAAGAAGATTTGCCTAGATTATATAAGTGCCAAAAAATGATTTGTCGATCGAATTTTATCCCAAAATTCTGAACTTCAGTGACTTTCTGTAGTGGAAATCCCTGTATATTATAATAATAGTTAGAACGTGCATTCTGTCGTGGCTAACGGAAGTTTCATTTATTAATATTTAATTTTAGCATCAATTAGAAATTAAGACAATATTGTTTTGGAGTAAAATCGAATTTTCTAGAGCATTAATGTTTGTGAATATTTTTAGATCATATGCATACACTAATACATGACCCGAGGTAAAAAGGTTATTAATGAACAAACAATAGCATTCCAAAATTTGAACATTGCGGCCTTGAAGATGTAAATTCAAATGATGTAATAATGTCGTTATAATATACAAAATTAAACCCCGTTTTTAAGATAAGAATTCAAATATCTGATAGTACTAGTTCTAAATTTAAAGGCAGATACTTTTTAAGCAAAATGTGTTGATTTGTGCTGTCAAACTCGGGAAAAATCTATATAGATCATGTCCACCTGACTTCTGTTCTCAATAGTATCATATTGTGTTATCGTTATTATTTTTGTTACAGTTGACCGACCCTCATTAACCCATGCTCTTGTAGTGAGATTAATATTTTAATGCAAGCAAGTAGATTATTATTTAAGACTTTTGCAAAGTTTGATAAGATTGTAATTGGTTTATAGTTAATTATGAAGGTATTGTCTCCTTTCTTGTAAACTGGTCTTATACGCGCACGTTTTCAGGCATCTGGAAAAGTGCACGTTTTGATTGACAGGTTGAATATTATAAGTAAAGGTTAACAAAATGTTTACAATCTCGTATTATAAAGCTTGGAATTTAGTCATCAATACTTGTAACATTATTTTTAAATTTATAAAATGTAGCAATTAGATCAAAAAATACACTTAAATAAAACACCTACTGTGTTTTTTACCACTAAATTGTATTTTAATGTATATAAATGTATTACAATCAAAGGACTTAAATTTCGACTTTTGAATGTCATTATTAATTGAACAAATTAATGAAAAGTTTACATGTATACAGGTGCAAAAGTGAAGTGAGGGTAGGAAATTAATTTGAGAATTTTAATATTCTGAATTTCGGGGAAAGGATGCAGCACATTTACCTAAATAAAAATACCAGCAACTTTTCTAACCTTACTTTAGATTGTAAATATCCTTTCATTGAAATTCAGAATTATAAAATCTTACATTGCTGTTCAAAACTGCTAGGCTTAATCCGTCGAAATTTTCAAATTAATCTTCTTGTAAATCTGTTAATTGAACAAACCGATTTAACATACACGCCACTTTTCATAAACCTGTAATCTCTTAATGACGGTTAATCCTTTGTAACTATTCTCTGTAAATAATGTTTCTACCCTCAATCCACTTTTGTGCCTGTTTTAATGTAAACTTTTCATTAATTTTTTCACTTGATAATGACCTTCAACAGTCGAAACTTAAGAGGTGTTCTTATAGTATATTTATATACATTAAAAGAAAATTTTAGTACATAGAAGTGTTTTATTTATGTGTTAGAATGAATTACCACGTAGTAATTTATTACAGGATTATAGTTTCAAAAATGTTTATATGTCACATGGTGGTGAAAAACATTTTTGAAACCATATACTCTGTCAGTATTTTATTAAGTGATATGGATTTCAACAACAAGTAACAGCCTCATCAATCCAGTAAACTTAAAAAAATAATTCAAATAAATATAATAATTGTCTTGTTTAAATAACTTATTGAGATTAAAATTTGTTCTTTAACTTAATCCTCCATTTTAATTATTATTAATTTATTTCTGCTAAAAAAGTAAAATTACAAATGTATCCAGTAAATTCGCAATACTTATGCCCTATCTTTAAAGTTCTATAAAGTTATATTATTTTTTTGACTCAGTTTTCTCTAAAACACATCATAAATACATCTGACCTGACTGAAATATTTTAAATATATTTTTCAAGATAGCTTACAGGTTCTATATAAACTATAGAATCTGTAAGCTATCTTGAAACATATATTTTACTTTTTTTTTGCACAAAAAATCTTGGAAAATGTAACGTCAATATTTGTTTCAAACCCCATATAAAATTAAGCACGACAATTTATAATTCTAGAAAGGAAATAGACATAATGAATAAATGTGGAATTTATACATGATATTTCTGTGACTCGGGGAATAAAACTGACCACATATACTAGAGTGAAATTGATGATGATTCGTAAAAAAATATAATATTATAAAAGTCTTCAAATGACCAAGATACAGACCATCATAGCTAAGAAATTTTAACACATTTTTCTAAATATTTTCAATACCGTTAGTGGTAAACTATTGCAATTTGGTACAGCCTAAATAACATCATTCCTAAGGCAATTTGTCACTTCAGTCGGACAATACAGGATGTTCTTAAAATTTGTTTGCTCAGAACTTTTTTTTTTATTTGCTCTTTAATCTATATTTAATTCCACATTTAAATAGAAAATTTATTTTAGAAACTTTTATCATTCTTTGAAAATTTTGATAACAGTGGCCGTTTTTGAGTTAAAAGCAAAAGTGTTTCGATCATAACAAACAAAAAACATACAAAAATCCTCGGCGAAGCGATTGAAATTTTTAAAGTCAAGACTGACTCTGCCGGCCCCGTTGGTACAGTGGTTAGCGCGCCGACTGTAGTCGGAGGGGCCCTCGGTTCGAATCCGAGCGCGGGCATGGATGTTGTGAGCGTTTGATACATTTCAAATTTAATTTGAATAATACAAATAATCGATCGTGGCTGAATAGGCTGAATAGCCTAGTAGCTTAAGCCAATTTCCCTATATCATTCATCACCCCAACCCGCAATTCCATCCAACATCCTTCCTTTCAAAAAAAAAAAAGACTGACTCTGCTTAACGACCTTTGCTTTGTATAAATAGGCTAGATTTCGTAATTTCAAAATTATAGTCACGTGTAATTTACTCTTCTATATTTACTAGGATGTTCTAGCAATTAACTACATGTTAATAGAGCCTATTAGATTATACTTGGAAACGGTATGTAATACTTGATATGGACAGTATATCCAATTGTTTTAAAGGATTTATTCTATCTCCAGAATTATAAAATTATTTATGTTACATAAATAAAGTTTTTATGATTTATTAATCTACCTGATTTATTAAAAATGCAATATAGTTTTGAGCATAGATTTAAGTTGTAGTGAAGGATGTGAATTCCTTTTTTGTATCAGCAAATGTTAATAGAGAACAGTAGCTTCATGATTACTAGTCTTTAACTGTAAAAAAAATTCGACACATTTTTATCACAGCTACAATATATAATTTTTCTGGAATTGAATTACATATTTAAAATCTGTTTATTTACACGCCTTTGATGTCCGAACTATATTTCAAACATATCTACCAGTATCAAACGATTTTTTTAAATTAGATAGATATTGTAAATAAGTTTACTAAGGCATTTAAAATATGCCACATATGGAATATGCTTGAAGGTTCTTGTAACATAAATGCAAATAAGTTTATTAAATCAATTTAAATTGAGGACTTTTAATTATTTTATGTATAAGTTAAGAGAAATTTAAAGTGAAAGTCATGAAGTAATTATCATTACAACCACATTAGACCGACTTAATGTTAAATAAATTTGATCAGGAAGCAAATCTATCTGTTAATTGGGTAATACGTTTTGTGTATATATATTATATCCTTCTTTTTTGTCTATTTTTGTATGAATATATGTATTTATTTTACAACTGATATGCGGAAAATTACAATTTTGACAATAAGCAATAAAATCAATTTCACTTTCATTTTAACAGATCTTTAAAACACTTTTAATTAAAAAAATTAAACCAACTTTCATATGCCAAAATTACTGGAATAAATCCTATTTTTATATTCGATTATTATGTATAAGTGAATTAATAAAAATAACAATAAAAATAAATTATTAACCATTTAAAAATATTTAAAACATGCATATTAGCATCTCGCGAGAATAAACGTATTATTATTATTATATGAATTCCTAATCGTGAGCAAATTTATTAATATAAATTATAAAAATGATTTATACGTATATTTGCGTAAATTAAATTCTTTACTACGTATGTACAATTTATTTGGGCTATAATGAAAGATACCCTTAAAAAAAAAGTGTATCTCTTCTCCTCCTCGAGTGTGAAGTATTATTTCTGTCAAGATTTTGACAGCAGAAATACAACATTACTCTCGCGTTAACTAGAAAAAAATACTTTCTAATTATATCTTTTGTTCATGGGACTGTAGGTTTATATTATGGCTTTTAAACAAAGTGTTATGATTTTCTTTCAAAGTCATCAGTTATGCCAATAGAAACATGCATTACATATAACATGCATGTGCGATAATGCATGTTAATAAACAGTTATTGCGATATAATATAAAAATTTATATTAATATAAGAATTAAATGTACCAAAACATTAAGGCCGATAAATTTATTTTATATAATCGATTCATTAAAATTTAAAATGGCAATTTAAATGTTTAATCAATCACAAGTAATATAAATGAATAAATAGTTATCTGCATTATTTAATTCGAATAAAATTGTTTATTGAATATTGATTAATGTAAATTTAATCATTATTAGTTGAGTAAATATGCAAAGATTTTAATAATTGATTTATTCATGAGTTAATACTTGTGTAACAATCTAATAATTTAAAGAAGATATTTCTTGAATGACTTTTTCATTTATCACTTGTTATAATATTTTAAACAATGGAGGTTTATATTAAATTATACTTTGTTTGTTCCACATTTTTTTTTATTTAATGGATTAGTTTAAGGCATTATCAAGAGCAAGTTACAAAAGAAACCGACAAGTTTATATATAATCGGGTTAAGATCGGGGAATTCCAAATCTCCTCGTTGTCATTAAAAGTTAAAAGATATATTTATATGTATCCATACTTGAATCATCGACATTTTTTATATAGATTATTATTAAACAAATACCTATATGAAATGGTTTGAATTTATTGTAAGATGTTAATATTATTGCATTATGTTTGAGTAATATCAATAGATTCAACTATCCTGCAAGGTATTGTCTATTTTGTGCATTCGTGTGTTTTGATTTCGAATAGGATTCATGTTACTATGTGTATTCCTCCTAAGTGTAATTTTAAGCCTCATTAGATCTGCTTGAAATAATGAATGCTATATGCATTCTAAATGACCCCAACAGGTAATATATGCCTGATTTCGAGAATCATTGTCTATTATCGTTCACAATGTGTTGAATTTGACAAGTAATAATAGGTGTAATGATTTCATCACATAGCTTTAATAATTGAATAAAATGGTGATGTGACCATCATAGTACTTTCCCTATATTTTATAATTACTTGTTATATAAATTTCTTTTAACTCATATAGTTTATTAACCCTAGGAAAAAAATGTCAAAATTATTGATTTTTATTTTTTTTACGAACTTATGAAAACCAAGCTTTAATAAAATTTGTTTTTCATTCTCTTTAACTTTTCTAACTTATGTCTTATTTTTCAAAATTTCGTAATTTTAAAAATTTGTTTGAATAAAGCTAATAAATGAATGTTATATTTATTTACGTTTTACAACTTTCAATTAAAACTCTCGCTTATGTTTTACTGATTGGAGGGTGGGTTACAGGCCACGCACCCACCCTACATATGCATATTAACTTTAATTACTGATCGCCTTGCGGTTTGCAATAACTTTCTTTCTTTCTGTTTCTTTCTTTTCTGTTTGACTTGTGTAAAACTTTTTGTTCCATGCACCAATAAAGATTATTATTATTATTATTATTAACTTTAATTACAAAATTTGAAAAGTCCATAAGAAAAGTTATTTAAAAATTATTATTACTGAAAAGAAAACCTTACAATTTAGAAAAAAAAGGTATTCGGGAATATTCAAAAAATTTAAAGCTAAAAGCTAAACATTTCTAAAAAACATTTTTGAAATTTATAGTATTAAAGTATTACAAATAAAAACAAATTAGATTTGTTTGTAATTTAGGAGCAAAATTCTTAAAATTTTAAAGAAAAAATTGCTCTAGATTCTAGAATTATTTTTTTTTTGTAAAAAATAAAAATAAATTGGGCAGAAAGACCGAAGGTCGATAGCCCGACAGGTACATACTAACCTTTTCTACTACTGTATATATTTAAGATGTATTATTGTTAATCTTCAACAAATGTAATTGTCTCTAATAAAGATGTTGTATATATAAAAATAAATCCGAAATACTTATCAACAATTATTAGAAGAAATCTGGAAAAAGTAGATATAATATTCTAATAATCTGGAAAGGAAACGGTCAAAGAAAAAACATTACAATTGAGAAAATACATTACAAAAAATCTGATAATACAAAGCTACAATTACTGAGAAAAGTATAAAGAACATTCTAGAAATTTGGAAAAAAACTTCTAATATAATACATTTTAGAAACCAGAATGAGAAACCCTAAGAAAACTCTGAGAATTTAAAATTAAAAATTCATTTAAAATTCAATAGAAAAGTTAGAATTGTATGGAAGAAAAATATCAAAAAGTTATGGAAAAAAGTTCAAGAATCCTTAAAAATGAAATTCCCAAAAATGTTCCTAAAATTTTTTGATGAGATAATTCGGAAATGGTAATAATTTTTCGTATAATAAAAAAAAATAATTTTTGTGTTGTTTGATGAGTATTACCGAAAGAAATATCTTACAATTTAAAAAAGGTTTTGGGAATATTCAGAAAATGAAAATTCAATTTAATATCTAGAATTAAAGTATTACTAACAAACATTTTTAGAAATTTATTGTATTTTAGATTTTTTTACAAAATTCCCACAATATAAGATAATTCAAAAAATTGTGATATATTATCTAAAAAAGAAAGAAAAATTGCTTAAAAATTCTAGAAATCCTCAAAACAATCATGGATGATTGTTGAAACTCTTAAAAAATTACAAAGAAAAATTCTACAATCAAAAGAAAAACGAAAAATCTATTACAAGTAGAATTCAACAGAAATATTGGATTTTTTTCAAAAAAGAAAATTGTACGAAATCTAGAAATTTGAAAGAAATACTCATATTCTACAAATAATAAACAATCCACTGAAATCAAAATCATCAAAATAATCATACAAGGAAAAAACGTGCCATGGGCTTCAGATATGAGGAGTAAGTTGTAAAAATTGCAGGAGAATAAAAGCAACACTGACGAGAATGATGAGTCAATTTTTTGAAATTCTAGAAAAATGAGAGAACAGTTCTTACTAAATAAGAAAAAATTCTTACAAAATCGGTGGATAAATGCAGGAAAAAATACAAAAAATTAGAGGAATAAATTAAAAATCTCTGATAAAAAAGTATTAAAAAAAGGTCCCGAAAAATTTTCATAAGATAATTTTAAAAATAGTGATCAATTCTTACAATTCAGAGAAAATTTTCGCAAAAATTCTATAAATTCCAACGAGAAGTTAAGGATATATTCTAGGAATTGGAAAGGTTTATAAGAGACTTTCAAAAAAATTTGAAAATTACACAAATGTAAAGCTAAAAAATTATAAAACGATTAGGAAATTCTTTATTTCTTATATTACAAAAAATTGAAAAAAAAATTAACAAAATTCTTGCAATTCAAAACAATAATTCTTATAAAATTCTTATAAGTTAATAAAAAAATAGTAAAAAATCATTCAAAAATGAAACAGAACTTGCTGAGAAGCTCTAGAGATCTAGAAGCAAATTTATTGTATTCTTTGTAGTCTAAATTATTCTAAAAATGAAAGTAAAATTTATAAAAGAAATATTTCAAAATTTCTAATAACGTAAAAGCAAAAAATTGTTTAAATATTAATAACATACAAAATTCTGAAAGTAGAGAATTTTTATAAAATTAAAGAACTTCTAAAATTAAAAAAAATGCATTCTTGAAAAATGCGGATGACATAAAGCAAGAAATATATAAAATTAAGGACAAATAACAGAAACATTTTAGCACACTTAAAATCAGGTCTAGAAATTTAAAAAAAAGTAAAAAAATTGTGATGAATTCTCATTAAATTAAAGAAAAATTTTGCATTGTTGAAAAATTTAGATGATATAGAGCAAAAAATGTATAAAGTTCTTTATAAATTACTGAAAAAAATCCTGAAACTAGAAAAATTTAAGAAATGGTGATAAATAAAAAATAGAACAAAATAAGGCAGAAAGACCTCTGGTCGATAGCCTTTTGACAAATTAATACATTCATTATTCATTATTTCAATGTAAATATGTACAAAATTTGTCAATAAATATATGTTACTACTAAAAAATAGAAGAAAATTTTAAAAATCAGAAATATAAATTTCTGTAAAATTTTACAATTTTAACTAAATTTGGAGTAAATTCTAAAGTATTTGAGGAACTCTGGAAAGAAAATCTTGCAATTTGAGAAATACATTCCTGAGATTTGGATAATACAAAGCAACATGTGTGAAAATACTTGAAATCTGACTTAAAAATTGGTGCAAAATATATCTTAAGAAATGGCAGAAATTTCTCAAAAATTGGAAGTAAATATTTCTAAAATTAAATTTTATAAAAGACATTGCTGAAAGAAAATATTATAGAAAAAGTAATATTTTTGAGTGTATGAATTATTAAAAATTATATACATTATACGTGGAAAGGCTTTAAATCAGGTTAGTCATTTATATTTAAACTTAAATTTGGATTCTGCTTTATTTTTTATTATATACAAAGTTTTACTGTTTTGTAAACAGCAAAATCTTCAATAATTGTATTTAAAGTTATCGTGTATATGAAGAGTGGGTGGTTGCCCTCTATCCCACTTTCCAATGAGTAAAACATAAGTGAGGATTTTAATTAAAAGATGTAGAATATAAAGAATTAATTTTTTATATCTTTTCACACATATTACAAATCAGTTCTTTCCACATACGACATCGTTTCATATAATTCAGGCTAATAAAAAATCTCATAATATAATAAGTGTAAAGTTACGTAACTTAGATTCTAAGTTTATGAGATAGGTAACATGCAGGACGGCTAATTGTAACGGAGTCCATAAACTTTAAACTCAGAAATTAGGCCTTTCGCATTATGAGATTTTTCCGTCTCGTTTTATTGTTCTTGGAATCACGCAAATGCGTGAAGTTTTGAATATTAAAGCCGTGGGGTCCGAGGGGTTGCGCGTTGAGCGACGACGGTAATTTGCGAGGCGGAAAGTTTCTCGACTGAAAAGAATAAATATGTCCAATTTAGGCGAGGAAACATTATTCGTGTATTCGGTTTTGATAAGCGGGTCCAATATAAAGTTTTCCCTTTTCGGGGGACATTCATTTACGAAAATCCCCGCGTACAAATGGTTTACTTTTTTTTAATAGGATTTTTTACGCTGGATTACTTCTACATCCGTCTGTGGACTTATATTTCATGTGGTTTAAATGCCTCTTACATAAATTGGGTAGAGTTGAGAGAAAAAATAATTAACGTGTTTCTTCAAATAATTATAATTCAATAACAGGATGTATTTGTGGATTTAGATAATTTACACGTAAACGTAATTATGTTTAAGAATAGGCGAGAAAATACCTCGAGAAATTCTTGCTGATAGTAGGGTAGAAACTTCTGAATATATCTTTTATAATAGGTGTTAACGAAAGTTATGGAATACAGATTGCGGTCTTGACATGTTTTCAGAAGAAGCTTATTGCTCATTAGTGTGCACTTTGGTTGATACTATTAAATAACTTGTTCATTATTAATTATTAATTAGGAAACTACCGAATTTAACAACAACAATTTTTGATATTTATCAGTCATATCTATATATATATATATATATATATATAATATATATTATTATTATATTATCATTATCATTATTATTTTTTATTAAAGATTAACTGTATATTGAAGTAATTCTGAAACTTTTTTTAGTAAACAGTAAAAATTTCCTTTAAAATTTTAAAATTAAATGATTAAAAAAGTAAGTATGAATAAAACCATTTTAAATTATATTATATATTATACCTTCAATTAAGATGCTACATTATAGTTACTGCTAAAGCCTTGTAACATATATTTTTTAAACAAGTAATGAATATGTTGCGTAAATGAATAAAATAACAGCTGTTATTACCGTTTGAATTTAATTTATTCACATCTTAACTCGAAAATAAAATTAATTAACAAAGGCAAAGATAAGTTCTTGTATTCTGTTTTGATAACTACGGGCAATAAAGCCAGACGAAGTATACTCAACTTAATTTGATGTGTAAAAGTTGTAAAGTTTCCCTTTCCAGGGGCGATCATTTAAGTGATTTAAGAGATCAGCGAGGCCCTTAAGCCCTGACAACTTACTCGGGCGTTCCCCGCTGGAAGGTGGCTGGTAATTGTTTGGCCTGCGCTGCCCTGGCGCGGGCAAGGAGGCTCATGACTGTTCTCTTTGTGGGGGTCATGGAGGTGCGGGGCCCGCCCGCCAGCAGGGGCCTCTTGCGTCCGGCTGCAACAGTCATCCCCAAGCTCGTCGGAGTTCCTGCTGGGATTCCATTACTCGGTGATATTTGACCGTTGTTGGAGTTGTTCGCCTGGGCGGGTGTTGGTGGTAGCTCAGCGCCCGCCGGTGACGCACCTGCAACTGTAATTTCAGCGTAAATAACATTTAATGCAATACCTCAGTTAGATGAGGGGGTATATTGTGTGTTGACTTGCGCTATGTCAGAAATGTTGTCACTTCTCAGCCAACAAATTGATACAAGAATTTTTTAATACTTATATACCTATATTCTTATATTAGACCATTTTAAACATTTTAAGTATCTTGTATTCGCAATAATATTGCGAATTGAAAAGAAAAGAAATACATGACAAGACATTGATCCGTTTGTAACATGCGTTACCTTTATATTTTTATTATTTGTGGGGGATATTTCAGACAAGCGTATCATATTATCTTGGCAATATGTAACGTAAAGTATTAGAAGTTTCAGAATAAGGTATTTGTGTATTTATGTTGACACGTTATCTCTAAAAATGACAGTTTTTGTGGAAAAGCAAGTTAGATATGTTATTACGTTTTTCTTAAATAAGTTAAAATAATATTATTTATAATATTTTAGTCATCATATTTAGTCAATCTATCAATGTCAGAAATGTTGTCACTTCTCAACCAACAGATTTTGTCAAGGATTTTTAATTAGACTTACTTATATAATAATTGCAGGGGAAAGAAGAAATGTAAACTTTGCCTGGAATTTCATGACGGTGATTGTACACTTCCCTCCACCCATTAAATATGTTTGTACTGTAAATCATCCGATTATAACTCCCTCTATAGAGGATGTGCCATTTTTATTGAACAAAAATCTCAACAAAATTTATCATATAATAAAGCAAAAATGGTTTAAAAATTACCTTCGTACTTGAATGCTATAAACTCAAACAGATTTTCGTTATTAGCAACTGCACCTGATTTCCTTCTTTACCAACTAATCAACATCAAAAACCAAGTAACGTGCCCCCCTCCCTTTCCATATACCGTGATAATGGTACCAAAGAATGTAAACGATCATCTCCTCTTAGTTACCCAGCAATCACCTTCTCTAAATCAAATTTTACTCGTTTACAAAGTTGTACGGTTCAGCATCCACTGGAAGACAATTTCAAGACGCTATGGACATAAACACTTTGGTAGGGTTAAATAACTATGGTTCTACCAGAATATCATTTCCAAATACGAAATCAGTACTTGACGTTACATTATGTTACCTAGACACAATCAATGGGGTGTTTATGATGACACTATTGGATCGGATCAATATTCGGTAATAACATCGTTAAAAGATTTCTCATTTAATAACATAGTCAATCAGAATACTAGATGAAACTGTTCAAAAACTGATTGGTCTGAGTACAACAATCATATTTTCTTTATAATTGTAAGTAATCCCTATTTTTAGCATTGAAGAACGATACCATTTTCTCATAAACACAATTGAATCTGCAGCGAACGCAACAATGCCAATTAAAAAATCGATTAGTCCAAATTCAAGGAGAAGTCCTATTTGGTAAGATGATGAATGCAAAGAGTCAATCAGCGAAAATCCACATTACGTAACTATAACATCTGTTAAACGAGTCAATAGTAACAACCATAATAAACCATCAACGGGTAGAAGAAATGTTAGTTTTGATGGCCCCGTCATCTGTTATCCTTTAACCGTTCTGTTACAGATACAAGTAAAAACACTAACAACTACCTTTCTAACCCTTTTACTATGGAAGAACTCGGTATTGCTCTCAAGTGCTCTTTAAATTCCTCGACCGGTGAAGACTCCGTCACATATCTAATGATTTTACATTTACCAGAATCTCTTCTCCTTAGCATATTTAACTCATGGTGAGTTTAGTGTGATGACATTCAGTCTTTGAGTAATATCATGATTGTTCCCATCCCGAAACTATCAAAAGACCCTCTTCTAAGCAAATCCTACATAGCTACATGTATATCCTTGCTCTAATGCATTAGCAAAACACTCGAGAGAATGATTAAGAAACGTCTTGTTTGGTTTCTAATACACTATTTTCTTCTACCCAAACATACATTTAGGTAGAGTTTAGGTGCGACAGATGCTTTAGCTAGCTTAGTATGTGAAATTCAAGATTGTTTCACAAAAAAATGCTTTTTGTAGATAGTAATAAGGCATACAATAATGTTATCCTTAATAATTGACTTCAGAAGTTTCTTAAACTTGGTTTTCTACTAGTGATGGCCAGAAATATTATCCAAATATACTCTGGCAGAGCTGTATACTACAGAAACTATCCAGACCATAAACGCAAGTTATATATGGGTATACCTCAGGGATCTGCACTAAGTCCTATTCTGTTCATCATATATTATTCTGATATAATGGAAAATTGTCCATCTACGGTCAAAATGATTCAATATGCTGATGATTTCTGCCTATTCTCTAGACAAAAGGCATATTATTTGTCCGTTGATCCACTGATTCTAGCGATAAATCGCATTTTTCGTGGCTTATAAATCACAATCTATAACTCTCTCATAGTAAATCTGCAGCTGTGATTCAGAGTTCCACCAATTAACCAACTAGTGTGGGATGAGGGTGTCAATATCAATTAAAATGAGCTATAAATATCTCGGTGTTATCGTCGATAATACACTAACATGAAAGAGCATGTCGAATATATTTCAACAAAAGGTCAAAACGGAATTAACGTTCTTAGAAAAAGTAATAAAACCTGGTAGGGCGCTGACCCATCTAAATCATTAATGTTTTACAGATCCTATATCCTTCCCATACTTGACTACGGGTGTAAATTTTACGGCAATGCACTCACTAAAAAATATTGGGAGAAAAATGCTTCATATATTGAAGTTAATAAAGTAATTAAATAATCATATGAGGCCTACATTAAAAAATGTTCTTGTATCATTACATTACATTATTGTAACCAGGCTATATATAATAATATTAGCTGACAATCTGACAATGTTCTTCACTTTTTTACAGATGCTTGCAAAAGCTTGAACCACTCGAGGATTGCCTACTTTATGCCTGAATTTAAGGTTTCATATTTCTCTTCGGTCTGCCAATTTTCTTTAATATTTTCGTTAGAAGACTTAGCCATAATAAAATCATTAAACGGGTGCTTATCAAACATAAATAAAATATGTTCGTTCTCAAATATTGCAATATACTTAGACTCTCTTTTGGTTATCAAATCATTAAATCATGGTAATTTTAATAGTACTTTAATTAACACAGTAAATCACTTGTCTGAAACCTATCAAAATCTTATTTATCTGGATTAACGCATATTGTGGGATCCCTGGAAATGAGACTGTGGATACATTGGCAAAATTAGCTAAGGAGAAAGAAAACATTAAAATACTACCCTAAATTTTATCTACAAACGTAGTATGAGAGTTGCTTGGAAGAGAGAAGCAATCTGAAGGTCATCAAAGTCAATATTACTTGGTACACCCAACTCTTCCAGCTAAATAAGATCTTTCATATGAAGGTCAGCAATTAGGGCATGGATGCTTCCCTGCACACCTTCCTAAAATAGGGATACTGCGATCTCGTGAGTGTGAATGTTAAGGAGACTTGAACCATGTTTTGTTCCTGCAGTTTGTATTGTCTTTCAAAACACTGAATTAAAAAATTCACTTTGTTTTAACCAGAAATAATAATTATTAACACATTATATAATGTGTACATACAGTTATATAAATCTAAGCAACACAATCGAGTTTAAATTTTGTCATCATTATCAAGTTCAATTTTATTGAACAAAAAGATAAACTTTGGGAACAAAGGAAGTAACGAGAGAAGAAGTAACTGAATATAGATTCTATTCAAATGCTAAACAGAGAAAAGCTGTAGATGTTGATGAAATAATATCAAAATGTTAGAATCTTTAGAAATAATTGTAATTAAAGTATTACGTAAGTAGAAAGAATGTTGATGAATTGATATCAAAATGTTAAAATCTTTCGAAAGTAATGTAATTGAAGTATTACGCGAGTAAAAAGGACAGAGGAAGTAAGAAACGAAGAGTTAATGGCGGCTATTAAAATGCTAATGTTGAAAAGAGACATAACTGGGGATCTTGATGAAATAATAACGAAATGTTGAAACCTTTAGAAAGAAATGTAATACAAGTACTAAGTATTTAGAACAAAGGAAATAGTAATAGTAATAGTATTTAATAGTAATAGTATTTTATTGTGCTCGATATTTACAAAATATTTACACTCGTCCAAACTTATACTAACGACATGGTTTAAAATCTATAATTAAAGAATTCATCTATGCTAAATGGGCATCTCTCTAATAATAGTTTTTTTAGATACATTTTATACTTAATGCTATGAAGATTTCTAATTTCTAAGGGAAGACAGTTGTAAAACTTTAATCCGTAATAATTGACACCGCAATGAGTTCGGTTCAGTCTAGTAAAAGGGATATGTAGATTGTGTCCAGTTCTTATCGTATGGTTATGAAAATCACTTACTGTTTCGTATTTATGCAGATTCTGTTTTACGTACAGCAGAGTTTGTAAGATATATACACCAGGTAATGTTAGAATCTTTAATCCTAGAAAAATGTCTTTAGTGTCTTTAATAATAGCAGTTGTTCATTTAAATCCTAAAAGAAGAAAAAATTTGGGATCATAAACAAACTTGTTTTTATTTTATAATAAACATCGTAATGAAGTTTCACCAAGGCTCAGGCAATATTTAGACTATTATATATTAAAATCAGATGCAATAACAGGTTCATTTAAGCCATAAGATTCGTGGAAAAAGAAAGGTATTTCTTGATTCAGTTAGAAAACAGAAAATGGTATGCAAGACGCTTCTAATTAACATTTAGTGTTTAAAAGTGAGCTTACCAAACGTATAGACAATAGATCTCTGGATTGCTTTCTAACGGTGAACAAATGTGTAAAGAAGAAAATAGACAAACACTACTCCACACATATCCATAACCTACAGAATACCTAACACTAAAATTTTTACTTATGTATTACGAACCTCATTGAAATAGACTTGGACATAGACAAATAACAACTTCTGTTTACAGATCTTAAATATTAATAATAATCACTTATTGGTGCTATTAAATTTTCGTTTTTACAAAGGTCAGACATAAATGGTATGTAAAAGTATCAAAAAATATAACATTAGACAATAGATTCAATACGTATGTGTATACATAAAATTGTTTAAAACATTCATGATTATGTAAAAGGTTTGAAAAGCAAAATATTATATATTAAAACTATAGTGAGATGCCTATAGATTACAGAATAACTATCGGGGACATAACATATAAAAATTGCTAACATTACGTACTAAAATATTGTAAAAAGCTTAAAAGTTACAGTCTAAGATTGAAGACATTGCTTATCAATATGATATAAGACTGGCTAAAATGTAAAAGTTAAAAGTTACATAGCACTAAAGAACTCACACTAACAGTTAGCTTTGGAGACAGAAATTTCACTAAACCGTATGCATATTTTCTCACCATTGGAAATTTACGAATTTCAGTAATCAGTAATCACCAAACAATATACAAGAAAGTAAATGAAATCGTAGAACAACCTAAAACGAAATGCAAGCAGAATGATCTAGTAATCTGTAAAGCAGATAAGGGGAACACTATAACTATTTAAAAAAAGACGACTACATAGGCAAATGGTAATACCATATTAGAGTAGAACAACCTTCAGATATATAACTGGGATACAGCGAATATTAAAAACAATATTAGGAACGATTGAGGAAACTAAATCAATCATCGCAGATGAAAAGCATTTAAATACAAAGATATGAATCCATCAGCTCCTGTACTCTAGGGAGCGTCAAAAATTCACAAGGAACATATACCTATCCGACAACTCTCTCTCAACTCTCCATTGTACACACTATAATGTCTGGTGAATATTAAGTCTACTCTTTATTATAAAATATTGTGAAAGCTTACTTTATCAATTGAAATTTTAATGTTAAATATTAATAGATTAATTTTTGAGTAAGACTGTTTCTTATTTTATTTTAGAAGTCCGCTTCCGTAAGTTCCCCCATATTACTCACTAGGGAGGTGAAAAGTATATAATATAATAATCATAATGTTGGTGATATATTTATCTGTACTGAGTTTTATTAACTTTACGAGCTGTTGAACGACCTGAAAATGCTGTAAATCGAGTTACTAAATTGAGAGAATCTTATATTTATTTTTGATGATAACAAATATTAATTATTAGAGAGATTTTTTGAAATTTACAAATAATTTTACAACAACCCAAAGGATTTTAATACGTTTTATTGTTGATAATTTAGTTTTGTTAAAGCTTAATGAAAATCACAACTTTCAACAAATTAATTTAGAGAAGGTAAGTTTAAAATTTCACAGGTATTACAGTGTTTACCAAGTATTTTATTTACCTTATATATAATGGAAATTCACCAAGTAATATCCTCGTCAATTAAATATAAATTAATTTAGGAATTTATGATTAAGATATTAATTTTATTCAACGGTATGTAATGCATTTCAATTTAACTCGTATACCTTTTTAAGCAAAATTTTCAAAATTGCGAAATATTTAGATCAGCAAGTGGACCCTACAAAATATCCCACGAACTAGATTGTACGATGTTATACAACATTTCGTATGAATTGAGATGATGGCACGTAAAATGTCTCGATCGGAATCGCGTCCGTGGAAAATACATTCTGCCAGACATAACCGGAATACCGCATTTCTGTAGGCAGTTAATAAAGTGGAATACTCAATACGGCACGAAACGCATTAGCTGTACTTCTAATAAATAATGAACCGGAGGCAGCCCAGTTGGAACGAACGAGGCAAAGCATACGCAACCGTTCCATAAAGCCTACAGATTATTCCTCTTAAATTAAGTGATAAATGCCACCGACGGTAATACTTAGTCATATTTAATTATTAACGTCAACGGGAAACTTACGTTTCGCAATTCGCATTCAGATTAATTTAATTCCGTTCTCCGAAATGCATTCCGTATATCTCCCAAGTAGTGGAATGTTTGTACTATTGATATAACAAAGCTAATTGGTTGGTTGGTAATTATAACATTACTGACATTATATAGATATATAATGGCGATACCTATTGAATATTATTATATGGTATATATATATTAATTGATTATGTAACAGGGAACGAAATACGAGCTTTAATGTAAAAATAGCCTATTATATAATGGGCATCCTTTTATGTCCTCTTACATCGAGAATGTATTTATTGAATTATTTCAACGTCAATTTAATGAGGTAAAATATTCTATCTGGGGAATATAAGGAGTACGTATCACGATAAGACGAAGAATAATAATTACTCCAAGGAATTTCTGAGCTCGTACCTAATAAACTGTACGCTGCCATATGCTTATCTCAGATGGGGATTTAAATTCAGTCGCTGAAAATGGTGAGCGTGAAAATAGAAATCGGTCGAATCTAGTGTTACTCATGCGGAAAAGCTATTTTCCTATTAACAGACAACAAGGATTTGCTGAATATATATATGTGACATGTTAGATTTGGTTCAAAGGGGAGATTGGGGTTGCAATGCTTTAATGTTTATATGTTTTAAAGGACAAGGCCTCTTGTCAAAAGATTCGTTGATGATTATGTAACCTTTTATCCTACTTATATATATATATATATATAGATAATTAATTACTGAGGATTTAATTACTAAAACTTGTATGTGACAATGCGTTCAGACTTCTTTCCACTGATTTTTTCCACGGATTGAATTCTGTCAAAGGCATTTGCATACATTTGTTCAAATTCCTCAACTACCAATACTGATTCTTTTTACCGATGAAATGAATTTTTCAAGAAATCCATTTCAGAACTTCAGACTGACTAATTACACCGGTATTCCATCAAGAAAACTTTCGCAACTTTATAGAAAACATTTTTGTATGTTAATTTGCTTTAAATTTTGTGGTTATTTATACGATAATACTCTAAACTAAATTTTAATATTATTAAAATTTTAAAGATATATCAATATAACCTGTATATGACTAATTTAAACATGTCCAAAATGGCACTACACTAAAATGAGTTAGTGGCGCAATAAATTTGCGGGATGAAAGTATATCGGACAAATTGCACTATAAATTCTTCTATGTAGCAGTGGTGGAATTAGCTTGACATGGCGGGGAAGTAGCCAATTAATTATTTTCCTGCGATACAAATAATGATCATATAAAATTAAGACAATACATCCAATTACATAGAATAAATAAGGCAATAATAATAACTCAGTTTCCAGCTATTAGTTTTACTATATCCTTTGTCATATTATTATTAATTATAACAAAATAATGAAAACAGAATGATAAATTAATGTTTCTAATAAGAATCATTGAGTTAATATACCACTTGTGTAACCCCTATAAGTTTTATTTGAGAAATATGTATGTATATATATTTATGATTTCACGTACAATAAATAATTAAACATTAGGTGGCAGCTATTAGTTATGCAATTAAATGTCTGACGGTGTTTTAGTACGAGGAATAGCTGTTTTGACTATTAGCGAAGTAATTATTGGAGAAATTAGTTTTAAAGTAATTAATTGTAGTGTAATATTAATAATAAAATATTTTGCATTTTAAATATTTAACTATTTTTTTAGGTATATATTTTAATAACTTTATAATTATGCATTATTTTATTTAATCATATACGAAGTTAAAATAGCGTACGTAAATTTTATGAAATGTTTGTTGCTTCTTTGCATAGCCATTAGCATTAATTAGAATAAATACATTTCGAAAATGTTTTCACAGGTTTATCAATGCAGAAATTGCTCGGAAAATATTTGCGAAAACAACCTGAGAGGGAATAATACGCGGAATAATAAATATTCTTTAAACGAGGTTAATTTAATGTCATCGTCGGAGAAGCGAAAACAAAGTGTCGACTGTGCGCACGATAAATCGGCCGACGGGGCGGTTCAGTGAATAAATGCCGTTTTCCGCGGACACAATAGTTATTTAAGTAAACATACAATTAGTGTTATTTATTACCTGGGGGTACGCCTCTTAGTGCCGGATGTTCATCATGCGGACTTTCCGGTCCGCCGTCGATTGGGTCTCCGCCGCTGAGCCGGTCCTCGTTTAGGTATTCCACTCCAGAGCCCCCGGAGCCGGAGCCGGAGCCGCCGTTCGCCTCGTCCCCTTTATTGTTATTCCTCTGGCTTGACAGGACTTGCATTTCCCACATTTGCTCCTGTCTTATATCGTCATTGTAATCCTGCAACAGATACGTAATGCCACGTTTATATATTATGTACTATATTTCTTCGTGACGTGAATTATACAAATTACTTTCACACCGAAAATTAATGATTTTGGCACACTTCACATACTACGAAATTATACGAATGAAAATGAATTCCATATTACACGAAACTATAGCAAACATATTGATTTGTAATATATATATATATATATCAAGAGAACTCAGGTCACTTTTCATAAATATTGTCATATAACCATAGTCACTAGAGTATATATATATATATATATATATATATATATATATATATATATATATATATATATATATATATATAAATTTATTGAATTTTTACATTGTGTTAATTTTGCTTACCTTAAATGATTAACGGTTTTTTTTTTGGTAAACAACAGTTACTTCTATTAGTGAAAACAGACCAAAATTAAACGTAGATTCTTCTTTTACATTGATGAAACTTCTGTCTTTGAAACAATCATGAATTTGAAAACTTCGTCTTCCTGTGGTCCTGAAGGAATCCCTTCAGTAATGTTAAAAGAATGTATTTGTACGATAACAACACCACTTTCTCAAATGATGGAAAACTAGTTTCCTTACGCCAATTTTTAAAGCGGGTTGTAAGTAATTACCGTGGTATTTGCATTCAATTGGTCATTCCGAAAATGTTTGACCAAATGGTCACTAAACAGCTGTATTGGATTACATCTAACATTATTACAGAATCTTAACATGGCTTCCAATCTAAGAAGTCAACACTGTCGAAGTTAATAGTGTATCACTCCTATCTGTAGGACGCCCTTGAGAATGGGAAACAAGTCGATGTTGTTTATGACGACTTCTATAAGGCGTCCGAAAGAGTCTCTCATAAGGTTCTCTCACATAAATTAAAATTAATAAGTTTTAATGATTGCGTTGTGGGCTGTTTAGTAAGCTTTCTTTCAGATAGAGAACATGTTGTCAGGATTGATATGGCTTTAACTTCGCCTATTAAAATCTTGTCAGGTGTACCTCAGGATTCACATATAGGGCCATTATTATTCAATTTTCTTATTAACAATATTCGATTTGCAATCGATTGCAATTTTCTGATTTATGCAGACTATTTAAAACGAGGATGCAGTTAACCTTTAATCAAACTTGAACTATGTCCCTACTTGGTGATTTGAAAATCATTTCAATCCGAATGTCAAAAAGTGCAAAACCATCTCATTCACTCGTCGTAACAAAATTCACTTATCTAATTATTATATTAAAAACAACAAGCTTAAACTTGTTACTAAAATAAATGATGAGGGTGTAATATTCACTAGCAAACTGTCTTTTACTGTTCACATACGATATATTGTTAATCAAGCTCTGAAAATGTTAGGATTCATAGTCAAAATACGATCCCAATTTTCCATCTCCACATTAAAATATCTGAACTGTTCTTTGGTTCGTTAATTACTAAAATATACATTGTCTGTTTGTATAATATTGTCAATTAATTTGAGGAGATCGCGAGGAAATTAATAAGGCTTGAAGAACTGCCTAATGAACCGATTAAAACTAGCCATATTTTACAAAAATAATTATTACCTAAGCTACGTGATTTGGTTAAATAAAGTAGTAGAAAGAAGATTAGTTTTATCATTTTTTACATTTGTATGTAAAGGTTTTTTGATTAATGTTTTATACCTTTACATTCTAATATATTTTTTTGAATAAGGAAGATTAATAGTATACTCTGTTTTCTATTTTATGTGTATAAAAAGTATATTAATTAATATACCTTATCCAGAGAAGTTCTTTTAATTTTGATTTTAGCATATTAATTTTTAGCTTTGCGTCTTTTACTGTTTTTACCTTTTTCTCTTTTTCTATTGTTTTCTATTATAATTCCTAAGTACCTGTAGTATTTTATTTGTATAGTTTTTTTCATTTTATAATTATGTCGTGCTGTGTTTTCGTATGGTCTTCGTTTTGTATTAATGTTGATTTTAGTTAACTCATTATTTAATATTTCTGTCTACAACATAAGGTCTTCTTCAGGTTCTAATAATAATAATAATAATAATTTATTTACGGGAAATCCCATTTACATAAATAAATACAATTATTTAGAAATAATAATATACAATATTAAAATAAATTAAACCTAAATGAAAAAATATAACAAACATAATAATGCATTCCTAAAATTAACATGTATGTTAGATGAAGACGCAGTAATGATGAAGTTTCCGTTTAAATGAATTAAAGGATCCAGAAAATAGGTCGAACCAGGGATATTGAGCAAAGTCATTGGCACATCTCATCATCCTAGATATACTATTGTTTTGGGCAAAGTTGGTGTTGCTGACTCCTATTCTAAATAGAGGGTTGTTTCTAAGGGTACGTGTTGATTTAGAAATTCGAAAATTAAGTTGGCCTAGTAAATCTGGGCAGTCATTAATGCCATTAACTATCTTGAACAGAGTGCATAAGTCAGTAAATATTCTACGGTCTTTAAGAGAGTGCATCCGTAATTCATTTTTTATGTCAGAGTATGATCCGATAACATGTCGTTGTCCTAGCATCCATTCCATAGTTCGAAAGAATTTATTTTGAATAAGTTCAATTCTATTTATATCAACCTGGAATTGAGGAGACCAGACAGGAGAGGCATATTCAAGATGACAGCGAACAAGGGAACAAAACAAGATTTTTAAACAATCACTGCTTAAATCTTTTGATGTATGTAAAACAAAGCCCAACATTCTTCTTGCTTTATCACAGGTAAACGAAATATGCTGTTTAAAACTTAACCATCATCAAATAATACACCCAAATCCTAAATAATATTTACTTTTTCTAAATTTAAGCCATTTATCATATATGTAAATTCAGTAAATCTTCTACCTCGATTAAATGAAATAGAATTGCATTTATTAATGTTTAAAAATAATAGGTTTTCATGACACCAAGAATTAATACGGGTAAAGTCCTCTTGTAATTGTATACAATCATCGAGTGAAGCAATAGTTTTAAATAATTTAAGGTTATCTGCATAAAGGAGAAAGTTGGAATTTTTTATTATATTCTGAATGTCATTTATAAGTAAGAGAAAGAGTAGAGGACCACAATGCGAGCCTTGCGGAACCCCTGAACTAATATCAAAAAATTTAGATTCATAACTATTTATTTTTACGCTAAGTCGTCGATCAAGTAAGAAAGATTCTATCCAGGACAAAGTAACGCCATTAAAGCCTAAAGATTTTAATTTAAATAACAAAATATTATGGTCAACACGGTCAAAAGCTTTGAAAAAGTCAGTATATATTGCATCTACTTGACAATTCTTTTCCAAAGCATTTGACAGAAATTGTTTATAACTGAGCAAATTAGTAACAGTAGATCGACCTGACACAAATCCATGTTAGTTAGAAGATATCACTTGGCGAGACATCCAAGACAATTGATCAGCGATAAGTTTGTCGAGTAATTTAGTAATTACAGACTGTATACATACCCCACGATAATTTTCCACCAAGTTACGATCGCCAGATTTAAAAATCGGTTTGAGAAAACTATCTTTCCATTTTATAGGAAATTTGCCTGAAGATAATGATTTTGAAAATATTATGTGTATTGGGATGCTTAATGTACATACACATTTTTTAATAAGAGCACTAGGGAGTCCATCAGGGCCTGATGAAAAGCTGTCTTTTAAATTCATTATGCCGTTAAATACTTGCTCAAGGCTGACTTTTAAAATTGAATCATTTATTTGTATGTTTTTGTCGAAATTAAGTGATATAGTGGGATGACTGTTCTTAACAAAAACTGAAGAGAAAAAGTCCGAAAAAGAATCCACAATACCATCACCGTCGGATAAAATTTTATTTAGGAAAAACATCTCTTTGGGGATTCCGTCTTCATTTTTCAATTCTCTTATAAACTTAAAGAAATAGCGTGGATTACCTTTAATATTAGATTGAACTTTATTAATATAACGATTATATAGATTTGTCGATAGTGTAGAACAAGCTGAACGTAAATTCTTGAATAAGCCATAGTCAGAAAGTGACCCACTTTGTTTGTATTTCTTGTGCGCAAGTTTTTTCTTCGTAATGAGTTCACGTAATTCCTTTGTTACCCATTTAGGATAATTTGATTTGTGATTTCGAATAAATTTAGATGTAATGAACGAATTGATACCTACTTGAATTATTTCATAAAAAATTTCGACAATTTTATTAATATCTTCACTTTCCAAAATATCGGTCCAATTTACTGGAGCAAAAAAATCATTTAGAGCATAATAGTCACCCAACTTATATAAATAAATTTTTTCGGTGAATTCTAATTTATCTCGAGGCAATTCAATAGGAAAATTTAAACAATAAGCATGGTGATCAGAACTTTTATTTAGTAAATTATTGTCAGATAGATCAACATTAATATTATTCAAGTTAGTGAAAAATAAATCTTAGAATATTCCTCTCGAATTGGGTATGAGATTAATTTGATTACAATTAATTACTGAATATGAACTGATTATTGACTCAGATTTATGATCATTAATATATGCAGAATCATATACTAATCCATTGCAATTCCATTTCAGTAATGGAAGATTATAGTCACCACAAATTAAGATCTTAGATAAATTATGAGCATCATATAAAGATTCTATAACTTTACCGTGTTCCTCATACAAAGCAGAAGGGGAACCTGGAGGGATGTATACAATACTGTTATCAGATAAAATTAAAGAAGAGCTAAAACATCTCTTAACTGCGATCAGTATCCCACCACCTCTAATTTCCCCATGGATTGTACGATTTGTTCGATATATATTATAGTTATTAAATTGTAATTGACTATTTGAAATTTCCTCATAAAACCAGGTTTCAGTAATAATTATTATGTCTAGACTGTTGCTGTTGACTTCTAACATTAAATCTTTAATCTTTGTACGTGCCCCACCCACATTCTGATAATATACTGTTAGTTTTTTGTACTTTGTGACACAATATTAGCTGTAGTTATGAACGGAATGTCATTATTAAATTTAATAATTAAGTTTTGTTCTCCCTTTAATTTTCTATTCTCAAGTTCACTTTTAATTTGTTTAAAATAATTAATTTGTTTCAAGGTGCGATCGGCTCGAAATTGATGTTTTCGATCAATGTTACGAGTATTACTTTTCAAAACATCCCTTGCTTCAGCAATATTTCCAAAAATTAATTTAATTGGACGGGGTTTGGTGTTCAATTTATATTTACCCAACCTCATAACCTTTTGGGGTTTAATAACTAAGCCACGAGATACCAAAATATCTTGTATATATTTACAGTCATCCTGGATTTTATTTTCAACTTCACTCGCTGTTGATTCCGGCACATTAAAAAGGAGAACATTGTATAATCTTTTTTGTCTATCGTCAATTTCTGTAATAACATTTTCTAGGAAAGCATTATTACTGTCAAGCAAATTTATATTAACTCCTTCATAAGCTCCAGACACAGAATTCTCAAGGCGTTCAATGCGAGATTCCAAACTGTCAAGACGTGACGCAATTGTATTTCTGATTTCTTCTTTGAAAGCGTTGAATTGATCAGCAAGAACTTTATTAAGTGTTTCGAGACTAACCATTCTGCCATTATTACCATATTATCTGTAGATAGTGTAGCCCTGTTGGCTGTGTTACCTCCTTTTTATAATATTGAATTTTTACTGCTTGAATATTTTGCTTTTCGTTTCTTTCTGTAATACTTGTGTAAATTCCAGTTCGTTCCACATACAACCTTATATCTCCTGTTGAATTATTTTTCTAAATCCACAAAACATCTGAATATTTCTGTTTTTGTTAATTAGTTTCTCCCTTGTTTGTGTAATTATAAATATCTAATCTTGCGTATTTCTTCTTCTTTTTGAATTTAATTGTGTTCTATTGTTTATTTTAATTGGTCTCTCTACATTTCCAGTTAATATATTGATTGGTATATACATATTAATACAATTTATAATTTTTACAATATATTAGGAGTATAATTCCTGTTTTTCTGCTTATTCTAGGGTGCGGCAACAAAACATTCCTTTTTAAAAAATGCCTATAATGTTTTGTTCCGACAAAGTTCAACCGCCATCAAGCGTTCCTAATGACGTTATTGTTTTTTTTTAGTGATGAAGACCATTTTCAGTAGTGTGGACCCGTCGAAAAACAAATCATGCGCTGCTGGGCTGACAGAAATCCTCGAGAATTGCATCAAAGGTCTTTGCATTCACTTAAATCCACAGTGTGGTGTGCAATTTTCTCAGCAGGAATTATAGGTCGAAGTGACAGTGACCGGTATGTAAACATGTTACAGGATTTTTTTTCTCCCACGGCTAGACGAGTTGGACTTAAGGGAAATTTGGTTCCAACAAGATGGTGCAACGACTAACGCTTAAAAAGTAATGATGACTATTTTAAAGGAACACTTCTCAGAGTGACTAATCTCAATTAGGGGTCGGGCTGGTCTCCCGACTCTCAGGTTTTTTAAAATCCTGTGTTTATGTGAACCTTCCAAGAAACCTACAAAATTTGAAGACCAACATTGGAAAATTGCCAAAATAACCGTTGCTACAATGTACTTTCAATCATGACTAACGCCAGAATTCAGTTTACTCTGTGTATGGAGAATAGTGGACGTCAACTATCTGATTTTACCTTTAAAACAGTGTAAAACAAAACTTTAGGTATATGCCTACATTATAAAACCAAATTAAATTTTTCTGATTCATACAATGGGTTTTTATTAGGTTTTGAAAAACGGAAGTTATGTTGCTGCATCCTGTACTGTTTTGTTCAGTAATTTTGTAAGTTTCGGCATTCCTCTTTTCCTCATGTATTTCATCATTTCAGGAGCTATTTTATATACCCTTTTCCTATTGTAGAATTCCAACTATTTTTTCAACTATCATTTTTAATCATTTTTATCACTGTCATATTCTACTCTTTATAAGGATCTTCTTAAACATAGGTTAGAATGGTAGAAAATAGGGACGACATTATTAACCACTAAAACCTGAAAATGTTACATTTATGGATAGTCAGAAAAACAGAAATAAGATGCTATATTAAATTTAGATAGATTATTATGTTTTTAGCAAGATGGTAAAACATAAACCCTTGCTACCATGTATATTTAAGAGTCATGACAAACGTCAGAATTCGGTTTACTCGGTGTATGGAGAATAGTGGACGTCAACTACCTGATTTGATCTTCAAAACTGTGTAAAACAAAACTTTAGGTATGTGTCTATATTATAAAACAAAAATAAAATTTTTCTGATTCTTACAATAGGTTTTTATTAGGTTTTGAAAAAAGGAAGTTATGTTGCTGCATCCTGTACTGTTTTGTTCAGTAATTTTGTAAGTTTCGGCATTCCTCTTTTCCTCATGTATTTCATCATTTCAGGAGCTATTTTATATACCCTTTTCCTATTGTAGAATTCGAACTATTTCTTCAACTATAATTTTTAATCATTTCTATCGCTGTCATATTGTTCTCTTTTTAAAGATCTTCTTAAACATAGGTTTACGGTAATGCCTTGAAGAAGAAAACTTTTTGAAAAGAAGAAGTAACTTCCGAAATTTTGTTAGAGGCAATGTTAAAAAATAGGGACGACATTATTAACTACTAAAACCTGAAAATGTTACATTTATGGATAGTCAGAAAAACAGACAAAATTTAGATAGATTATTATGTGTTTAGCAAGATGATAAAACATAAATCTTTCTTGAGGCAAATTGGAGGAAGCGATACCTACTTATACCCTTTACATTTTAAGAAAAAAAATATAAATAAAGACTGGTTATATAGTATTTAAGAAATTTCAAAACCAGCAGTTTATTTGACTTTGATATTTGCTTCTAATAACGCCACCGTATTTCGAAAAAGAAACTCAAAGTAATAAAATCCTGATTACAGTAAATATTTCTTAGTCTCTCTAAAAAATTTCAAAACACCTTTTCTTGTAATAATTAGGAAAAACACGAAAATATTTCGTAAAATCTACAACAAATGAGTCTTATTAAGACTACAAGAAACAAATCACTTTTGAAACAACTACTTCTCTAGCTAATTCTTCGACAGACATTGAATGATACAAAAGTAATTTGCGTGTTACAAAATAGTAAGGCTATCAAAGCAACACTAGTTTGAACGTATTTCTTTCTGTAAAATGAACTAAAAATGATTGAATGTATGTTTTTATTGGTTTAAATTTGACTAGTCTCTTGTATCGCAATGCGTTTAATAAGACAATATTTCATGTTGAAGTCAAGAGTTAATTATTTGAGCTTTATAAAATTTAACCACATGGTATTGTGGAATATCTTAGATTCTAGATTGATAAAGGCCTTAACAATGAAGTCTTGACCTTATAAAGAACATAAGTGAGAGCTTTTGATTGAATGAGTATAATATGATAGCAATTAATAATCTAGTCTTACTGAAATGCATAGAAAAATTTTAATTAATCACTAGGTACTTCTTATATGCACAATCCTTTGAGAATTTCCCAATGGTCGATTGTATTTCTTTTGTATAGAAGTAGAGTACTAAAGTCGATAAATTACTGAAGTGGCTCTCCTCAATTTTTTGACTTTAGTTTGATGTATGGATAAAATTGTTTATAATTTTATATTCAGAAAAAAATCTCCTTGCGGATCAATACAAAATATATATACAGCACAATTAAAAAAAAAGTTGATCGTCTTTTGTCAAAAACTGGATACAAGAAGAAATATCAGTTCAGTTCGAAGTTTTTTAAAAACGATTTAATTTAATGTTTTATTTATTAAAATCGGATAAAAAATAAGCAAGATACTGCACCAAAGGTTTTTCGTCAGTCACCCTGTATATATATATTTATAATTTATTAATTGATTATTTTTAATGGATTTCATAATTTAATTGAAGTTTGTAAATTATTACACTGCAAATAAAACTTATATTATTATATTATTAAAGGTGTCTTAAATTCTTAAAAAGATTATTTCATATATCAAACGTTAAGTTATAATTTCTTTTCATAATAATTATATACTAACTAATATTGTACATGAATAACAGATTTAGTAGAGTAATTGCTTATTTTCCTTCATTTATATTCATTACAAAGGTTTTATCAATTTCATTTCTACTCGTATTGACATACCTAAAGCTAGCAAAACTATAACGCGAATTCTTTTCACAATCGTAGAACAAAATTACTCGAAGGCTCATGCTAGATTATGCAAATTAATTAAACTAGAAATAATATTTACCGTTCGCTTTATTAGAAATTCAAATTGAAATTTAAAACTGCAATAAAGGTTCGCGTTTATAAACGGTCCGGAATTTCTGTACAGACATAAAAAGAGCCGGCAATCCACCCCTGCACTTGTTCCAATTTCCGGACGGTTACAGAAATCTAAATAAATCTGCCCCGGATATTGCCGTGAACCGATGTAAGCAGACCTCAGGAAATATCAAAACACGTCGCGTCTCCGGCCCCGCCACCGCCGTAACATTTTCATTGGGTTCCAGAGAAGTTTCGAAACACTCGCTAATACTATTTATACGTTCATCCAGGCAATCGTAAACACTGAACTAGATACGTTTTACGGCAACTCAAAGATTTAGTTTAAGGCTATAAACACAAACAATACAATTGTTACTATTGTTAGAAATAGTGGATGTACCAAATAATAAGGTATTAAAAGTCATTTAAATATTATTTAACCATCATTACTACAATTGTTGGTATTGTTATAAATGGTGGATGCGCCGGGCATTGAAAATAATTAAAATAGTATTTACTCATTATTAGCGACACAACTTGTATTATATAATGATATAAAGACTAAGATGTTATTATTATAAACTGAGAAATAGTATTTAATATAATTTAATTTTTTTTCTTACAGTTTGTGTACAATTATATATTTATGTAATGCATGTTAGATAAAGGTTAAATACATTAAAATACATAATAATATTTAATACAACTGTTGTTAGAAATGGTGGATGCGCCGGGTAATGAGGCATTTGAAATAGTATTTAATATTAATTATTATACTAAATTAATTATATAATAATATAAAGATGCTATTATTATAAACAATAAGTTTAAACTGAGATTAATAAGCAATTATTTTCACACATTATATGATTGTAGAAATAAAGTTGAAAAATATTTAAAAAAAATCCTTTAGGTCGTAATAGAAAATTATATTATAAAAATATAAAACTAAACATTGTCTGAATACGTTCTTATAATTATGGCATTTTAAATCTAGGTAAAAATATTAGAAAATTGAATTTTTCAAATAAATTCATGTAATTCTGCCGCAGTGGCAAACGATCGTCTTCCGAGGATTTTTACTTACACAAATCGAATTAATCATGCAGAACAATTCATCTAATGTCCTTCCTTCTATGGGAACCGCCAGCCGAGGCTCTCATTGTTCGGCAAAAAAATCCCTTCGTTAAAGGGAGGAGACCTTTGTCTCTTAAATGCACACTTAGGCCGATTGTTCAGTTCGAATAATTATTCAAAATTATTACTCTAACGCGCACATCAGCCATGTAACCAAATTGTAATCGTTACTCGAAATGTCGCATCACATAATCACACATCGTTTCTCACAAGCATTGCATTAATACCCAGTCTTTATACTCCTCCATAATAAGGACAATTCTTCGACGCTAACGACCGCTTTTATTTTCATAGATTACGGGTGGAAGTAGAGGGATTTATATTCGATTCATAATTCCCTATTCTTTTTACTGCCATCGGCGTTGAACATTAAGGATTGTCTTCGATTACAAAAGAAACAAATTGGGTTAAACCTTTTTTTTGGAAAAATAACGTATAAATAATTACTGTGAATTAAATTCTCACCTAACCAATGGTGAAACATTTTTATATTAATTAGAGGATTAATAATAATTAGAAAAAACACGAACATTTTTCTAAATTTTTATGGATTAATTAATAAGTCACTTTTTAATATTGTTTGTTTGTTTTTAATATATAGAATTTTGTATGGACTAGATTAGACCATAACAGAATTCATAATATAATGCCTTATGATAGCATGTGTTCTAAATTAGACAAACTCGAATTTGCATATTAATATGGTCGTATGTTAACATTAAGTTCTAAGTTCTCTCGACGATTTAATTACGGTGAACTATGAATATCAAGTGATTATTACCCAGGGTAAAGCATTATTCAGCATTTTTACATTTTATTAAGGTTTATATTTATAGGTAATAGTAATATATTATTAATACTATATTAAAAACAGATGTTAAAGATAATTTATGTATAGAATGCAGATACCTAATCTGTCCTATCAATCAATAATCTCTGCGTCGAATTGCATATTCAAATTGGACAATCAAATCCGAACATAATCATTTACATAACATTAACTGTAATATAATAAAATATTACGCTCGTGGATACTATAAAATCACTTTTCACAAAATTGTTATCGACATAGATTTATACGTA
Source organism: Ontholestes murinus (assembly GCA_963969525.1). Classification (NCBI taxonomy): domain Eukaryota; kingdom Metazoa; phylum Arthropoda; class Insecta; order Coleoptera; family Staphylinidae; genus Ontholestes; species Ontholestes murinus. The sequence goes on from OZ018396.1 coordinate 58,536,895, forward strand.
CTTATTGAATATAAAACGCCCCGTTTGATCTCCTCGAAAATTTTAATATGTTTAAAAAGGACGGTTCAAATATAAGGAGATCTTTTCAGATGTAAATAATTCAGACGAGGGCAGCAGATATTTCGAACATCGATCAGAGCAGTTTTTTTTTTCTAGTGTACCGGGGGTGTGGCCCTGCGATAAAAATAATCATCTGCTGAGTTTTGACTTGACACACAAAAGGACCCCAGCATTCCAAAATTGAAACTGATCGTTTCGAGAAATTATGTCCGCCCCGGTGACTGCCTCCACAAAGGGAGACTCCCACAATTTCCTATATTTTCAGATTGTATTTATGCAAATTCAACGACGCGTGCTTATATCAACAGTAAGAGCAATATATTTAATCGTGATGGTGGTGTAATAAATTTTTCTTCGTATGTTCAGTGATAATTAAATCGTCGTATATATCCTCTTCAAGGCATAAAAAAGGAATGTTTACGAAAATCGGTTTAAGTGAGCGAAAATGATTTAGAGACAAGGATTTTTATACATACTATAATAGCTATCAAAGATATTATTATAAATCCTCTAAATAAATAAAATAATAACCGTAAATAATTACGTTAAACAAAGGTAACAATTATTAGAAGGTTAATTAAACACTTGGTTTTGTTTCACTATTTTACACTAATAATGAACAAAATCACGGTTTTAGTGAGTATTTAATTCATCGTATAAAAAAAATTATGTTTTAGGCTATGTTCTTATATTAAATTACATAATGTAAACAAATTAAAATAACCAAGTTACATAAAGTAAATAGTTAGGAACTGAATCTACACTTGGAATTTTGACTCGGTTATTTCGCCGAAAAAATAAATATAACTTGTTCCGTTGCCACTTAAACAAACTCAACTTACTTAAACGAAACGAGGGTGCATTCGTAAAAAGTTTTGAAGTTTAAATGCCGGTGCTCCAAATGAAAATAATCAACTGCATTTATAAAGCACACAGCAAGTAGACGAGTTAATCTGCAATTTAGAGTACGCAATCTAATACAGAACTTCATGACATTAAGGTTAATAAAAGTGTAAATTGAATATTGATTTACGGGTGCAGTATTAAATATAATCATAATTCTTAAGGTTAATAAAGTTCAGAGGTAAGACCAGAAGAGTGAAATGCAAAAAGAAATTAATCATGTATGCAAAGAGGCGTTCACTTCGTGATACATGTTGAAGATTTAAGTTTAAAAAATGATCAGCCTTTAATTCAAACTAGAAAAATATAGTCTGATATCAACAAATAATATTCTGTATTATGTTTATTAAAGCAGATGACATAGTAGTCGACGCCAAAAAAAATGTTTATTAAAGCTTTGCTCTGCATATTATAATTAGATGATTTATACAATGATGTTCATATAAAATTAGCTATAACAAAAGTATGGATTATTATAACTACATTAATAATACAAACGAGAATGAAATAAAGTATAAATATTACTATGAACAAATAAAATTTATATTGGATATAAATCCAGCCTATTGTTCGATGTAAAATTTATTACCAAGATCATATATCACGTTTCAGTGCCTTAAGGTTTATAACAAATTCTTTCCCTCCAGTTTTCTGTTTGCCCAAGCGTAGCGTCGCCACTTCATAAACATTTAATATGAGAATAAAATTGAATTTTCATGTTGCGAGGTCGGCATTTAGAGCTTTTTAATATAATATAAAATCGGCCAGTCTGGTTTTGTTATGACAGCGGCGACCGGCCCCGGGTCACGTCCGATGGAAGCGGAAACCGCCACCGCTATGCATTAAGCATCACATATATATTTTTTTCTTCTGCGGTTTATTTTTATTCGAAGCCGCTTGCTTTTATGTATCGGCAAATTCGCCCCGTTCAATAGATAACAGGCTTTTGTGCGTGTGCGGGTGCATTACACAGGGGGGGAAAAGATAAATAAAAACGTAGGTGGAAGGAAACGGGAGAAATATTTGTATGTTATTGACAGAAACAGAATCTGTATTAGGTTCAGTCTGTATATAAGAGCTGGATCAACTCAAGTAATTCCCTTTGTAAAGCCGAATGTATCCAACTGGGAGGGTCATGGGGGGATGCGTTTAGGTGGGACATGTTCTGTTTGTAATAGTCGTACCGCTCTGGGCGTATGTTGTACGCCCTTCTTTACAGTGTCATTCCGCGCGACCAGAATATAAACGTTTACTTGACAAGTGAGTGTGCCTCCGTCAAATATTATCCCACTACTTTGGGATGTATCACGTGGAATGGCTATATTTAACTGGGTGATCTATTACCATACACTTTACTATGGTAATTCCCTATAATAAGTAAACTAAGTAGTTCTTGTAAAGTTACATTTGGATGTAACCTAATAATAATAAAACAAATATTTAAAGCACTCCTTATTAGAGGTAAAATAACTGGAGAGAATTTTACGTATTACAATAATACATCATCGTCTACATCCACTACATTCATTTATGAATGTTGACTACCGCCATTCCCGCTATTCATTGTATTCCTAAGAATACTTTGCAGATTGTATCCAGTTTCCTCGAATGCACTTAAGAATATGGCATTACCTCATTGAGGACTAACGTGGAAACGTTTATATAACTCTAACGTTTCTCTTTGATTACAGTTAAACTGAAGTGCTGCAAATTGAGATATACAATTTTATAGATGTAATGGTAACATTTAATTCTTTTACAAATAGTAACATAAAATTAATTAATACGATAACGATTTTTTAATTTAATTGTAGTTGATCAAAAAATTACTAACTTCGGCATTAATTTAATATCGCTGTCTCGAAATGGTGGAGGCGCCGGGTTATGCAAGTTCTATTTTATCCTGGCGTCTAAATCAATTACGTATTAGGTTCAGAGATACAATATACTAATCGAAAACGATGATATCATCAGCATACTGAATGATGTTACAGTACGTTAATATCTCACGTTTTAGATCTTATGTATACAGTGCATATGGAAATTAAATAATTAATTTCTAGTGCAGTTTTAATGACAAGATTAATAATAAGAAAAAATAATTTTTCTTTGACCCTTGAGGTAATCCCAGGAATGAGATTTTACCATTTTTCAAGACGTTATCTCCTCTTAAAGACACCAATTTTGACTGATAATTTCCCAAATACATCTTGTTATCTGAAGATGTAGCTTTAGTTTCTTTAATTTGTCAATTAATAACCGAATCATATTCTTCGGTAATATCCAGGAAAACTGCAACTGTGTATTCTCCTTTTGCAAAAGAGTTCTGAATTTCACTGGCGAGAATCGTCATAGCGCCATAACACCATCTACCATTCCTAAAGTCGTATTGAGAGGCAGGTAAGATCTCCTCATTTTCAATCAACCACTGAATTCTGTTCTTAATCAGGTTTTCGAAAGTTTTACAAAGGCAAAAGTCAATACCACATGCCTTGGGAAATTAGAGTTGTGATTAGGGATAGGACAAACAATCTAGTTCCTCTAATATGGTGGGATTACACCAGAGTGGAAGAAACAGTTGAAAAAACTGTAATATCCCTGCCAGCAGTTTAGGGCTCAGATTAGTAATCATGTTGTACCTGATGCTATCAACCCCTAACTTCTTGTAGTACTATATGTAGTTCTTTATAAGAAAAAGCCTTCCTAAGACATCAAGGTGCCTCTGTGTCATAAAAAGTAAGATCGAACTGAGGTGCAACAAAGCACGGAATCAGAAAGAGAAAAAATACATCTAAGGAAGTCGGATTTAAAGAAATAGTCCTTGGAATAAAAGCTTATAAAGTCTGATGGTATTTCAAATCTCTGCAATCTCTGTATCCCTAGATATCCTTCGCAAAATTGCTTAAAAGAATCCTTTTTCTTTCTTTAAATGTATTTCTGGCAGCTTTTACCAGAATAAAATAGTGTTCTGTGTCATGCCTATAAAATTCCTTCAATGACTCAACTCTTTCCTCTTTGGCCCTTCGACAACTATTATCCCACCATATAAATTTTTACGAGGTGAAACTTGTGAGACCGTGGGAGAGTGTTCATTCAAGAGGCTTATAAAGGAAGTGACGAATCTTTCAAAGTCATCAACACTATTGGTAACCCACTCTCCTCTCGATAAGGTTTCACTAACGGCTGCCCAGTATACCTTTTTTTATTTGAATCATATAATGGGTTCGGAGTTGTTTATGGATGGATTAGCCCTTAAGGAGAGTTTGCATAAGAGTGGGAACAATCCCCCAAATCCAGTATACTCTTAAAATTGCGGACAGAAAAACCGAAGGTCGATAGCCCAAACGGACGAACTAACCCTTATTTTATATTTAAAATGTATTCGTTATAAATGTACTTTTTTTGTCCAAATAAAGATGTTGTTCTCTCTCTCTTAAAATTAGCAGACCTGATAAATATTGTGGGTGTCAAGTAATTGAGATTCCTTTCTGGTCGATAAACCCCTCCAATATGGAAGCATTTCTGTTTGAATAAAAGCCATTCAAGGATTTCAGGTGGCAGTTAAAATCGCCAGCAATGATTGCTGAGGCTTGGCATTTTGGATATAGCTTCTTTCAAATTTGTACAGGGAACGTGATATCAAAAGAATCGAATTTGATAAGAAGGAATTGGCTGTGTATAATATAGTATAGTATAGTATATTTCACTTTACAAAATCCTGTTTATGCTATATATAACAATTATAAATTATACATTAATAATTACTAAAATTTAGGTTACAGTACTTGCAGGCGGAGTTCACAATGTGTTCATCCACTCTGGCCCCTTCTTCTGCTTCAGATGACGGAATTATCTGTCAGCGAAGTATTTTTGCTCTACTAGCAAAATTTTTGGCGAGAGAGCTGAATATTTGTAATTTCAATTGTAACACATGGAATAAAACTTTAAACCAAACCTCTATCGTCCTCTCGATTATCGCAAGCCAGACAAATGGATGTTTTAGTAGGACTACTAAGTTTCAGACAGGCATATAACATCTAGTTTAAATTGATTTTTAAAATTAATTAATGATTCCTTATTAGAACTTAAACTTTGCACAGCTTGATCATGAATTAAATGAGGCATATAAGGCGGACTCATATGTGATGGAGAGAACATAAAGTACTCAACGACATCAATTTCGATAGAGTATCCTTTGATAGCAAAGGATCTCTAAAGCAAAGCTTTGAGGGTAGTTTTGATAATTTAGGAGAAATATTTTTTTAAATTTCAATAGGGTAATTTAATGGCGAACGATCTCTAAAGCAAAGCTTAGGGGGTAGTTTTGATAATTTAGGAGAAATATATTCCTTATGCCTTTTTCAAGTTCAACTGATTTAATGGATTTAATTGGGGAGTGGATCTTTTGCCTTTTTGTTAGAGAAACATAGGAACTTGTATTCGTATATGGCGTATATTTTTAAGGGCTGGGAAGGAACTATTTCTGAATTTAAGGCTTCACTTTATCTGAGGCAGCACTGGAGTTATTTTTATGGTAGATGCTTAAGAAAAAAATATTTCGGCATCAAAGAAACTTCATGTAATTCTTTATGATCTCTTAAACTCTGAACAGATTCTTAAACTGGCTGGAGTGCCAAATTCAGTATATAAGTGATTTCCGAAACAGTGGATGCATGCAATTTCATTTGCCTTACATTGTTCACATTGGAATGATTTACCTCAACACATTTCATACACCTTTCAGAGCCCTTGCAAACATTTTTACTATGCCTATACCGTAGATATCTGAAGCAGTGGACAACTGGATAAGTGTATTTATTCGGGATTAATGAAGTGCAGAAGAAATAAACAGCTGATGGAAGCTTATCTGTGCGAAAATCAGTAATTACTGAGTGAGTACGAGCAAATTCAATAGAGCCATCGGGTTTGTCTTGTCTTTGTCTAAACAGGAGGGTAGTGTCTCTCCTGTTCAGTCTGCGGACATACATAATATCATTTTTTTAAGGAAATTGTTTGCTTCCTCCCTATTTGGGAAGCTAAGGCCTACCCCATTTCTACCTATTCGAGATGTAGCCATATTGTAACATTTAAATAAAAGCTTACCTACCGCCATGGGGTGCAAAGAAATGACCTCAGACTTCTCCTCATATATTTTTTTTCAACATAACCCACGTTTCAGTTAAAAGTTGTAAAATGTAAATAAACACAAAATAATTGCATTTTTAATTATGTATTCATACAAATATTTAAAATAATTTTTGACGATGATGATGAGTGGACGATGGGAGAGAAGCCACCCACCCCCGTACATATACATATTAACTTTCATTACTAATCATCTCACGGTTTGCAATCATTTTAATTAATTATTAAATTGAATAATACAAAATTGCCAAAGTAAATTTTTTGCGTGTGTAAATAACCAAAAGTTATATACATGATACGTGGAAAGGCTTCAAGTCAAACTTAAATTTGGAATTGGAATATTTAAAGATACCGCCGAGTAAGCACAGATCATCGTGTAAAGTTTGTGATATAAACATCAGTGAGACTAAAGAATGTCTAAACAATATGTAAACAAACCAACTTCAGACGAACAACATAAAAATACTACGTATAATAAATTTACGACACAGACAAAAACAACAATAATAAACAAAGATGTGGACGAAGATGGATTCAATTACCGCAAAAGGCGACAAAGAGCATCCAGTATTTATGGAACTTTCGACAAGTTATCTCTAACGGTTGTCCAAAAACTGATGTATATCCATGTTTCCCTTTTAGATCCTGCGACCACTAATGATGATATACGAAAATATTTAAGGAGCGAGAACTTCAAAACAGTTGAATGTCTACGAATCAGAATATTCTTGAAAGTAGACGTACTAATAGATGATATTAGCAGACTAAAGAACCCGCTACCTGGCCCGAAGGAATCTGTGTAAATTCTTTCTTATTCAGAATAGCATTCATCTAAATTGTATGCCCTCGGAAATTGTGTAAATGAATTATCTTCATTAGTTAATAGTTATAACTTCACTGTAATATGCCTAAGCAAACAATGGCAAAATTCACAACAGATATCAACAATTAGATTGCTATATATTATGTTTCGAAAATAATATCGAATATAATGGTCGCGAAGACATTAATTATTTATCAGAAACCAATATTTTAGAATGTGCAGGGACAGACAGAAAAAAATCACAATAATAAAAAGAAATTTTTTATATCTGGCGATTTTAGTATCAGTATTCTCAAAGAAAATTCATCCTCGAATGACTTTAAAAATCTAATAGAATCTTATAATAGCACCTTTTTAATAAAAGAATGTACTAGAATAACCAATACAACCAAATCGTTAGCAATCATCCACAAATTTCAGAGTGCTAGACAATAAAGAATAAAGAATAAAGAATACATACTGGGTTTCGGATCATCTAGCTTAATTGTTAAATTTAGAGACACCAGTATTATTAATAATTCTGTTTAAAACGTCCGAAATTTTTCTCATAAAAATGTAAATATCTCTTTAAATCTTTTAAATATTCAAACTTGGATTAATGTGTATAATTGTTTAATGTAAATGATCAATTTAATGCATTTATGGGAACACTATTGCGGCATTTTAATAGTAGTTTTCAATATAAACATTTTAGAAGTAGAAAAATTAAAACTATTATACCTATGTCAAACGAAACTATAGTATCCAAAGATCTACTTAATTTATATGACATTCTGGCTACATTATTACCAGAATATACAACTATTTTACGACATTACAAACGCCAGCACAGCGAGATTTTAAAGCGTGATCAGAATAAATATTATGATAACCAAATAGCCATATTTTCTAATAAAGTCAAAGCTACTTGGTCTATAGTTAAGAAGCTAATTTGCCATGATGTTCCTATACTGTTATCTCTAAGTGTTTTAAATAATGTAATCTGTGTTATCCCATTACTTATTGACTTGCGTATAACTTTATTGTTTTTTGGCACCAATAAAATATTGTATTGTATAGTAATATTATGTTCCAAACAATCATATCTAAAAATACCTCACAAAATTGACCCTGACAAGTTCAATCAATACTTTGTAAATTCAGCAGCTAAGCTGCTTAAATATATGTCAGCAACTTTGACGGTAAATACAAATACGACCAAAGTAAAAAATAACATCTATTTTCACCCAATAACCACACAAGATCTAAAAGATACTGTAAATAATATGGCTAATAAAAAAGTCAACGGTTTGGGTATTATTTCATCAGACTTAATTAAAAAAATGCATTTATTACATTGCTGACCCATTAAGCTATGTAATCAACGAATCCCTAAAAGGTGGAATATTTCTAACACAATTAAAGCTTTTTAAAGTGGTACCAGTACTGAAAAATGGTGATGGATGATACTAAAAATGTGATCCAAGTGGTAGGTGGTCTCTATCCCACCCTTCAATTAGTGAAACATAAGCGAGGGTTTTGATTAAAAGTAGTACAATATAAATAAACACAAACTAATTGCAATTTTTAGAGATTTGTTTATACAAATTTCCAAATAATTTTTGTTGATGTTTTATGATTAGAGGGTGGGATAGAGGCCACCCACCCACCCTACATATACATATAAATTTCAATTACTGATTGTCTCGCGGTTTGGAGCAAATTTAATGACAAAACTTTTGAATAAAAAAGAAATTCAAAAGGTAAAATTTTTGAGTGAGTAAATTAATAAATTTTGTATGCGCGATGGGTGTGCAGAATTTAAATTTCTATTAGACAAGATTAATTATAAAAGGTTATTTATATTTAAACTTAAATTTGGATCATGTTTTATTTTTTATAACACCCAAGGTTTTATTATTTTTTGCAGCAAAATCATCAACGATTAGTATTTTAAGTTATCATATATATGTAGGGTGGGTGGGTGGCCTCTATTCCACCCTCCAATCAGTAAATCATAAGCGAGGGTTTTAATTAAAAGTTGTAAAATATAAAAAAATATGATGATGTGGCCATCATAGTATTTTCCTTACGTTTTTCTCAAAAATTATGAGGTTTACGCAAAAAGTTTATTCATAACAATTTGCTCAAGTTTGGATTCTATACAATTACTTATTATATAAATTGTATATAACTCCTATAGTTTATTAGCAATAAGCAAAAAATATTAAAATGTTTAATTTTTAATTTTTTTCTCGCAAGTTAAGAACTTTACGAAAAACATTGTTTAATAAAACTTGTTCAGTTTCTTGTTCCATTTAAATTTTTCAAATTTAGATATATATCGAGCAATATAAAAAGTAAACATCAACTTTCAGTTTATGAATGTTTACCAAAAGCTTTTTAGTTCTAGTTTTTAATCATAAAACCTTAAGTTTACTCTTTCATCTCAAACGGATAATTCGTTTTTGAGATGCAGCCCCTAATACGAAACAATACTTATAACGGGTGTCCAACAATTATTGCAGTCCCGGGTGGCTTTGGAATCAAAAACGTAGGTCAATTCTTTCATGTGCCAAATAAATGAACTGACATTTTAATTATCAAACATAACTTAAATGTGCATTAAATATGTCAGTTCATTTATTTGCAACATGTAAGAATCGACCTACGTTTTTTATTCCAACGCCACCCGGGAGTGCAATAATTGTTGGACACCCGTTTTATTCTATAAAGGGAAAGGAAAAATATACAATATATTCACTATGGCAATTGCATCTGCTTAGTAATATTCATGGAGTTTATCATAAACAAGTTGTGTTTCATACGTTCTCGTTATTATATAGAGACCATCTTGGGCATGCAATAACATTCCGCGGACTTATTTTCCTCGAAGGATTCCGTTGCAATATTAAAATTTTATTGAAGAAAATTACAGACATGTACGTCTCTGCATTTAAGGGCCGCTGATAAGTTTATGAAAATGGATGGATGGCTTATTGTGCAACAGCTGAATTGTCATTAAATAAAATTTGTGGTAAATACGACATGCGACATCGTCATCAATCTTAGAAGCGTTTATACTATGGGGACAACAGCCCGACGTAAAGTGCACTTATGTTTCATTCAAGTAGATCAGAAGATTGTGACGAAATAAAGTTATAAAGATTAAATTCCCTTTATTTAAAATGTACTAAGAGCTATGCCAATAAATATACCAAAGAATAATATATTATTTTAAATTTTATAATAAGTTTACATCACATACAAACAATTGGATATGGAATTATAAGAAGTATGATGTTTTATATTTTAGATGAGTACAAGATAAGCTAATAAAAATATTATTTATTTCAATTGATTTACAGCAAATTGAAAATTTTGCAGTTGACGCAATAATAATAAATTGTTGATAAATCAGGTCGAACGTAGAATACCCTAATCATGTTTACCAATATAAAATTCTGTCACGTCCCATTCACATCGACGTGTGGTGATTCCTTGAGTTGCTTATTATGGCCGGAACTACAACTGACGCATGATATTTCGGAAATTTTTGATTGATACGTACTGCAGCGGACGTGACATCGCTGAGATATTGCTTTGTGGTCGGAAAATTAGACGTTGCGCACCACCATCATCTCACTTATTTACTGCTTTACTAGCAAGTTTATTTTTTTTATTTTTTGATATGCTCCGTTGAATTGGATTTATCCCAGGGACTACTATCTGGTCGTTAGGTTGTGTTATCGCCGTCGCTGGTTTACCCAGGGGGAAAATTCCTTCAACACTGGGTATTTAGCACGTACGTTAACGGCCCTTACAAGAGCATCATCCTTCATACGCAGATGACACACAGATTGCTTGGTCAGCGAACACATTTATTCGACAGTATAATTTATTATCTGAAAGGGATATCTTTAGCTGTAATTTTATAATAAATTTCATTTTCGAGTTTAATTAACATGGATCATATGTGGTATATACAGTTAAATGGATAATTATTTTATTTCAACAACTTTGTAGTTACCATCACTAGTACAATTAATAATTAATAATAAAATCAAATTAATTTATACCTACAACATTAAATAAACTCCTGATGGATGTTTAATAATTCAATTCTTTGGCGTGAATCCAAGCAATATCGAGAAAAAATAGTGTTCATTGATTTCACAGATGATATTAATTGTAGCTTATTGAAGATCTCTGTTAATAGGAAAGTCGGAAATGTGGCAAATTGCTCGAATATAAGGTATAAATCGAACGTGCGAAAAATGAGTGCACCACCCTGCCAGACGGACCGTGACAAATTGGATGAGTGTGACACTGGGCACCTTTGATACATTTTCCACAGAATTCCCTATATATCGACGAAACACACAAACACAACCTTTATTTTTTGTATTTCGTGCGGCGAACGTTATTGAATAAAATATTTCCCGATTCAAGCCAACGGCTAAAGACACACTTATCTGCGCGCCAAAGGGCCAAACATTAGCTTCTGGGAAATGGTTTTGTTCGCAGTGCGGTGTGTGATTTATGAGGGCCCCTATATCGTTATTTGCCCCGGTTAAATATTCATTTCATGGAACACTTCTGACCGCAAATCATACGGTCCGTTCAAAGAATGTGTAAACTTGCATGCATGTTATTTGCGAACTGCACGTTTGCCTTATTACTAAATAACTAACGCTTAAATTACCTTGATGCAACGGACACAGTTGTAAAATAAATTGTATTTTGGTTTATATGTTCGGCTATCTCATAACATGCACAAGTTTCATGCATTATTTATAATATTTGCGGTTCATTTACTTGGGTATAATAAACATATGTAATTGGAATTTTCATGAATAATGAGGACGAAAATTGGCAGTGCCAATGTTATAATAAAAAGCAGATTGAGCAAACATCTGCATCCAGTAAATTTTTTTCACGTATTCCTCAATTAATACAATTTTGTGCGTGTTATATTTAACGACTTTTTACCATTTTGAAATTATAATTTTTCGTATAGATTTATACATATTTAATCTACTTGTTTATCCATTATTTAAATATATCATGTGTTTATTGGACTATTTATCATTGGAATACAAGTTACAGTGTCCATTGAAATTAGTTCAGTATATTAATAAAAAAGTAATATTTATTAAAGTTTCTAGATGTTGATTTTTAGGTACGAGGGTTGATCAAATATAAACCGGAATTTTTATTTATCAGTCGCTAAGTAAAGTGTTATGTGCGGTATCGCTGAATGTGTTGGAGATGATTGTCAAGAGAAGGGGAAGACGCCGATTTGGTTCACTAATTCTAATTGCCGCCACTAGTAGCATAATGTTTGAGTACGAAGTACATAGGTTCGTTGAGCAACGTATCATCATTAAATTTTTGACGTAAAACCTTCCGAAATTTTTTGTCGACTGTCTGCATAGTTCGCTTTCGAAAACTCAAGTTAACAAATGATATTAAAAAAGTAAATTATCGTAGAAAACGTAAGTAATGCACGCCGACCGAAACAAGCATTACTGAGGCGAATACTCGTGCTATCCGTGAGCTGATTGAAACTGACTGGCGACTTACAGTATATAAAATTGCTGCAGAGGTAGAAATATCACAAGAGAATGCTCAAACAGTCATTCCCAATGAACTGGCTTACCAAAAATTGTCGGCAAGTTGGGTTCCTTGCCTATTGACGAAGATCACAAAGCGAACCGTCTTGCTGTCTGTGAAAGGTTGTTGACCAAGCAGGAGGTGATGATTCCTTGTCACATTATCACTTGTAATAAGACCAGGGTGCATTATTATACTTTAGAATCTAAACAAACAAGAATGGAGTAGAGAAAATCTGGAGATTGTCCACGTCAAAAAGTCAAAACATGCCTGCATTCTTGCAACTGTTCTTTTGCGATAGAAAAGGCATACTGCTTGTTGATTTCCTTCAGGAGCAACGTACATTTAATGTTGAATATTATTGCAAGCTCCTTGATGAACCCAAACTGGCTTATTAGCAGAAAATACGAAGCATGCCCATCCGAAGTGTGATTCTCCTTCATTACAACAATCGTCCATACACAGCTGCGAAAAATTTGAGAAAATTCGTTGGAAAATATTTAAACACCCGTTCTATACTCCCGACTTGTCCTCATGTGATATCCATATGTTTGGTCCACTCAAAAACGAATTGGGAGAACTCAGTTTTCACAGTTACCAAGAAATCAATGTCTGTCGAGGTATTAGCCAAATAAGTAGTTGTTTCAACAAGAGATTTGTTTTATTTTGCAGTCTTAATAATACTCATTTGTTATTTTCGTGTTTTTTCTAAATATTATTAATTTTCTACAACGTAAAGGACTTATATATTTTTATTAAGATGTGGATTGTTATTAAAATCTTGGATTAAATACGAAGTCTTTTCATCGTGGTAAGTAGGAGTTATTCAACAATTAAATTTTCTATAATAAAAAAACTTGATTTTTAATAACATAAAGGCTGTGCTCTATAACATCTTGTAGGCCAATCATTTTCTAATTAAAGAAAAAAAAAACGAAGAAACATTTCAGTTTCAATAATATTCTGCTCTTATTCTACTTTTCAAAGTACAGAAAAATAAATTGGAAGTTAATTAAACACTTGGTGTTGTTTCACAATTTCAATTCATCCTGCAGAAAGTTAGGTTTATACACTCAAATCAAGAAATTGATTGATTACAAAATCAACAGCATTTTGAAATTTGTATGAAATAAATGTCTTAAAGCAAATCTCTACTAACTCATTTTTTTTTAGAAATCAAAATCTTCAAACACTGCTTTTTTAGGAATATAATTAAATTTTCTAATTTAAAAATTAATACAAGCTAAATACAAGCCAACAAATTAGTTAATAACAAATTGTCAACATCAATATAAAGTTTGTTATTGATAATGTTCACCTTGTGAACGAAATGTCCATTTAACACTAAATAAACAAGTGAAGTAGGGAATAAACTGTGTGTTGTTTTCATCATAATAAAGCTTTAATAAAAACTATGGCATAAAGAAAATCTCTAAACTAGTCTTTTTAAAATCTAAAATATTTTTTTTGTGAAACAAGCGAATTTCCTGTTTTGTTCAGCAAAATACAACCCAACACGTTTGCTGATTAACGATATTTTGAAGTCTCAATAAAACAAAGACATTAAGAAAACCTCTGCTATTTTTAAATTCAATTTTCTGATTTTGCAAATTAAGAACGTATTTGTATATTCAGCAAAATACAAACCAACAAATTAGTTGCTTACAAGTTGTTATAATTTTTGAATTTTAATAGAAGCAATGACATAGGGAAAACCTCTACTAGCACTATTGAACAAACTGAAATCCTCAAGGTTTTTTTTAAGTATAAACTCAAAACATTCAAAAAGATTTTATATTTATTCAGCAAAATAATGTCAAGAAATTCGTTGATTAGAAATTATCAATATTTTAAAGGACGATAAATAAAATTCACTTTGTGAATTGTAATGGCCGAAACCGGTCACTAATAATAAAAACCGTGTGTGATAACAACAAAGTGAATTTTATTTATCGTCCTAATTTTCAAAATGTATCACAAAGTAATGGCTTCAAGCATCAACAATAATATTTTAAAGCTTCAATAAAAGCAATGACATGAAGGAAATTTTCCAAACCAAGGCATTAACTTTTTTCAATCTTCAATTAACGTTTTCTGATTTTGAAAATTAAGAACTCGATTGCTCTAATTTTGAAGTCTTAATAGAAGCAATGGCATTAAGAAAACTTCTATTTAAAGAAATTAAAATTCTTCAGGTTTTTTTTGGAAATATAAACAAATTTTCTGACTTGAAAATTTAAGAACTCCTTTATTTGCAAATTTTCTGACTTAAACATTTAAGAAATTCTTTGTTTTATTTATTATAATTTCTAATCAACAAATATGTTGATTAGAAATTATAATTGGTTTAAAGCTTTAATATGTAAGTAATTAGCTGAATACACATGACCGACTACATTCTTCGATGATGGCATCAAGGTACTTCCACTTCGTTGGGAAAATGTGTACAAAAAAGCGGAAACTGTGTAGAAAAGTAAAGCATATTCTTTATTTTTACAATAATACATACATACTTTTTTTAACTAAATTCCGGTTTATATTTGATTAACCCTCGTATTTAATTTGCAATTGAAACAAATGTATATTTAGTTTAGGAATTCTAAATTATAAAGAACTATTGTGTAGTGTGATAGAATGTGCTTCTAGTAGTTTTGAGGAAAGATACTGCAGAGAGAGTCATTAAGGAAATGTAAAACAATTGATAATTTATTATTTTCATTATTTTGCAACTTTCCAGATTTTTTTTTGATAAAATTTGTTGGTCCGAGTCAGGGATTAGATGGGTCACCGGTACCATTCGCCATTGGGATTGGCTCCATTAATTGAGCTTCAGAGTGACGGAGAAGATCCTTTAATATATAATTTAATATTCTTCCCTATTTCATCTGCCCTCGGTTATCTGTTATCTGTCAACTTTCAATAATCACTTGCTAAAAGCTGATAATTACAAATAAATATTAATAAATACTAATAAATACCAAAATTGTTAAATATATTCATAGAGAAATTTCTTGAAACAATAAAAATTTCAAATGGTTTGTTATATTTCATCAGGCATTCAAATAAGTTAAAATTAACTAAAATTATGTCTTGAATGGATGGTAAAAGCCTATGCTTATACAAGAAGTCCAGCACTGTGCAATTTTTTCTTATTCGTCATTTAGAATAGTGTTCATTTAAAAAAGCTATAAATATCAAAATTGTAAAGTACAATTGTCTTAAACTGTTTATGAAAAACTAAAAATCTCAGAAATTATATTTTAACGTATCAAATCTCATCTCTAATATTACGTTTGTCCTACAAGGCAACAATAACCTTTTAGATTCTCTTAAACTTCTATGACCTACAAAATAGACATCAGGTGTCAGTTTATCGAATATAATAATAATAAGTTTATTAATGTAAAAAATCAAGGGAAAGGAATTTTACAAATAATGAAGGTGACCCCACAAAAGATAAAACAAAAGAATACAATTTAAAATTATAACACAATACGTTCATGAAAGGACAGCAAAATGTACGATGAAAAACTTAGCTATGAATTAAATTATATTATAAAAAAACTATGATATGCAATTTCTAAAAATAATTTTCAATAATATACATTTTTAGTTCACTACTACTTTAAATCTGGCTTTATTTTTAATACATTTTATATAAAAATATAATCTCAATCTATAATATCATCAGTCATTTGATATCTATTGTGTGTCGTATTTAATTTGCAAGTGAAACACATGTATAGGTAGTTAGATTCATAGATATCTATGAACTATCATCTGTTATTTTTTTTTAGTGAAAGGAGATGTTAACCCTAATATAAGAATAATGATCTTAAAGAATTAAAATTGGAATAAAACTTTCTGGTTTTAACTACTAATGTTACAATTGTAGTTTAAAAGTTTTAGTAAGTTAGCAAAAATTGCTACAGTTTTTGCTCCAAAGCCAGATATTAATAAAACTATTAAAATGTATGCTTAAATCTAGAAAATAGGATAAAACAAAGCAGTAATTAAAGATAATGTTGATTTAACAAAATTCAAAAGGTTATTTCCTCAATTATTCTTAGAATATTTTGTTCTTTGGTGATTTTTGAAAACTCGCTTTATTCCGAAGATAGAGGGCGAACAAAATTTTCGAGAAAATCATTTTTGATGTCTTTGAAATTATTAATGTAGTCAAATTAAAAGTAAGGTGTTAAAAAATTCGTTACCTTTTAACAACATTCTAATTACTAAGAACAGCTTTTTTTATAACAGCAGATAAGTGCAGAAATTCAAAATAATTACAGTTTTCATTTGAATATGTCTCCTGATTGATGATTGTCGAGTTTGTTGAGATTGAGTGACGTTCGGCTGTTTGACAGTTATTTTCTGCCTTCAAGAGTTATTTTATTATATTGGGAGAAGTAATACACCATCAAGAATGTAGCAAGTATTTGTTATTTTTTTAAGTGGAGTTCTTTATCATAAATTGCTATACGATAGATACTGATATTCATATAATTTATGGACTTTCTAATGGCAATTCTTCAAAAGTTAAGCGGTTGTCTGTTAAAAGTTTTTCTGTCCGTAATGTGTAATGTTCCTGAGAGAAAAACCTTTCGATGTATTTATTAACAACTCCATAAACAGGCACATTGAAAGGAAGTGGAGGATTAGGAAGGCTAGTGATGGTAAGAACTGTAGATGTGAAAGATAATGTGCTAGATATGGTAGAGGAAGATTCAGGTACTTCTACCTGAAAAAAATGGAGATAATTCTTAGAGATTATTTGTTGTACCACATTACATACAATGCATTCAGGTACTTTTTTCTGCTGATTTTTCTGCACGTATTACATTCTGTCAATGGCTTTTGCAGACATTGGTTCAAATTCCTCAATTACTGACGCTGATTCTTTTATTTTTAAAGAAATGCTGTAAGGAATTTCCTCAATAATCATGTGTGGTCTGAAAAGAATCCACATGAGATACTTGAAGATCGTTTTCAACTACAGTGTTGATCGTTTAGGTTGGAATTATGGTTGACTGGCTAATTGGATATGTATTTCTACCAGGAAGTCTTGTAAGTGTAACTTTTTGGAACAAACGCTACCTCAGTTTCTGAATGATGTACAATAGGCAACAAGAAATGCAATAAGGTTTATGCAAGATGGTGCACAAGTGGTTGCTCGTGAGTTTTAAACATAACATACGAAGATCGCTGTATGGATCGAGGTGGACTTCACTCATGGCTTGCTTGATGCCCATACTTAAACCTCCTGAATTATTTTCTATGGGATTATCTAAAGCTTACTTTACACTAATCCAGTGGAAAGTGTAGAAGACTCGCAAAATCGCATAATTGCCAGATGCAATACAATACGAAACGACTCTGGTGTTTTTAAAAAGTTCGGCAGTCAATGAGGGGAAGATTAGATTATTGTATACCAGCTAAAAGTAGTCATTTTCAAGAATTCGTGTATATTAAGAAACATACAAACTATTTAACGTACATTCAATCATTTTTAGTTCATTTTACAGAAATAAATACGTTCAAACTAGTGTTGTGTTGATAGCCTTGCTATTTTGTAACACGCAAATTACTTTTGTATCATTCAATGTCTGTCGAGGTATTAGCTAGAGAAGTAGTTGTTTCAAAAGTGATTTGTTTATGTAGTCTTGATGAGACTCACGAAATATTTTCGTGTTTTTTTCTAATTATTATATCATTATACTTTAAAATCTATATACTTAATATTAACAACCTAGAATATAGTAAAATATATTCCAACTTTAAACACCGTGAATTGTGGAAATTATTTGTTACCTATGCATGCATTTCCGTGAATGTCTCTCATGAATCTGATTAGTGACGGAACCAGCTTTCCAATTACATTGACGTAAACGGTTGCGAACATTTTAATTGGAATATGTTTGGAGCGCATTTACATAATTGATTCGGATAGTGAGTTAATTGTGATTAATTTCGATTAACTGACTTTGCAACTTTAAGTTCGCTAATAACTTTACAGGACTCTCTGTGGAATTCAAGCAAAATCTCCAATTCAATTACGCGACAAAAACAAGGTATTCACGCTGTCAATAAGGATTGAGAATTTATAAGCAACCTCCTGCAGTTAATTACAATTATCGGCCGACTCTAACGCTAGGGTAAGTAACGGTAATCACAGTCGGCACCCCTATGAATGACCGGAAGAGGCAGAGCGGTATTAATGAGGCTTTACAATACCGGAAACGATCAACTAAAGCAATACGTTTGGTTGCAAACACCGAAGCGATCGATACGGGAACAAATACAAGGTATCAGTAAAGTTAGGGGCTTAGGAAGTGCCGAATAAATAAGCGATAATCATCGTCGGTTTCCTCTGCATGCTAAACGGACGCCATAAACATAAACGTTCGGCCATAATGCAAGGCAAACGGTGTTAGGGTCTTAAAAAGTTTAGCTCGAGAGGAACGTTATTAACTTTCCCCTGTTTTGTTACGTATGTTGGTTCCCATTGAATAAATTTATGGCTCACTGATGTAGAGAACGTAACGAATTTATTTTATACAACTCATTTTAAGTAATAACGTAATTATGCATTATAACCTATAAAATAAATTACCCAAATAAAGTCTTAACTCATTACATTTAACATAATAAAGCTATATTAAAAGATAATTAAAATTCTCATTTTGTATTCTAATGATATTAATTATTTAATTATATATAAATTATTACAATTACTTTATCAAATTTATTAAAACATGTATATGAACTGATTGACGAGGCACTTAGCTAAAAATTCATATTGTATCTAATTAATAATAAGTACAGGTGAAGAAGCCACAGTGTTACGAATCAATCCTAGTGAGTTAAATAAAAACTTGAAAATCAACCACATTTTATTAAATAGATAAAGAAGTATATGTTATTAGGTTAATATTCATAAACATTTTGTCTTTTTAAATTTAGCATCCGTAAAAAATAGTTCAAGCGGAAGCATTATCATAAGAATGAATGAAGACAAGTATGTAAGAGCAATAAGAGTATCAAATTATGAAAAGGGGTCGCTTGAAAATTATTAAATACCCTCTTGAGACCTCGAGATTAACGAGCACGGACGGTTTATAGAGCGCTTTAGTTACTATCCAATTAAGTGATTGCAAATACGTCGTCGAACATGTTAGTATTATCGTTATATCAGCACACATATTGTATGGATTAGGATTTTCAGATCAGTTATATTGATTCCAGCGTGTATAATATTGAATATATATTAAGTAGTTGATGAGTATTCGTTATTTTAGTGTAACTAAGTAATTAAGTAATGATTTGAGGATTTTATTACATCAAAATGTTACTGTTTGAAGAACGTATTTATCTATCAATTGTCTAACTGGGTTATAAGCGATATGAATATGAATTGCTGTTTATTTTAATTCTCAGTTAGAAGCTAAACTAATATTAAAAGTTTAAAATATCACTTTCTTCGCAGTAAAGAACTTTTAATATTAATTGTATTATTCGCTTATATGAAAATTCTCATAAAAAGATATTAAGTAATGAGATTAATCAGTTTGGAATAATCGAAATCACTACTACAAATCTATTAAACAATTTTTTCAATCAACGATTTATTCATATCGCTTATAACCTTAAGGTTTTTCAATATTGAATAACAGTGTTAGACAACTGATAGATAAATACGTTCTTCACACTGTAACATTTTGATGTAATAAACTACTTTCTTCCTTAAATCATTACTTCCAAATATTGAAAACTCATAATCTACAGATATGTACTTGAGTGTATTATATCATGACTTTCAAATAGCGAGAACTCACAATCTATAGACATATATTTCAGTGTATTATACCTCATTAGTGTAGTTATGTCAGCAATAACTCACAATAATTTTTAATCGAAGGTTAGATATATTAAATGAAAACAACGCTGAAGGAAATATATTTAACTGTGGATTTTTTATAGCCTAAAGGATGATATAAATACATAGTTAAAAAATATTTAGCATTTTCTTATTCTTTATAATGAAATCATATCATTTCTAAAACGCAAAAAATAAGGAGTTAATATTGACTTAATTTTTCCTAACGGCCTTCAAAGAGTTGAGTCTATATCGTATCAATCCAATAGCAATCCTACTCGTACGTGAGGCAATAGCAAAAGGGTCACGTGGGAATAACCGTCGCGTCCCATACTTGCACCAATCATTAGAAATTACGAATCATTTCAGAGATTTAAATCGAAAAACGTGTATTAATTCAATCAACTTTTATATTTAGCCTTATTTGAATTAATTATTACAGTAATGAAGCAATTAATTAATAAATGAATGAAACACAGGAATTATACCTAAGTCAAACAAGAAGCTGAGAGATAATTTAGAGGACAATCCGAGTAGATTCAGAAGAGGAGGAGGAAGATGAGTACAAAATCAGATGTAATGTATCCGAAAGTGAAAGCCTTCACAATTACTTATTTACTTATTTTCACATATATTTTGCAGATTTAGTGATAACATCATTCGGTGGTACTAAAAATCTATATTTGGAGAGAACAAAATTATAGTAAGTAGGTATGAACAATGAAAAATCAACAATATTTATAATTAAGAACAACAATTCCGGCTAAGTCCACTGCTATTTACAGTAGTATTAGTAAAAAAAAAATGAAAGATTAAAAGCAAAAGAAGAAATCAGTAAAAATGGCTTATAGAAAAAAAAAAAACAAATGAAAATCACAAAAAACTTTAAACTATAAATTGTATTATTTCATTAGTCAATTAATTGAATAATTGATAAAATTATTAGATAATTGTAAATAACAATTAGCAATCTATGCATTGCTGTAATTAACAACCCAATCGCCTTTGATGTGTGGATGCGGTGGATCGTTCAAATGGCGGAACATTTCAGCGTAGAATTGGCCTGTGACACTCTGGTAAAATTAAACTCTTTGTGGGTTATTCTTTCAGTATAATAAAAAACAACAAATGTGCTTTTCGCGAGTGACTTGATTATACGAGGTTTCTTGGGGTTTGGAGATGATAGGTAAGTGCAACTCAGCACTCTTACGTTTTTTACTCATCGACAGTAACAAGTTTATTTAGCACATTTGGATTGCAAATATTAAAGTATTTCTACGCAAACAGCAAGAAGCAGAAAAAATGTTGAAACACACTTTCCTCATTTACAAATCTTCTGTCACTAACTTGTACAGGTGTTACGGAAAGTCACAGTCGTAGTTCTCTTCAGTTTTACACCGCATGTTCCACTCAACTAGTTTTCGAGGAAGGTTAATGATATGCACCGAATCCACTAACGATCTTTGCATTGACGTGCCTTAAACCTTTGTGAACAAATCTTTTTTTGGTGGTACAAAAATAATCGCTACGGTAAGCAATTTAACACAGATCCTAGTATTACCGAGAGGTTTAATTCCATTAATTGAGAAATCCTCATCAGCTACTATTGGACCAATCTTATTTAGTTGAAAAAGACTTGTTAATATATGAATCAACCTTATTCTTCTACTGAAAAGGAATTAACTGAAGAGGTGTCCCTAATTCCAAGCAGTCGTGTAAAGTTGAATTTTTATTTTTTCCTTCTAAGCGTCTTCTAGGCTAATTACAACAGATACAGTGACTTGGTGATATTCAAAGGCTTTAAAAGATTTGGTTGATTGAGTTACTTGAAGATAATAATAACTTTGATTGAAACACTTAGAACCTTTTTTCAATATTTTATTTTTATCCAGACAGTATCAAACCATTGATAATAGACACTTTGTGTCCGAAATGTGCATCTGGATAAAAATAAAATATTGAAGAAAGGTTCTAAGTGTTTTAATCAAAGCTATTAAAAGATATTGATAAAATCATCATTATCAATACTTTGGAGTGAATATTCTAAATTTCTCAGAGACATAATGAGAATTCAGAAATGAGCATTTTTAATAGTCTAATCAATATTTGACTTTCTCACATGAAACATTCTAAACTATTATTGACGAAGGTGTAAATTATATTACATGATTTACATGGTTTGTTTTACAATTTTTGGGAACGGAAATGGAAAAAATCAAGTCTACTTTAATTTAAACCTTTATCAATCATGGCTTAATCAATTTGAAATATAATATTTCAAAGAAATATCATTTTTGGAGATAATTCAGAATGTAAGATAAAGTAAAAAAATATTTATCATTTTAGTAACAAAACAACTATATCTAATCTCAACTAATCCTGGGTAGTTATTTAAATGCCAAATAACTACTCAGATTAGATATACGCGGTAGCTAACCCCTTTATATTATGTTAGAGAAAAAGCAAGAATTTGGATCCTACTTCAAAACAATTTAAAATACAATACTTTTAAAACTACACACTCAAAACTCATTTACAAGATAAGGATCTTAAAGTTTTCATAACCTTAGATAGATGTAATACGAGTGGCACCAGCGTCTGTTTCACTGAGTCCTTTTCAGATCTATTGTGGATCCCTACTTATTTAAGATGACCAACTCTAGCTTTGCCTCCTTGATTAGCCCTATTAGCCCTACCAAAGGGGCTTTGGAATAGCTCACCATGCTGTGGTTTGTAGTGCCAAGCTTTTGATGTCTAATGCTTGCTAGGCACTCGCAATGGCGAGAAGTCCTCTTCTTCCTCTAGGTAGAATCTGCATGGCACTTCTTCCTCCAGGTCTAATTTGCTCATATGTTTTTGAGCTTGCAGTGTCCTATCATCAGACCTCCTATTTTGACCATTTTCCTATCTTGGTTCAGAAGTTCGGTCGTGAATTTTGGCAGTACTGCTTTTAACGAACCTTGTTTGGCCAGTTGGTCTGCTTTGTCATTCCTCGGATGTTTTCCGCATCCTGGGACCCATGTGATTGTTACTTTTTTGTGACTGCCGGATTCTTAAGAACACATATACAGTCCCGCACTAGCTTAGATAATCGATTTGTGGAGCTTTGTGCTCTTAGTAGCTGTCGGAGAATACAGCTATTGACCAAATCTTGGCGTTTTATCTTACTATTTCTATTGTGCAGTGGTGAGGATCTATCGCCTCTGTTTGGAACACCGTGATGTCCTTGGTGAGTCTGACAGAAATCTTTATTTCGCGTTTTTGGGTCTGTTTTGGTGGGTTGGCCGTCGGCCCAGTCTTCTCTATTACCTTACCCTACATTAAAGATCCACAGATAAACTTGGCCACATCCGTAAAAAGTTTAATATGAGAACGATTTGTACTCACAAATTGAGAGACAGTATTTCAGTAGTATTTAGGAAATACCTTATCTAAATAATAACTTTGTTCTGAATTACAATGCATTAATGAATTAAATTTCCTAAAGTATAATCAATTCAGAATATAATATTTCAAGGATATAATCTTTGTCAAAGATAATTTAGGATGTAAATTAAAGTCAGAAGATTTTAATAACAAAACAACAACAGTAAATTTCAACTAGCAGTCTACAGGCAGGATGCTTACAAAAATGGTTATTTAAATCCAAATCATCACACAATCCAGATATGCGCAGTGGGCAAAATCCTAGTAGTATTATGTTGTCAAAAAAGGCAAAAATTAGGGACACTCAAAAAATCCTTAATTCAAATGTTGGGTATTATATTATTTTTAAAAATGAAAATCCGAAGCTTCCATAACTTTACTCAAATCAAAGATCTGCATACTAACTCGGCAACGTGCCCAGAAAGTTCAAGAACAACTTGCTAACCTAAAATGGAAGCAAAAAAGATATTAAGATTGTGTATTTTTGAAAATAAAAAAAAATGGTTACGAAATTCTATGCACTGATTGCAATGGATAGTTCTTGGAACAACGTAAGAAACATAGTGAACATATTTACGACCGATTATAGGATTGTGTTTGAATTTACAAAAATAATCGCAACAGTAACCAAGTTTAAGGAAAAGATAAGTAGAAAAGCAATAGAAATAGGTAAAAGATACGCATAATTTAAATAATGCAATTAAAACTAATACTATCAAACTATCAAAGTGATTAGCTTCCCCAAAGAACTAACCGCCAAAAATCATTTTAACGCAAATGATAGAATTACAATAATTGAGGAGATCTCACCAGCTGCTATTAGACTAATCTCATCTAACAGAAAAAGACAAGCTAATATATCAATTAAGATTCCACGTAAATAAACATAGAAATATTTTCAAAAACTTTTTTAATAATTGGATGATATAATAGACGACACCAACCCACCAAGTTACGGACTGTTTTAAAGTGTTCATAAACTATAAAAAATACAATAAAACTAGTGTATATCGCCATATATATTTTGGAAAACGGTTAGTCCTTTCACTTGCTGTTCCAGTTGCTTTCATTGAGACACACGCATCTTAACAACAGCACTTAAGACCAACGTCTTCAAAATATTATTTATGCTATTTGGCTGTAGTTAGTTATAAATTATTACTACATTCAGTTGGTTTATAAACATATAGTAAGGGTTGTTTATAGAAAGGCACTTGGTTGGTTTCACATTTTTTACGATTTATTCCGACAAGTTTCGATTTTTAATAAATAAATCGTAAAAATTGTGAAACCAACCAAGTGCCTTTCTATAAACAACCCTTACTATTAAAAATGTTTCACCACGTGATAAACGAGAACCAAATTCAACAAATTATAAACATATCTTTGAAAATGCAAACTTCTCCTTTTTTGTGGTATTACTTTTGTACTCTCAAAAAGTATTGGATATTTGGAAAAAATAGATACTTCAGTCATAATAATCAAACGTTTATAAAATAACATAACTTCTAAAAAGTGCACTGTATGTATTAGAAAAGATAAAGATGAAACATTTTGTGCATATATGAAACTGAAAATACAGCATTATAGGAAAAAAAACATAAAAAAACATCATATAAAAAAACATAAATGAGCAGTTATGTTTATAACATAAGATTATCATCAAATTATGAAGAGGGAATTAGGAAAGTAAAATAAGTACAAAAATATAAAAAGAGTCGGCAAGTTATCGTAAAAAAATCAATAATTGAATAGAATGGAGAATAAAATTAAAATTTTTAACAGAAAATAAGAATATAAATTAATGCAGGTTAAAATAATAAAAAAAATATATAACTTCACTCGTTTAGTCTAGCCTAGTACCAATTTCTGATATAATAATTGAATTATTGAAATGACATTAAAATATTACTCATAAGAATATATTCTTTGAAATCCTTTACGATCGAAGATAAAATTTTGTAAGGCACACGTGTAAAAAGTTTCTTTATTGCACTCCTGGCTTTAAAAAAACTCGCTCGTTCCTCGCTCGTGTTTTTAAACGCCAGTTCGTGCAATAAAGCATCACTTTTTACACTTGTACCTTAAATAAGTATTATTTCTATGAAAATGTTTCACCAAACAGTGGCATCACAAAGCCATTGTGTGATGAAACATTGTCGTAGAAATAAAAACATAGTTGAAATCATATTCAGTATTTTATTAAGTGATATGGAGTTTCAACAAATAATGGCCTTATCAAAAATAGGCTCTAAATCCCAAGAGGTTAAAAACAGCCTTTGTCGAAATACCCAGAGTTTTAACTTGTTGTTTGTATGTGTCTACATTCGCAAGGTTCAATTTTTGAATCTGATAAATGCACAATATAAGGTTATAAACCTTCTATTAACTTGAAGTCCTGAATAATTTCTGGCCGAGTTACATCCAAATACTCTTTTTGCAACGTTTGGTCAGTATTTTCGACACCTTTAAAATTAAAGGCTATTACCAATCTCCTGTTGTTATATCATCTGACCATTATTATTGTACTCTTGCTGATCACTTCTCTTGAAATGACCCACGGTTGAAATATCCTAGAAAAAAGGTGGTGCTTTAAATCTATATCCAATTTTAATTTACATGAAACATATATCTATCTTTCCTTCTCAAGGCATCACATTTTTGTGTTGCAGCGCCAGGTTGTTACAATTATTACCGGTACCATACCAAAGCGATTGCAAAAAAGCTTTCATAACTAAAAATATTTTAACCTTACCAGCAATTTATATTCTAGAATGCTTGTTGTTTGTTAAATCACACATCACTGAATATAATCTACATGATCATCACAATCACAATACAAGGACAAAAAAACGATTTACTACAAATTACAGCAAATTGTAGTTGTAGTAGTAGTCATTAAAATATAAACGGATATTCGGTTTAGAAATGCATTCAATTAGCGTCGAAAATATCACATTAGCAGCTCCATAAAATCCTAATAGCCAGGTATCAAATGGGTGTTATAGTGATATCTACTTCGTTTACACAAGATGTAATTAATAATTTTGTTGGTTTATGCCTCACATTGAAACTATTTTTAAAGGGGATCATTTTTTTATCAACACACGAGTCCAGGAGAGAGAGAGAGATAGAGATAGAGATAGAGATATAGATAGAGATAGAGATAGAGATAGAGACAGAGACAGAGACAGAGATAGAGATAGAGATAGAGATGGAGATGGAGATGGAGATGGAGATGGAGATGGAGATGGAGATGGAGATGGAGATGGAGATGGAGATGGAGATAGAGATAGAGATAGAGATAGAGATAGAGATAGAGATAGAGATAGAGATAGAGATAGAGATAGAGATAGAGATAGAGATAGAGATAGAGATAGAGATAGAGATAGAGATAGAGATAGAGATAGAGATAGAGATAGAGATAGAGATAGAGATAGAGATAGAGATAGAGATAGAGATAGAGATAGAGATAGAGATAGAGATAGAGATAGAGATAGAGATAGAGATAGAGATAGAGATAGAGATAGAGATAGAGATAGAGATAGAGATAGAGATAGAGATAGAGATAGAGATAGAGATAGAGATAGAGATAGAGATAGAGATAGAGATAGAGATAGAGATAGAGATAGAGATAGAGATAGAGATAGAGATAGAGATAGAGATAGAGATAGAGATAGAGATAGAGATAGAGATAGAGATAGAGATAGAGATAGAGATAGAGATAGAGATAGAGATAGAGATAGAGATAGAGATAGAGATAGAGATAGAGATAGAGATAGAGAGAGAGAGAGAGAGACGTGCTCTTGTCATTAAACAAATCTAAAAAAGCTATTTATAATCAAGGAAACTTCTCAACCAGATTGACATTGCTAATGCATTGTTGGATAAAATGCACGGGCTGTCGTAATTTTAAAAATCTATTCAACTGCATGCTGCAGCGTATCCTTGGATAGTGGCAGCTGCCCATCATGACTTGTACCCAACGAACGTCATCATTTCGTCAATTGTAGTAATATGAAATCTACTTCCTTTTTGAAATGCATAGAGATTTGTACATTTAAGCAAATCAAAGAAATCTTGTAAAAATTCTTTTGGCATTACAATTTCCTCATGTTGATGCCTATATTCTGTAGCATTTCTTCGCGTCTTTAAACTTGACAGAATAAATAAGTCACATTATTCATCCATACAAAATGTTTCTCTTTGATTAGTTTATTTTTATTTATTGGTATTTGCTTTTATTTTCTGGAGGCACTTATCTCCTTTTTCGTCTTGGTTGGTAAAGCATCGGAAATGGCAACTTAATTTTCTTCCACAGACGATCAGGTTTTAAATTCAGCTCAAGAGCACTCAGCTGAATCCAATGCCAAATAATCATTCTAAAAATTGAGGTCGAAATTATAGTTTTGCTGGTAGAAATTTTTGGTAACCATCTGTGTCAATTTTTCCCCAGCACACCATCCGATGCCATCCTTAACAATAATTGCAATAAAATTTACATTTTTAGTTTAGAGGTGACATTACCTCGCACTTTTTTTAATACCTTATTTTTCTTCTTTCTCATTATTTTATTAATTTCAATGAAGGAGCAACAAAAACTTGCATAAACGCTTTTAAATGCTCACTACCTTCGTTCTTTTCGTTCTTTCATACGGACCCCTAAATTTGGTTAATTCAAATTGAGACGGAATTTCTCCAATCATGTAAAACAAATTTAGTTCAAAAACTTTATTATTTAGTCACTGATTTACTTTCAGAAGTAACGTTAGAAGTCCAAGAACTTTTAGACAAGCCACCGCAAACCCTTTCTAATGAAACGTTAGCAGAAGATGTAATTAAACGCACTTCGTTCTGAAAAGAGAAAATTACAACAGTTGTTACCCCGGGAGGTATTTAGAGATAAAACACCTTCACAACTCTTACGAAAACTCTAACAGTTGCTCGGCGCAACATCCATTGATGAGAAATTTTTCTCCGAAAGTGCAAAGAATCCTAATATCGGCAAATAGTGATGCGTGTTATGTTCAATTTGGCTGAAATAGAAGACCAAATTTTAGAAATCCCTTCACCTACTACAAATTGCTCAGTTCCTTCAACTTAATTATGAATCAAATATTAAACAACTTTAAAATCACGTTTGAGAACTAATACTAAATTTTAATTTATTACAGAATACTTTAAATCAACGTTCATCAATTCCTTCTAGATACAGAAGTAGATATTAATCACAAAATCGGTGCAAAATCTTGCATGCGTCGATTTTTTGGTAAACAATTCTTTTTCTGAAAAAAAAGTTTTGCTAGTTACATTGTCAAGGTTTTATGAATAAAATATTAGACTACTTTAACTCATTATGATTTGAAAAATAAGTTACGCAAGTGCATACACCTGTGTGAGTGGGGAAAGGAGCAATAGCGAAGCTAATTTCGGCTCATACATTTCTGTCTATCCAGGTCGATTATTTCTCGTTCGCGATCTAATTCTGGGTAAAAAAATCAGTTCGTTTTAGTGGTGAATTATCTCTTTGCTAACACTTATTGTTTATCAAAATTTTTATTAACAAATTTTAGCTATAATTTACTACCAACATATAGTTCTTTAAAATTAACAGTACAAATAGGTCTGGACTAACAAAGAAAACATGCTCATCACTTGCAACAAGCTTTTAAACGCTTGACATCTTTTGGCATCAAAATTAACTTTGACAAATCGGTTTTAATATTAGGTAATTTCAAATTAAAACACTTGTTTAGTTTCATATTGTAATATTCAGTTTCCTGACACGTGTTTCGGTCAATGACGACCATTCTCAAAGGAATTACAATAATAACTAAGTGTCAGGAAACTGAATATTACAATATGAAACTAAACAAGTGTTTTAATTTGAAATTACCTATTATTATCATTTCGTTTCATCAAGAGTGCAGTGAAGAAAGTATATACCGTATTAAATCGGTTTTATGTAAAATTAAATTAGATTTTTTAGGTTACAACGTTAGTGATTCGGGAAATAAAACTCTTCAATCAAAAATTAGAGCAATTTTGTCTTTTCCGCAACCCACTGATTAAAAATTACAGCGTTTACCCGACTTAGTCAATTTTTACAATAGATTTATTATTATTATTGAATCATACCCAAGTATTTTAGCACCACTCGACCAGCTTGAAATGAAATCTACACACCATAGGCCATTGGTCTGGTCTCAACTTGTTCTTCAAGCATTTATAACAGTCAAAGTTGTACTAGCTAACTGTGCTTTGATTTCTTTAACAGACCCACTTGCGGAGTTAAGTTGTCTTTAATTAAAGATTAAAGAAAAAGAAATATTTTTAATGAAAATTAAATCATTTTCACAAAAGAAAACTTGTGTGCATATTATTCATTTAATTCCAAATTAGTTCAATTAACTTTAGTGATATATAATTATATATATTATTCACAAAAATAAACATTCCTTCATCCGCAACGCTAAAATGAACAAGCTAACCAATTTATATACACCGGACCTAATTATTAATTAATGAAACATCAAATATTATTTTACAATTTCGAACGCCTCTCTTCCCGCGTGTTTACATTCCATTTTTGTAACCGCATTATACTCCCGTCGAAATTTATAATTACGCGAGCCGGCCATCGCCTAGGAAACAATCTCGTTCCAATTGCTCGGTACCTTTCGACCTGAATAGAAAACGAAATAATGAATCTTTCTTTGTACAGTCCGGCAGCGCAAGTTCCAATTTAATTCCACGGCTCTCTCTGCGTTTCCGAACATAAACGGATATGTTCGCTAAAGAGAAGCACGGGTGGTTTACGTATTGTGTTTGAAGCTGAAACATGTTACCACCGTGCACACAAAAATCTTTCATCTTGTGAAAACATGCTGATGTCTACGATTTTATTGCGTTTGTTAAATATAATTTATTTTTGTGCGGCTCTACAATAATAACATATTTACTTAAATTTCTTAAATATTTCTGACTGTTCTTATCGGACATTGTTGTAACTTTTCTGTATTTGTGTGTCTATCTCATGGGTGTAATTTTAGAAATGTTTCCCTTTTATCTCTTCTAAATACTTGCCTGTATCCCTCTTCAGTGAAGGTTATCATGTTGTTTTCTGTCCACTATTATATGATATAATATAATTTTGTACATTTATTATTGTTAAAAATATATAGTATATAAGCGAAATATATATCTAAATATAATAGAAAATTCGGTAAAAGTTAATAGTGTTGTATTTATCAGGTCGATTTAACCTTGATTAATTTATTACACATTAATTAAGGTCAGAACGATCGGATAAATAAAGCACTATTAACTTTTACAAAATTTTCTATTATAGTAATAATATTTACTTAAAGTTAATTGATTAATTGATTGATTGAAGTTATTAAATCTTGTATTTGTTTCTTATTTATCACTTGGTGAAACATTATGTTAGTAATAGGTAGTTGATTAAGTTAGTAAAACATCCACATGCGAATTTATAAATCTGTAATCTCTCTCGAAAGCACAAATCCATTTCTTTTCGCATTAAATTTACATGAATAAGAATAAAAGCCTTGAGAGTGATACACGACACATAAGAATATAAAAATAAACACAATGTATAAGCTCTGCATTCTATTTCGCCGTCGATCCTTTGTTCGCATCAAAGTTTATTGCTACTGCCGAACCTGTATCAATGCTGTTTATACGCTCGCATCTTCAGTTTATAAATTTTCTGATAGCATACCCTCTTACAAGATTTAAAATACAGCTTTGACGCAGTTTATACGCGAGTATATAAATCTAGCTAATTAATATTTAGGCGAGTGTGAAACTTATTAATCCAGCACTGTATTATCTTTACTAAAAGCCACAAACGTTGAACCCAACTTATCCATTTGGAAGTGTAATTACAGATGAACCCTATTCGTTGCCTCAGAGCGTCTGAACTTCTCTAATTGTATCCGTCTTTCTCATTTGCTTCATGTGCTGTGTTTTGTTGGCGACGACAGTGACAACTTCCATAGCACCTTATCTACTAACTTGATTATCCCGAATACTGCTAGCCAAAAATAAAATTTCCCCGGTCGAGTGCAACAAAGCCAGTGATGAATAGTCGTGGCGGCCATTTGCAAAAAAAAACTGGCACGGATTGGTGATATTAAAAGAGGCATCAATTATCACATCACTCTCCCCCGGACGTTGAAAAAAAAATAGGATATTCTCGCCCAGATGTAATTCAATCAATCATTCGGCGGTCTTCCAATGGTTTTAACTGTTAGATAATAACTACTCCGCTAGAATAACTGCCAATCCGGAACGTCAGGAGTTGTAAATCGCACAAAGTATTTTTTAATTATATCGGACGAGAAAGAGCCATCGCTCCCGAATAACATTACATGTATTTTATAGCACTTTCAAACTCGGATAAATCTAATTTACGAGTTTAGCTTTTTTGCTACTCGTACGGACTGTTACAATAATAAACATGAAGTTAAGGTAAACAATACAATTAAGTCTATATTCAAATAAACAAAATTCAATTCGAGGTAATCAACATAAATAAAATTTGTTTATCTTTAAAATTTGTTAATTAAGATGCTTTGTTTATAAATTTAAGTTAATACAAGTTTCCTTTAATACCGTTAGCCCGAGGTAGGGGCCAACCCAGAAATCACGAGGCGAGGAATGCAGGAAAGAAGGATGGACCACAAATAGGAAAAAATTATAAGGAACAAACAATAACATATATAGCCTTGTAATTTTGAACAAAATAAATACATTTAATAACAAAAAAAAACCAAAAAAGGATTTTATTAATTAAATCAATTAAAGTCCTTGTAGAAAATTAAATAATTAACTGATGTTGTGACCATCATAATATAAAAGATCTTTTATAGCCAATTTTATCTAATTTAGATTTAAAGTCTGCCCACCCATCATGCATAAAAATTTTATTAATTTCCTCACTCAAAAATTTTACCTTTTGAATTTCCTTTTATTCAAAATGTTTTGTAATTAATTTTACTCCAAACCGCAAAACCAGTATAAATTGAAATTTAAATGTATATGTAGGATGGGTGGGTGGCCTCTATTACACCCCCCAATCAGTAAAACATCATTAAAACAATTTTGAAAGATTTATACGAACAAATCTCTAAAATTGCAATTATTTTGTGTTTATTTATATTTAATAACTTTTAATTAAAACCCTCGTTCATGTTTTATTGATTGGAGGGTGGGATAGAGGCCACCCACCCACCCTACATATACATGATAACTTTAATTGCTAATCGTTGATGACTTCGCTGCTAAAAACAATAAAACCCTTTATGTAATAAAAAATAAATCAAAATTAAGTTTAAATATAAATGACATTTAATAGCTAATCTTATCTAATTCAGTTTTAAAGTCTGCCCACCCTTCATGCATCAAATTTTCACTAATTTACTCACTAAAAATATTACCTTTTGAATTTCTTTTTTATTCATAAAGTTTCGTAGTTAATTATACTCCAAATCGCGAGACGATCAGTAATTGAAATTTTTATGTATATATAGGGTGGGTGGGTGGCCTCTATCCCACCCTCCAATCAGTAAAACATCATCGAAAATTATTTGAATAATTTGTATGATTAAATCCATAAAAATTGCAATTATTTTGTGTTTATTTATATTTTACAACTTTTAATTAAAATTCTCGCTTATGTTTTACTGATTGGAGGGTTGGAGGGTGGGATAGAGGCCACCCACCCACTATAGATATATATGATAAAATGAATTGCTAATCGTTGCTGACTTCGCTGCTAAAAACAATAAAACCCTTTATGTAATAAAAAATAAATCAAAATTAAGTTTAAATATAAATGACATTTAATAGCTAATCTTATCTAATTCAGTTTTAAAGTCTGCCCACCCTTCATGCATCAAATTTTCACTAATTTACTCACTAAAAATATTACCTTTTGAATTTCTTTTTTATTCATAAAGTTTCGTAGTTAATTATACTCCAAATCGCGAGACGATCAGTAATTGAAATTTTTATGTATATATAGGGTGGGTGGGAGGCCTCTATCCCACCCTCTAATCAGTAAAACATCATCGAAAATTATTTGAATAATTTGTATGATTAAATCCATAAAAATTGCAATTACTTTGTGTTTATTTATATTTTACAACTTTTAATTAAAATTCTCGCTTATGTTTTACTGATTGGAGGGTTGGAGGGTGGGATAGAGGCCACCCACCCACTATAGATATATATGATAACATGAATTGCTAATCGTTGCTGATTTTGCTGCTAAAAACAATAAAACACTTGTGTAATAAAAAATAAAACCAAATAAAAATTTAGGTTTAAATATAAATGACCTTTAATGGCTAATCTTATCTAATTTAGATGTAATGTCTGCCCACCCATCATGCATAAAATTTTATTAATATCTTTCCTCAAAATTTTACCTTTTGAATTTATTTTTATTCCAAAAGTTTTGTAATTTATTTTACTTTAAACCACGAGACGATCAGTAATTGATATTTATATGTATATGTAGGGTGGGTGGGTGGCCTCTATTCCACCCTAAAATCAGTAAAACATCATCAAAAATTATATGTAAAATTTGTTTAAACAAATATCTAAAAACTGCATTTATTTTGTGTTTATTTATATTTTACAACTTTTAATTAAAACCCTCACTTATGTTTTACTGATTGGAGGATGGGATAGAGGCCACCCACCCACCCTACATATACATGAAAACTTCATATATTAATTGTTGATGATTTTGCTGTTTACGAAACATTAAAACTTTGTATGTAAAAAAAAATCATAATCCAAATGTAAGTTTAAATATAAATGATTTTCTATAGCTAATCTTACCTAATTTAGATTGAAAGTTTGCCCACCCATCACGCATATTTTTTTTTAATTTCCTCAATCAAAAATTTTACCTTTTAAATTTCATTTTATTCAAAAAGTTTTGTTAATAATGATTCTCCAAACAACGAGACGATCAGTAATTGAAATTTATATGTATATGTAGGGTGGGTGGGTGGCCTCTATTCCACCCTCAAATCAGTAAAACTTCATCAAAAATTATTTGTAAAATTTGTTTCAACAAATCTCTAAAAATTGCAGTTATTTTTTGTTTATTTATATTTTACAACTTTTAATTAAAACCCTCACTTATGTTTTATTGATTGGAGGATGGGATAGAGGCCACCCACCCACCCTACATATACATGATAACTTTAACACTTTATGTAGTAAAAAATAAAACAAAATCAAAATGTAAGTTTAAATATAAATTACTTTTAATAGCTAACCTTTTCTAATTTAAATTTAAAATCTGCCCACCCTTCATGCATCAAATTTGCAGTAATTTACTTACTAAAAATATTACCTTTTGAATTTCTTTTTTATTCATAAAGTTTCGTAGTTAATTTTACTCCAAATCGCGAGACGATCAGTAATTGAAATTTATATGTTTATGTAGGGTGGGTGGGTGGCCTCTATCCCATCCTACAATCAGTAAAACATCATCAAAAATTATCTAAAAAAATTGTATAATTAAAACTATAAAAATTACAATTATTTTGTTTTTATTTATATTTTACAACTTTTAATTAAAACTCTTGCTTATGTTTTACTGATTGTTGGTTGGGATAGAGGCCACCCACCCACCCTACATATGCCTGATAACTTTAATTGCTAATCGTTGCTGATTTTGCTGCTAAAACAATAAAATCTTGTCTGTAATAAAAAAAAAACAAAATCCAAATTTAGATTTAAATATACTTTCTATAGCCAATCTTATCTAATTAAGTTTTGTAATTAATTTTACATTAAACAACGAGACGATCAGTAATTGAAATTTATATGTATATGTAGGGTAGGTGGGTGGCCTCTATCACCCTTAAATTAGTAAAACATCATCAAAAATTATTTGTAAAATTTGTTTCAACAAATCTCAAAAAATTGCAGTTATTTTTTGTTTATTTATATTTTGCAACTTTTAATTAAAACCCTCGCTTATGTTTTACTGATTGGAAGGTGGGATAGAGGCCACCCACCCACCCTACATATACATGAAAACTTCATATACTATTTGTTGATGATTTTGCTATTTACAAAACAATACAACTTTGTATGTAATAAAAATAAATCATAATCCAAATTTAAGTTTAAATATAAATGACTTTTTATAGCTAAGCTTATATAATTTAGATTTATAGTCTACCCACCCATCATGCAATTTTTTTTTATTAATTACCTCTCTCAAAAATTTTACCTTTTAAATTTCTTCTTCATTCAAAAAGTTTTGAAATAAATTTTACTCCAAACCGCGAGACGATCAGTAATTGAAATTTATATGTATATGCAGGGTGGGTGGGGGGTCTCTATCCCACTCTAGAATCAGTAAAACATTATAAAAAATTATTTGAAAAATTTATATGAAGGAATCCCTAAAAATTATTGTGAGTTTATTTAAATTTTACAACTTTTGAATAAAACCCTCGCTTATGTTTTACTGGTTGGAGGGTGGGATAGAGGCCACCCACCCACCCTACATATACAGGATAACTTTAATTCCTAATCATTGCTAATATTGCTAACAACAATCAAACCCTTTATGTAATGAAAAATAAAGCAATATCAAAATTTCAGTTTAAATATAAATGACTTTTTATAGGTAATCTTTTCGATTTTAGAGTTAAAGTCTGCCCACCCATCATGTATACAATTTTTATTAATTCCTTCACTCAAAAATTTTGCCTTTCGAATTTCTTTTTTATTGAAATAAAAATGTAATTAATTTTACTCCAAACCACGAGACTAATTTCAATTGAAATTATTATGTATATGTAGAGTGGGTGGGTGGCCTCTATCCCACCCTCTAATCAGTAAAACATCATCAAAAATTATTTGTAAAATTTGTTTCAACAAATCTCTAAAAAAATGTAGTTATTTTGTGTTTATTTATATTTTGCAACTTTTAATTAAAACACTTGCTTATGTTTTGCTGATTGGAGGGTGGGATAGAGGCCACCCACCCACCCTACATATACATGATAACTTTAATTGCTAATCGTTGATGATTTCGCTGCTAAAATCAATAAAACCATTTATGAAATAAAAAATAAAACAAAATCAAAATGTAAGTTTAAATATAAATGATATTTAATAGCTAATCTTATCTAATTTAGATTTAGTGTCTGACCACCCATCATGCATAATATTTTATTAATTTCCATCCTCAAAATTTTACCTTTTGAATTTCTTTTCATTCTAAAAGTTTTGTAATTAATTTTACTTTAAAACACGAAACGATCAGTAATTGAAATTTATATGTATATGTAGGGTGGGTGGGTGGCCTCTATCCCACCCTTAAATCAGTAAAACATCATCAAAAATTATTTGTAAAATTTGTTTCAACAAATCTCTAAAAATTGTAGTTATTTTTTGTTTATTTATATTTTGCAAGTTTTAACCCTCACTTACGTTTTACTGATTGGAAGGTGGGATAGAGGCCACCCAACCACCCTACATATACATGAAAACTTCATATACTAATTGTTAATCGTTTTGCTGTTTACAAAACAATAAAACTTTGTATGTAATAAAAAAATCATAATCCAAATTTTAATTTAAATATAAATGATTTTCTATAGCCAATTTTATCCAATTTAAATTTAAAGTCTGCCCACCCATCATGCATACATTTTTATTAATTCCTTCACTCAAAAATTTTACCTTTCGAATTTCTTTTGATTGAAAAAGTTTTGAAATTTGTTTTAATCCAAACCGCGAGACTGTCAGTAATTGAAATTTATATGTGTATGTAGGGTGGGTGGGTGGCCTCTATCCCACCCTTAAATTAGTAAAACATAATCAAAAATTATTTGTAAAATTTTGTTTCAACAAATCACTAAAAATTGCAGTTATTTTTTGTTTATTTATATTTTGCAACTTTTAATTAAAACCCTCACTTATGTTTTACTGATTGGAGGGTGAGATAGAGGCCACCCACCCACCCTACATATATATGATAACATTAATTCCTAATCGTTGTTGATTTGCTGCTTAAAACAATAAAACACTTTATGTAATAAAAAAATAAAACCAAATCAAAATTTCAGTTTAAATATAAATGACTTTTTATAGGTAATCTTTTCGATTTTAAAGTTAAAGTCTGCCCACCCATCATGTAATTCCCTAAAGTCTCGCGGTTTGGAGTAAAATGAATTTCAAAACTTTATGAATTAAAAAGAAATTCAAAAGGTAATATTTTTGATTGAGACAATTAGTAAAAAATTAAATGCATGAAGGGATTAGCAATTAATATTATCATATATATGTAGGGTGGGTGAGTGGCCTCTATCCCACCCTCCAATCAGTAAAACATCATCAAAAATTTATTTGAAAAATTTGTATGAATAAATTTCTATAAATTGCAATTATCTTGTGTTTATTTATATTTTACAACTTTAAATTAAAACCCTCGCTTATGTTTTACTGATTGAAGGGAGGGTTAGAGGAAAAACTAAACAAGATTTATTTATAGGGAATTTACTATGCTGGACACATCACAAATTTTTAATTAATAAAGTAAATAATTAAATTATATCTGAATAATTCCTTTTTTTTAATATTCAATCTTTTCATTTGTATAATTCTTCTAGTTAAATTAACACATTCATTAAGCAAAAAATAATCCCACATTAGCAAGTAATCCCTCTTTTTGCCAGTGAGTATATATTAAAGTTACTTTTTTATTTTATTCGGGTAACATTGCAAACAAGGGTCGTATAATAAAGAACTGTCTTTTTCATACGCCCCCTTGTTTGCCCTCTATGTCCTCGCAATAAAAAAATGGCCGATTTACAAATATACCCTGTATACTGATGAACATCCCTTCAGTCAAATTTCGGCATGTAAGTCTACTAGCAAACATGCATTTCATTTGAAACACATGCCCGAGTTAATTCGAAAATTCTATTTAAAGTTGAATTAAATATCGCACGTTCCACGTGGAAGTTTTCATCGCCGTAATGCAGGGCGAAATTGCAAAAGTTGGTTTCCCTGCGCAGACATTAAACACAGATAATTACAACTAGTGGCGTTTAATGGGCGCTCTCTATCCATTTTGATTTGTACTAAGGAATAATTGGACAATTATGGCGAACCGCAGATATATGAGCGATAATGAAACGCGCATTCCCGGATACTTCCTGATGGAATTGAAATGGCCCTGTAAATTATTTTCACATCCCAGGCTTGACACAACTTCTGATGCTGCTGATACCATAATCAATAATACTATATGTAATTATGCAAATATGCGTCGGCCAAATTGCGGCATCAAAATATTATAATCGTATGTTAATTATCGAGTGATTATTACCCGAAAAGTCATCTCATAAATATTACATTACGCTATTAAATTACAATATCGACGCAATCTATCTGATTGATCTCTAACAACTTCCCAATTTACTGAATAATTGAACTAATACGTGCATTATGTTAATTATAGATCTATCAGATAAACGATGGATTTAGGTTTAAATTGCCCACAAAGGGAAATCAGTGCAAATTAGATTTTATCGCACGATCCTTTCAACCACAACAACGGTTTTAATAGACTTTAAATGGGTAGT
Source organism: Ontholestes murinus (assembly GCA_963969525.1). Taxonomy (NCBI): domain Eukaryota; kingdom Metazoa; phylum Arthropoda; class Insecta; order Coleoptera; family Staphylinidae; genus Ontholestes; species Ontholestes murinus. The sequence goes on from OZ018396.1 coordinate 58,576,379, forward strand.
CAACAGTCAAAGCTAAATAAACATTAACGTATGAGAAATTTTAACATAGGGTCTTAATTAACTAATAATCTTTTATTATTTTTATTGTTTTCATATGATTTAAATATAATAAATATGTGTTACATATTTTAAATAATGTAGAGACCTAAATTTAGATAGCTTACTAGCCAAAAAAATATCTGTTGTGTAAGTGTTAAAAAATCGCCAATTCTATTATAAATTAATTTCTAATTAAATAGTATTATATTTGACAAATGCGTGTTTTATTCAAATAGAAAATCTGATGTCGCTTAGTAGAATTATCAGGATTCATTTGACAGAAGTTTAAAGGTACTCCAATTAGTTTTGTTTATTTTAAATTGGAATAATCCGGAATTCACGTGATGTTCGATAACATATTGATTCGGCGGACATATGAACAGTGAACATAATTTATACATCCGTCGATGTATGCATAACGGCTATACTAGGAATAAGTTTTCATTTCAGTGATCAAAGGCTGCTGAATAGAACAGGTTCTCCTGCGCTCAAAATATATTAAAACCTACGCATTTGTTGTTGCATCTATTTCCTGAATTTTCAATCGCGTACTTTAAAGCCGTTCAAAAGCCACAATAAAACCTCTAAAAACCTGAATAGAATAGATGTATCTGTAATAAAAACGAAATTGTATTTTTAACAATTTAAACGTTTAGTTGAATCGACGAAGTCTGTTACTTATTGAAATTCCATCAGTGTCTTACTAAGTGATTATCGTTTAGTATTTTAACAACGACAAATTATGGCTTTAAATAAGATACACTTTACTATTCTTAGTGACTACAGTTTATTTGATCTTATTTAAAGTTATATAATATGTATCACAAAGTGAAAGCCTCTACAATCAAGTACCAAATTATTGCCTTCATATCATAACAATGTTAAAATTGATTGAGTTGTTGTCAGATATTCAATTTCCTAGCGATCTTCGATTGTTTTCTGATATTAAAAAGATATATTGACGTGAAGTACATAGTAAGCAAGTAGTATGATAATTGTTACAGATAAAACGTATTGCAGAACTTTCATTATTCTTACAATAAGCAAGTGAAATGGAATCTTAGTGATGTATAGAAAAAAAAAAAAACGTCGTGCATGGAACATGCTAGCCAGGAATTCTGTATGGGAACTGGACAGGCGGCGGCTATTCAAATAAAATACAATGTACAAACCGAGAACGTGTCAAACAGGGCTGGATATTGTCGCCACCCTTGTCTTCAGTTTTACGGTTTTAAGGCAGGAATTCGATGTTATAAAGTGCTATCGATATGTTTTTTATTATTGTTTTATACAAAAATTGTAACATTTAATATAAACATAATTTCAGATTGAACAGGTAACAATACTCAATAATTATTCATAAGAAGAGTTTCCAGCTTTACAAGGTGGAAAACATAGGCTTGATAGTAAAATAATTGGACGAGTTACGTGAAGATAAACTTGATATTAAAGTTAAACACTAAAAACCTTTCTTCTCACAGTTTATTTGAAACAACAAATATTTATTTTGGACACAAATGGACGTTCAAATAAACTGCGTGAATATATGTGTTTAGGGCTTTATTTTTTAATCATAGTCTGAATATTTCTCTAAATTAAAATTTTCATAACCATCTTGTTTGTGTTGAAGGTATTAATGATTTTTCTTTTAAAATATTTAAAATAATTATTTATTAAAACACAGTAATTTTTAATGAAATTTCACAACAGATACAATTTTTAGAATAAATTTTATAAACAATTACACTTGTTGACGTAAGGAAAAATTATTTCAGGGCAACCCTCGCGTATATTTTGTAGATTGGAGGGTGGGATAGTGGCCACCCACCCACCCTACATATACACAGCAACTTTAATCACTGTTACTGCTCTTGTTTCCAAAAATTTAAACGTAGTATTAGTGTTGATGTGTTTTGAAAATAAAAACAGTGTTTGAGGGTAAAATTCAGTATATATGTAGGGTGGGCGGGTGGCCACTATCCCATCCTCCAATCTACAAAATATACGCGAGGGTTGCACTGAATTATTTCTTATGCATACAAAAGAATAAGATGTTATGTAATTTATTGCACTTACTCAAGGAAAATTATGATTTAAACCAAAGCCATCAGGTTTTCAGAAAAAATTGTTGGAAATTTTTCATAGAAACCAAAAATATTGAGAAAATCTTTTACTAAAACTATATTTAATAGAAAATTACATTGCAAAATTGAGTTGTTCATAAAAAAAACAACGCAGTATAATCTGCATTAGATAATTGTTATTTTTTTGAATAAAATCGTTCTTTTTTTTCCCAAAACTGCTTTTTGTAGTTTTTTTTTGTGGATTTTTGTGAGCGAGTCCCTTTTCAAGGTCCAGCAGCAATCAGCCAACATTCTAATATCCCATCTTCCTTGACATCATCTCTCCATCTTCTTTATGTCTTGATGGAACCTTTCTTTCTATTCCTTGCTGACGGCTCCAAAATTTTCGGGTAAAAAGTCAACGTGAGAATTTAGAAAATGGAGTTTGACCCTCATATCGTATCTCAGTTTTTTTTAATACATTTCGAGCATGTTGGCCAAAATTTCTTTGTAGTTTGGAGACTTGCTGTTTCCAAGGAAACCATTTATGACTTTTACGGAAGAAGTCCATGCTTCAGATTCGTCCTGGGTCATTGTATTTTGGAACAATCTGTCCGATTTTAAGGTTCGAATTTCAGGGCCTACATTCCTTCTTTAAGTTTAGCTTCAGTGCTTGCTATAAAAGCTTGCTACGTATTCGATCGAATACCTTTGTCTTTCATCAAATTTCAATCAAATTTTAAGTCAATTTTGTTAATTTGTACCTACATTACCAAATCTCATGTTGATATTTTAAAGTCATTTTTTGTTAATAAAATATATAAGTCCTTACGTTGTAGAAAATTCACTAATAATTAGAAAAAACACGAAAATATTTCGTAAAATCTACAACAAATGAGTCTTATTAAGACTACAATAAACAAATCACTTTTGAAACAACTACTTCTATAACTAATACTTCGACAGACATTGAATAATACAAAAGTAATTCAATGTCTGTCGAAGTATTAGCTATAGAAGTAGTTGTTTCAAAAGTGATTTGTTTATTGTAGTCTTAATAAGACTCATTTGTTGTAGATTTTACGAAATATTTTCGTGTTTTTTCTAATTATCATTTTTTGATGTGATCAATTCTATTATTAGTGATTATGACTATGCCATTATTATGAGTGATTTCAACATAGCTGACTTGTAGGTTTTACTGATTGGAATGTGGGATAGAGGCCACCCACCCACCCTACATATATATTGTTGCATAAACCACTGACCGACGTTTAATTTACATTAGAATCAAAAGTTAAAAGTGTTGATGTAAATAATAAATGCATCAACACGGATTCAATTAAAGTTTTAAAAATATATGTAGGGTGGGTGGGTGGCCCCTATCCTACCCTTCAATTAGTAAAACCTACGCGAGGGTTTCTTTAAAAATATTATAACACAATGCATTTAAATTAGTTATTAAAAGTAATTAAACAAGCGATAAGTGGTACAATATTTTTTTATAGAAACCCTCTTGTAGGTTTTACTGATTGGAGAGTGGGATAGAGGCCACCCACCCACCCTACATATGTTTTTAAAACTTTAATTGAATCAGTGTTGATGTATTTTCTATTTACAACAACATTTTATTGGTTGTTTTCTCTGTAAATGAAACGTCCATCAGCGGTTTAACTAGCAATATATATGTAGGGTGGGTGGGTGGAATCTATCACACCCTCTAATCAGTAAAACTTACAAGAGGGTTTCTATAAAAAAATATTGTACCACTTATTGCTTTTTTAATTACTTTTAATGCCTAATTTAACGACATTGTTGTGTTTTAATAATATTAATGAAACCCTCGCGTAGCTTTTACTGATTGGAAGGTGGGATAGAGGCCACCCACCCACCCTACATATATATTGTTGCATAAACTACTGACCGACGTTTAATTTACATCAGAATCAAAAGCTAAATGTGTTGATGTAAATAAAAAATGCATCAACACGGATCAATTAAAATAATATATGTAGAGTGGGTGGGTGGCCCCTATCCCATCCTTCAATAAGTAAAACCTACGCGAGGGTTTCTTTAAAAATATTATAATACAATGCCTTTAAATGGTTATTAAAAGTAATGAAACAAGCGTTAAGTGGTATATATTTTTTATAGAAACCCTTTTGTAGGTTTTACTAATTGGAAGGTGGGATAGAGGCCACCCACCCACTCTACATATATATTCTTGCATAAACAACTGACCTACGTTTAATTTACAGCAGAATCCAAAGTTAAAAGTGTTGATGTAAATAATAAATGCATCAACACGGTTTCAATTAAAGTTTTAAAAATATATGTAGGGTGGGTGGGTGGCCTCTATCCCACCTTCCAATCAGTAAAACCTACGCGAGAGTTTCTTTAAATATATTATAACACAATGCCTTTAAATTAGTTATTAAAACTAATTAAACAAGCGTTTAGTGGTAGAATATTTTTTATAGAAACCCTCTTGTAGGTTTTACTGATTGGAAGATGGAATAGAGGCCACCCACCCACCCTACATATATATTGTTGCATAAACCACTGACCGACGTTTAATTTACATCAGAATCAAAAGTTAAAAGTGTTGATGTAAATAAAAAACGCACCAACACGGATTTAATTAAAGTTTTAAAAATATGTGTAGAGTGGGTGGGTGGCACCTATCCCACCCTTCAATAAGTAAAACCTACCCGAGGGTTTCTTTAAAAATATTATAACACAATGCCTTTAAATTAGTTATTAAAAGTAATTAAACAAGCGTTAAGCAGTACAATATTTTTTATAGAAAGCCTCTTGTATGTAAATGATTGTATTTATTAAAATTATTAAAACACAACAATGTCGTTAAATTATATATTAAAAGAAATTAAATAAGAGTGAAGTAGTACAATTTTTTTTATTAAAACCTTTTTGTAGGTTTTACTGATTGAAGGGTGGGATAGAGGCCACCCACCCACCCTACATATATACTGTTACATAAACCACTGACCGACGTTTAATTTACATCAGAATCAAAAGATAAATGTGTTGATGTAAATAATAAATGCATCAACACGTATTCAATTAAAGTTTTAAATATATATGTAGGGTGGGTGGGTGACCCCTATCCCACCCTTTAATAAATAAAACCTACGCGAGGGTTTCTTCAAAAATATTATAACACAATGCCTTTAAATTAGTTATTAAAAGTAATTAAACAAGCCATAAGTGGTACAATATTTTTTATAGAAACCCTCTTGTAGGTTTTACTGATTGGAGGGTGGGATAGAGGCCACCCACCCACCCTACTTATATTTTTAAAACTTTAACTGAATCAATGTTGATGTATTTTCTATTTAAAACAACATTTTATTGGTTGTTTTCTCTGTAAATAAAACGTCCGTCAGCGGTTTAACTAGCAATATATATGTAGGGTGGGTGGGTGGCCTCTATCTCACCCTCCAATCAGTAATACCTACAAGAGGGTTTCTATAAAAAATATTGTACCACATAACGCTTGTTTAATTACTTTTAATATCTAATTTAACAACATTGTTGTGTTTTAAAGAAACCCTCGCGTAGGTTTTACTGATTGGAAGGTGGGATAGAGGCCAGCCACCCACCCACCCTACATATATATTGTTGCATAAACCACTGACCGACGTTTAATTTACATCAGAATTAAAAGTTAAATGTGTTGATGTAAATAAAAAATGCATCAACACGGATTCAATTAAAGTTTTAATAATATATGTAGGGTGGGTGGGTGGCCCCTATCCCACCCTTCAATAAGTGAAACCTACGCGAGGGTTTATTTAAAAATATTATAACCCAACGCTTTTAAATTAGATATTAAAAGTAATTAAACAATTGTTTAGTACAATATTTTTTATAGAAACCCTCTTGTGTGTTTTACTGATTAGAGAAAATGAATGCAGAAAGAACCATGTTAAAAACATGTCAATGGTTTAATTTTAACAGACTATGTATTAATTCTGCCAAATATGAGTGCATGTCTTTTACTCTGTGTGATAACCAAAGTAACCAAATTTAAAAATTCTCGGGATTCATCAAGATCCAAAGTTAACATGGGAACAGCATTTAATGTATATATGTTCCCAAGTTAGCAAACAGATTTTTCTGTTATGATCATTATCAAGAAAAGTCAACGAACAGTACTGCAATAATTATTTGGGGTCATGCAAGTTCAGCTTCAAACGTGTTTGCTCTTCAACGTCGAGCAATTATAGTTATGGTGGGTATAGGCTATAGAGAGGGATTTAAAACTTATTTTAATCAGTTAAAAAATTTAACGTTACCCCCAAGTTTTATTCTAGAATGTTTGCTATATATGACAACATGCCCTATGCCAAATTAGTTTCCATGCTTATGGATTTCAATTTTGTTTCTATTATCATAAGTTTTATTGGGTCATGTTTAAAACGACGTACACAAATTGTGGGCGTTCAATTTTTTCCCTATGAGGCAGTTGCTGGTATACCCCAAGGATCTAACCTGGGACCGCTGATGTTCTTGATTTTTAATAATAATGTCTTCACTACAATTTCCTCAGATATTTTACTCTACGCAGATGATATCAAACTGTATAGGAAAATTAACGATGAATACGACTGCCAACTTCTCCAGGAAAACGTTAATATATTTAATATTTGGTGTACTGAGAATTAAATTAAATATAAGTGAATACTGTGTGCTTATTTACTCGAGAAAACTCAACACTTTATATATTAATTATTACATTGATAATTCCACATTACAAAGGGTATCTCAATTTAGAGATCTACGTGTAATTTTTGATATTAAGCTGAACTTGAACGAACATATACTTATAAACTTATTTTTTAAGAAACAGCAAAGATTTTTCAAGTATTTTATATCATTCATTCAATAATAGTAAGTTGATGTATTGCTCAGTGGTATGGTCACCCTATCAATTGAACTATATTGGATTATTGGAGGGAGTTCAGAAATATTTATTTTACAAAAACGACGGAATTTATCCAGATAGAGCAATATCATACATCAGCTTATTTACTGAGTTTATTGTGTTAAAGAACTATAAAACTCCTTTTCTCTGTAATAAGTTACAGAGCTCAAAAGTTCATAATTAACTGATTTTTGTTAAGGGTGCCATTTTCTTAAATGCTTTTATGTATTAATCTGTCTGGCGAAGACCTTTTTTTATTGATTTGGGACCTCGGATAACTACACTTTTTGTAATTTCTTTCGTACAAAATTTCAGCAGGCCCTGTTGATCAAACCAGCTGTCTCTAAAAATTAATCGAATCTTTAAAGATACTCAACTGTAAGAAGATGCTAAAACTCTACAGGCTACAATATCTATCGATGAACTAACTTTTAAAATTTATCGACAACATTTGTATGAATCTAGGAATCCAATTTGATTCTTATTAATTAGGTTTGTTCAATTATAAATAAATATTATATGAGAAGTGAAAGTTTTAATTTTTTATCTTATAAACCTTAAGAAAACTTTGGTGTAAATTATTATTTAAAAATAATAGTTTTAATTTTATTAGAATCAGTGAATTACAGATATCAGCAAATTAAATCACTAAAATGATGAATGCTCGCACAAAAACATAATACACATTATTTTCCATTAAACCAGAATAATTAAACGACATATAAATCGATAATGCAAAATACATTCAATTAACTAATGAAGCAGTTCGCCATTTTCTGTACGAATTACATTCGCCACTTTTCCATCAATTATTTATTTAATTCATTACAGATTTGTACACTGTGATAAATTCTCGAGTGTAACGATGTAAATATATGAACAACGGGGGAATTAATTATTTATGTCGAGTGGAGTAAACACTTTTTGCCAATATAATCATTGTTACATTCGGATCGGGGCGCACTGAATGAAATTGTGATTACGAAACACTGTTTATTATCTGTAGCCCTGTTTAATTGGAACATAATTGGCACGAAAAAAATGACCACGGTAAAATTATATAGATATAAATTCGAAATGTACTCAATGTACGTTAATTACAATTACAAAAAATGTATTGCTTATTGAATGATTGAATTATTATGCCAGTTTCTAAAGCATCAATAACTATTAGTATTCGGTAAAAAAAAGGGGTCTATACCATTAATGATAATCTCTAGTTAATAAATTTGCTACTAGAAATAATAATAATAATAAATATCTTTATTAACTTTGTTTCTAAATAAAGTAAAATTCACTTTGTTGCTATCACACTGTTTATTTGAAAAGAGAGTTTTACTTTATTTAAATATTCAAGATAACTCAACCATGAATCAACTTTTTTCTTTTTTGTGAGCAGGCTATTGACCATTGGTCTTTTAGCCCAGCTTCTAGATAATATGACAATGAAATTTCATTAAAATAGCTCTAAGTGAAAAGGACATAAATACGCGAGGAATGTCGGAAATATTGCCTCTATGGTAAAAATACTTTGCTAACAGTATATTCCATCATTTGAAGTAAAAGAATTGGTCCATTATTTGAAGCAGAAGAATTGGTCAACGTGGGAGAGCACATAGTGGACTTAATGTATTAAAATATATAAGTTATGCTTAAAAGAACATAATGTAAAATCTAATAGTCATATTTAGTTATTTCACAATGTGTCACCAAAAGGTTAATGAGGAAATCATGTAAGAAACAAGTTATATGCTAATTTAAGTCGGTTACAGGTAGCTGTTTTATCTATTAATTAATTACTATAGCATTACTTTTAAAATTAATTGCGGTGTGTATCAGAATTTTTATGCCTGTAAAAACGTATTAGCAAATAAATGAAAGATAATAAGCACGCGAAATTAAGTACAATTGCAGCTCCATCCGTAAAATTACATCCACTTAAACGTATTCGAAATAAGCTGGAAGAATTCTCGAATGCGACACTGTTTGTGCACACGACCTGAATGCAAAAACGGTAAAATGTTTCCGCGGGCAAACAGAATTATCCATTATCAATCAAAACAATAACATTCATGCCGAAGGGTGAAATGGCGCGGAAAGACGGAATCGGTCCCTTATCTCGTCAGTCCATTGATAGAGACTGCACGGGCTAATACATTGCAGATAAATTTTAGAGCGATTTTCGGATTACTTTTCTACGTGGAAAAGGGGGGTGGTGATCGATAAATGAAGCCGCGGCAAAGGGGTGAACGCCGCGGGCCGAGGACTCCGCTTTTATAGTCGCGTCCTCCGGCGAAAATTGAAATTGCAGGAAGGGCTAAACAACGCGCGGATAGTGTGATTTAAATTGAAACAAAACACTTTTGTTGCAAACATTTTTATTGGAATTCCTCGTTACTGCCGCGCAGGGATATATTTCATGATTTATCTGCAGAGAGAAAAAGAGAAATGCTCGGGACACTCTAAACGTAAAATGGATAAATTTTTACAAATGTGCCTGATTAATATTTTTAAATCCACCACGTTACTTTTATTTCATAATATATTGGGTTGAGTCAATTCTGTTCCGACCAATAGATGTCTACACTTGTATTTTTAACCAACTATCTTCAGTCAAAACATCTAACTTAAAAACCATTTGAAATAAAACATTTTATTTCAATTTGTTATGGAGTTTCATCATGTATCCGCCTCATCAATTCAATAAAAACCATTTGATTGAAAACACTTTTTTGTCTATTATTGATTACACTTAGTTTCTTTGACAATTTTTCTCTATTTAGTCGACTAGTTTCGCTTTTTAAGGCATTATGAAGAGTTAACAAGCTAAGTTTAATTTAATTTAAACCTTTATGTTTTACCAAGTGATAAAATGAGAAAGTCATTTAAGAAATTTTATTATCATTTACAAAAAAATGAATCGAAGATATAAAATGCGAAGCAAACAAATAAAGAGTTACCCTGTCTTATTTCTTGTCTCTCTATTCAATTCTGTGAAAACATTGCTTATTTGTAATTCATTTTTCATTCAATTATTTTTTCTATATTATTTTTATTTTGATATTTTATACGCACTGTTAAAACTACGAATTTAGGTTCCATTCCACATTTTATAGCAGAATAAATATAGCCCTCGTTTTGAAACTACCGACGCATGTAAATTTCATAAATTTCAAAATTCCAACAGTGGTTAAAATAGAGTTTTCATCTTTCTATAAACGATAAAAACTCATTCTATTCGATTTAAATGGACGCTGCTAGCATGAAATGGAATAAACATTCACCGAAAAATAAATTTCCATTTATTTCCGATATATAAAAAAAACAGGTTATAGCCGTAAATATGTCGTGTATATACTTTTATATATATTTTTTAAATAATTTAATTATTGTGTTATATTATTAATTATAATAAAAACAAATATTGGAAGTGAAAATATTTTACATTTACGAGGTACAGTAGGAAAGTTTGCACCGTGCTGAGCGGTGGCAAATGGTGTAGCCGCCGGATGTATACCAACATGTTCATTTGTTATATATCACGGTACGGTTTCTAACACCATAATGAAATACTACTCCAATCACCCTCACGTTACAGCCTCTATCTATTTATTACTGTATAGTATAATTTTAAATCATCATCATAATGAAAAAATCAATATTTTGTAATATATATATTCAGGTATTATTATTTTCTTTTTTAATATTATTATGTAACTAACACCGAAGTTGTTATTATAATTATGTTAAAATATGTAGTATCTAGTCAAAAATTAATTAACCACATCCAACAACGTTGTTACGGTAATTAAATGGATGCGGACAACTTCGTAACATTAACATCGGCGGCAAAATGCTGATGTACCATAACTGGCCGTATTTTCGTCTGGTTGCATCGCATTACGGTGCGGTATTTGAACATATTATGTGATGGAACGGAGTGTTTCCCTCATTCGCGAGACTACTCGTATTGATTCGCGGGCGGCTGCTGTGTAACATGCACGAGCATGTCTTTATAACGCGGGACTTTTGCGAGTGCAATTGTGTGTGCGGAATCTTTTATTTTTCAGTAGCTCAAAGACGGTGGTAAAGTGAACCAGTCTCGCACAGAGAATGCATAACTAGCTCGTTTGCCATCCGCCGCCGCACCGTAATACGTCCCTTTTACCTGCGAAGTGCCAAAAGATTTTAACTGGATTACATGGATTTCAAACGCGAACAAAAAAGTGACAGTCTTCAGCCTGCGCTTCTGAATACTCTCACTCAATTAAATTTTTTAGAACGGTGGTTATGCTAACGTGCTAATTAGTATGTATTTCTAATTATACACATATGAAACATTATTAAAAGTACAAGAGAAAATTGAAGAATTGTAAATAATTTGCATAAAAAGCAACATTTTTTATGTTTCTGATTCTTTCTTATACTCTAATTCTTTTATCCTTCCTTCTCTTTCCTTATTCCTAAATCTTATCCATTTTGTTTTTTTTTAACATTCACTTGCAAATCTCTTTTATCCATATGTCTTTCCACTCTCTTTAACCTTATACCTTACCATTCCCTTGCCATTATCACCATGTCGTCCGCGTATCCTAACGTCTACACCTTTCCCTTCCCTATTACCATCCTTCTATCCTGTCCTTGATTGGATTGAGTTTGCCAAGGGTGATCAAATCATTGACCAGAGCACTTAGGCCTCACTAGGCCCATTGTCCTTTTCTCAGTACTTCTTCCAAATCCCCGATGTATATATTAAAGAGTACCAGGATCAGAACCTTCCACGTCCTAAACCTTTCCGAGCACATCCTTCGCACTTTCGCAACACACCACGTTTCCTTATATATTCTTCTTATAAACTCAACAATTCCTCCACTCATGCCCCCCCCCCCTTCTTAGTCGTTCTACCATCCTTTCTCTCGATACCGAATCAAATCATACGCTGCTCTTAGTTCCAAAAACCTTTCTCTTCCAACACTCGTTCCATTGTCCTAGATAAATAACTGATCTCTGGTTCCCTTTCCTTTTCTAAACCCTCCCTGCGTGTATGTTACTAAGCTTTTCTTCTCCGTCTACTCCTCGAGCTTCCTTTTCATCAAGAGCATCGCGATCTTGCACCCGGTATTCATAATCGTGATTCCTCTATAATTTTATAATAATAATAATGAATTTATTGCCCAGCAGATTAGAAAATAATCTTATTACAGGGAATATTTACAAAACTACTTAACCTAATTAACATATAAAAAAATACAGGTATAGAAAAATGAATAAAGATTCAATTATATACGAGGTAATTACAGTATGTTACAAAAATATGTTCAAAATAAATAACATTTTACAATAACTTTCGAAATGATTTTAAAAACACTGCTAAAGTGTCACCAAAAATATCAATTGTATAATGTAATGGATTATACAATGTTATAAACCTATTGAGTGGTGAATTTGAATGTGTGACTGTATTAAACTTATTTCGTCTAAATATAAATACATTTCGGGATGTTATTCTTGGAACGTGCAGGTTTATATTATTCAGAAATAGTGGATCATCAACAATATAATTAATAACTAGCAATATTTCGCCTTACCGCCAGAGATTGCAAATCAAAAAATGCTAATAAATCGGCATATCTAACAGTATAGTCTGGATAAACAAACATTACTTTGTGATATAGGAGTCTAACAAATTTCTTCTGAATTTTTGCAATCATTTGGATGTTGATTTGGTATGTTGGTGACCAAATCATACTTCCATACTCCAACTTAGAGCGAACATAAGAAAAATATACTGTTTTCATTACATTTGCATTATTAAAAATCTTTACATGACCTTGTAAAAACCCCAAAATTCTTAGACTTTCCGAAGTAATTTGTTTAATATGTGGAGTAAATGATAATTGTATATAAAAAAACTATACCGAGATCTCTATAAATCTTGCAGTTCTCAAGAGTTACACCATTAATATTATAATTGGTGTGTATATCAACACGTTTGCTACTAAAGCTCATGCATTTACATTTAGATACATTTAATTCTATCTTGTTAATAACACACCAATTTTCAATGATCGATATATCATTTTGAAGATGTACACCTTTAAGAGAAGAATTTATAGTTCTATAAATTTTCATATCATCTGCATACAATATCTAATTATATATTATCCACTATATCATAAATGAAAATTATAAATAGCAGAGGACCCAGGTTTGAACCTTAAGGTACTTCACTTGACGGTATATATCTGTTTGAGATGCAACCATTATATTGGACATAGTTATTGCGATCTTTCAGGTACGATTCAATCAAATTCGCAGTTGAATCAAGAACACCAAATTTTCGTAATTTTGCGATTATTAAGTTCTGATCGATGCTATCAAAAGCTTTACGAAAGTCAGTATAAATGACATCAACTTGCAGCTTTTTATCAAGTTTATTAGAAATGTATTCAGTAAAGTTTAATAGGTCTGTTACCGTTGATCGTTTCTTTACAAAACCGTGTTGTTTAAATGTAATATGATTATGTACATGTGCGTATATTTTTGTAGCCATTATTGTTTCAAATAATTTAGCAAAATTGTTAATAATTGAAATTGGCCCATAATTTTTTATATCGCTTTTATTTCCCGATTTATAAACAGGTGAAACTGTGCATTCCTTCCAGATTTTTGGCAATACTGATGATTGTACAGACATATTAAATATATGTAGAAGGGGCAACATAAAACATGACACACAATCTTTTACTATAAACGCAGGAATATTATCGGATCCTGAGGTGAAATTTCCTTTTTTACAAGAATTAATTATATCATTTTCTGAAATGTCACCTAAGTTAAAACTGTTAACATATTGAAACGGGCATCTAATATCTCCTGCAGTATACTGTTTATATACGCCTGAAAAATAATCCGCAAATAAATTTACAATCTCAGGTGGCTTATTATATGCATGAGCATTCCAATACATAACAACCGGAATACGTGAGCAATTTTTCTTTTTGTTGAGAAATGACCACAGTTTTTGCAGATCATTGATAATAGAATCCTCTGCCGATTTTATAAACGCATTGTAATCTTCGTTAACGGATTTTCTTATCTGTTTACGGAAAAAATTAATCTTAGATTTGTAATAGTTCAGCTTATGTGTGCGAAACAATTTACGATAATGATGTTTAGTCTTAATCAGTTTTATTAGTGTATTACTAAACCATGTAGGCTACTTTGCACTATTGCGAATTTGTTTTTTCGGTACACATTCATCCACATATTAATATATAATATTATAAAACGTACTGCAAGCATTCTCAATGGTTTTACATTTTAGAACTGCCGACCAGTCGTGTATTAAAAATTTATGATAGAACTCAACAAGATTAGCTTTCCGATAATCATACCTATAGCACGTTGACTTTATATCCATTGCGAATAACTTGGTAGGACTGGAATCAATCTCAACACATACATTTAATGCAGGATGAGGAACATCTTCTTTAATTAATCCTTCGTGACTTATAACCTCGCAGTTAAGATTACTTCCAGTCAATACTAAGTCTAAAATTGTGCCGTTAACATTTAATATTGAATTCCACTGTTTTAAATGATTAAAGTTTAGAAAGTTAGAAACATCTGTTAACATTTGATTATCACCGATATTGCTGGTAAGATATTGATGAACATTAAATTAATAAATTAAAATGACCACATATGATAACATATTTGAAGTTATTAGAAATTGATTCAATTAATTGATAAACACAAACATAAATAAAATTATTGCAAGAGGGAGGAATATATATACATAATAATAATATTTCTTTATGGTTAATTACAACAGTAAGAGAGATAATTTCAATTTCATATTGTATAGTAGCAGGTACGCGAATTGCATTTTTCTTGCACTTTAAACCGACATCAACCGCAATCAATACGCCACCTCCTCTTCTATGCAGTCGATCTTCTCTGTAGACATTATAATGATCAGGAAACAATTCAGAATCAATAATATCATCCTTAAGCCACGTTTCGGTTAACATAATCACACTATAATCAATTACTGCAACATTGTTATAAATTTGAGAGGTTTTAGTTCGAAGACCTCTAACATTCTGATAAAAAATGTCGATGTTATGCGTATTACCGGTATTATGATGGGCAGCATCTAGTTTAAAAACGCAATTGACGGGACTCCATTTAAATATTTAACACGTATATTCGTCTCACCGATTTGCTTCCTCTTCTTAAAGTCAGTCCAAATTTTATTTTCAAAATCAATTTGTCTTGGCGTTCTATCATTTCTTATTTTTATGTCCTTAAATTTGTCTGAACTTTAAAGTTTCTTTGAATTATATAAGATTTTTTTTAGATTCATGAACACTGTTAAATATCAATTTAATGGGGATAGATTTGTTATCACCTTTTTGGCCTAATCGAATCAGTTTTTTTTTGGAGATCCAATTGAGTTGTCTATTTTAGCAATTATTTCATTGATAACCAACATATCATCAGCCTCATTACTTGTTTCTGCCACATTAAAAATGATCACATTAAATGTCCGATCATTACGCTGCTGAATTTTATCAGCAATAATGTTTACGTCACTATTTACATAATCAATTAGTGAATCATTTTTTGAGTTATTGATTAGCTGTAGTTTGTCTTTGAATAATTTATTTTCAGCTTTTAAAGCAACAATTTTATCATTTAAAATGTCAACTTTAGTTATTATAGATTTAATATAATTCTCTAAATCCTTTTTAAACGAATCAAATTGTTCTTTAAGGAATGATTCAATAGACGTTGGTATTAGGGATGAATTTGAGAAATTAAGATTTATTTCTGATATTTTGCATTGATGACAATTCCATTTAGCACCACCATTTATTTTTTCTTGCTCTTCATAAAATTTTCTTTCAACTTCAGTTAAATACATACATTTTGTATGATACCAACTACCGCATTTTTCGTTACATTTAATACAAGTTGAAAAATGCTTGGGATTTATAAATTGTTTGCATTGACCACAGATGACCATGATTAATTTATGACGAATATTTTAAGGAATAATAGGGCACACAAACACAACTTCACGCCACTCGACCCTTCGAGGCGACTTAAAATTAACAAACAGGTAAAATGGGCCACGGATAGCATACAATAGAGTACAAAGGAGTCAGTTATTATTATTCATAAAAGAAAAATAATAAGAATGTCTAGTCTTATTGAATTTTATCGCTAGTTCTCGTACGCGATAAAAAAAACACGATTGATATCCGTTAAACCCAGGCAGATTTTCATAAAATAAAAATAGTTATAACTTTCTAATCGAGTCGTCGATTCTATTTAAACTTCGTATATATTTAGAACGTAGTGTTAACTTCGTTGTCAAAAAAATTGGTACATTTGTGACTTTACCTGTGTAAAAACACTTTAATGCTGCATCGAAAAACACACCGTCACTATATATATATTTTTTTCACCTGCTTGGAATCACCGCCCTTGTGGCCCAGACATACCGCTCCAACTTTCCACGATTCCGGGATGTTTTCTTCTCCTCTCCAGATTCGGTTTATCAGTGTTCTAAACCTATCCTTCTATTCCTCTTCACATCTCCGCTTTTAGTCCCTTTCTTTAACTCCTCAAAGGCTCCCTCCACCTCCTCCTCCGAGAAATCTGACACTTCCTATCTTGTTCTTTCACTGGATTTCCACTTTCTTTTCTACTTTTTCCCTCCACTCTTTTATCTTTATCCCCGTTTGTTTTTCCCTCGTTCTTAAATGTCCTTAATTCACTACCTTTTTTCTATCACCCTTCTCTTCTTCTCTTCACACACTCTGTGTCTTTTTCTTTGCTTCCCATACTCTCCTCTCTTCGCCATTTCCTAACATAGCATTTGTTCCTCTCTCTCTTCTCATCTCTGGCTCTGCCATTCTGCACTCGTCATTGAACCACTCCTCCTTTACTCCCCTCTTACTTTCTTTCTCCGGTCGCAACTAGATATGACTTCCTCCATTTCTTCCATAGACTCAACCTCCACTCACTTGATTTCTTTCATCCTCATTATCGCCGCTTTCTCGCTCTCAAGCGTCTCTTCTTTTTATACTCCACCTTCATCCGTGTTCCCTGTCAGTATCTCTACCCTCTACCCTTATTGGCCAGTAATCGGAACCCTCTGCTTCCTCCACCTCCATTCATCTCAGCTCCCTCCTATCGCATACCCTCACGACCATGTAGTCAATTACCGACCATCCCTTTTGCCTCACATGAGTTAACCTCCCTTCCCAATCTCCTTCCATACATCCTTTTTACACCTTCCACCCCTCTCCCAACTCCCATTCTTGCTACCTCCTCCCCTCCGCATTCACGTACTTGTCTTGTGACCTTCTCTTGATCCCTTCTCCTTCCTCATTTATCCCTCTCTTTAATTCTCCTAGTCTTCAATTAAATTCCCCCCAACAATACATTTTCCTCCTTCTCTTATCCTTTCTCTCTTTTCTAATCTATTTCCAATTCTTTTTTACATATACCAACCCTACTGTTTATTTTTAGACTATTAATGGTATTCTTTAGACGAAAAGGATAGTATTAATTAGTTTAAACATATATTCTTGGAATTAGTAGAGTACGAGTTTGAAATATTAGAGCAACTACAATTATATAAATGGATTATAAGAGTAAGTTTTTGAAACGGAAGCACTTCTTTGATATTTTTGGGCCGTAAAAAATTGGTCAACACTCAAGAAGAAAAAAGTAATAAATAAAATTTCAAAAATTTATTTCAAATTTTGTAGAAAAATACACTGATGAAACTAAACAATATAGGATGTAGTAATCTATGGTATAAATCACCTTAATGCCAATTTTTATTCCAAACTGAAGCTTCTACGGCAAATCGGTGAAGAACGGTTTCGAGTTACGGTTTTACAATTCAAAAGTCAAAACTATTTATATATATTTTTTGAGATTGAAAGCGCACAGTCACCATGTCTTCAACTACAATATGTTATAACTAGGACTAGCTTATATTCAAAACTATAGTGTGAAGTTACAAAATGATTTTACTATGTTTTCAATAACAAGGTAATCAAGATGTATCAAAGTAAACGCCTATAATATCAAGAAATTATGACTTCTTGTTTACATTGTTTTTACAATGTTTTGCATGATAAATAAAGATTTTATAATTTAGCAGCATCCCAAAAATATATTACGAGGGTGGGTTTTTAGGTTAAGTTTGCGGACTGGAAAAGAAGGAGATGAAATAATATTACAAAATAATTTTTCTTCTTCAATATATTCACCTGCAAACTTAACACATTTCTCAGATCTATTAATTAATTTGTGAATAACACCATAGAAAATTGATTTACTCTTTTCTGAAAAATATGCATCCTTCACTTCTTCATCAGTAGAAAATGTCTTGTCTCGAAGCTCATTTTTTCGGATTTGAAAAACTATAATAGTCACTGGGAGCTAAATCTGTGATATAAGGTGGATGATCAATGATATCGAAGCCCACCTTATGAAAAGCAGTAAATGCAAGTCGGCTATTGTAAACAAGAGCAATGTTGTGCAAGAGAAGAACACCTTTGATTGAATTTCCTCTTCTTTTCTTCCTAATTGCCTTTTCTTAACTTATCTAAAATTAAATTCTCCGGTTATAGAAACACCTTTTTCCTACTAATCAATCAACAAAATTCCTTCTGTATCCCAAAAATTTGTCGCCATGAGCTTTCCCGACACTTTGAATTTCTTTCTCTTTTTATGCCACTGCTAGAAATCTTGCTTCGACTCAAGTTCGTAGCGATAAACCCAAGTTTCATTCCCAGTAACAATTTGCTCCAAAAAACTATCCTTGTCTTTATTACACTGGTTCAAAAACGCACGATAAAACTCGACGCGCTGCAGTTTTTGTGGCGGTGTGGACAATCTAGGCATCCATCTTGCCCTGACTGATGATTATGGAGGACCTTAAAAATTATTGTTTCAGATACTCCAACCATTAATGCGAGTTGTTTCTTCTTCTTGTTTCTGTTCAGTTTTTCACTTACAATGGCCTTATTAATAGGTAGAAGACTTTTAAACAAGATATTGTTGTTGCATTCTCAAAAAAGACATGACTACATAGTTCTTGTGCCGGAAATAGATGGAGACTTGCCAGAGAAAAACCCGCTTCTACAAGATGATGGTCTTCCACAGTTCAATAATGTCACCATCGAGAATAGCATGGCTGCAATTGGTAAACAAACATTACAGTTTGAAGCAGACATCAAGAAATTTGAGTCCACTTTGGACAGCCCAAATGAAGTTAATGTCTTTAAAACTGTCATAAACACTCTGGAGAAAATGGGGGCAATGTTGGATATGACATGGGGATTATCAAAAACATTGTATCTAGGAAATAGTTCGCTGATGCCAACTAAATCATACTTGGCTATACATGACAGGGCCAGAGCCGCCAAGTATAACAGCTTAATAATATATGTTAGTTTTGGAAGGTTTAAAATCAGAAGGATTATCAGTGGAGGAGCAAAGGGTTTTGAAGAAGTATGCGCTCGAGGGGAAACTCAACGGTTTGCATTTAACTCCTATATTTAAAGAATCTTGAATACGTTGTTGTTGGAAAGAAGTAAGTTTAAAACGTGCATCCTTTAATATTAGTTTTTGGATTTTTTTATGAGATCTTAAAAGACCGCCCAGGATGACAATCGTCTTCAACTGATTCCCTATCTTGCTTGTATATCAAGTTTATTTCTGAACATGAGTTCCCCTAAACAGATGATATCTCTTATAATATGCTTTGAACACTTTTTCTTTGCTTAGTAAGGAACTTTATAATGGCGTAGAACTCTATTTTTCCATACTTCACAATTTCTTCCTAATTAAGTTTCTTGATCAACGATTTTTCAAAGACTACTGACTTCGTTATGATAATATTTGGTATATATACTAATAATAAGTCACTGAATAAGTTAGAACCTGCGCGGGTGCCTTTATCACCCTCCAACATGGTCATTCCGCTAACTTAAAAACGCACCCTCGTACTAAGCAAATTTTCCTTATTTTTGTCCTCATCCATACCAATTGATTATAGCCCAACGTTTTTGTGATGTAGCTCGAACAATAATACGTATGAATCAAATATAAACCTGGGGAAAATGTATACATAAAAGCGGATTCTGCGCAAGAAAATAAAAAACATTTAAATTTTTTACAATAATAAAAACATGCTTTCTGTTTCGTTGATCAAGCGTATTATTGACCTATCGTAAAATTTACCTATTAACTTAAATCTGTCATGAATATATCTAGCGTAATTCCGACCTACTTCAATTTATTTAACTTTAGATCATATGATTCTTATTCAATATGAATGAATGTGTTATTAGACTATTTTGGCGAAATTAGTAAGAAATTCTAACCTTCATCTCTTTCGGATGTATTCGATGCTGCGAAGTGTTTGAATGGTAAAACAATCCTCAAAAGTATATCAAATTAAAATTGTTTTTGAAAAGACAATCCGATGGATTCAGAAGTAAAAAATCCAATAAGTTTATAGAAAACAATGGGCACCGTTTTGATACGAGACTTGTTCATTCGCGATTTCTTGGTCCGGGGGATGATTTTTTTTGCAACTCGTTGCTCTGCCTTCTTCATCCTGGATCGAACTCAAACAACTTACGAAATAGTTTATTTTTGAATCTTTTGTCGGCAATAATGGAATTGTTTTGTTTTCTACTTCATCAGAGTCACTGGATTTTTTTTGAAACACATTTGTACTCTGTTGTTTTATTTTGTTATTGGTTGGGATAACGCTTGCACTGCTTTTAACTGTTAACATCTTCAGATCATAAGAGATGGCATCAATAAAACAGATTTAGCCGCGTACAATGCCCAAAAAGACAGCAGTGTATGAAGAACTTGTGGAGAAAAGTAGAGCCTCGAAGAACACCAATCAAACTGAGAGCAAATAGAAACACAGAAGTATTAAATCAGAAACCACAAAAGCTAAGGAAGCAACGCTTGAGAAGCAAATCTCAGATTTCTTCTTGCGCTTCTTTAAACATTTGTGGTCTTTAGGCTCTTCATCTTCATCATCAGCACAAAGCAAAGCATCACAATTAGTGACAGATTTTTTCGTTGTTGTGTAGTAGAAATATTTGTATCACTCTTAATTTTTTCTTCTTGCAACACCTCGGGAACAGACTTGAGTTTACTTTGAGCTAAGCAAGTCTGGCTCATTTTGAATCAAAAATCCAATAATACGATGTAAACGGTTTTCTGGATGCTGAATAATTGGGCGCCCAGAAGGACTGTGACCTTGAAGACCTCTTGAAGCATCTGGAAAATTTCGGTTTCATTTTTCTCAAGCAGCACATAATATTGATTGCGTTCAAGAGAACATACTTCACGCGTAGGAACGTCTTTCCACTTAGACTGCTCGAAGTAAACGCTCCCGATTTCAATGTTCTGCTTACAAAAGTGAGTGATTCAAATTAAAAAAAGCCTCTTCGTGTATCAATATAATTCTTTATTGTAGACTGTTCTAAACATCGAAATTAGAGGAGCCTGCCGCAGCAAGAAGAATTTGGAAATGAAAGATTGAAGATTTAGGTAAGAAATTTCTTATAAATTTTGCCACAAGTATGACAAAAATTGAGAGATTATTTGTTACATCTCGAGATTTTTATAATGTCAGTAAGACATTTGTCTTAAACTTAAAGAAGAACATCAATCAGTTTTTCATGAATTACCAAAAAAAGAGATGTACAAAGCAAGTTGTGGGAATTAATAAAATTGGCAATATCCCGAAAAATATTGCGTAGTATATGAAGATGGAAAATTGCTAAATCAAAACATTTATGTAATAAAAAATAAAAAAAAAATTGGCTGAAAACCATCGGTCTATAGCCAATGGAGAAAACAAAAAGCATAGTAATTGTCCTATTATCAAATGTAACACTACTGAAATTAGACAGATCATTCGTTTGAGATACAGCTAAAAGAAGAGAAGTATCTGGATTCTCGATATTTCTACGACCAGAACTAAATTTTTAAACAGTCGAATTCCTCCCATCCCCAAAACCTGAAACATTTAAGTTCATCTTATGATAAGCAACCAATAACAATTTTAATTCTCCTCATAGTTATAATGCACACAAAATAACAGCATTTGCATTGAATATCAGGTTTGAATCTTTAACGATAAGTATCTAATTTGATGAAGAGAAGTATAACCTTTTTGAATTTAACATTCTTATTTTACACCAGTTCTATTTCATTGCCTTTGCTTCTCATCCACGCTTCCTTTGCTTTAGTGATTTCCAGTTGAATACTTCTGTGTTTCTATTTGCTCTCAGTTTAATTGGTGTTCTTCAGGGCTCTTCTTTTCTCCACAAGTGGAATCATCTCTTCTTCATACAGTGCTACCTTTTTGGGCATTGTACGCGGCTAAGTCTGTTTTATTGATGCCATCTCTTATGTTTGCTATCTTTCTTCAACTCCTCGCATGTTGTGGATGTTTTATTCCCGCTATTTCGCAGGGATTTCGCAGGTTGACCACCATATAGGCCCTGAAGTCTTTTTGTGTTAATATTTTATTACGCTTTACGCTTTAAGGGTAGCTTGGCTGCATGAAATCAGCCAGATTTTTGCTTCTTTGTAACGGTTTAATGTGCAAACCTAGGCACATATTTCCAAGGCTATGTAGGTAGAATTTGTTGTTAAAAAGAGGTGTCAGTTAGCCAAAAATGAAAAAGTGGAAGAGTTTTATTTCCCCCAATTTGAAAATTTGGTAATAATTAATTTATTGACATGGAGAGGCTTAATTATGTAGATTATTGCAGATTAAACTAATTCAAAACGTTTTCCATATTTTATTGAATATAATGGTTCATTTTGGGATAGAAATGAATTTAGCTTGTAGAGGCATTATCAAAAGTTCTTATCAACCATTAAGGGATTCAAAAAAAATGGATTTCACATCGTTACAAAAAAGTGGATATTTATACCAAATCATATGATTATAATTGAGAGCAATATAACATATATTATAAAGGAGGAAGGTAAAATAAATCCATAAATAAAAAAACTTAATATACTTTACTTTCGGAATTGGCTTATTTTCTAATAATTTATACTGCCTCGGGTAGGTAAGGTATATTGCAAGCGATATATTAAATTTATTCATACTCACTTCTACTTTTCGAATCAGGGCGGACTAATATTTACTTTCAAAAGGTAATTGATTACTTTTAAAGATTTTGGCGCTGTTTCCGAACTCGGATTAATTTGAAAATCACACGGACAAGAATTGATTAGAGCGAACGGAAGGAGCGCCGAGGGATAAACATTTTTCTGTGTGTGTGTATGTGTGTGTGTGTGTGTGTGTGTGTGCATTGAATGCTCTCGCTGGGAGAAAAAGGAAAGTTGAATGTCGAGGGAGGTTGTACGAAAACGAAATAAAACAGATAAAATAAGTTATTTCTGGGGTACAAATTTATAGGTGGTGGGGGATGGAAAGGGGGGCCTTATTAGATTAAAGCGCACCGCGAAAATACTAGCGGCCGCACGGCATTTGTTCTCAATCTAAATTTTACAATTTTACGTTCAAATCACTTCCCCTTGGTAGGCGTAGGGGTTTTATTTTATCGCTACTTTATATTTGAACCTGTGTCTTTTAAGTTGTTTCTTTTAAATATGCAGGATGTCGGAGGGTTTTAAAACGAATTGCAATGTGGTAAATAATTCGGCACGTCGCTAGAATAGTTAATTTAATTGCTTAAAGTATTAGGTACTATACTCATATGCAAGATGTTCAAGTTAAAAAAAAAACGTAAACAGAATATGTAATTTGTAGCAGTTTAAAATGTTGTCATTAATAAATAAGTCCTAATTTATCTATACCATAAATACAAAATTATTTGCATACACAATGAAAATAATTTGACCCAAATGCGTTTAGATTGTTATTACATGCGAATCCATCCAGCTGAACCTCTCCGCAAAATGTACTACAGTTACTATTGGATTATATGGATTATTAAACCTAATCCCATTGTTGATACATCCCCCATACACAAGATGCTACGTATCCAGTAAATTTAGATAAATATTTATGATTTCCCTCACACAAATAAAGGTCAATATGGACATATGTGCTCGTTGTTAATTGACGAGTTTACAGGCTACAATTTCTGAGAGGAAGTCGAGCAGCAAGCAAATATTGACGGAAGAAATTCAATTACTGATACAATTTTTCAATTATAGCACAAATACGAACGGCTGACCGTGTATAACTAACTGGATTATAGTTCAATCAAAACACAAAATGACGTGCGCTAAATGGAGGCGGTGAAATACTGCGAATACATTCATACATATGCATGTGGTGTTATTTGATTGCTTGAATAGAATTACATAACGTGTTTTAATTAATGCCAATGGGATAAAATAATAAAATTTAAATGAGCACGCTTAAAGTTATATAATTATAATTTGAGGCCTCCAATATAAAATAACCATATAAAGTTAACAGTGTTCAACAATAGAAACTGTGTTGTTTTATTTCAATATAAAGTTGTATCTTAAATATGAATTGATGTAATAATTATAAAATTATAATTAAAAATTTTATAATACTGAATAGTGAAATGATACATTTCAAATTACACAAACTACTAGAATAATCATGACTGCATATAATAGTCTAGAACTTAATTCCTAATAATAAGTCGTTATAACTTTTACGTTATCCACGCTATTATAAGATGATATTTTGCAATTTTCGTAAAAGGAATTAAACGCGATCCAATTAAATACTTTTTTTTCTGCGCGTTTTTAATCAACGTCTCTGATCCCACGTCACATTTATAAATTAATTAAACTCAACTCTCGAATCCAATATCATTATTTAAAAGTCTTTTAATCTTTTCATGTTAATAATTAAACTGCCACGAGGAACGTCGGTAATGAAAGATGACCTTTTGCGGTTGTTAATAAAAAAAAAGATTGATAATGCCATAATTCTGTCTGAGAAAAAAAGTATTATTATGAAAGATAAAATTAGTATAACGTATCCTTTTATTCTACTTTACCTTTACATCTTGAGATAATCATCCAAGCATTTCAACTGTGTCTGTAATTGTTTCATATACTTGATTGTTAGATTATTTATTTTTTCAAGTTTATTATAATTAAATCACCGTAAGTTGATTATTTTTTATCATGCAATATTTTTCCTTTTATATCGGCATTAGATAATAAAAATCTATAATGCGTGTTCAAGGATAGAATTGATTTCTCAACAAAACGGAGGTATAATTTACATGGCGTACCGATGAAAGCTTCTTTATTCCAAACTTTCTTACCCATCCATCAATTACGAGTTACGTGGCAGCCGTGCGCGTAACTTTAAAGCCGCTGATGATCACTGGGATTTTTTTCATGCTGGTGCAAATTGTAGACTAACATGATAATGTAGAACGCTTTCTAATAAGTGACGTTATGATTTAACACACAACTTCAAATTCTGAACGCTTTTAAATCGTATTAGGTAATTCAAAATTATGAACACTATATTTTATATTACGCTATTTTCATTTTGTTTGTAAATGCGACTCTGAAATAAAGATATATTCTATTCTATTAGTCACCTTGTCATGTAATTGACATTTCTCTCTTTATTGTCGGATATTTATGCATATATTCCGTGCATATAGACAAACGAACCGCCTCGTAGTTTTCATTCGAATACCGTCCGAAAGTGTGGATGTACGAATTCCAATAGTGCTGTGTGCACTCGTCTACAAAGGAACGATCGACTTTGCGAACTCCGTTAGCTGAATAAAATCGTTTCCTTATAATGCCCCTAATAAAAGCAGCACGGCATAATTTATTTCACTATTATTGCCTTTCGAAATTGTAGAGGATGAAAAATTGGAAGCGCCCATTGGTAGCTCCAAATATTTCTATTACCAGCATTTCAAGCTGCAATATGAAATCGCCATATATTTACCAGGCAGTTTCGCTTTTATTGGATCGCCAGGGAAATAGTTTCATGATTCGTATTAGGAGAAAACGGTCCAAAGAGTATTTCTTATTTATGGCAAAAATTTAATTCCGTCTATATATTTATTACATGTTTAACGGTGATAAATACGTGTTAAAATATAATATAAGCTTAGATACGCTTAAATGAAGCACTTAACACAAAACATCTTTATACAAAAATGCTTTACAATAAAAGTAGTTATTATTGTTGAAGAGCAAATATTAAGCAGCAAATATTTAAAAATTAGAAAAAAAAAACGAATAAGGTCTTAGAATCAACATTAGTCTAATTGTGCTTATATTTACGCTAAATTAGACGGTTTTTGTGATAACTTTTAATATGTTTCAAATTAATTAGATTTATTTTTAACCACGTGCTTTTAAGTCAATAAATATATTTTCCCTGATGATGAGCATCACTTTTATAATAGTCTCTTTATAGCCATTTAATGGATTAAGAATACTTACAATATGTTATTACATACCTTGTTTGTTTTTTGTAATAATATATTACATAACGAGAGTTGTAAGTGATATATTACGCACGAGTGGAAGAAGTTGCGCACAAGCCGCTAGGCCTCGAGTACGTAAGTGACTTACAACTCGAGTTGAGTACTATAGATTTTCTACGATCGCCCATTTTATATCTGTAACTACGAGCTGCCAAAACGGAAGTCCATTTCCTCAACGCTAAGTTCCAGATTATACTCCAGAGAAGCAGAAGTTGTAGCTACTCCTCCATTATTTTGAATCATGTTTTATTTTTTACTAAATACAAGGGTTTATTGTGTTGTAAGCAGCAAAATCATCAACGATTAGTACTAAAAGTCAACCTGTATATGTAGGGTGGGTGGGTGGCCTCTATCTCACCCTCCAATTAGTAAAACATAAGCGAGGGTTTTAAGTAAGTATTGTAAAATTTAAATGAACACAAAATAATTGCACTTTTTAGAGATTTACTCACACAAATAATTATTGATGATGTTTTACTGATTTTACAAAAACTTTTTGAATAAAAGAGAAATTCAAAAGTTAATTTTTGCATGAATAAATTAATAAAAATTTTATGCATGATGGATGGGCTTAAATCCAAATTAGATAAGATTAGCTATAGAAGGTCATTTATATTTAAACTTAAATTTGGATTATGATTTTTTTTTTGCTTACATAAATAGTTTGATTATTTTTAGCAGCAAAGTCATCAACGATTTGAAATTGAAGTTTCATTTTTCTCGAAAATTATGAGGTTTGCGCAAAACGACTATTGGCCCAATTTTGAATACTTTATAATTACTTCAGTGGCCAAAAATATCATAATTTTAGTTAAGAACTTTGTTGTTCATTTTCTCATTCATCTTAATTTTTGTTTGAAAAGTTATGTAATATTTTTTAAATTTAGAAAAATATCGAGAAAAATTTCTGGTTTTAGAATGTTTACCAAAAGTTTTTCAGATCTAGTTTTTAGTGATGAAACCTTAAATTTAACGTTCATTTCTAACATTGATTTTTGAGATACAGTTAGCCACAGAGCGTATTATTTTTGAAGGCTTTTCTTAAATATTCAATATAGGGAAAGTTAAAAATCTGATTAGAAGAAAATTGGCATTCTTAAAGTACCGATATATAATCTATAAGTTATAACGTGGTATAGATGTCACCCTCTCACTCTAGATACATATTGGTACTTTCATCCCTATAACTGTTTTAGTACCTTTAAAACAAAACCAAATTATGTAGACTTTGATAATTTCTTTACAAGCACTATTGTATTCTCATAAACAACTCAGGGTGCTTAGTAACACAGATAGATGAAATAATGACAGAATGGGAAACTTACATGGAGAAACTGGCCCATCCTACAGATTCTAAAAACGGAAACCGGTCCCTACATCCTCACGTCGGAAGTAGAAAAAGTTGCTCTTAAGTTATTACTGTTTATAATCGATACTTGTTCTGCTACTCAAAAGCTAGTGGCAGAATAAACAATGCCTGTAAAGAGTGGGGATAAACCGTTAATTAAAAAAAAGACAAATACATGGTTTTAACAAAACGGACTCAAGCTCAACCATATTGAGATTAAAAGGGAATCTTATAGGAAGTATTCAGAAATTTAAATTTCTAGGATGCTGGATCACGAAAGCGTTCATTCTCTTGGACAAGACAATGTGTCGAATTGAACATCAGTATTTCAAGGACTAAAACCCTTATTGAGAAATAATTCACTTTGTCTAATAACTAGAGGATTTACGGTTGTAAAACATGTATTCTCAGCACAAGAGATATTAACACAACTTAAGCGTTTGAAATGTGCATTTATTGAAGGCTGCTTAAAATATCGGGGTAAGCAGAACGCACCACGAAAAAGTTATATTACTGTCTTCAGTATCCGAAGAATTAGATATATATTCCTAAATCTGATTCTACATGGTAAAATAGAGGGAAATAGGTGGATAGGACACAAAAAATCTGTCATGGCTACGGAATCTAGGGCAATGGACTGTTGTTATTAATACCGATAATCTCCTTCACACAGACTAGGATCCAAAGTTTAGAATTTACCTAAATGGTTAAGTAGAGATTGAATAAAGCTGACATATGACAAAAAACAAGCTCACGGTATATTTAAAGAGATCGGGGATTTACGTGAGTATGCCATATTTAGTGGTCTTCGAGTACAATGTTCTGGGATGAGTAAAGACCTTCATAAGTTAGAAAACAAAATCAATACCGACTGTAAATGTTTCATTTGTAAAATCATAGCAACAAACGTAAGACTTCCCAAATGTGGTTAAGAAATTATTTGATGTATCGTCGGCAATTTGTGATTGTCGCTAACTATCGCTTACGTACGATAGAGGTCACATCAGGTATGCCCCAGGGTTCGCACTGCGGTCCTATTTTGTTCCTTCTATTTGTAAACGACCTTGGGACATATTTGACAATCTACAATTTTCTTTGATAATTTGGTTCGCTGGTGTAACAATAACAAATTATTTTTAAATTATAGTAAAACCAAAGCAACAAATAAATAAATAATGACTGTAAATTGTAAAAACCATATTTGTCATCTACCTGATGAAGCCACTGTGTGGCGAAACAATTGTTGTAGAACAATAAAACAATTTTTTGAAACCTTACATTACGTCAGTGTTTTATTAAGTGATAAATAAAAAGCAATTCTAATAGCAATAAGAGCAAATGAAAGAAGCATACTTCAATGTACAACGTAGAAGCGCAAAAAATAGAACTTTTAGACTATCAAAATTCAGGTCCTTACCAACATTCTAGACTAAACCCCATTTTCTCAAGGCGGTATTACGGACATTTAACATATGAGGATAAAAACTTAAATTGGAATCAAAAATTACTCCTAAATCCTTAGCTTCCGTTTTACATTGCAAATCAACTGATTGAAGTGAGTATGTATGTTGAATTAGATGTTTGTTTCTACAAAAAGACAAAGAAAAATATTAAGAATCATTTGGTTCAGATTGCACCACAAAAGTATTGCTTCCAAATCTTCTTGTATAGATACACAATCCCTAACAAAAACAACGGTTTTAAATAGTTTAATGTCATCAGCATATAACCACAAATTAGAGTTTTTAACATAATTGCATATATCGTTGATAAACAAGGTAAATTATATTGGTCCACAATGAGAACCTTGCGGGGCCCCTGATGTAACTAAAATAGGCGTAGCCTTAAAATTATTTACACGGATAATTTATGTTCGTTGAGAAAGAAATGACCTTAACCACATTTTTATCACAAAAGCCAAGACATTGTAACTTTTTTAAGAGTAATGTGTGGTTCACTCTATCTATTGCAGAACTCAAGGTAGATAGAATCAACCTGCTTTTGATCCCAAACTGCATCTGATAAGTATTGTTTGTAGGATAGAACATTTGAAACTGTTGATCTATTTGGATAGAAACCGTGCTGACTGGGAGAAATTACAATGCGGGACATCCATGAAATTCATTTAGCAACGATTTGATCCAAAAGTTTAGGGATAGCAGATTGAATACAAACTCCTCTGTAATTATTAATCAGTTTACGATTACCTGCTTTAAAAATAGGAGTAATATAACTGACTTTCCATTTAGAGGGAAAACTATTAGGAATTTCATCCGGACCTGAGCTATTACTAGGTTTTCATTTCATAATCATATCAAATATTTCTGATTTTGGCAGTGTTAATTTTCCATCATTAACGATACCAGAGCTTGATAAAAATTCAAGTGATGGGTTGTTACTGATATTACTAACGTAAACGGTTTTAAAGAATTCACCAAATGAGTTTGCAATATCACAAACGTTGGAAACCTCAACTCCATCGTATTCCATAATTGAAGGAATTGCTTCTTTATTATAATGATTACGAATATATGACCAGAAATATTTAGGATCAGAAGTTACCTTGTTACTGATATTATGAAGGTGTTGATTATATTGAGAAGCACTTAATTGTTTGCATACCCTACGAATATTGAAAAAAATGGTTGTAATCATCTAAGCATTTACTCTTTATGAAATTTTAATGTGCAATTTTCTTAAGTTTAATTTATGTTTCTGGTAAAGATAATTAATGTTATCTTTCTATAGTAAATATTTCTACTTCTGTTAATATTTATATAAATTTCTATACCATACTCTATTAAAAATATTTTAAGTAAATTAATCTAAATTAGAAATTTACATGATGGAAATCGAATTTCGTGTGATAAGATAGTCGCACTCTGGCATTATTTACGCCATCTTAAGGTACACGTAATTATATCTTCCGCGGAGGAGGTTTTGCGGTTTGATTGGATTACGTGTGTAGTAAGTGAGAAACGCTCTCGGATATACTGAATTGTGTCCGTCACAATTCGGCAATTTCTGTCAAATTGATTAGATTCAATTTTATAGATTAGTGCGTCCGAATCGTTTTATATTTATGGCCTGATCTTGATAAAAGACACTCAATATATTTCCGTCCGGACACTGTACGGCCGACCCCAAAGAGAAAATCCCAATCTGTTATTTCGATAATGCATTCCGCTTGAAGTAATCTGCCAGCAAATTGGTGTGATTTGAAGTAATTCTGGGATATTTTTTATGTAGGTTATTTATAAACAAATTTTCATAAACTATATAGAATATTATAGACATAATCTAAAACCTCTAATTAGCATAATCTAAGTTATAATATGGTTATTGAATAAAATAAATACATTTTTATTATTAAGAATATAAGTTGGTGGATATTCAACAGTTGAATTTTATAAAAGGTGGAAGCAAATTATAAGAAGCAACATGTTGAATTGAATCGGTGCCAAATATTCCGAGGGTGTGTGCCCTTGCACAACTGTGACAGGGCAGTTGCAATATAACGTTCGCGCTCTGACAATTTGGGAATTTCAGTAATAACAAAATTATTAAAATTACCGTTCGTTTGATGTCTGATTTATGCAATTGCGAAATTGACATGTGACATTGTGCAGCAAAACACCCCTAGGAATTCTGTTTCATACAGATTTTACATAATAATTGCGAACTGTATTTTACGATACATCGATTTGGCGCAATAATGTGGAATTGATGGCGTGAAATTCGAATTTATATCGAACGCGTTTATTTTTTGTCACGGCGGGGATTAGGGTATTATATATATAGAGACGGGGAAGCTATTGTTATATTTAGCTGCAAGTATATCAAAGCAGATTGTGTAAACAAGAAATTCATCGTCCTGTCTATTCAACGTGACATTCAGTTGGCGCAGCAGTTCTCTCAGTAACTTGAGAAGTACTTGGTTACTTCACGGCCAACCCCTTTTGTGTTTCTTATTTTTAAGCTCAATTCCTATGCTGCCTGGATAACGGCGGACCAGCAAAAACATAGACATTTAAATGTATGGCTTTACCCGCGCTGCATATTTCAGACCTGTCGATAAAAATATTGTTGGGTTCGATACGAGGTAGTAGATATTGTATAAATTTTCACTGAGATGTCGATAATAAGTAAATAAATTGGCAGCAATTCGATACAAATCGAATTTTTCTATGAATACTGTACTTTATCCTAAATTGTAAAGAATTTGGATTATGTATTCGTCAATTAATTGTTATTTTAGTAATAGTATAGTACTCATAAATAATATTTAAATAAATACGCACTTACATTGAATTGAAAAATTGTTCAATTCAGTGTAAGTATGGATTATTACGTACTCGTAGTAACTGTCGTTGAAAACTTTGGCAGGAGGTATAAAATCTAAATTGAAGCATTAAAAGTATTACAGGTATATATATTTAAAGATTGTTGTTATACTTCTTTAATACTTCCGAGATTATAAAATTAGTGCCTGCGTATATTTCCAGGTATTCAATTACTTTTTTTCTCGTCTTAGTCTCTCTTTTCATCTCCATGGCTTCTTAGATGTTGCGCAATTATGGAGAGGTGTAATATTTCCGATCCAGTGTTTGAACAATCAAACGAGCATATCGGAACACTGCATCACAAACAAACACTCGATCGGAAACATTACACCTCTCTATAATTGCGCAAAAGGATGAAGGCTTTACATCTTGGAAGGCTTGTAGATTATAAGAGTGAGTAAAGGAATAACGCAATAACGCAATTAATAACCACCTAGAAATATCAGCAGCATTTCCGGAATATAACGTTATTTTTAAGTATGTAATTATATTTCAATACTTCAGCTCAGTTCTTAGATCAGTTTATCAAAATATGTGTCAGGTAATTAATATTAAAGCTATGATGTACTATTAGATTATTTCTAACATTGATCCATTTAAACTTAAGCTTGTACTTATTGATCGTACATTGTCTGCGGTGAATCTATTAAGATTTTTATACAAACTCCAATAGTGAAGATAAATTCATCCATATTAACTTGTTAAAACTGATGAAAATAATAAAATACTTCCAGTCCAATAATTGAGAAGGTTCTTTGTATTCTTCCACTCTTTTTCTAAGCTCATTACAATCAGGCTGCAAAAAGTACTACAATTCATTAGTACATTGTCTCCGCGTTAAACTAAAATTCAATTGTATACTTTCATCGTAGTTGAAAGCTTTCTTTCGTGACTTTTAGGCGGTTTTATTTTGCTGCGAGAATCCGGAACCCCTGAAGGAGGGTAATATATTGATTGCAGAAATCGGTAAACTTCTGACTGTATTTTGTATGAATATACTAGATATTTATCCATAAATCTAATTATTATTATAGCAAGGTGCTCGCTGATGAATATTTGATTATATCGTGTAGGATTAATACATTATTCAAATTCGGGGATATTAATTAAATATTCTATTTCCAAGCCATTTATTTTAGAATGCAATTCGAAAGGGTTCACGTGTGGCACGTCGTCGAGGCCGTAATTTATTTTGGGGCCCTCTCGTAGTCATCTTATTGTCACGCATCGCACGGCACGGCAGGGCCTCGGGTTCATCACGTGAGGTTTCTGGGTGGCTTAGAATCAGAGGTGTGACTAGATTTTCGGAAGATAGGGAAGCCGAGCCCTTCCCCCGCTAGGAGTCATGTGTTGGTTAAATGCCGAAGTTATGTGTCACGAAAATTGAATTAATAACTGAAGTTCGAATAGAGGAACAAATAATCTATATACAAGCTTAACGTAAAACTCAATTTATTATAACGTTGTGATTTCTTAATATATTTTACTTCTTAGGATTATGTTAAAATAATGTTCACTCTATAACAGAAATAACTTCCTGAAAAATTAAAATTTACCATCTTAAAATGATTACAATAGTATTACTTATAGAAATTTGTGTTTGTGTTACGTGAAGATATGTTTAAAACTTAATTAAAACACTAACAATTAAAAAAAGGATAAATAATTGTGAAGAAACTATTAATGTATTAATCAAGTTTTAATAGTACTACGTATTTAATTTAATGTAATTTATGTAATTCAAATATGTCTAATGTATTAATTTATATTTGCTTCAAGTATAATCACATATCTTCATCACTGAAAATTAAAATTGGTCCTTTTATTACAAAGGCAGCTCTTAGGGCGTAATTAATTATTACTTGATGCGTGATGAAAATTATGTGTGCTTTCTTCCAGTTATGCTAGAAGGGTTGTTCCGTAATATGATTACCATTCAGTTGGCAGGTTTATGCATATCCAAGCAATTACTGTCCGTTCGTTTGAAAGGGGTCTAACATTTACGTCCAAAAATCACTACAAGTTATAAGCTAACATATTAGCACTAATATTTTCAATTTTAATAATTAATAAATATGGAAATATGTATACGATTTGTTTAATGTTTAGGGATAACAGGTTAATAAAGTAATTTCATTGTATGCTTAATACTTATTGAACGGCCCACGCTTTAATTATAAATATAAACAGTGTTTGAGGGTAAAATTCAATATATATGTAGGGTGGGTGGGTGGTCACTATGTCACCCTCCAATCTATAAAATATACCCGAGGGTTGCACCTAATTAATTTTTACTTACGTCAACAAGTGTAATTGCTTTTAAAATTTATTCTAAAAATTGTATCTGTAATGATATTACATTGAAAATTACTGTGTTATTTAATAAATATATTTTTTAAAGGTTTTTAAAGAAAAATCTTGAATACCTTCAATATAAATAAGATGGTGATGGTTTAAAAGAGAAACATTTTATTCGAGTGAGTGTAATGTGTGACAAAAACACTTCTATAAATTATATAAGTTGTGCTTTTTTTATTAAAAGTAATTTTATACATTTATAAATACATCTTCTTCAAGATTATAAAATAAAATCTTTATAATTTTTAGTAGAAACAAGATGGCGTTGGTATAAAGCCATAATTTTCCTTAAGTGAGTGCAATAAATTACACATCTTATTCTTTTGTATGCATTAGAAATAATTCACTACAACCCTCGCGTATGTTTTGCAGATTGGAGAGTGAGATAGTGGCCACCCACCTCATATATACCGAATTTTACCCTCAAACACTGTTTATATTTTCAAAACACATCGACACTAATACTACGTTTAAATTTTTAGAAACAAAAGCAGTAACAGTGATTGAAGTTTTTGTATATATGTAGGGTGGGTGGGTGGCCACTATCCCACCCTCCAATCTACAAAATATACGCGAGGGTCGCACTGAATTAATTTTTACTTACATCTAAAAGTGTAATTACTTTTAAAATTTATTCTAAAAATTGTATCTGTTGTAATATAATATTAAAAATTACTGTGTTATTTAATAAATATTTTTTTAAGGTTTTAAAAGAAAAATCTTTAATATCTTCATTATAAATAAGATGGTGATTGTTTAAAAGACAAACATTTTATTCGATTGAGTGTAATATGTGACAAAAACACTTCTAGAAATTATATAAGTGGTGGATTTTTATTAAAAATCATTTTGTACATTTATAGATATATCTTCTTCAATATTATAAAAGAAAATCTTTATAATTTTTAGTAGAAACAAAATGGCGTTGGTTTAAATTCATAATTTTCCTTGAGCAAGTACAATAAATTACACAACATCTTATTCTTTTGTATGCATTAGGAATAATTCACTACAACCCTCGCTTATGTTTTGTAGATTGAAGGGTGAGATAGTGGCCACCCACCTACCCTACATAAATACTGAATTTTACCCTCAAACACTGTTTATATTTTCAAAACACATCAACACTAATACTACGTTTAAATTTTTGAAAAAAAAGCAGTAACAGTGATTGAAGTTGCTGTATATATGTAGGGTGGGTGGGTGGCCACTATGCCACCCTCCAATCTACAAAATATACCCGAGGGTTGCACTGAATTAATTTTTATACGTCAACCAGTGTAATTGCTTTTAAAATTTATTCTAAAAATTGTATCTGTAAGGATATTACATTAAAAATTACTGTAATATTTAATAAATAATTTTTTTACAGATTTTGAAAGAAAAATCTTTAATACCTTCAATGCAAACAAGGTGGTAATGGTTCAAAAAGCATAATTTTTATTTGAGTGCAATGGATGACATAAACACTTCTAGAAATTATATAAGTTGTGTTTTTTTATTAAAAATCATTTTATACATTTATAAATATATCTTCTTTAAGATTTTAAAAGAAAATCTTTATAATTTTTAGTTTAAAGTCATAATTTTCCTCGAGTAAGTGCAATAAATTATATAACATCTTATTCTTTAGTATGTATAAAAAATAGTCCAGCACAACCCTCGATGATGTTTTGTAGATTAAAGGGTGATATAGTGGCCGCCCACCCACCCTACATATATACTGAATTTTACCCTCAAACACTGTTTAATTTTTGGTGGCCACTTTCCCACCCTCCAATCTACAAAATATACGGGTGAGTATTTAATAAATATTTTTTTTAAAGAATTTAAAAGAAAAATCATTAATACCGTCAATACCAACAAGATGGTTATGGTTTAAAAATCAAAATTTTTATTTGAGTGTAATGGATGACATAAACACTTTTAGAAATTGCATCAGTTGTGGTATTTTGTTAAAAATCATTTTATGCATCTATAAATATAACTATTTCAATATTATAAAAAAATCTTTGTAATTTTTAGTAGAAACAAGATATCGTTTGTTTAAAAATATAATTTTCCACGAGTAATTGTAATAGGTGAGAAACAGTCTTCTAAAAATTATAGTAATTATAATATGTTATTAAAACTCAGTACGTTTTAATAATTGACAAATACCATTATAAAAAATTTATTTGTTAATATTTTTCATTCAAAATCATTGTATTAGTAATAAAATATACTTTTTGGAGATCTGAAATAAAAATGTTGATTACCTTCACCACAAATCTTGAAGGCGTTTGATTAGAAACAAAATTTAAGAGTAATAGGTGATAAAGATCTCTCCTTAAAATTGTAGTTATTGATAAACTGAACTATAAATCTCTGTGTTTTATAAATATTTTTATTTGAAGATTTTGAAAGAAAATCTTCGTTATCTTCTTTATAAACAATATGTAGTTTATTTAAAAACATAACTTTCCTTGAGTAAGCACGATAAATCACTTCTCTTCTCCTTTCGTATGCATAAGAAATAATTCAGTACAACCCTCGGGTATCTTTTGTAGATTGGAGGGTGAGATACTGGCCACCCACCCATTCTACATATATATTGAATTTTACCCTCAAACACTGTTAATATTTTCGAAACACATCAACACTAATTATATGTTTAAATATTTGGAAATAAAATCAGTAACAGTGATTGAAGCAGCTGTATATATGTAGGGTGGGTGGGTGGCCACTATCCCACCCTTCAATCAACAAAATATACTCGAGGGTTGCACTGAATTATTTTTTATTCAACGAAAGAAGGATAGGTTTTTAAATATTTTTTGTAAAAAACATTAATTCTATAGTTTGTCGAATAAATGTTCAAGATACGTGGCAAATTTTTTTCACAGAAAGTACTTATCGCAGAATAATTAATCGATTTTTCTGAGTAAAACGATTTAAAAACAAAACTATTTAAGACGAAATAAGAAAGGTTTTTTTTCAGATTTGCAGAAAAACTTTTATTTCCACAGTTTAATTATAATTAGGACACACAAAATTTGGGATAATTTTTTGAGTGTTTCAGAATTTTTCAGCACTTCATTTTTCAAAAAATTATTCAAAATTTTATCCATGGAAAATTGTATAATTCTAGACGAGCAATTAGTTATGTTTGGTACTTCCAAATATTATGCTATTAAGCGATATATCCCAAAACTTATTTCATTTAGATAACCACAGACCCAAGGACGAATTAAACCGCAATAGACGAATCAAAAATCAT
Organism: Ontholestes murinus; assembly: GCA_963969525.1. Taxonomy (NCBI): domain Eukaryota; kingdom Metazoa; phylum Arthropoda; class Insecta; order Coleoptera; family Staphylinidae; genus Ontholestes; species Ontholestes murinus. The sequence continues at coordinate 58,614,299 of OZ018396.1, forward strand.
CAGATTTTTGCAAAACACTTTTAAAAAACATAAAACTATAGCAGTTGTCTTATGGTATGTTAAAATATTTCAAAACCAAATTGACAATTGGTATTATTACAAAATTTTAAACCTTGGACAAAATTCAGCTTTAAGTAATGATGGTATTTTCAGTGTGATCCTGAAATCCCTCCTCTTACATATCTATTCCTACATCATTAAAATATATAATGATATATACCATAAGCAAAAAGTATACGAATGTAAAAAAAAGAATATTTACATGTGTCCCCAAACTTAACAATGATTCTCTTATTCCTACCATTCAATAATCCTGATGATGATGATGGTTTGTGAAGGACGACCAGATGATCGCAACACTTACACCATTCATTGGTCCTTTGTGCCATCTCCTGAGCCCTACTCCCGAAGGCAACATAAACTTCTTGTGGAGTCGAGTGGAGTGTTGCCCAGATTTGACTAATCTGGCCACTCTTCTCCGAATACGGACCACCTGAGATGTTTAAGTGACTCGCATTCACACAGAATGTGTCTTAGAGTTACCTCTTCTTGCTCGCATTTCCCACATAGACAATCTTTTTCCACCCCTATGTTATAGTGCAGTACTCAGAAATGGTACCGATTAGCAGCCGCAAATTGTTCCTTGGTACTTCGATGTATTCCCTGCTCAGTTTCGGTGTTGGTGAGTTAATGAATTTTTTAGCAATCGCATACTTGTCGGTTTGTAGCCATTCCTTTTTGTGTGCCTCAAGGGGGTTTCCTTTCAGTATTTGGAAGATATTAAGTGGTGAGCGCACACCCTTTCCTGTGCAGCTCTTCAGGCTAGCCTGCCAGTCCAGTCGTTCACTTCATAATTTGAATGTTCTTTAATTCAGAATATTGTAACTCTGTTGGTCTCAGCAAGTTTTTATAGAGCCACCTTTGGCCACGAAAGCGCAGCTATGGTTGATTTGCTTTCAGTTAAAAAGAAAATGGATTTCTGATTACCTTCGAGTATCCCGAAAAATGCTATTTTTATAATCGTCACATTTCTACCTAGGGAATATTGAGTCTCAGGTCGAGTTTTTGACAGTAAATGCCTTCCCAGAGCCTTCATTATTCTTTGCCCCGTCTGTATAAACGGTGATTTCTTATTTATCGTGAATCTAATTTCAGTATACTCCCGTGACTCACACCATGTGCCACTTGCCTTTAGTCTTACGACTGTGCTTACTGCTACCTGTCTTATATGTATGTAAAGGGGCGTCAGGTTCAGTAGTTTCAACGTTGATGTTGTGCGCAATGCACCCATCTTAGTCAGGCACGCCAATCGGTATAGGTGGTTAAGCTTCTTCCTGGTTACTGATTGGTTTATTCTCGGCCACCAGGTCAATGTCATATGTCAGAACTGGTCTGACGATTTCAGTGTAGAGCCCCAAAACTCAGGTCGGTCCTAGCGCACCTCTGCACTGCCATAAGATGACACAGACTTTCTTAAGTTTGTATTCTAAGTGGTTCAGCTTACTTACAAGTATTATACTGAGGTATTTCACCTCGTTTGCAAAGCATAACTGGTTGGTAAAGGGTTTTGGAAGTCTACCTATGTTGATCTTCATAACTGGTTGTTAAAGGGTTTTGGAAGTCTAACTATGTTGATCTTCCTTTTTCTTGTGTACAGTACTAATTATTCTACTTCCGGTGTACAGAAAAATATTTGAATCCTTTCCTCAATAACAAAGTCATGTACTACATTTCTAGTATCATCCCCCAATATCAGTTTGGCTTCCTATAACACAGATTTAGCAATCATCACTAGCAATTTTCTCTTCATACTGCCAAACAGAAGGCTTCGAATGAAATAAATCCGCTATCGTCTTCCTATATGTTCCCTGGATCTGGATCGAGTTTGCCAAGGGTGATCAAATTATTTACCAGAGCACCTAGGCCTCAGTGGGCCCGGTGTGCCCCCTGATTGGGACAGCCCTCCGTTGTTCTATCACTCATTTAGCCACTCAAGGTGGCGAGCAAAGGACAGCACTTCGCTTGGAGGGGTTTACCTTCCTAGATGTTAAAAAACGCCTTTAATTCTATTTGGTCTGTAAAGAGATCTTCTGTCGCTCAAACTTCCATCCTCTAATATCAGTTTAGCTTTGAAGAACACAGATATACCTCCCTTCATTAACCATTTTTTTTTCAAATGGCCAAACAGTCCTCAAAGGAAATAAATCCACGATCGTCTTCCTACATATTAAAAAAGCCCTTTACCGCGGTCTGCTGTCCCTCAAACTTCCAATACACTATTAAATCTCCTGGATAGTTTCCTAAACAACCGCTTCCTTCCGGTTAGGCTTAATTTTCTCCTAAGCTAGGTCTACCTCAAGTTTCTACCCTTTCTCCTATCCTATCCTATGCAATCTCTTGGTCTACACCATCTACCATCCAAATCCAAAATATTTCAATAAATTCGCATATATCCCTCCATCACACAGTGAGCCAAAGCATGAAAAAACCTGGCCAAAATGAAAAAAAAAGTTGGCCAACCGAGAATTGGTTAATAGATTAATTAAATGTAGAATGCACTGGTGTACACGAATTCAGTGCTGGAATGACATTCCAGTCGCTAATCTAATTTTAAAGATCTGGCAAAGTTAAGTTAACAGTAAACAACAGTAGCGTGTTAACTACCGACAACTTTCTGCCAATGGTATATTTGGCGGGAATTGCAATGGACTGTAGTGATGCTGCAGAAAACATTTAAATAAATCCAAAATTGTACTTTACGCGATTTTGAAGGCTATTCCGATGCAATTTTTGAAGCAAACCTCTGAAATAGTCGTTCCGAGTATCTTCACATCGTAAGTCAATTCAAATCACTCGTTCCTTTTCTAACTGTTCTTGATGGTCAAAATATTAAAGTAAAACACAAATTGATTTTTTGTATGATAGACGGTAAAGTACAAAATGCTGTTACGGAAATTGTTATTTGAGGAAACGCGGACTAAAAACGTTGTTTTTACGACAATTTATTGAGGAAATGTTCCCGCAAAAGATAATCACAGATGTGTCCGTCTCCTCATATCATCCAAGCCACTCCTTTTTTCCTTGCAACCTCCAAAGACCATACCACCGGATGTTGCAGAATTATTAACAGTACCACCTTCAAACAAAAATATCGAGGGATATGATGAGAGCGATGACGAAGTGGAAGAAGGTAACGCCGAAAGCAATTTTTGAAATAACGCCATTTCTATATGTTTTCTGATTCTATAAAATACATTTCACACTATTTCCCCTATTTGTATCATTTATCAAAAACCTTAATGTATCCATTTTGGAAGATCAATATGGACATTTGATTATGTATGTATATGAATTTTTAATTGTTGACATCAAATTTAAAATAAGCGACCCCAAAAACCATATAGGAAACAATTTGAAGAATATTCTTACACGTTCATATTTTGACCTCGGTTTTTTATTGCTTAGGCCCACTGTGCGTCACTTAATAATATTTAATACCAAACTAACCTTCAAAAATCAAGAGTAAGGGCAAGAAAAGGGCGGGAAATTTTAAAAGCCTTACCTAAAAAAAGTAAGGTATACGTTTACAAACAAGCACTCACATCTACAAAATGATTAGCCGTCCTTTACTTAACTATTCAGCTATCCTCTTCTACAACCATCACACAGTAACATTAGGTAATTTTCAAGTAGCAGAAAGATCAGCCCTTAGGATGCTAACTAATACCCGATAACCCCATTGAATTAATTCTTGTACTGTTCCACAATCAAAAAATTAAATTCATTATCATGTTTCAAAATACCGCCAAAATTTGTGTTATAACATAGAATACAGTTTAGAAATTGAAGATGACTTTTTTCAAGTCTTATGATTTAAATTATTGTAAGTGTATTTTATTTTGTAGCATTTTTTTAGTAAGAGTTGTAAAATAAATAAACTAAACTAAATGGAGAATGGCGAAATAGACATTAAAATTAATAAAGTAGACGTCGAAATTAAATTACAAGCTGATGCTTTGAACCAGAATAAATTCAAAATTCATTGTGGCGGTTCTAATGACCAACAATAAATAAATAACATCTTTATGAGGCACTAGTCATCAAAATTATTAAGATCGGTGTTGGAAAGCAGAAAACACAACAACGCTATTTTAATATTATATGTTGGAGACACTGTTTTTAACGACTAAATGTAAAAAAATTTCACAGACGTCTGAATTGCAGTTTGTGAATGCAGTTTAAAAAGTGGAGATTGCAATTTTAAATTAATAAGATCGAGGTTAAAATTGGAATTGGATTATACAACAAAATATTACAATATTGCAAAAAAAAAATACAAATGCTGACGTTTGGAGTTGAACCAGAAAACTCTGAATAATCATAGTGAATTTATCTTAGAATAAAAAATTAAAATGGAAATTTTTTAAATTCATGGCGACTTCATTACTTCAAATAAAATAGAACGAATTTAACAATAAAAAATATTGCAAAAAATGCAAATTCTGAGCTTAGAGTTAAGCTAGAACAAGAAATAAAAAGGCATGGTGACTTTAAATAAGAACCAAAAATCCCGAAATAATATTAAATCAATTTTAGAAACTAAAGATGGCAAAAAATACAAATCCCAATCAACCATTCATGTTTTAAGCTGAACTAGAAAAAATAACAATCGAAATGCATTACAAGCTGACCTTTTTGTTATAACAAAAAAATCTTGAAATGATATGGTAGGTATTTCAGAAAGTGAAGGTGATATTTATAAAGACCACTAATAATTGCATAGTATATTGGTTAATAGTGATTTAATCATTATTGCCGGTATAATACATTTGCAAAATTGTTCCACAGTCACAAAATATAAATGAAACACACTAATAACTTTGTTTGTATAACACGAAATGTATTTGTGCGACTCAAATTTCGGTAACTGCACATACCATTTTCAAAGTTAGGTTAGGTTAGGTTAGGCTAGGTTAAGTTTGGTTAGGTTATGTTAGGTTATGTTAGGTTAGGTTAGGTTATGTTAGGTTATGTTAGGTTATGTTAGGTTATGTTAGGTTATGTTAGGTTATGTTAGGTTATGTTAGGTTAGGTTAGATTAGGTTTCTTGCAGGGGTGGTTGACGTGCACAGCCATTTGGAAGTAGCGACCCCACGTACCAGAGCCGTTCACTGCACACACACACCCATCTCATACAAACAGACACACACACATACAGACGCAGACCGACACCCTACCCTCCCATAGGAGGTTATTAGTGTGTTTCATTTCTATTCAACTTGTATAACGAAGTAGAAGTCTTCAACATCAACAATATTAACAAAATATGTATAAATAATATTTTTCTAACATAGATCTAATTTGATAAATATATAGTTCACATAACATTGAATTATTCAAAATTTTCTTGGTTTAATTGTTTCTCTCCTAAAATTATTGAAAATACATTTACGAAACTAATGATGTAATTAGAATTGAAGAAAACCTCATGTCTTCGAGATGTTCTTCCACTCTGACCCACACAGCCTACTCTCGTGAACAAGATGTTCTTTCAGCTCATAAGCTCATGATTGCTATTAATTAAGCACTACATATCAAGTTATTTAATATTTCAATATGTAAAAATAATATGTATAATGTGTCAAGGTGACAGAGAACTAAATCGAAAATACAAACTGTTAATATATCATTAATTTAGTACACTTTGATGTATAGCAAATCAAAATAATGATTTGGAGTTTTAAAAATATGAGAATTTATAGAGAACAAACCGCCACAAAATGAATCGCTGTGCATTTCCGCCTCGAAATTTAATTTAAATCATATCCAACCACCTTTCCATCTGGCTATAAAAATATAATTTATAATCTGCAGCTTCCGCTCGAGTTAAAATACTATGATATAGTACTGCGCCTACATAATGGCATTTTATATTCCTTCAACGTAATGTTGCAGTATAAATTTCCAGTTATGTTTTAGTGGCTTAGGGATATATTTAAATCCGTTACTGTAGAGGGTTTAATGTGAATGTAACAAGAATACCTCTTTAATACTAATGAGGAAAACAATACATAAATAAAACTAGATTTTCACTTTGTTTTGTATAACAGATATTTATTTATATGGTAACCTAAGGTACGTTAATGTATTGAAACTATTAGTCACCATATAACTAAATACCTGTTATTCAAAACAAAGTGTAAAATGTGATTAAATATGTATAATGAAGTAGAAGCCTTCATCGTCAATGAGTTAAAACTAAAACTAAAAAATAAAACACATTTTGTTATGTTTTTTTTTTATTACAAGATGAATGATTTATGTTGTAAAATCATTAATGTTTTATTTCATCCTACATTTGAGTTAAAACTAGATTAAAGACTTTTTTTACTAATTGTAATTTAAAGTTATATTAAGAACATGGATACAAATATAAGATTTTAAAATGGAATATTGCAATTAAATGATTAAAACCTATAGTAATAGTGTATATAAATAGCTAGTACAAATAATATAAAAAAGGATAACGTTAAACAATCAAATTTTTACATTAGGTGTTCATAAGCTTGGTCATTAGCAATCCCGTAATTTATATTAAGAAATTCATGTTATTAATGATGCCGAAAAGTGCACAAGACGGCGGAAAGTATTTAAATAAGGCCGGATGGGAGTAAATTGTGAAAAGTTTTTTTGTCGAAATTCAAACTAATTAAATATCTCTTTGGAGCAATGTTTAATAATGGAGAGAAATTAAGAAAATTTCCAAGCTAAATTAATCATTTCCTACAAATACTGGTCTGCATTAAGAAATTTTCCCTCCCTTAATGGAGGCCCCAGATATTTGATGAATAATTTGTAAAAAAACTTTCCCTTGCTCCCTTGTAATTCAATTCGTCGCAGGCACGGGACACTTCTCGGTACGGCAAATGTAAAGGAAGAAAAGAAAAACAGATTATACGCGATCGTAATTTGCATTTTAAATACAGTACAATAAATATATTTAATAAATAATTTGTATTTTGAATAATTTTCTCACTTATCTCTTTATATATTAATAATTTGTAATTTCATATTGAAAGAAGTAATACACTTTGTTTACCTGATAATAAACAAATGAAACATAATAAGTGTATTACTTCTTCCCAATATGAAATTTCGTTCCATCAAGAATGCAGCAGAACAAGTATCGAATTTATTTGTAATTTCTCTTGCAACTCTTAAAAAAAAATATTAATTACGCTGAGGTGTTCTTACATACAAATAATACTTTTTCAAACAAATGAAATAAGTGAGAATGATCAATTTAAATACTTGGTTTTGTTTCACCATTTTTATATTTATCCGACTGGTTTAGGCCATTGGTCATTTTCAAGGAGATCCATATCTCCTCCAAATGTTTAAATTAATCATTCTAACTAACATAAACATGTTCATACTGGAGGAACAAAACTTTGTTTTACTACTTTTTATTTAACAAATTACACGTGATCCTGTTTTATTTCTCTAGTACAGTAGACGCCGCTTATTAGAATCACGGATAATGTTATCAATCGGATATTGTTATCACTTTTGCGAAGAACGGGCCGAACGTGTAATACTACATACAAAAATTTTCGTTTATAGTAATCATGATTTCGGTTTATGTTATCATTTTTACTTTCCCTATATACGAAGTATATATAGGGGAAGTCTTGTGATCGTGATTTTTTTTGAAAATTTTTTTTGCGGAAATATCCGTTTTGAGGTCCCCCGAGTCCATTAAACTAATTTCTGGAAAAAAAAAATTTGTGTCTCTGTGTGTGTCTGTCTGTCTGTCCGTGGGTGCTCTATCTCAAAAACGACTGATCCGATTGAGATGAAACTTTAAACTTAAGGTTTTATCGTTAAAAACTGGAACTGAAAAGCTTTTGGTAAACATTCTTAAACCGGAAGTGGGTGTTTACTCGAGGCGTTTTTTGTTTTTTTCCGATATTTTTTTTAATATGAATATTTCAAAACTTTTCGAACAAAAGTTAAAGAGAATGAGAAACTGAACAAATTTTGTTAAAATATATTTTTCATACAATTCTTAACTTTCGAGAAAAAAAATAAAAATTGAAATTTTTGACATTTTTTGCCAATTGCTAATAAACTATTGAAGCAACATGAAAGTTATAGAACAAATAATTGTAGAGAATTCAAAATGTTACGTTATTATAGTTTGTTACGTTATATATTTTTATTTAAAATAAAGTTTTGTTTTTCGGCTATTATTATCAATCGGTTATTGTTATCAAAAACCCCGAGTCCCGTTGTGATCACATTAAGCGGCGTGCACTGTATATTCAAGATGTACCACAAACTAAACCACGGTTTAAGTAAAAATTTAATTCATCCTATTAATGCAATAAGGAAGAAAACCAATGCAATAAGGTAAAATTTTGGTATAAATTAATATTATATTATTGTATATGCATTAGTATAATTGCTTTCTCTAACTTCTTATTTTCTGGAGCATTATGAACAAGTTCGAATTGGAAAGGAAGCGCGTTTTATTATTTTATTGTGTGCAGCGATGTAATGTAAAACTACTAGCTTTATCTTATATCCGTGCATAATGCTATATCAATGTAAACCAGTATTTTATTGTTGCCTGGGTATGCATGGATATATCGAAGACGTTAGAGAAATGCAATCTGAATTGCTTATTTTCCTCGCGCTGGAAGTTTAAATGCCGCTGAAAATGTAATAAATTCCCGATTTTATTCAAATAGTGCTCTTATTTATGCGAGTTGATTAAATTCCATTCTTATTATATTTACGTATGAAATATGCATGAATAAATAAACATTGAACAAAAAGTATTGCACTTTGTAATCATAATAAGAACTACAACCACTACACGTATGAAATATGCATGAAAAATAAACCTTTAATAAAAATTATTAACCTTTGTAATCATAATAATAAGTACTAATACTAATACTAGTAGTAACATTAATAATTGGCTCTAAATTCTTAAAATATAAATAATGATTTATTCGAAGCACAAATGTTTTATATGCATATTGTATATGATTAAATGCATAATTAGTATAATGTAGATTATAGATATTATATATTTATGAATAATATAAAAAAATATAATTATTTTATACGAACAGCGGTAGGTTGAAATGTATAAATGTTTATGAAAGCCAAAAAGAGTTATGGCCAAAATTTATAGTTATTTGTTCTGTGTTGCGCATTTCTTACTGGTTGCACTGCATTAAATATTTAAAACGATCCTTCCGTTTTAGATTAAGTTTTTTTTTCTCCCCAAGCGACGTATAAATTATCCGCAACACACGCCATATTTATATGCAACTCCGCGAGCAATAATTTTTCATCCTTGTCAGTTGGAGGTAATTGTAGTGTCGTCGGCAAATTTCAATTATAATTTCTGCTAATTAACATTTTACTTGTACTTATTTTGCTGTTTTACACAATATAATATTTCCCGTCTGAATCATATCCAACGTGCGGCTATGCTTTAATTAATTCAAAGGCTACTTATTTTTAATTTAATTAAAATATTTTATATTTTGTTATAGTTTGTTGTATTTTCCTCTACAGTTGAAATAAATATAAATGAGACTTTCAGAAAATTAATACATTTATTTTATGTTAGCCCCAGACTACAATAATATATTGCATAAATTAAAATCTTATTTACATCGAATATTAATTTGCACGAAGTTCAAATAAAAATATTATTTCATTCAGAGCGGATTAAATCCTCACGCACAGATACTTCTCAAACTTTTGAGCACCTCGTTGAGATGCAAAAAGTTGTGCTTGATGAATTTAAATGTGTAGTATAAATCACGTACACACGCACACACAAGCCAGCACAAAGGGATTTTATTTTTGTTGGAGTTTTTAAGTTCAATCTTTCATGCATAATCCAAAGAGCGGTATGGGGGTGGGTGTTAAACTTACCGGCACTAAAAACCGCCGCACCTCCGCCAACGCATATGCAATACGAGCATGTGCCTCAGCCGGTGTGGCAAATGCACTAATTTCCACGTGAAGTTCCTCACTTAAATGCTGAAACTTTGGATCGCCACTCGCTCGCAGTTCTTCTTCCTGCAAGTGAAATATCAAAGGTTAATTTCTTGCCTTTAAAACCGCGAGGCTTAATTAAATTTAGTTGCTATGAAAAAGAGAAATGCCTGGAGGATACATCCCTGTGGTTTAAAACGGTTTAAGCTCTTAGGATATAGCTGTATGCATAAATAGGTCGCATTATTTAGTTGTTTACTACAAAGCGGTGGTATTTTATGTTAGGTTTGAAAGTTTTCAGTAAAATTATTTGTCCCTTAAAAAGGCCAATAACCAAATAATATATGATTTATCTGGATTAATAGACTTGATAAATAATTAAGTCTCGACTAAAAAAAAAACAATGCTTATTTCTACTGTTTGATAATAAATCGCTTGATTATTACTTTACTACATAGATTTTCTAAATGCTTACAACAACTTTTTGAAGTTTCTAAAAGTTTGTTCTTGTTGAAAGTAAATTTTTGCTGTGTTGCCACATCGTAGATTAATTTTTAATGGATTTATTTTAAAAGTTCTATTTCTGCAAAAAGCTTTTAAGCTACTAAAAGCTAGTAACTTATCTAAATATTTCAAATAATATAGCACATCATAAATTATACAAAAATTCATCTTGTGGTTAACAGTAAAAATTGCTAAATAATATGTAATTTCTTTATACAGCTAAATAGTTCAACAAAGGCAAAATGGTTGTCTGGAAGGAAGATCTTCAGCAAAAACTAAATATTCATCATGGGACTAGAGAAAGAAAACATTTCAGTGAAGTGAACTTCAATTCCCAGATTTCTTTCGTCAAAATTATTAGTATTTTCACGAGCCCAAAAATAATTGGCAGCCATTTAGAAGATTTAAGAAGCAACATGCAAATATTTCTCAAATCACTTTCCATCTCAGGAATTTTATTTGGTTAAATAATTAATTTTAATATATTTAGTAATACAACATGTTTGATAATATCCAGAAAGTCTAGAATACACCAAAATATTTATAAGACAAATTCGGGGTTATATATAATTAATTGCTCACTATAGTCGAAAATTAGGTTATAAAAAGTGTATGAAGTGTATCAAAAAAAGTATTTACAATTATTTATATAAATAATAATGTATCACAAAGTAGAGGCCTCCAGAATTATCTATAGATTAGAACTTAAAAAATGGTTTTGTGACCATCATAATAATTTCCCTATAATTTTCTCGGAAACTATGGGGTTATTCTTAATTATTTGCTCAATTTTAAATTATTTATATTCACTTTTTATATACATTTCTATTAGCTCCTATAGTTTATTATTGGTTTTTAAATAATTAAAAGAAAAACTCTTCAAAGTTATTTTTATTAAAAATATCAACAAGTTTAAGTAGAAATTCAATGCAATCATCGTTTGGCGGTCTGAAAAAATTATAAAAACAATTGCTATCGACTTGAAACTTTCTAAATATATTCAGAATACATGTCTGAATGTTTCTGCTTAAAAAATCAAAAGTTTGCTTTTAGATCTTTTAATCATTTTATGTCAAATAAAAAGACGTTAAGAAAATTGCAATCATATATTTGACAGTGTTAAAAAAATATTTAAAAAATTGCCATCTACTTGAAACTTTCTGAATATATTCATAATACATTTGGGAATGTTGCTGCTTAAAAGTATCAAAAGTTTGATTTTAGATTTTTTAATAATTTTACGTCAAATGAAAGAGCAGTTAACAAAATTGCAATTATAATTTTGACGTTCTGAAAAAAATATATAAACAATTCCTATCTACTTGAAACTATCTAAATATATTCAAAATGCATGTATAAAAGTTGCTGCCTAAAAAATCAAAGGATTCTTTTTAGTTTTTTCATTATTTTTACGTCAAATGAAAGAGACGTTAAGAAAATTACAATTATAATTTTGACGGTCTGAAAAAAATATAAAAACAATTGCCATCGTTTTAAAATTTTCTAAATATATTCAGAATACATGTACAAATGTTGATGGTTGAAAAAATCAAAAATTGATTTTAGATTTTTCAATAATTTTAGGTCAAATGAAAGAGACGTTGAAAAATTGCAATCGTAACTTTTACGGCCTGAAAAAGTATAAAAACAATTGCTACCGACATGAAACTTTCTAAGTACATTTAAAATACATGTAGAAATGTTTGTGCTTAAAAATTCAAAAGTTTGGTTTTAGATTTTTCAAATTTTACGTCAATAGAAAGCGACGTTAATAAAATTGCAATCATATATTTGACTGAGTTAAAAAAAATTTAAAAACGATTTCTATCCACTTGAAACTTTCTAAATATATACAGAATACATGTAGGAATGTTGTTGCTTAAAAAAATCGAAAGTTTGGTTTTAGATTTTTCAATCATTTCGCGTGAAAGGAAAGAGATGTTGAGAAAATTTCAATCATAATTTTGACGGCCTGAAAAAATATAAAAACAATTGCTATCGACTTGAAACTTTCTAAATATATTGAGACTATATGTAGGAATATTACTGCTTAAAAAATTCAAACGTTTGATTTTAGATTTTTTAAATAACTTCACGTCAAATTAAAGAGAAGTTAAAAAAATTGCAATCATAATTGTGATGGTCTGAAAAAAAAAATGAAAACAGTTGCCATCGACTTGAAATTTTATAAATATATTCAGAATACATGTAGAAAGTTTCTGCTTAAAAAAATTTAAGTTTGATTTTATATTTTTTACAATAAGAAAAATAATTCAAAATTTTTAAATAAAGAACAAAAAAATGTTTCAATAAAACTTTTGATTTACTTTAACTTTTTGTTTGTTTGAAAAGTTATGTCTATCTTTTTTCTTAAATTTCAAAATTTGTTTGAATAAATCTATTAAATTTTGCAATAATATTATGTTTATTTACGTTTTACAACTTTTAATTAAAACTCTCGCTTATGTTTTACTGATTTTAGGGTGAGTTTTTTAAAAAATTTACAGTTTCCAACAAAATCTTCACCATTTAGAAAGCGGGTTGAATTAAAAATTCTTGAAACCTAGAGAAGAAATTAGTGGAAATTTCTCCAATTCTTGAAAAAGTGAGTCTAGATTTTAGAACGAATATTCCCAAAAATCTAGGGCCTCAAAAAAGAGAAAGTACTGAAAAATTCCTGAACCCTCAAGAAAAACCTAGATTTCTACAAACAAATTTTCTATAGCCTCCAAGAAAATTTTTTATAATTTAGAAGATAAGAAGATAAACTTGAAATCTGGAGGAGAAATCTGGAAATTTCTTGAACCCTTGAAAAAAAGTCTAGATTTCTTAATTAAAATTTTCTAAAAATTCTACAGCCTCCTAGAAATTTAGAAGACCAGTTGAAAAAATATAAGAGAAATGACTGAAAATTCTTTAAACTTTCTCTAAAATAAGAAAAGATTTCTAGGGGAAAATTTAAAAAAAAAATTTGCACCCTCCAAGAAAAATTCTGCAATTTAGAACTTTCTTAATAAGTTTATAGCCTCTAGTTGAAACAAAATGTTGAATTCTAGAGAAGCAAGTACTGAAATTTACCTGAATTCTTGAAAAGTAATTAAAAAACATTTAGAGTCTGAAAAAAATCTTCGCAATTTATAAGAATAGTTGAAAAAAAAAATAATTTTTTTGAAGAAGTTATTGGCCATTTTCTAAACTCTAAACTTTTAGAAAAAAAAATCTAGAAAGTACTAGGCATTCAAAGAAAAATATAAATCATGACTTTCTGAAAAATTTTGAAACTCTTGAATAGAATCTTTGCTAGACTTGTAAAAATTTGTAGAATTCTCGATAAAAATTCTTTGGAAAGGAAGTTGCAATAAAAACTAAAAGTGTGGAGGAGTAAATACTGAAATTTCAAGAATCTTTAAAGAAAAATTTTTCTTAAAAATTCTAATGTTACATTTTCTTCTCACAAGTTAAGAATTTTACGAAAAACATGTCCTAATGAAACTTAATTTTTGTTTGAAAAGTTATTTAATATTTTTCAAATTTGGAAAAATATTGAGAAAAATCAAAAAACTCCTCGAGTAAACATCGACTTCCGGTTTATGAATGTTTACCAAAATCTTTTCAGTTCCAGTTTTTAACGATAAAACCTTAAGTTTATAGTTTCATCTCAATCGGATTATTCATTTTTGAGATACAGCGCCCACAGACATTTTCATGCACCAAAACAATACTTCCCCTATATATACTTCGTATATAGGGAAAGTAAAAACCTTTTATTGTTTCACAGAAAACTGTTTTTTAGTTCTAATGAAAACAGTTTAAAAATGTTTCACCAAGGGTTAAGTGAGCAATAAATCACTTAACTCTTGGTGAAACATTTTTGAACTATTTTGATTAGAACTAAAAAACAGTTTTCTGTGAAACAAAAAAGGGGTTTTTAAGTTCTAATCAAGACAAAATTGGGGTTTTTAGAACTCCGAATATATAAAGTTATAAATTATGCCATCTTTAAACAGTTTTTATAATATATACATAAACTTTGAAGTAAAATAATACAGTTAGAAGGCTTTAAAATTTTTATGATAGGTCACTGCAATATTTTCCACCACACAGTGGCATCATCAGCATTAATCAGCCTGCGGTTGTATGTAGTTTTATCCGCTTTATTAATGCAATAAACTCTGAAGATTTTAAGACTTAAAGAACTATAGATTAAAATATCGCGTGCAAGGAATGTTTAAAAAAATTGACGATGAAATAGAATGTAACATAGAGAAATTTTGTAACAAATGTCGATTACTTTTTAGAGAACCTCAGAGCCAAAAAAATATAATGACTTAGTATTATTATTTACTATGCTGTAAGAGGCTATAACATATCTCTTAAGATGTATTAAACTAAAACAATTAAATTTTGAATACAGCATTCTCGTTTAAAAACAGAAATTCACAGCAATATTCATCAGCTGTTAATTATAAGCCACTATCAAATGCTTACTTTGATTTTAAATTATTTTCTTTTATGAATTGAATTAAGGGTGGTAAAGGTAAGGACAAATTACAGGTGAATATATAACATAAAAATGTTTCACCATGGGTTAGGTGAGAAGTTAATTAATCGTATATGTGAATATGGTTTCAAAAAAAAGTATCTTTTAAAATCTGTTCACTAGATTACAATCATAAAAAAATGTTCAAATGGCGTATGGTTACTGCAACTGTGTTTGCTTATCAAATTTGTAATATGTTGAAAATAAGGACTAATTACAAGCTGTGATATAAAGTTGTTGTTAACTGAATGAAGGTTATCTAATTACCTATTTATAGTCTGTCCGTTGGATCTTCCGTCGTACGTCACAAACTATCGCTTCAAAAAACGACGAAATATTTGCAGTGCGTTCTTTTTCTAACGCATTTGGTTTACTTTATCAGACTGAATGTTTTTGTGTCGTTTCTCGAAGCGATATTTTGTGAAGTAGGACGAAAGATCCAACGGATGGACTATATGTATGTTTACACCGAAATTTAATTAAACGTGCAGAAAGCCTTTTCAGGTCACTTAAGATTTACTTGAGTTTCTGATTTTTTATGTAGAAAAATCGTTACCTGCGCATTTATTATCGTTATTTAGTTTAAGTTGATGAGAATTTTATATGGATACTCTTTAAGTTTTCTTAGATGACTTTATCCTACTAATGTATATAAATGGCAACTTTATGCCTAACGATTTACCCGGGGAATTGAATACTCTATAGTAAAATCAGTTTCAATATTGTACAATAATTACCGAAGTATTGCCAATCTCCAATTTTTTGGTATATAATATGCAATTCGTTTTCAATTTCTAAATTTCATATAGATTTTCAGTAACTACAATATATTTTCCTATAGGAGATCTTCCTTCTTCTAATTTATATTATTGCATCATACATGTTTTTCTTTCAAATTGTGGTAAGTTTTGAAAAGTTTTAAAATTAAATACAACATTTCCCAGACTCATATGTGTACGAAATAAAGAAACTCCATTCAAACTCGTAAGAACATCTGCAAAATCTAATAAGAGACAATTTGCTTTTATGTGAGAACATTGTTGATATTTTTACACAATGATCAAAATTTAATAAAAAATGAGAAACAAATACAAGATTTTAAAAACGTCTTTTAGATTTATCTTTGAGTAAATCAATGTTACATACTACTCCAATTTCTTCTAGTAAAATATATACAGACAGTCCTTTCTAGGCATACATTTTCATTAACTGCAAAATCTTTTCCTATCTTTCTAATCTGTATTAGATTCAGATTTCTTTCAATAAAATAAGATTCAAAGAGCATACGTCAGCTTCTAAGCCCTTGGGAGGCCGCAGGAAAATTTTATCCAAATTCCGAAGAACAATAATAAATGTTAACACCAGTTTGCAGTAGCAAAACAATAAATAATCAAACGTATTTCGAAGTTCCGTAAAAGTAATCCAAAGAATTCAATATAGTCATTAAAAAATGTGTGGGAAAGAATTTTGTTTAAGTCAAAATAATTATAATGTTGATAAGGCAAATAAAAACTTAGTTTCAACACTTGATAATGACTTGCAAAAGTCGGAACTATAGTTGTGTCAATTGATAATATATTCTAAAATTTGATATTGTACAATAAATAGTGGCATTAAAACGTCAAATACTTTTTAAAATGTTTTATTTAATGAACTACTACATAGTATGGGTCTTCATCATCCTTAGAGATTATATAATTAAATTCGCCTGGAAACAATTCTTTGGAATATTAGTTTTCATTTAGTCAACGCTAGTTTCAGCTAAAAGATAATATTAGTCTGACAAAATTGTATAAAACGAAGATCTATCGGTTCATTTGTTAGTCCAAGGATGGATACTTTTAAGGGTATCTGCTTCTGAGAGATGATATTTGATGTTGCTTTATTCGCGCAATCTTTTTCTTCTTCATCGATAGCACTAGAGCCCAACTTGACCACTGGCCGCCTGGATGCTTAATTTTTAAACTTCATAATAACACAATTTTCACCACTTCATCTAAAAGTAATCAATTTCTCAACTCTCCCAAAGATACATGTCCCCAGAAAATTAAGAAATCTAAAAAATTACACGGTCATTACTTCCTTATTTTAAGCAATTCTTGGGCGTTTTTGGATAAGTTATCCTCCTATATTTCTCCTGGTATATCAAATCAAATCAAATCCTTTATTAGTGTTAACAGATTACAAAATCTTTGCACACGCTAATACAAATGATACAAGGATCACATGTAAACTAAATATTGTAAATACTATATTATAAAGAAATATTCATTTAAATGAAATAATAAAAGTACAAATAATAGCTAATAATAATACTAAGAAAACTAAAAGTTAGCCCTAATTTCTTGTAACAGAATTTATATTTTTTATATGATTATTTTATGAATGTTCCGTGAGGTATTTCTCATTTTTGATTACATAGGGAGAAAAGATCTCGGTTGCCGCTGGCTATTCATTATTTTATCTTCACGGTCATCATTTTGGCTATTTACGTTGAAGCCTGTAGTTGTAGCTGAAATGTCTAACCGTCTCGAAGCTGTATACATACTGTTTTCTTCGGTGGTTTTCCTTGGCACATAAATTTTGTTTTACTTTTGTTGATTTTTAATCCAATATCTCTTGTCCCCGCTTTGATTTTTTGGAAAGCTTCCATACCTGATGTCGCTATTCTGCCCAGTATCTTAAGATCATCCGTATAGGTCACTGTTTTGACGAGTTTGTTCATAATGGTGTTGTCTAGATTGATTCCTGTCGTTTTTATTACGTGTTAGAGTGTCAGGTTGAAGAGCATGATGTTATTCTGTCTCTCTGGTTGAGTCAAATTCATCTGTCAGTTTTCCTTCTACTTGTACTCTGAATCCGGTATTTAACATCGTGGTTCTCACTAGTCTTAGTAGCTTTGGGGGTATGTTGAAATGAAGCTCTGAATAGCTAGTGAATATCGATGTCAAACTCACAGAGTTTTTCATATATCTGTCTGAGGATGTGTCTGGTCGACTATAGATACATGCCGGTGGTGTTTTCGGCGTATTGTTCAAGTTTGTCTTTGATGATCGTTGTTTATATATTGTATATTGTGCTAAGCAGCGATATTCCTTTACAGTTGTTACATGTTTTCCTTTTTATGTATAGGGCTTGTATTTTACACTTGCAGAATTATTTCTGTGTTAAAGATTTTAGTTATTAATTTATGCACTATGGCTATTAGTTTTTCTCCACCATATTTCAAGAGTTCCCTTGAGACATTGTTGACACCCGGTGCCCGGTGCTTTATTGTTCTTTAATTTTTGGAGTACTTTCGATATTTTCTCGTCCTAATTAGCATAATTCATTAAGCACAGTTATATTTCTTACTTCACTATTTTATTTAATCACTAGTTAATAGTTAACTGATGCGTACAAATTAGTCGGTAATAATAATCATCATTAGCAGGGTTATATTTTGGGGGTATCATAATGGGATTGAGAAAGTCTTGAAAGTATTATTTCCATCTAGAATTTGTTGTTCCCCAAACGCAATCAAGGCTGTTAAATTATTTAGTTTTATTCTTGACTAATTTTACGGAAAGAAAACCCCAATAATTTGCTTAATTTTAAAGTAAGAATTACATAACTACATTTTTATTTCAACGTATTATTATTATTTCTTTTTTATCTAGTTTAACAAGCAGAAAAAATACGATTTTTTAGATTAATTCCTATATCTTTAGTATTAAAAACTATTAAAATCTATCGATGGTCCATTCTAGGTACCATCACTAAGCAACCAAATCTCCCTTCCTTTTTACAGAACTTTGTCCATTCTTTGAATTATTAGGTTTAGCTCCCTTTGTCCTTTTTTCAAACTTCATTTTAGAAGAACGTATGCTTATTTCAGCTGTTGGTCATTCTCAAGGAGCAATCTCCTTCAAATTAAGTCTTTTGATTAAGCAAGTTACTACAAAAATATTTCACCACGAATGAAGTATTTTTTTTTTTTGTAAAAATCTACTTCTGCATGAATTTTTGTTTCATTACAGAGAAAAAACTTTGCTACTTTACCAGTCAGTAGTAGTTTTTAGCGAATTGTTTGTGGTTGGTAATATATCAGCTTCGTAAATAATTTTTGTCAAGGTAGTTCACGTTGTTTATATAAAGGAAGTAATTGAAGTAAAAACACGTGCGCTCTAATAATCATTTGTGGTTAAATTTTTCAATTAAGTGTATATACAAATAAATTAAATCTTGTCTGAATGAGAGAATGCGATTTTCTCCACAAATAATTTATCATTATTTATCGCCTGTGCAACAAAAGATATAATCAGTAATTACGTCACGCGAGGAAGGTACACGATCCTCTTCACATTTAACAAAACAGCTATTCTCCAAGATGATGATGGTATCGGAGCAAAGCATTGTTGCCGCCAACACCATAAATACTTCATACGTTTGTATTAGTGATAAACCCTAATAAACTAGGTAATTTATGTATTTACATAAGAATACACTTATTTATAATAAATTTATTGGTATATAATAGTCATTAATTTGACACAATTAAATCGTTAAATAAAGCATTTTGGATTCGAACACGGGTCACGGACCTTCGGTCCTTCCGCCTCGCCTCATCATTATCTCCATTTTATAATTACACGTTCGCAGTGTTCTGCTATCAATTATAATCAATGGTTTGGATATTTAAAGAATATTTTATTTTCGTATTATTGATCACATTATCCGCATTTGCATATTAATTGGGTCGGCAACAAATGTTTCAGTTCCTTCCCATCTCTCGATTTAACGGTAAATAATTTAAAAGTAATCGATACTTTGCAAATGACATGCAAACTGCAATTATATCAAAATCAATATAACGAGAGGTATTATTGAAGCTGATCAAATAGTACCGACTGCAGAATATTTCGGGAAATTTAAAATTTAAACTCACGTCACTTTGGTCTCAGGTGTGGGGTGTGAAAATTACAATAAAAGGCGAAAATATTATATTAATGGATTTGAAAGTGGCGGTCTTAAAATTGCATCGTGAATTGAATATGGATGGAAAGTAGTGTATTGCAATAGAGAAATTTATGGGTGTACTCAATCAGTAAGTCGTGATCTAAATACGTTTTCGGTTGATATCCAGGAATTTTCTAGAATTATTATATAATATTTACGTAATATGTAAAAAAAACATACCAGAAATAGTGGCAAATTGTAATAGAAAAGTATAGAAATTTGAAAAACAACTCTTACGTCATAAAAAATCTCGAGGAAATGGGGTTAGAAAATTTCGAGAGGTTGAAGCAGAAAATATACAAAACTATCAAGAAAATATTATAGAAATTCAGAGTATTCAAATTGGTGCTTACTTTGTTCATGAAATTAAAATACACACCGAAAAAATTTAATGATGTAATTTAGTAGTTATTATCGTGGAAACAATAATTTTATTCTTGCAATTAAATTATATGCAAGACCAACAAGTGTAAGCTCTATATAAAACTTGATTAATTTTTTATCTACTAAAACTAAAAGTTTAATTACTACTAAAACATATATTACAAAATCATTTGTAAATATACCTAAAAATAATAACGAATTACTTTTTCCTACGTAAATGTAATCTAGTTGTATATTTGATATATCGAATGTATTTATTATTTAAAGTGCGCTAAATGGATTACCACAACACATTAAATAACCAAGCTGTGGTTTAAAAATTGCAAACATTGAAAATGAATAAAATATATTAGTTTCGAATATTTCTTTTTATTTTATCGTCATATACACTTTAGTAAAAAAGTATATTGAAATAATAAAAACAATGAATCAATGCGGTATTTTGTATCTAATTTATAAATAAAGTGGATTACAAAAGTATATATTTTTCATTACAAATATCATATAATAATAATAATAATAATAATAATAATAATCATAGTCATCTACATTTCAACATTGAATTAATGATAATAATAAATCATTAAAATTTAATAGTAACTACAAGATATATATTTATATGAATGTTTTTTTTTTACAATCTCAGGTATTGTTTGTCTAAACGTAATCATGATTAAAAAAAATACACTAAATTATAGAAATTATATGATTATCATTTTGAGTACGTTTATGAAATAAAGAACTATTTATTGATGTCTTCAATATGGCTGTTTTAAAGAGACTAAATCAGAATGTATGGATATCTTTCATCAAAATATTTTATATTGATTAATCAATCCTATTAAAACGTCATCAATTTAATTATTATCGATCAATAACAGCCACGCACTGTTTTCTATCTATATCCATTTAAGTAGGGATCTAGTGCAACGTTAAGACAATAGATGTCATCTTTATGGTAATATCTTCGTTATCAATTTGTTTTGCGCCATATTTTGTTTTCTGAAAACAATTTTGATTGAAGCTTTCAATATCAAAAACACCTTTATTACTGTATTAAAAAATATAGTATCCGGTTAATACCATTATATTACTTTGTACTATATTAAAACACAATTAAAATTTTTAGAACGCTTATAACTAACTGTTTGTATACTCATGTTATATTTGTATTTTTCCTCTCGAGTTCTTTGTTTATCTATGGCGCGAGGTAATAATAGAAAGTAAATATTGTTAGATTGTAATAACAGCGAGAGGACCTACCTTATGCCGATCCTTCATCGATCCCCTGCCCAGCACCGCCATTTTACACATGGTGTCTTCTTGTAGCCTCTTGAGCGAATTGCCTTTAGGTCCTAGTAGTTTACCCACGAAGTTGAACTGCAAATAAAGAAAGATCCCTTGTAAATTTAAAAGAGTGAAGTTGGAGAACAGATAGAAAAGAGGAGATTGAAAGTGTAATTGGTTTAACAGCCAACACAATCAGTATTTGTACAAGGGGAACACAAAGGGAAACTAAGACGAAATTTTCCCTTTACGGCGCAATTTCCACACGTACACCCCGAAATTCTTAATTGTCCCCAACACCCCACCGGCATTTTTATACACGAGAATATTACGAGGGGTCTTCGGTTAAGGGCGGCAATTGGACCCAGCCGAATCTTTTTATTTGGCGTAATTTTTAGATTAGATTGTTACTAATAAATTAATTGTATTAGGTACTATTTAAAATAACTATTTAATTCTTTACGTTCAATTGACCAATTACTTTAACATAATAAAACTTGTCTCTGAGGCTGTTACTTGTTGAAACTCCATATCACTTAATAAAATACTGAGATGTGTATGTTTTCAAAAATAAAACTTGTCTCTGATGTCATTTAAAAACAATTCCTGCCAATTAATGAAAATTTTATCGTTTATTCCTGAAGGCAGGTGCATGTGTTCCGCAACTATTTGTTAACACCCACACGAGGTTTATATAAAAAAAATAATTGTGGTTGCCAGCACGACATTTAACTTGAACAACTGGAGGCGGAATTAAAAAAAAATGCTCGAATTGAACTCGACATAAGCGTGGTTAAAATATCTGCCGCAGTTTTCCCTCTTTACTGCGATACACTTGTAGTGGGGAAACATTTTCCCTTTTGAACTTTGTATGTTTTCAATGGGCGCGCTCTTATATTATTATTGCCAATAATATTTATTTACGGAAAACTCCATTAAAGATAAAATAAACAACATATCGATTCCGTAACTAGAAATCTATACGTGAATTGTAATCAATAGTAAATATTCGCCTGCAAAGAGGTAATGGTATTGGTGTAATAAATACATGGAATTAATCTGTAGCATAGAATATTATGATCAAATAAGCATTACATTAGTAACTAATAATAACTAAGGTAAAGTTATTGGAAACAAAATTAAAATAAAATAAGACTAAGAAAGTTATCCTTTACACTAAGTATATTAATGATGTAAAAATTAACGTTAAAAATAATTTTAAAGCATTTTGGAATTTTGTTAATGAATATAAAACTGATGTATATATAAAATCCCTGTATCTCTATGATAAATGAAGTGACAATTGCAATGATTGTGTTAATCTATTTACTGATTACTTAGCTGATGTATTTGTTGATAATTCTGATAATTTTGTGATGCTGTTGATTTTAATAAATTTACCATATTTAATTATGATGTTTTATCTACTTAATTGTTTTTACAGTGCAGTTATTTAATACACAAAATAAATAACCATATAATCCATAGAGGTAATGATAAAATAATATTAAAAAAATAGTAGCAAATAAATATTACATATATGAAACATTTATTTGATTTCTAAACGAATTAGAATTGAAATTTTAATCGTTTTTCCGAATACAATTTAAAACCCGTTGTTATGTTTTAATTTATTGTTATTAAGCTTGAAATAGCTACATTAAATCGATCGTGGATTCATGGAATTTTACATTTAACTATTAAATCGCGCAAAGAGCTACTTTATTGAATTGCAGCTAATTACGAATAATTTGCTGTATATTCAGATGAAATAGAAATTAATTTAAACGGTTTCTTTGGAAAATAATTTTAATTAAAAACCAATTTTAAAATGATCAATAAAATCAAGAGTTTGTTTAAGGGAGTTTTTACATAAAAAATATTTTCATTGTTATGAGCTTAAGCATACTTTTACAGAATTTTGGAAATGGATGAGATTTAGCAATTAAAAACAATCAAATTTAATTAAAGTACAACTAAAATATTATGACAAATTTTTTTCATACACAATAAGCATTCTATAAACAACCCTTAATACAATAAGCATCTCTAAAGCGTAGATAATATTTTCATTAATTAATAGGGATTATGAGCTCCTGTAAAATATTTATTTCTCACATTACATAAATCTTAAAATTATTTAATCAGTTTTACAGTGGTATATAGTAAAATAAAATTATTATGATGGGTATATAAAATAATAACAATGGCTATATTTATACAAGTAAAAAATTATTAACTGGATAAATAATTTTTTTTAAATATAACATAACCGGTTGCTGATTAAATTTATTTGCTTTTTTAAGAGGTTAACAAGGGGATTATAACTTTGTTTGAAAATATCCGTGGATTAACTAGTATCTGGCACCAGTTTGAGCTGTAGATAAACGAATCTTAATATTTTTAAAGTTATTTCTATGTCTGGTGAATAGCTGTGTAAATTATCATGGGTTAAATATTCGTCTTTGTGTTTTTGTAGGTAGTTTAGGTATGCATATATGTAGAAGAATGGCAGTGTTAAGATATTAAATTCTCAAAATACATTTCTGCAGTCTTCTCTATATCCTTAGCCACTTAGAATTCGGACTGCAAGGCGCTGAAGACCAATAATTCTATGCCTAATTACGGAGTGGCCTCAGGCAAATAAAGTATATTTTATGTGGGAAAAGTATTGCTGATGAAATGTTTTATTAGGTACTTCAGTTTCAATATTCCTCAATGCATATACATTTTTATCGCTAGTTTATTAGTAAGCAGATCACATTGATATGACCAATTTAAGTGTGTTTCCAAATGTACACCAAGAAATTTAGTCCTTTCAACATTTGAAGGTTTTAGTGTAAATACTAGTTTCATTGTTTTCTCTGTATTATTGTATATTTGTATTTTAGCCTGGTACTATCAAACCATTCACAGGGTGTTAACATCCTACCGTGAACACTAGTTGATGTTTGCTTAGCATTGGTAATAGTCGTATCATCTGCAAAAAGAATTACTTTCGTTGAAGAAATATAATAATTGATAAATATCAATAACACTAGTGGTCCGAGCACCGAGCCCTGTAGGACACCGGTTGTAATTTTAAGAGAAGATGATATTGTCGAATTAAACATTGTACATTGGGTTCGGCCTGCTAGATATCATTTTAATGCTCTCCGGATGTAAATTATACCAGTACAATTTCCTGATAATAATAGATTGAAACTCGCAGTCAAATGCTTTTGATTGGCAAATCTAGGATTGTTGTTGCCTCTTATCCATTTTTAAAACAATCTAGGACATTATTTGTAAATCTTAATATGGCATCAGTCGTAGATCAAATATCAGATCAATTGCATTTGTAATCTTTTTTCAAAAATATTTGCAAAGAAAACTGGTAGCAAAGAAATTAAACGATAGTTTATAGAGTACATAGAAAAAAAATATGAAATGAACCAAGTGTAATTTAATTTAATCCTTCATCAGTAATAGTTTAAAATGTTTCATCAAGTGATAAATGAGAGACTTATTCAAGAAATAAAGTTTGGGATGATTAAGGCGGCTTTTAACGAGTGTGGAAAGCAATTTGATCTGATACATATATTTATTATTCTTGTTAAAGGTATTTAAGTTGGCTTGCTTTACATATTTAACAACAACTACTCTTAAACCATATATATCTCAATCTTTGTATTACCTTGCTAATAACATTAGTTGACAGTTCTCAAAATTTGAAATAATTGTTTGTATTTGTTTGCTGATTAGGCATTAAAATTATGGTTTCAACGGTAGATTAGATATTATTATTAGATATTACTTATAATTTAATTTGCTACATTAGCGAAGTACTAATTAAATTCTTATAGAGTAATTTTAGATTTCTCCAAATTTGGATTATGATTATTATTTATTCTAGTGTTTATAACATCCCGCATTGCCTTCATTTTATTAATTGCATTAGAAATATACTCACTATTTGCTTTAAAACGCTGCAATGCACTTTTGTACATTTTCCTGTAATTATTGTTACATTATTGAGTTAATAGCTAATTCTGACGATTGATAAGGCTGTTACGTGTAAAAACTCCATATCACTTAACTGTGTCAGTATTTTGTTAAGTGATAAGCATAAGAGCAGATCTCCATAGCCTACGACTCATCATTAAACCGCTTTTTTTAGAAATGATATATCGAAGTTATATCAAAATAATCCGAGGAAATACTCAAAATTAAAATTAGCATCATTCTAAGATTTGTTTATAAATTCCCTTTTTCCGCCTCCAAGCTATTAAATAATGGTTTAACCTTTATTATAATGAAATGCATTACTATTATCTCTTCCAAAACAATATCAAAGGCGAGTCAATAAATAATAAATAAAGTTGACGAATATACACAAAATTTCTAATTGTATAGTCATTATCTGTGTAATGTATACAACTATTTGTCAATAAAAATGTTTGTATATAATAAAATTAATTTAAAAAAATCATAGGCTTTTTCTAAAAATTTACAAAAATGCAATAGTTTATTCAAAACAGGAGAAGATAATTTTAATAACTCTACATCAAATAAATCGAAACTCATGTGGATAACTATTAATTCAAAGAAAAATAAAGCAGACTCTGTTATTGCTTTGGTCAATAAAATGATATTTTTTTAATGTTTAATGCGAAAATCATTGCCGAAGATTTGGCGACTACAAACAATATCCGTGATAATAAATTAATTGGATGAGCTACGTGAAGGTAAACTTGATTTTAAAATAAAGCACTAAAAACCTTTCTTCACACAGTTTATTTTAAATATCAAATATATATTTTGGACACAAAGTGGCAGAAGTCCAAAATTGAAACGATTTATACACACAAATTATATAAATCAATTGGAAGGGCGGTAATTTCAAAAAAAAAATTAAATTATGGACGGAATTTGGTTACAGGTATTAGGAAAAAAACCGCATTCAGGTGGGGCGATACATTTTAGAAATACATTTTGTAATGGACGAAATTCTTTAATCTAATTTCAAGTTGTTTCATTTGCATATCCTCATGTTTAATTTAATTGATAATTGGAAGACTGTTTGAGTAATTACATACTACTATTATTTATTGTGATTGGGTCACTTTATTATATGGTTAACTACCGCGGATTTTTTATTATTTAAATTTTTAGCGTGTGTTAAGTGTTCTTTAAACCTAATTTGTAAATTGCGGTGTATTTGACCTATGTATATTTTTTCACAATTGTTACAGTTAATCAAATAAATTCCTGATTGTTCTAGTCCATTTGTTATAGAAAATATGGTTCCTAATATTTGTTTTAATTTAGAATTTGAATAATAGGTAGAGGTTAGGTTGTTTTTTTTATTATTTGTTAAAATGTGATTCAGTTTTTGGGAAATAAATTAATTTGACGATTTTTTTATCTTTGTGTAAGGCAAGCTGTAGTCTTGAGTTTATTTTTAAATGTATGTTTATTAATAAGTTTTGATTATATCAAAACTATAATTGAGGCTTTTCGCAATATAATAATTATGATGTTGAACTAATTTTCCCTATTTTCTGTGGACAAAGGAATATTAAATGCTCGATAAATGAGGGTATTGAAGGCTACTAATTTGTATTTTATTGGTGCACAGGCATCTCAATGGAGGTAATTTAATGTGTGTGTGTGGGTTTACGGAAAATGTCAAATTCTGGTCTGTTGTTTTCACATAAAATACGCATGTCTTAAAAGGGTGCAGAATTGTTGTGTTCAATTTTGTAGGTGAAGTTTATACTATTATGAAAATTATTGAGAGATATAATAAATGAATCCTTGTTGAAGTCAGAATTAATTATGGCAAAAACGTCATCGACGTATCGGAACCAAATGTCCGCGAATTCGGTTAGTATATATTTTGCATTATTTTCAAAATGATTTAAAAAGATGTTGGATATTGGATGCTGCGATAAAGGTTTGTTTATAAAATGTATTATCGTATTCAAAAACGTTACATTCTGTGAGAGGAATGTAAACTTTGAATTTGATTTTTTATTAATATTGTTTCTAGGATAGCAAAAGTCTATCTAATGGGTATACTAGGGAAGAGGGATTTAACGTCAAAGAAATTAATTTTTGATTATTTGATAATGTCAAGTTTTTTTAATTTATTTGTAAGTTCTGATATTTTATTTTCTATGTTTAATGACTGGAATTGTGCAGAAATATATAGAGAATAGTCGAACATTTAAAAACAAATAAACTCCTTAGTAAAAATGAATTTTGGTCTAAAAGGTTTTTCTACAAGTGATATCATCGTAGAACTTAGATTTATATGTTCTAGATGCATTTGAACAAAAAAATACATTTTCATAGTTGTTGACAAGAGTTAGGCTTTCCATATTGTTGATTATAATATTATGCCATATACAGGATATTTCTGTGACTCGGGGAATAAAATTAACCACATATACTAGAGTACAAATGATGATTCCTAAAAAATATTATAAAAGCCTTCAAATGACCAAAATACAGGCCATCAGAGTTAAGACATTTCTCTAAAGATTTTTAATACCGTTCGTGGTAAAGTGCTACAATTTGGTACAGCCTAAACTAACATCAAGTAAATTCTTTAGACAATTTGTCACTCTGATCGGACTACTGAAACGATGCTATATAAGATGTTTCTAAAATTTGTTTGCTCAGAACTTTTTTGTTTGCTAGTAAATCTACATTTATTCCTCCACATTTAACAGAAAATTATCACTCTTGATAATAGTGGCCATTTTGAGTTAAAATCAAAAGTGTTAGTCTCTGATTTCAATCGTATAAACTAAACTCAAAAATCTTCCGCAAGTATAAGATAGTATTTAACATATTCGAATAATTTGCATTTCTTAAAATAATAATATTGTCATACATATAACTAATTATGCTTTGTGTAATAACTGAAAATATCAGGAATATATATAGTTTAGTTTAGTTTATTCACTTTACAAGATCTATTTAAAAAATAACACGAACATACATACATAAATATAGTTAATCACTTTGAAATTTCGAGCATAGATCTTGAAGGCGGAGTGCACAGTTTTTCGTGTTCTTCCACTCGACCTATTACACTTACTATGTGTTGATGATGCATATGTAGCTACTAAGGCAATATTTTGTCCATTTCTGACACATAATGGTCTATTTTTTGAAGACCTCTATAATTTCATGGGCTTGTGTCAGTGTGACATTTCAAACTATATAACGAACAAGGCAGATCCACAAATATTCCCCTCGGGTATTTCTTTAGAAAACTCCATTATCTCTAATTCAATAAGTTGATGTTTCTTCAATATGCATACCTTCTGTTTTCGAGCGCACATATGACTTAATCATCTTGAGATTAACACATCTTATATGTGTGTAATTTATTTAATAATATGTCATGATCTATGCAGTCAAAAGCCTTGAAAAGGCCCAAGAATATCTCTTGATATCCAAGGCATTAGCTACAAAATCTACAAGTTCCACAATTGTTGTGGTTATGGATTTGGGATTTGGTTTCGAAATATCCATATTGTGAGCCATTGAATATGCCATGTTTATATGAAGAAATGATACGATTTTTAATAATTTTTCTAATATCTTGAAAAAAATGTGTTAACAAACTAATATGTTTATAATTTTCGAATTGACTTAAATCGCCATTTTTTACTATTGATTGCATGATTGAATATTTTAGGTTATCTGGAAAGAAACCTGTTTCCAATATCTTGTTTATAATATAAGTAAAAAGTTTTTTTTTTAATGAAATATATACCAATATCACTTCTTGTTTGAAAATGGTACGTGCAGTTACCGAAACTTAAGTCACAGAAATAAATTTCGTGTTATACAAACAAAGTTATTAGTGTGTTTCATTTCTATTCAACATGTATAACGAAGTAGAAGCCTTCAACATCAACAACAGAAATATATACCGTTCTTTATTAGGGATACTCCTCCTCGAACAATTCCCATTGTATGTGAATTTTTTATTCCATGATAACTTTACAAACCTCAGTTTCAGTCACCGGAGCGAAAAAAACCTGGAATGCAGGTTTAAAATTATAGCATCAGAATGTTCTACAAAAGGATTATTCGCTAAGATATTATTTGGTGCATTAAGGAAGAAATTGTTGAATTGATTTATATCCCCTTGAAAATTTTGAGTTCGATTTGGTGATGCATTTTTTAGGTTCGTGTACAATTTTCCATATTGCTTTTGGTATATTATGACCGTTTTTAATTTTTTTTTTAATCAAAAGCTTTCTTTGGAGTTTGTAAAGTGTGTAATTTTGAATTAGTGATTTGGAGGCATAGAAAAATAACGTGTATATTAAATTAAAATTATCTGTACAGTTACTTAAATAATCTATATTGATATCACCTGAAATTATATAAAACACTCCCTCATTTTAATGTGTCTACTTAAAAGAGAATCTAGTTTTTCTTGAAGAGTGTTCATACACCTACTGGTAGTATCAATATATTCCATTAATTTTAATATTCGCCGCCGCACATTTAGAGATATGTTACATACATAAATATAATTAACACTTTGAAATTTGAAGCATAGATCTTGAACGCGGAGTTCTCAGTTTGCGTACATGTTGAAAAAACGGTTGCAAATAGCACCTCTCGGCTACAAATCTTGATTTTGAATTTCCTGCATCTGACAGAAGAGAATTGAAATTGCAAGAACTGTATTCATTAGAATATTTCGATATAATCTGCTCACATTCATAGTTCTTAATATTGTTGTTTATTAAATACTCGGCTATTGATGATTTCGGCATTTAATCTATAGACGTGTACGTAGGCTCATCCTTCAACTTCCCTGATTATATCATCAGGATATACATTCTCGACACCCATGCATTTATAATTCTATAATCAGTATCTGTGAATGTATCTATCCATCATATTTGATAACATGCCAAAAATTCATAAAAACAACATTTCCGTTCAACCAGTAGTCTCTTTTTGCCAAGCATATTACAATTAACAAAATATTACCACAAAACATACCATGCCGATATAATTTCTCCATTAAAAACTCAACAGAATATATAGAAAACAAAATCTGTTATTGTTAAAAGTTTGCTCGCGTCTGTAACAGTACCTGAACTTAAGAAAATAATACAAGATTCAACACAACACCTTACACCCCTGAAAATAATGATAGACGTCTGCTTTGATCAAAACTACTTCGGATTCAATAATAAATGCTACTCTCAACTAAATGGACTACCTATGGGTTTCCTTACGTTACCAGTGTTTGCAGGGATCTACATGCAATGGTTTGCAGAAGAAATATTTTAGAATACAAGGCAGCAATCAATGAGCAACAACATTATCTTCTGGTGCAGATACGTGGACAATATTTTCTGTATATGGGGAGGTTCACAACGACATCTCAACATGTCAACATAATAAGTGTGCATAAAATAAAATTCATAAAAAAGTCATAGGTCCATTTATTTTTACTTTCTAAAAATATAGAAAAATGTAATTGTTTATTCAAAAAAGGGGCAAATTATAATTTGATTAACTGTACATACAATAAACTAAAACTCATGTAGACACCTAATAATAAAAAAGAAAAATAAAGCCGAAATAGACTATGATATTCAAAATGGGTGGAGTAAAACACTTGTTTTGTTCCATGATTTTATCGAATCGAAACACGTGTCAGGAAACTGATAATAAAATCATGGAACAAAACAAGTGTTTTACTCTACCCATTTTGAATATATGGTTCCATCAAGAAAGTAGCAGAAGAAGTATTGAATAGACTATGATATAATTTTATTTGGAATGTTACAAAAATCATTGCCTAAGATTTAGCGCCTACAAACAGTATCTGTTATAGTAATATAGCTAGAAACTATAAAAACCATAAATAGAAGAAACATAAAGAATAAGAACACTGATTTATATGGCATTTTAACTACATTATCAGTCAGTTAAGAATATTTTATTACTGTTTCTTGCAAAACCTCTAAATGAGACAATAACTATAGGTATATTTCCATCAGTTTTTAAAGAAGCCAAAGTAATTCCAGTATTAAAAGGCGGCGAATTAATCAATTAAACTATTTACTTTATCATTGGTCTATAATCTATTCAAAAATATACTAAAGGATTGAATTGTCAAGGCAGATATATGATGTAACACCATAACACATTGAAATAAAACTACATAGTTAAAAGGGTTTCACAATTATAACTATGGATGTGAAGCCTTCTCAACCGTGTTGTTTTACGTCAATGCTCAACGACCAAATAGTGGCACAATTTAAAACAAAAAAACTCCTTAGCAAAAATGAATTTTGGTCCAGATGAGGTTTTACTGCTAGTGATCTAATCGTAGAACTTACGTTATATGTTCTAGATAACATATTATGCTAACTAGTTAAAGGTATATGCCATCCCTAGTAAAATCGTAATTTTAATAAGAAGTTATCTCTTGGGAAGATACAAAAATCACAACACCAAGAAAATATTATTTGACCTAACGTGATGCGAACGTCTAATTATTAAACGATAGCAATTGATTAGAATTTGACTTGGGTTTCTAGAAACACAGTATCTAATATCCCTATTATGTGGAAGTTGAAAGGATTTTTGGAGGATTTTGCTGATAGATATCGAAGGTGTTCTTAGACGGAGATAACTAAGGTAGTATTATAAAGTAGCTGGTTAGAAGGATTATGTAAAGGATTAAGAGACTGCCGGCGTTTTGTTAAGGTACGAAGGGATTAAGATAGAGGGCACAACCATAGTCTAGTAATGGGCGGCAAATAATTTTGTATATTTTTATTGTTGTTTAGGTAGTGATAACATTATTTTTTTACGTAAAATATTTTGATCAGGCAGTTATTCCGTTTTTAATTATAGCAGTGTGTTTTTTAAAATTGTGTTTTGGATAAATGGTTATGCCAAAGTACTAAACGGAAACTGAGTCAATAAGCTATTGGCAAATCGCAGGAAATATTTGGATAGATTGAAGTAGAGAGGATCAGGATTAGAAATGTCGACGCTAAAAATCTTGTATAATATAGGTGAAAGAGGAAACCCTAGGAGAAGTCCTTGTTCATAGTAGAAGAAGAAGAAAAAGATTATAGAAATTTGTTGTTGAGTTAAGTGAAGATATAATTAAAACTTGATTAAAACACTAACACTTTCTTCACAATTAATTTTTATTTCGCTAGATGTACATTTTGGGTACTATGCACCCATTATCAATAGCTTATAAGCTATATAAGCTATATATAGTTATAAGCTATTGATAATGGGTGCATAGTACCCGAAATGTACATCTAGAGAAATAAAAATTAATTGTGAAGAAAGTGTTAGTGTTTTAATCAAGTTTTAAGAAAAATATTTGTGTATTTTTACTTTTAAATAGATCCTTAAAAGTAAAAATCCACAAATATTTTTCTTCTTCTTTTACAATAGGAATTGTTTAATTATAAAAATGATGTGAGGGGGATATTTAGGAGGCTACACTAGTACAATAAGTTTTGATGCCAGGCGGAATCAAAAGCTCTCTGATCATCCAGAAATAAAGCTGGGTAATAAGTTATTTGACAGGTCTTACTTAGTTCTTCCCAATAATTTTATCGGGTATATATTTAGCAAAATTATGTTCGGTTCTTAGCTATTTGTGCTTACCATAATTTGTTTTTAATGTGTTACAATGCCTAGAGTGCACAAACGTGAAAAGTACCGCTAATTAAACGAATTGGACAAAAGTCGCATCGTTTTTTGTGCAAAAGTGGTTTTTCGATGAGAGAAATTCCTAATTGGTTCAACCGAAAACAATCCAACAGCTATAGATGATGATGAAAGTCGCGAAAGAAGAACCGGAGAACAAAAAAAATATGAGGTTCAAGTCTTCGACTTCGACCAGATCAATTGCGGGTCTACTGTAAGTTAACGAAGGTCAACCTCTAATCCTTCGAATAGTTTATTGCAGAATCAGAAGTTTCGGCTTGCAATCCTATCGGTCACATCTTGTGTTACCGTAATGGCTTAACATCGACAGCAACTTTTGGAGTGGTGTAGGTAGCGACTGCACTGGAATATAGATCGGCATAGAGTAGTGTGTAATGATGAATCCTGATTCTATTTGGGAATAGGATATACGATGGCAGTATGAGGATCAGACAAAGACTTAAAAACGTCGCAACATGAAATTTTCTGCTGAAAGGTTTGTGCATAAATCTGTGTGAATTATTGTATGTGAAACTAAAACTTATAGAAGTAGGTAACATTTGGTATTCGTTCAAGGTAATATGAACGCCAACCGAAATGTGAAACTTATATTCCTTGAGCATTTGGAATAATCACTTTTACACCAAGGCAGTTCTCGTCCCCATATTGCGAGAGTTTTTTCGGACTCATTTGAAGAGCATAATATCAATATCATGGCCACTCACATTATCGATCTATCGCACGTAGTGCATGTAGGGAGAAGACTAAATAACTTACAGCATCCTTCGTAGGGTGCAAACTTTTCACCATGAATTACAGGTTGCTTAGAATACAAGATATTTTAAAATACCTCCTAGAATCAAAGCCACGAAGATTAGGTGAATATAACCAAAAGGGGCAGACGAAATCATTGTTAATGAAAAATTTGTTCATCTTACTTCTTTTTCTTTTAAATTGTTTCATAGTTATACATTTGTGCTACGTTTGGCAAGATATTTAAACTGTTTTTCCATTGCACAAGAAGGTGTGAAACAAGGTTCTGTCCAATATTGCTTATAATTTATATAAGGGAAGTAAGCTTGGCCAACGTTATATTATTCGCTACAGTACAATAGTTGTCAATGAAAAAGTATTGTACAAAAAAACATCAATTAGCGACCAAAAAAACAAAAAGGCAAAAACCAAAACAATATTGTGCACCTTTGCCAGAGATCCTCAAATTTGATCCGTATATCAACAAATGGCTTCTACCATCCTTGGATGTTTGTACCTAACGCAGTTACCTTCACATTGAGAAAGGCAACGGAAAACCAACTCAATTATTTTCCCTATTTTCACCATGGATATTTTCTTTAATAATATATAGGATGGTCGCCAAAATTCGGAACGAATAGGCACCCACAGAAGAAGAAATTGTAAGAGACAAAATATTATTATCAATTTCATCTTAGAACAGAAGATTATAAAATCATAGCATCGTAGGAAAAAAAATCATCCAAAGTTTAAAAAAAAAATAAAAACTGCTTGACACACACACGTTACATATGTAAATCTTGCCGTTAAAAGATGCCGTGTTAAGCCCCTTTCAGCGGAATATTCAAAGCCTGAAAATCTACATATTTCTTTGCGAGCAATCGAGTTTGAATGTAAATTTTTTCAGCCGCCATAGTTCACCCGCATAGTCTATTAATTAACGTTAACCGCCGCAAAAAAAGCGTCGGCGTTTCCCACATTTTCCGCACAGCGAGTTTTATAATTAATGTTGCATCCTTTTTTGCGAATGCGGAACACACAGCGCCGAATTACCGGTTTTCTTTTTTTTTCTATTTTCGCCCAGCCCTCGTATTAATTTTCTATTCCACCTCCTGTCCGACTTTGTGTTGTTTTAATCAATTCATGTCATGCTCCCGAGAAAATTCCTCACCACTTATTACAGATCCCGATAATTGAGCTTCCCCGGGAAAGCCATTTTCTCAAAATATCTTATAAATGTCGAAAATATTAATAAGTAAATGCTTATAATATTTCTGAGGGCTGAAGAATGTAACTGCGTGGAATTTATGCGATGCTGGTGAAATTGTATTCGAACGGATTAAATACCTTAAGTATTAATGTTCAGACCTAATTGTTCTTTTAATACACATATATTAAATCCTATACACAGTATTGGACATAAATGTTGGATTATTTTCAGTTGAAATAAAATAATAGAAAATTTAAAAAAAATCAAAAACTTCTGTCAAGTAAATTTAAAATTTAGTATACTCTGTTTTGATTAACATTAATTAACCTTGTAGAATATAAGGCAATTCAATAATTTTTAATATTACATTTTTGATTAACTGCTAGTTTATAATAATAATAATAATAAATTGACTTTATTGGCAAAAATAAATGCTGTTACAAAATAATATATAATTTATCTTTATCTATACTTATTATTTACTATGTTAGTAATATAATTATGAAAATAGTACAAATCTTATTACAACAATTTCATTACAATACATCTAGCAAATAATAACACAACATGGGGATTACATATGTACCTAATAAAAATAAATACATTCTGCGCATCCTTGTTTTCGTGTAGCCCTAATATTCGGAATGGGCTGTTCCCGTGTATTTCCAGGGTCGCTTTATGGTTCAGAAATATGAACTGAATCGAGAAATCCCTTAAACTGTGGGTTTAGGCGCATATGTTACGGGCCTCATGGGTGAATAAGGTAAGAAAGGTCGAAGAGTTTGGGAAATAAACAATGGCCCGGGGGTTATCTGTAGCGTATAGTGTGCGGATGAAAAAAATATACGTATGAAGGTTGTCGATATCGAAAGAATACTGCAATTAAAGCTTAGCCTTTGCACGTTTAGGAATCAAACTCATTAAACGATCTGAAGATCAAGGGGATCATTAAGGATGGAAAATTTGATGATACTTGCCATCAGATATTAAGCTTCGAGTTGATTTAATTATCTAAAATAAAGGGTAGTGAATATAAAAATTTAAAGAATTCAAAGAATTTAAATGGATCATATTCGAGTATTATGAGGTTTAATGTCTAGATTACCATAGTAAAATAAATTAAATATGCCAAATAATCACGTTTTTAAACTGAAAGTGCATTACTTTTCCCAATTTGAAAATTTGATTCATTAAGAAACTATATACTATTTTTATTTGATGGATCAAACATTAATTGGGAATAGGTAAATTAAACATTTTATAACATATCAAATATATTAGCTTCAGATTTCACTTATTATTCTTATTGTGATTAGACTCTATTCTGATTAAATAATATTATCGTGTTTCAATTGCATTATAAAGTTATACCTTTAGAGTGTTTACATGGAATTCATCCCCGACCGCGATTACAACTCCTGATTAATATTGACTATTCTGATTGCATCGAAATTTCGATTAAAAGCGCAATCTGCACACTGAACGCCCTAATCGATGAGAGCTTCAAGTTTATTTAGAGCTGATTAGAAATTAACTGTCAGTCCTATTTGCGTGGCAGGTTTTAAATTGGCAATGGGAAAAAATAAATGGGACAACGGAAGGGGGGGCATGGAAAGTGTATCAGTCAGACAGTCTCATTTATTATCGGGGAATATAATTTAAGGGCTCTATTGGCTGGGAATTCGCGATCAGTTTCTAATAAGTGATGATTGATAGGGACTGCGATTTTTACAACGGAGTGGAGTATAAATGTCGTATATTTTTCATGCGGCAACTTCTACTTCTCTCTTTCACTTGAATGTGCCAAATACATGGATTATTTTTTCAATCTAAACATTTATATTCCTACAATGATTCTCTTATCTGTTTTTAATCGGTCACCAACTAATCTTTATAGTCTTTTGTTATATAAATATTAAAATTCTCACATATAGATTTTATATTAGCAATTCCCTTTCAAAATATTTTGTTTCGCAAATGTTTTAAACAACACTTATTATAAGTTCGAATTTAAACCGATAATCTTGTGTATACAATCGAAACACCCCTCACATCCAGCCGTATGCCAACAACGGGCTCGCATATGAAAAGGGGATCTGAAGAATTCCAATTTATCATATATCCACCGGTTGATATGGGATGTCGGTAAGTTGTTCATCATATTTGACATCTAGATGTTCCGACGAACCTCGAGTTTAAGTCACGTACTTAGTGCATAAATCCCAATCCCATTAATTACTTAAGCCGCGGTAAATGAGGCGATAAATTTGAATTTAGGGCATATAGAAATCCATAAAAATAAGCCGGCATATTGCGAACTTTAACGGCCGATCGTATAACTTGTGCCTGGGGCCCTTAAAAGTAACTACGTTTTATACATATAATTAAAATAGTTACAATATGGTAATTTACAATGTATATCAAGTTAAAAGCTTACGTTCCGTATAATGTTTCACACTATCACTATTTTAATATTAACGTACGAAATTTATGGGGTTCAACAATTTTACGTTTATTCGGTGATTTAAGTCAGACCAAAAATTGAAACATGCATTTAACATGACCTACATATATTTAAGAATTCCGTAAATTATTCCTACTAAAATTAGAACCTTCCCTGTGTGCCATATGAATGAATGTGCATTAGTGACTTTGGGATGAACACTGCATGATTCCTCGTCCTCTCAACTTTCCATCAGAGTCTGGATGTAATAAAGAACTTCGCTTCAAGAATGCTGGCTTTCACACTTGATTAAATTAATGCCTACCTAGAAAGCTATTTTTAATTTTCAATTAATACCTATTATACAAATTGCTTATATAATTAGAAAAATTAAATAAAACACTTGGTTTTGTTTCACCATCTTTGTAATTAACATTAAAATGTTTCACCACTTGTTAAGTGAGAATTTAATTCATAGTATGCTTAATATGTATGTGTTATTGAGTTGTGTCAAGATTATAGGTATTAATAATAAACACGGTTAAATTCCTTTCTTAACAATAATAACATATAATAAATGTCTTTATTGAATTCAAAGGTAAATTAAATATAATAACTAATAATATAAGAAGTAGTAGTTCAGTTAGTTTTACACTATTAACTGCTCTTCCACTTAACCTACTATTTATAGTAATAGTAATATATGATATAAATAAGTTATAATTCATATAGAAAAATACATATTTGCAGTGAAATACAATGGTAAATATTTGCAATATTTTTAATTTCAAAACTCATTTCTCATCAAGCGATTTTTAATTTCCTTTTTAAATTGATTCTATGTGAGATTTTTGAGATTAATCAGCATTCTTCACTGTTTTTATTTAAGCACTATATAAAAACAGTGAAGAAAGGAATTTATTATTCATCGTATGCTTATATATTATATACAATAATTATTACATTATACCTGTAAGTCTTATATAATACCAATGGGATTTATAAAAAAGATTCCTAATATACTATTATAAATGCATATATATTTTTGATAGTTACTCTTACCTACAAAATATCTTAAGATTCTAGACTATGAAAATTTAAATTTTATATACACAAAAATGAATTAACTAATTTGGTTAAAATTTTTTGCAAATAAAATATTTAATTTACACAATTAAATTATATGTTGTATAGTCTATAATACTGTATATATAATAGCTATTATAATAGAGCTTGAATCGATGCACACTCATCTATTAACCTTGCAAACTGATTGTTACGCGGTAATTAATTAAAAAAATCTCACATCACCTCTTCGATTCACAGGCTGGGTGGTTTTGTCCCGCACAAAGCCCACTCATGTATCCTCATCAATATTCCCAGGTGTTTTTGGGCTTGACAGTTTTGCGCGCTGACAGACACTTTGTTCGCCATTAATTAGACACCAGAATTACGCATAGCCCTTGATTTTTAAACTAGGTCATTTCTACGTATACATTGCCATTCTAATTAAATACATGTTGCAACTAAATAATTCATTTCTTTTATTTTTCTATTGATTGGTTCTCACGTATAAGAAACCACTTTTATAATTTTAATTATAGAAAAACTGAAAACTTTCCTACATTATCAGAAATAGATTAAACTAAATTTACTTGAGTAATGTTCATTAAATATTAAACTAAAAAAAAGAAATATTTTAAACATAAAGTAAAATAGTACAACGTTTAGAAAATAGATGCCACTGTAAATGTTATAGAGGTTATATTAGATGTTTTTTTTTAATAAAAAAGAATCAATTTCCAACTAATAACATAGGGTTATTGAAATATATCAAATGTCTTCACAAATAAAAAACTTTTAACTTTGTTTGTATAACTTCTAGTTTGATAATGACAAGTTAAAATTGTCGAATTTATTTTATAGTCACTAAATTATGTCAGTGTTATACAAACAAAGTTAAAAGTTTTTTTTATTTGTGAAGAATAATGTATAACGAAGTAGAAGCCTCCACCGTTAACAGTTTTATATCAAATGTCTATTAAAAATATGAATATTGTTTTAATCGAAACATTTTTATTTCAAATAAATTTGAATTAAATTATATGATACTTGATGATTTTATTCATCTGTTTGCTACAATTATTTCGTCATGCACCAATTGTAACAAATAGCCCAATTTTTCAGACAAAAAAATATCGAGTTTTGCTTTTTCAACATAGAGATATTTTCTCTATATTATCACACGATAATATATTTTATAACTTTATTCATTATTATAGTTTTGCATTTTATCTTTGACTTGGAATAAAACGTATGATATTTATATGCTATTAATTTTGTATTATCTATTTGACACACTGAATTGGTTAATGGTATATTAATACAAAATATTTTGGTTTATGGATGTATGCAAATATTAATCATGTGTTAATTATTAATTAAGAAAATCACCTTGCTATTATATTATTTTTTCTAAAACACATTTGCTAAATAATTTATATTCTCATAATAAATATGCTTTTTAAATTTTATTACGTCTTCAGTTTTGTTTTGTCACACTATGACTTTTCAGTCTATTTAAAATTTAAGTTTCCCGGCAGATATATAATACTTCATAAAAATAAAAAATAAAATATGACCAATCTTCACATTCTGTTTATCAATATTTAGATTATGTACTTATCAAGTATTAGTTGTCCTTTCTTCAACATAAAGAATTTTGAAGGTAGCAATAAATTATTTTTTTTAGGTAATCCATCCCTTTAGATAAAAGATTGTTTTCTGTGGCGAAATAAAAGAACCAAATGTACTATTTATACTTCAGCGAGTATTACAGACAATTATGAACCCATTTCTAGATCTTGCTTCTGAAAATAATATGTTTTGTTTCAGGTAAAGTAATTTTGTATAATAGAGACTATGGTTACGCACGATTCTCCGTATTAGATTCACTTAACCTTTTCAATAGAATATAGGTATGATAGATACTTGTAGATGCCACTGTGTGGATAAACAATTGTAGAACAATAAAGAGTTTTTTAAACCACCCACTAAACCAGTGGTTTCTTTTAAAGTTATCCTTGAAGATTGTTTGAAATAAAACAAATCAATAATAAACATTTTTATGCTGTTTCCTGTAGATATTATCATTATATCATGTGAAAAGATATATTAACTAAATTTTTCAACTTGGTCAGACAGAGAAAGAAGAAGAAACACCTAAAAATCTATTTAATGAGAAGAATAAGAAGAATTAAAAATATTAACGGCACTGTCAAAGTATAGTCACCAGTTAAAACAAAACTTTTAACAAAGAATAGAAATCTGCTCGGCTAAATAAAATAAACCTTAATCGATCTATTAACAATCGAATTAGTAAAAGATCTCTACTTAAAAAAAAATCCCAAAACGCAGGAATCAGTTGGCGAAGAATTGATAAACCAAAATATCTGAACATACAAAACTACATCACATTTACCCTTTGGTAAAGATAATATTAAAATGAGAAAATAAAATTGCTTCCTTAGAACAACTTTAGATGATATACTAAAATTTAATATACATATTATACAATTAAACATAAAATTAACCAAAGTATACGTATTAAGAACGGCTTATTTAACACATTTTTGGTGATTTTTACTAACGCAATTGTAATAAAAACGTGTCTTCTTGATAAGGCAGTGAGGTTGATAAATTTTCATATTTTTAGATTAGATATCCGTCCTTACACAAATCACGATTGATGTCGGCACATTGAACAGGAAACATTTTAGGTTTTCGATAACTCATATGATTAAAAACTGCTTATTTAGCAAATTTTTATTCTTTACTGCGGCATGAAATTATTTTCTGGGGCAGCAGTAATGTAGTCGATAGCAGATAGGCCTTTTGAAACGGAAAATTTTGTTTACTGTTGCGGTCCTATACATTTTCGAATGTATAAAATTTGCTTTCAAACATTCTGATATATTTTCTATAAATAGTAAATCATTATTTACACACACCTGGTCAAAGTACCGAAAAACGTGTCCTTATGTCTCATTTAAGATCTTTAACCATCTACCACAAAGAATCAAAATTATAAAAGGTCACGAAATATGAAAAGTAAAGTACATGATGATTTACTTTGTACATTTTAAAAAAGAGATAAAATAGTTAAAAGTGGATTACTATTATGAATTAAAAAATGATACTAATTAGGAAAACTAAATTTCAGAAAATGAGGAAGATTGAAAATGAAGATTTCGCTATCAGTAATTTTCTAAAGCTAAAATCAATAGGTTTAAGTTTAAGTTTATAGTTATATTAACTCAACATACATTGACACAATTTTCCAATCGATTAAAGATAGCGGTCATACATGGAAGTGTTAAATAATAAAACTTATTTGGACAGAGAAGAAGAATATATATTTGCTTAGTATTAGATATGACTGATCTAATTTAAATTTAAAAAGTTAATACCTTCATGAAAGATAATAATATGGTGAATGCACTCTGCTTCTTTAAGTATATATTCCAGTTAATTATACTGTTATCCTCCATTAAATAATATGAATTCTTTAAAGAAAGAAAACTCTTAATATGTTTAACACAGCTTAAAAATGAGTACAGTGTATTTAAACTAATCACAAAAAAATAGAATATAAGTGGTATAAAAAAGTGTCGAAAATGCACCTCGAAATGAACGCCTCAAAAATTCAAGAATGTGAATTCTTTATTATACCCTCGCAGAATATTTATGTTGAATTATCATCACTTTATAACTAAAAATTTTTTGAACATGATTGGTACTGTGTACTAAGGAAGTAGAGTATGCGAGAAACACAATTCATAAAATAAAAATGAATTTATTTACAAAAGTTGCAGAAAATATGTACAAATTAACAATAGCAACTTACTTATGTTGGGTTAAGAATAGTTTTTGACGTTATATTTACTGATTAGGAAAGCTGTGGAATGTTCTGATTGGACAATATAGTAAAGGTAGGAGAACGAGCCAGAAAGGGACTAATGACAAAGAATTTAAGCGCCAACATTCCGCCATTCATTTAATCGATTCGTTCAATAATACTTTCATCCTTTCCAAGATGAACTGAGTCGCCACTGCAATGGGGTAATATAACATAGTCTTCCTTAATGTTTACCAATAGGCCAGGTTTGTCACGTGCATGTAGTACTGTCTCCACCGACATCTTCACATATCGCAACTTGTTGATATCCTTCCATCTCAACAGCCGATTCTCCGGTGTATCTCCCATTTATTCTCTACTAGCGTAGTTAAAACATCCTCGATGAGGAAGTGGACCGAGGTTAGAGCAGTAAGATCATTGGGGTCATTACTGATTTTGTGCATAATGGTCTGGAGTTGAACGGCCCACTGATGTCTCGTGAGGTGTTTTCTTCGAAGTATATTTCACATCTTTAGCCCATTGACTCGTTCGTGTAATTGTTTAGTTACCAGAATATCAAAAACTGCTTCGTGAATGCTTACCAATCCTATTAAATTCTTGTTGAAATTTCGAGATTGGTGGTAATTCTGCATTCATAATCCAGCAAAAGTGAGTGTTGGAGTATAATTTCTTTCTCAAACAAAATGTCTATGTAGTGAGTGTTTCCTACGATAAGATCTAGTTCTTCTGGATCAAAAAAAATCGGAATTGGCTAATTGAATATCGTTCGGTCTTCTAGATCATGCATTCAGGAATTAGATCTATTATACCATCGATGGCAAGTACACTTATGTTTACGTTAAAATCAGAGTAGTGAAAACTGATTCGTGTAGAAATTACTTCACTAGTCTCACGTGTTCTTTGATCTACTACTGAGATCGATATATTGATATTTTTTGATCAGGCTAAGGCGGTTCACTTACGACTCTGATATCACCAGTATTAAGAATTGCACGTACAGTTTTATATTTTCTTCGCTAATCCTTGACTGCTACCTTACAAGTAGATAAAATCACATTTGATAGGATGTAGGCAAAATAAAGTACATCCGAAGGCGTTGGTGTACTGGGAACCAAAGTTGATGTTTGTTTGGTTTGTTGTTGATGGG
This sequence comes from Ontholestes murinus, assembly GCA_963969525.1. Classification (NCBI taxonomy): domain Eukaryota; kingdom Metazoa; phylum Arthropoda; class Insecta; order Coleoptera; family Staphylinidae; genus Ontholestes; species Ontholestes murinus. Next base: position 58,658,221 of record OZ018396.1, read on the forward strand.
GGCATGTCTTCAATTAGCACCGAGGTTGATAATTTTTTACATTTTTAGATTAAATGTCCATCCTTAGGCAAGTCACAATTGATGTCGGCATTTTGAAAAGGAAATACTTTGGGTTTTGGATGATGTTCGAATCATTCTTATGATTCTTGTTACATCCTATTGCTTCTAGTTGTCTGTACTTCAAAGATAAGAACTTAGTAATGCCATCGTAATTTGGTACTTCATCGCGGTTTTGTTGTTCCCACTCTAATTTTTCTGCCATTAATTCCATTAGGAAGTCACCACAATGTTCGGTTCGACGGCCAAGTTTATGCAAAGAAGCGTAATGTATGGCAACTGCATCGACGAGATGGCGTAAGGGATGATGACTATCCCGCTTCATTTTTGGGAGATGAATAAGCGATTGCATGTACCATTTCACAATAAAGCGACCGTTTTGATAACGATTTTTTATAGAAAGAAATATTTTATCCAATTATATACTGATATTTTTTTCTTTCGATTATCTATCTTTCGGTTAACACCATTATGCCATGATGCCATGCTTAAAGAACATCTGGCCTTTCTCAGCAAAATAATGAAGCAAGCACTGTTTGACTGAATTTACCATTTAAAGAGTTCTGCAAAGATCGAAACAAATAGTATTCGGAAGGGCAAGGTGGATGGCTTAACTATATTTATTCAATTGGCGATAGTAAACAGTATTATTGATGGTTTGGATTTGTAATCTCACCAAATTCATATTTTCTTTCAAAAAAGTTGCAGCTTGTTGATCGGACTTGCACTATGATCATTTTCACATAACGTTATCGTAAACTATCCATTTCTCATCACCAGTGGCCATACGTTTTTAGAAATTCATAATTTTCATTGTTTTTAAGAACTTATCGCAGGCGTTTGTGTACTTGCTTAAATACATTTTTTTGAGTTCACTTGGAACCCAAATATTAAATATTGAATATACTAACGTATTCCGGCTGCTGCAAATATCTTTCTTATGTCATTTGAGACATATTTAATATTTCTGCGACCTCTTGGGTCGTATTACGGCGCATTTCTTTGATTTATGATCTTTGGCTTCAACTGGCCTTCCTACCAATTCTGATATTGGTGTTCGTATTATTATTTATTATCTCTTAGAACGTATATTTACACAATTTTGTATTCGATTGAAGATAGCTGTCATAGAGGATTCTTTTAAATAATAAAACATAATATTTTGACAGTTTTTCTTAAAATAAGTTGATATGTTGATTATTTATCATTTTTGGAAATAATTGGTACATAATGTATTAAGGAAGTAAATGTATTATTATTTATTACTCTTTTCTATATTATAAAAATATATATTTGAATCTTATTTCTAAATCCGTTCATCAATGAAATCTAGAAAATTATAATGGCTATATTACATTGAATAGAACCATACCAAAACGGTACCTTAGTTATCACGAGCGTAAGGATAAACTAAAACTACTTATTAACATGGTTTTATGGCGGATAAGTCAAAAGTAACCTCTCCACAGAAGTTTTTCTGGGAAACTGGGAATGTTATAATTGTCGCTATTTACACATTTCTTTAATAACCGGTGGTTATCCACTCATGAGGATCTAGTGTAATGTTTGGATAATAGTTGGCACCTTTAGGGTAATATCTTAGTCGATGGTTAATTAGAAGAATTAAATACTCCAAAGTTAAACTTGATTCCCTGTCTTCAACTGCGCTACGCTAATGAGATCCAAAATAGATCGAAACTTGTCTGTAATTGTTGTTGATAGGGAACAATAATTAATGTTTAAATTACCTTTTTAAACATTACGGTACAAGAATGTTTTGATGATTTTTAAATATGAACACCGTTCGTGTAAAATTTTAAGTTTTATATGTTTTTTTTGTAACTAATGTTTAGGTATTTAGCATGAAGAACAATTATAGATTATAATAAATAAATAATAATGTAAATACTAATGTGTAAAACCTACTCCACATCCTAGTATTCCAAATACTATTTCGTTGTATAACTGAAATCATTTAGTGCCCTATATTTCGGCCTGGTAAAGTTATATGTAAAATATATCATTTGTTATACGATACTTATTATAAAAAACTTGAATAACATCAAACAAACAAACTGTAAGTTTGATAATGGCCTTATAAAGGTTGAAACTATAGTCACTGAATAAATTTCATGTTTGATAATAACAGGGTATAGTTTTATTTATCGTCTGATAAAGTTCCTAAAATAAAATTAATTGTATATTTTAGTTATGACAAAAAAACTAAAGGAAAATTAATTAATAATGAGAAAAATGAATCTTCTCTCTCTCTAAGAGCTTTTCTGCACATATGTTTTACATTATAATGTAAAAACTCCAGCTAACAACTGCCTTTCAATATTTGATTTGTATATATAAAGGAAAATTCCTTGCTTCACATATTATTTTATTAGTATTAGATAAATATTTCGAATACTATATCCTGATTATTTATGCCCTATTTTTACGAGCATCTGTTACTAATAAAAGTAATAAGTGAAGCAAGGAATTTTTAACTAGTTGATCATAATTACTCAACGTAAAATTTAGGGATTACCACCTTGTCATATGAGTATAGTTCTTTCAATAACCAAAATTAAATACATAAGTGTAGATGTTTTTAATAAATGCCTGTATAATAAAGGTTTTCTAAAGTATATTGAAAGCAAGATTGAAAAATTTTACAGAGTGATGATTAAACTGATTCAAAACTGGAAACTACACTGGAGATTGAAAATTATTCCAAAATAATCTACTGGTAAAAAAGTGTTTCTGAAAATAGTGGAACTACTTGAGTATTTGATGGTGGAGGCGTTTACAATATTTATTTATTTAAATATAGTGGTAAAACAAAGTTATCGTGTCTCATTTTCAAATCATTTCTACTTGGTAGTACAAACTAAATTTAAAAATGTACTATAATTTTACCATAAATATTTATTACAAAAATTGTTATATAATATCGTAGACACAGTTATATAACAATATTAACAAGTATACTGTTCTTTTAAAATCAGTTTACACATAAAAGAATTCTTCTATTGAATCCACAAAAAAAAACTTTGGGTTGGTTCAAAATCAAATTCATAAAGAAAGCATATAAGTTTTTATAAAATTGATCTAATGCAAACTTTAGCAGCAAGAAAATGGAAATTTAGAAAAAGGATTTAAACATATTATTAATCTATCACGTGTTCTTGTAGAGACAGTGTTGACCGATATCGAAAAAGCTGCATCTATATTGAAACCTGCGAAATATTTCGCTTTTCGCATTATTTCCAAGGAATCACTTGCCCGTTTGTAGCTATTATTTCAGGTTCAATGTTCAACTCACAGGTAAATTTGGTCAGTGAAAAGTTATTGCATTAATTATCAACTAAAGCTAATATGCAAAGATTTTAGAATTTTAAAAGTATATCTATTAATAATTCTAAATAAAATAAACTTTTAATTAAAATTGTTGGTTCTGGTGGGTTTAGATGCTCGGTATTCTTTACTACTAGAGTATAGTATAAATGTATAAATAAATCGTCATTGGTGGTGTGATTTTTAGAGCAACAAATACTTAAATTACTCTTTAATCGCTAATAACAATGCATTTAAATTATTCTATATGTATTACTTAATAATATTATTTTTCATTTTTATGTTTGTGGGCATTAAAATGATATTAAATGTAGATCTTTTAAATTAAATTATCATCATGTTAATACAAAAATTAAATAAACCAGACGCTAACAAAAGAAACCATCGTGAGGAAATTTGTTATAAATCATCTATTGAAATTCTAATGAGATATCATCGACCAACAATACAACTTCCACCCACGTGGTTCTCCATCGTAATCTGCCGAATTGATGGAAACGTTAAAGTTGCAGAAAGACGATATAAAGACCCTCCGCGCTTTCGAGGATCGATTTGATTTTCCGGATTTTTATCAAGCCAACGTTTGAATGGAACCCCGCGGCTAACGCTATCAAGTCGCAAACGCCATTTCCATCCATCATTCATCTTCATTAGGCACTTACTATAGCCATCTAGTCATCTTAGGAAGTGCGACTGAAAGACATACTCGCCTAGTTAAGTTACCATCATATAATAATAGCAAATTATTACTTATAGATAGAAAATAAATGAAGTGTAAGTTAACTTAAGTCGTTACAAATTGAGTATTGAAAATTATTCAATTACTTGAAGTAGTTTTTACAGATGGTTTACAATCATAATAATCAGGCAGACGTGAAGGTGATTAATTATGCAATTTTGTAAACCGGCCGAGCCCCTTTAAGTTGTATTGTGAGCGGTAATCGGTTTTAATGAAAGATTATCTGGGTTAATCGATGCGGACAAAAGTTGTTGACTGACTTAAGGGAAATATGGGAAATCAATTATAATTAAACTACGGGCCAGATTTAATGACCTAAAAGTTGTCCGTTAAATCGTGAACTTTAGAGTGCGATTAAGGACAAAGCAGGAATTTAAGGGGCGATTGTCTACAATGGAACCTCTCATATTCGACAGTAATCCCGCCAATTGGAATCCAATTATCTCTTTAAGCGTCCCGCATCAGTGTAATTGCTGGAATTGTGTTTCTTACAAAATACAAATCAATCAATATTTATTTAAATATATATTTGTAATCTAATATCTTTACTAATGGTAATAGTAGTAATATCATTAAAGTTTGATAATGTTATTTTACTTTTAAAGAAGTTAATTACATTTTATAGTTAGAGTATATTTATGTGAAATATAACTTTAATTAAACTCATCAACTCAAATAAACCCTAGCTAGAAATGAGCACATAGAAAAGTCACCAGATGATTTAATAATTTATTTCTGCCTCAAACGGTAAATAAAAGGAAGTAATCGACAAAGAACACACCAAGGCGGCTGGGGTCTCGTAAGTACACAGCGAACAACTACTTCCATCAAAAAGTTATCTAACTTAAATACGCAACAGACAAAGTTGAAATCATTTAGGGATGCCATAATTGAGTGGGGTTAAGTTTACGTGCCGATAAGTCCGCGGGCCATTGTCCCACTCCTTCCAATCTGCCTGGTCAGAAATAGGGTCATTTTTTAAGCGCCACCGGACTTCGCATTGCTCCAAATCCGTTCTCCCACCCTTACCTTTCTGAACGACCCCGAACAATGAGCTGATGAATGGTGTGGCTCGTATCGAAGACCCTTTCAACTAATGTTATATAAGAATGGACCTCGAAGAGCTGCCTTCTTTAATTTATTAAATTCAGTTCGAAATGTAGGTTTGAGATGTAGACGCTATTTATATTATTACCATGGCAAATGGAGACAAAGTGGGTTATTGATTGCATAAGGCTCGATGGCAAATGCAAGAGAGTAATTTATGAATTTTCAACCTAAAGTTTGCATTACCCATAATATTTACATATTTGCGGCAATTGCAGGAATATATATTTTATAGTATTTACAATTGCTTCTTGTTTCAAGAAAATTTATACTAATTAACATTTTAATTAAACATAATAAACTTCACACACTACGGAATAACAAATTAGATGTAGGATAAGAAACTTCGTGTGCGATAATTGCGAATTCGCAATTTAATGCCGGCAGTGCGAAAAAGGTCGTAATAGCTGCACTCGACTACTGTCTCAACTGAAACTCAGCGCTAATCTAAGTTATCTCGATTAAGCCAGGAGTAGAGTGGTGTATCAGAATAGCAGGTTTCGGAAAGGCGGTGTGTCGTTACAGTTTTACTTAAGTTTAAAGGGAATTCGAGCCGGGAGTTCGGGAAACAAGAGGAAGATTTATGTGGTTCGGCTTAATCAGTTCAGAATTGACCGGCTCCGCAGGATGCCCCAGTGCCGCAGCCACTCCTGCGAGTTATTCGCCGTACGCACGTATTTTCTGATTGACGCAAATCTAATTTATTAACCCTCATTTTTTTCTTCTTCTTCTTGATGTTTAAAAAATCGCATTTCGTTATATACTTTTGTAAAGAAGGTAGGTTTAGTAAAAAATTGACTCACTTCAGTTTATTCGGTATTAACTTAAATTTTGATTTTTACAGCTTCATCTTAAACAAAAGTATATTAAGTTACAATTGCTGAGAATTTAAGAATGTTAAGAAATAAATTTTATGGGTCAAATTATTTGACTTATTTAGTGGATAATTCCTTGAAATACTTTAATTGTAATACATTTTAATGCATTGTAGAAACTTCTACAATTAGAAATATAAGTCACACTCTAATTCGATTGAAGCAGTAAACCCATTTAGCATGTTCCTGCTGGCGTCGGGGTTTAATCGGAGTTCACCGGACATTTAGAGCGGACGCAATCCAGTAATTTTTAATTTAATTCAGTTAGAAGTTTATTCCGCGATGTTTGAGTTATTAGTTTAATTCCATATGCATCGAAATGCAAAGTTTGTCGGCGGACTTGTTTCCACTTTGCGTAAAGTTTTTAGTGAATTATCACTGGCTAATAGAGGAATTATGGACATAATCGTGTTTTCAGACCTCGTTAGTTTAATTTCTCATCTCGTAATGGATGTTCGCTTTTACTGCAAATTATTTATCATCTGACTGCGCTTACATAATAAATAATTTATGTTCCTTGTAATATTAAAGCAAATTAATAAAGTAATAATAATAATATCAATAATGCACAATTTTAAAAAAAGTTTTAAGGTATGATATTACACAATTTTATGGTAAAACTTAATAATTTTCTTGTAAATAGGTGATACATATAAATAACTTAAAAAAAGTTACTCATATTTTAAATCATAATTTTCTAGCACATAAATAATTGACTCAAAAATTAAGAAAGTTAATAATTGTACAATTTTCTGAGCAAATAGTAATGATTCACGAAATGTACTTTAATGTACTTGTTGTTGTTTGCAATTTTAATAAGAAGTTTCCTGCGTGCAATCAACCGGGGGGCAATTTTATCAAATGGAATAATTACGGAAAAGAAACGCGGTTAATTACATTAAGTACATAGTTGTATATTAATTACAAATTAATGAGCGCGGCCCGGGAAAACTTGTTTGAAGCGGAATATTAAATGCAAAATTAGTTTTATTCAAATTACTTTAATCAAACATTTTAATTTCGATGTCTTCTGGTCATGACTTCTTAATTAAAAAATTAAAACTCTTGCAGGGCTTTCCTTTACGCCATTGTCGCTTGTAGAATTGCAATTGTGTTTCAGAATTGAAATTTTACAAATAAAAATGGGGTATTTCTTTGTACAATATAACGAAGAAAAAAATATAATTTGTTGTCATGAAATAATTATATATTGTCAGGAGATAAGAGAGAGTAATTAAGAATATATCGAAATAAATATTTAATGTTTTGAATCAATATTTGTAGATAATGGTTAATTGATAATTACACTGACAAATTAACAATATTGAAGTCATATAAAATTTATATAACAAATAATTTTAGAGAATTAAAAACTGAACAAATTATTACGAATAACCTTTTGGCGTAAACCTCATAGTTTTCGAGTAAAATATAGGGAAATTACTATGATGAACACATCACCATTATGTTTCTTGTAGTTGCGTGTTAACTATTTTTTTTTTGAAAATATGAAAACTAGAATATTTGTGAATGGTTTCATACATTTTCAGGTTCATTTCACTGAAAATTAATGTAGAAATAACAAATTTACGCTTAGTTTGTTTCACTGTTTATTTATTTAATCTGACTAGTTTCGATAATTACGTCATTATCGAAGAATTCAAATCATCGGTTGCATTTTTACATTTCCTAAAGTCAAATTTCAAGAGTCAAAATTGTGTTTCCTGCAGTTGTATGTTGCCTTTTTTTTTCAAAAACATCAAAACTTGAACAATTGTCAATAGTTTTATGTATTTTCAGGTTTATTTTACTGTAAATTATTATTTTTTCAATTTTTTAAATGATCAAATTCAATTTTACATATCCTAAACTCAAATTTCAAGAATCAAAATTGTGTTTTCTTTAGTTGTGTGTTGACTATTTATTTAAAAATATCAAAAATAGAATAATTGCGAATGGTTTTATGTATTTTTAAATTTATTTTACTGAAAATAAATTTTTTACAATGTGTTTAACCATCGAATGCATTTTTACATTTCCTAAACTCAAATTTGACGAATCAAAATTTTGTTTTCTCCAGTTGCGTGTTGACTATTTATTTAAAAATATCAAAAATAGAATAATTGCGAATGGTTTTATGTATTTTTAAATTTATTCTACTGAAAATTAATTTTTTACGATGTGTTTAACAATCGAATGCATTTTTACATTTCCTAAAGACAAATTTCAAGAGTAAAAATTTTGATTCCTGCAGTTGCGTGTTGCTTACTTTTTCAAAAATATCAAAACAATTGTCAATAGTTTTATGTATTTTCATGTTTATTCCACTGTAAATTATTATTTTTTAAATTTTTTAAATCATCGAATGCAATTTTACATTTCCTAAACTCAAATTTGACGAATCAAAATTTTGTTTTCTCCAGTTGCGTGTTGACTATTTATTTAAAAATATCAAAAATAGAATAATTGCGAATGGTTTTATGTATTTTTAAATTTATTCTACTGAAAATTAATTTTTTACAATGTTTTTAACCATCGAATGCATTTTTACATTTCCTAAAGACAAATTTCAGGAGACAAATTTTGTTTCCTGCAGTTGCGTGTTGCTTACTTTTTCAAAAATATCAAAACAATTGTCAGTAGTTTTATATATTTTCATGTTTATTCCACTGTAAATTATTATTTTTTTAATTTTTTTAAATCATCGAATGCAATTTTACATTTCCTAAACTCAAATTTCAAGAATCAAAATTTTGTTTTCTCCAGTTGCGTGTTGACTATTTATTTAAAAATATCAAAAATAGAATAATTGCGAATGGTTTTATGTATTTTTAAAATTATTCTACTAAAAATTAATTTTTTACAATGTTTTTAACCATCGAATGCATTTTTACATTTCCTAAAGACAAATTTCAAGAGTCAAAATTGTGTTTCCTGCAGTTGCATCTTGCCTTTTTTTCAAAAATATCAAAACTTGAACAATTTTCAATAGTTTTATGTATTTTCATGTTTATTCCACTGTAAATTATTATTTTTTAAATTTTTTAAATCATCAATTGCAATTTTCAATTTCCTAAACTCAAATTTGACGAATCAAAATTTTGTTTTCTGCAGTTGCGTGTTGACTATTTATTTAAAAATATCAAAAATAGAATAATTTCGAATGGTTTTATGTATTTTTAAATTTATTTTACCAAAAATTAATTTTTTACAATGTTTTTAACCATCGAATGCATTTTTACATTTCCTAAAGACAAATTTCAAGAGTTAAAATTGTGTTTCCTGCAGTTGCATCTTGCCTTTTTTTTCAAAAATATCAAAACTTGAACAATTGTCAATAGTTGTATGTATTTTCAGGTTAATTTCACTGAAAATTATTATTTTTTCAATTTTTTAAATCATCAAATTCAATTTTACATATCCCAAACTCAAATTTTAAGTATCAAAATTTTTCTGCAGTTGTGTGTTGACTATTTTTCTTAATATCAACAACAGAATAATTTCGAATGGTTTTATAAATTTTCAGGTTTATTCTACTGAAAATTAATTTTTTACAAAGTTTTTAATAATCGAATGCATTTTTATATCTCCTAAACTCAAATTTTAAGAGTTAAAATTTTGTTTCCTGCATTTGCATGTTGCCTACTTTTTAAAAAATATCCAAACTTTAACTATTGTCAATGGTTTTATGTCTTTTTAGGTTTATTTCACTGAAAATTATTTTTTTTGTTTAATTTTTTTTAATCATCGAATGCAATTTTACATATCTTAAAGTTAAGTTTCAAGAGACAAAATTTTGTTCCCTGCAGTTTCGTGTTGTCTATTTTTTTTTGATTATATCAAAACTAAAATAATAGTGAATGGTTTTGGGAATTTTCAGGTTTGTTTCGTTGAAAATCAATGTTTTGCCATGCTTTAGATCATCGAATATAATTTGATATTTTCTCTTAAATTTTTGATTATTTGAGAATATTTGGGAATATTCGAGAATATATGAGAATAAGAGAATATTTGAGAAATTTTGAATACTTAATTTTTTGTGATTTTGTATTAGAAAATTTAAAATTGAATTTTGAAACATTTGAATTTGAGAACATTTGAGAATATTTTAATTTGAAGAATTTTTACTTTTGTCTAAATTTGAATATTTGAGCTTTGGAGTTTTTGAATTATTAATATTTTAAAATTTGAACGTGTGATTATTTGAATATTTGAGAAAATTCAAGAATATTCGAGAGTAATTGTGAATATCTGAGAATCTATAAATTTTTGAATTTTTGTATTTGAACCTTTCAGCATTTGAATATTTGAGAATATTGTTAAATTAACCAATTATTACTTGTGTTTAAATTAGAATTTTTGAATTTTTAAGTTTTTTAGTTTTAGAATTTTTGATTATTTGAATATATGAGAATATTCAAGAATATCTGTGAATCTTTGAGATTTTTGAATATTTTACAATTAGAACATTTGATTCATTTTGAGTATATGAGAATATCTGAGAATCTTTGAGACTGAATATTTTAAAAAGTGATTATTTGAATTGTTAAATTTTTTGAATATTTGAACATTTCAGCATTTGAATATTTGAGAATATTCGAGAACATCTGAGAATCTTTTGAATTTTAGAATTTTGGAATTTTTGTATTTAAGTTTTTAAATATTTGAACTATTAATTTGAATTTCTGATTTCTGAAATACTATTTATTAATCTGAAAACTTGTATATTTGAGAATATTAGAGCCCATTTGAGAATATTCGAGAATATTTGAGATTTGATACTATACTTCTTCCCTTCTTAGATTCTTCTTGTTTTTCCGTTGGCTATCGATCGGTGGTATTTCAACCCGTAATAACTTAATAAATTTTGAATTATCAAAATGTATCGCGAACTAAAAACCTCCATAATTACTTATTTAACTGAATTTTTGAGTTTTTAAGTTTTTGAATTTTTAATATTTTAAAATTTGATTACTTGATTATGTGAATATTCAATATTCGAATTCGAATATTCTCAATTACATTTGCGAATATTCGAGAATATCTGCAAATTTTTAGGGTTTTTGAATTTTAACTTTTTTTTAATTTGATTATTTGAGAATACCTGAGAATTTGAATTTTTGAATGTTTGTATTTGAACTTTTGAATATTTGAACATTTCAGCATTTGAATATTTGAGAACATTTGGGAGTAATCGAGAATATTTGAGAAATTTGAATGTTTAAGAATATTTGAGGTAATTTGAATATAGGAAATTTTTAAAATTTAAATATTTGAGATTATTTAAACATTTGAGAGAATTAGCGAACATTTGGGAATTTTGAATACTTATATTTTTGAATTTTTGTATTAGAAAATTTAAAATTTTGAATGTTTAAATATTTGAGAATATTTGACAATATTCAAGAATATTCGAGAATATTTGAGAGTATTTGAGAATATCTGAGAATAAAGAAAACACTTTTACTTTTTTATACTTTTATAATGTTTACCATGTAGTCGAAATTAATCACTGAAAATAAAGTTTAAAGTGGTATAAAAAAGTAAAAGTGTTTTCTTTATTCTTAATATTGAAATGTTCCACGAAGTGAACGCCGTTAAGATCCAAGAATTAATATCTGAGAATCTTTGGGGTTTTTGAATTTTTGAATATTTAAGAATGTCCGAGAATATTTTGTCATTTTGAATTGTTAAATTTTTCAATTTTTCTATTTGAATTTTTTTAATATATGAACATGTCAGCATTTCAATATTCGAGAATATTTGAGAATATTTTTAATTTGACCAATTTTCACGTGTGTTTTAGAGATTTTAAGTTTTTGAATATTTCGAAATTTAAACATCTGATTATTTGAAAATATTTGAATGCATTTGATAATATATGAATATATTCGAAAATATTTAACAATCTTTGGGATTTTTCATTTTTTCAATATTCTAAAATTTGATATAAAATTATAAATTTTAGAATTTTTGAAATTTAAATCATTTGTATTTCAAATTTGAATATTTCAACAATTGAACATTTGAGAATATTCGTGAACATTTGAGAATATTTTAGAATTGTTAAATTGTTTATTTTGATCAATTTTTACTTGTTTAAACTTGAGTTTTTGAATTTTTGAATGAAATTGTAATTTGAACACTTTGACTTTTAATATTTTTGAAAATAAAAATTTGTTGTACAAAGGGGCAAATTATTCGACAATTTACATATTTACTAAAGGAGAATTATTAACTTCTATTTGATCATTTAATAGAATAAATATAATAAAAAAGGTATTCTATTAAATGATCAAATAGAAGTTAATAATTCTCCTTTAATAAATTTAAATATTCTTTTTGTAAGTAAATTTTATTGTTTTAAAAGTAGGATTTGTATTTTACTTCTTACAGATTTATTATAACAAATTTATTAACGGGATTCAGCCTATGTATATTAGAAAAATATAACTAAATCAACATTGAGAAAAACAATCAACAATATTTATTTAATTTATAATTAATTTTTTATTCAAAACTCAATTTTTGTAGTCGGTTAATTTTTTTATAGAGTTGCCAACTGGCTTTTAATAGAAATTTGATTTGAAAGAAAATTTCGTACTAATTTTTTGAACTTATTAAATTAAAAAAATATATATTTCTTATATGCAAATTGTTTTATAGTATTGGCAAATTCAAAAATATTTTAATGGTTTGATAAAATCTAAGCAAGTTCATGTTTTTTTTTTAAATTTTATTAAAAAGGATTTTATTATTTTCTTTCAAAATGAAATGTTTCTTTATGGATAAATTTTTATTGTTTTGACATACTAGTTTTTCATATTTTTTGCCAATTGTTTCTTTTTACTTTTAATTGAATTTTAAAATATATTTTTAGAAAGTTTTTTAATTGTTTTTTTCTTTATCTTTGTTTCTAAATCATAAGTTTCAACTGTTTATATATATTTTTTTGATAAACATCTATTTATTTGTTTTTAAAATTTCTTATTGGCAATTTTCAATTGTTTGTTTTTTATTTGTAACTTTTGTAACTGTTTTAGGGAATTTTATCCAAAACTTTTTATTAAGCTCAGAACTATTTCATTAGTAGATTAATATTCTCTTGAAAACTTTGGATAAAAGCAGTTAAAAAACAAAGAAAGCAATTTAATAATTTTGTTTGATAAATGATAAATGTTTTGTTGGCACAATTCAAACTGCTTCTAACTTTTTTAATAACATTCTTAACTGTTTTTTTTAAATCAATTTTCGAGCTCTAATTTCAATTATAATGCATTTTATATGCAAAATATTCTGCACTGTATTAAAAATTTATCAATTGTTTTTATTTTTATTTTTCAACTGTTTTTATCCAAAAATTTTAGTTTTAAGCTCTTTTGATGGTAAATTGTTATTCTTTTGTTAAATTATATTTTAAATATTTCAAGAAAACAAAAATAATGTTGTTTTTGTATATAAAATTTAACCATTTTTTAATTTGTTACTGTGAAAATTATTTTCTTTGCAATTTTTGTAATAAATAATTGTACTTAATTCTGTAAACGTAAAGAATAAAATACTGTAATATTCTAGAATACTAGAGAAAACGCTAAAATAATAATAAAGACGAGATATCTATTCAAATTCTCGAACAAGTGAATATTTCCTGATATCTAAAGTGAAATTTCCTAAAAATTTTTGAAAATCTAAAAAAAAAATTGTTTAAAACTTTTAGGATAATGATAAAAAAATATTTTGCAACTTACAAGAGAAATTAATAAAAGCCCTATTAAAAAAAATAATAAAAGCAAAAATTTGACAATTAAAAGAGAAATTATTGGAAAAATCTATTTAAATCTAAAAGCATAAAAGGGAAAATACTGAAGAGAGTTCTGAAATATCTACTAAGAATTTCCTTGTAAATGGAAGTTTTTTTAGTTTTTTACCGATATTTTTCTAAATATAAAACAATATTACAAAACATTTCAAACAAAAGTTAAAAAGAATAAAAAACAGAACAAGTTTTATGAAAACATATTTTTTAAAATAAAAATTGAAAATTTTGATATTTATTGCCAATTGCTAACCATTAGAGTTACATGGAATTTATATAACAAATAATTGTAGAGAATTCAAAACTGAACAAATTGTTAAGAATAGCATTTATGCGTAAACTCAATGGTTTTCGAGAAAATATAGGAAAAGTACCATGATTGCCACAACACAATTTTTCTATTTGTTATCGAATTTGGAACAGCAACAACAACAGTAAAAATAATATTTACATAAAAAGAAATTCATATTATGAATTATTTGTATATAGAAGCACCATTTACGAAACTAATAGCGTATAATTTACCTCGGCAATATTAAGTGGCAGTAGAGTTTGATAAAAAATACACTAATAACATTTTACTAGCATAATACATAAACTTCCCTGTTATTGCTTCCTTCTGTTTATGAACCGACTGACCTATTCAGAAGCGGATTTTCTCCAAGGTATTTCAAGGAAATTTGGCACGTTTTCAGCCAGAAGCTAAATTTTATAACGTCATAACTTCATGCATGATTATTACGGTCTTATTCTTAGTAATACGAAATTTCCAATCAGCAATGAATTCGTCTGGCGTGCCAATGCAGAAACATAATAACACAATATGTTTGCATTTTATGGTTATTAAATTTAAAAAATCATAAATAAATTTAAAAAAAATACTATTTATTATTATTATTATATAACAGAAATTTGAACCATCAAAATACCGATATTTAAAAGTCCTTGAAATGTGGATTGGATATATTTCAAAAGCTTTAAACATCAATATTTTGAAGGTCCAAATTTCTGTTATATAGTAATAATAAATAGTAGAGAGAGAACAACATCTTTATTTGGACAAACAAAAGTACATTTATAGCGAATACATTTTAGATATAAAATAAGGGTTAGTCCGTCCGTTTGGGCTAACGACCTTCGGTCTTTCTGCCCAAATAAATAATATTTTTTAGCAAAAATATAAGTTTTAGGTTACAGAAAAGTGCACACATTTCTGAACCGAATTGAGTTGCTTCCAAGGTTTCTTCGCATTTGTTCCTAATTCTATTATATACAATTCGCAAGAATAGTTTTAAGAAATGGCTAATTATACTTAATAACCTATGATCGCTATTTTTTCAATTGCTGTTTTCAAGGAAGTGATATGAATACTAACTTTAACAGTGCAACGCGAATAGGACAAAAAATAATTAATTTTTATAATTATTTATGTTTTATCAAAATGAAATTGTCGAAGAAAACTGCATTTATAAAAATTTAGTTATTATGTTATGAATATTATTAAACGTATTATTTAATCGCAACAAAATTTTAATACAATAACCATCAATTTGTGAAAGTGCACACCTGGTAAATCAAACCTGGCGCTATTGGAAATTGGAATATTTCACCATGGAGAAACTCGATACGAATTTGAAGCGGATTCAATACTGGCTCGCCACCGGCCCTACATAATAATAAACTGTGCGGATTCAATTTCGAAATTCCATGCTTCACATATGGACAGCTCAATGTTGCCCGCCCACGCATCGGAAAATCTTGTTTATTCGTGTACGTATCGAATGGAAAACAATAGGTGTATAAATTGATGTTGCAAAGGATGTGTTTATTTAACACACAAATCATTTTTTTTTTGCGTTTGTATGAAATTGTTTCCTTTATTAATGGAAAACGATCGAATGTGGGTAGAATTTCGATGGATGGAAATTATTAAATCATATTTTAAAATCATCCACATAAAGAAAGTATGATACAAAACTAAAAATAAAAATGTTTATATTATTTTATATATATATTTGAAAGAAAAATATTTTTGTTATTTGCACTTGTACCAGTAAAAGTCATTTTGACAAGTACGTTGATAACTTTCTGGAGATAATGAAGTCTAAACATGACCCCAGAATGTAAATCCTAAAAAAATCTACTATTTTTTAAAATTATAGTTAGACCCTGAAAATGGGAAAACTAATGAAATTTTATAAGACTTTGAAAAATATTTATATTGTATACCTATAGAATGATCAAATGATGAAACTGTTGAACTGTAAAGTAGCGAAGGCTTATTATTAGATATTCACGCGACAGTAAACATAAAAATGTTGTCATTGAGAGGAAACTGAAACTGCTGCAGATAGAACTATTTAAAGAAAAATAATGAAGAAGGTGTTGCTGGATGATTACTTGAAAGGACTATATATATAGATAATTACACCATAACAGAATCGTTCCTTCAGCCGGTAAGCTTGTTGCCTTTCGGACATAAGAATTTGGCAAGTTTCTAGTTCAGGGATGTACCTCGGCATTTACTAAAAGATATTATGAAGGATTATGTAGAGAGGCTACTTTATTACTTGATTGAAGCCAAAAGTTGTTGCGAAAACAAAATTCTTTGAAAATCTCAACTCTTATTTATAAAACTTTACACTTTGATAGACAGTTTTAGATTAAGTCGTAAAAAGGAAAACATATTAACAAATACATACAATTTTTGGTCCAACAAATTACAAAGTTTTTGTCAGAACTAAGTGATTCAAAAACTAGAATGCAATACCAGAAGACACTAGAAAAACACCTCATCGCTATGCTGAGAAACTGGCAATAAGACTAGGACATCGAGGACGACCGGGACAGGCAAACCATCAGAGAAGCAGTAATTAAAGCGGCAGAATCATTAATAGGATAAAAACCAAAGACAACCAGAAACGAATGGTATGACATGCAAGCTATTGACGAAGTCTGAAATCGAGACAGACTAACATACCAAAAGAGATCGATGAGAACAAAGAAGATGACATACGAGGAATCCAGAAGGGCAGCCAAGAAAATAATGAAACAAAACTAAGTTTTTAATTAACTTTCTGATTAAGAAGAAAAGTTTAGGAACAATAACAACCACTGAAAAGCACAGAAGGACATCAATTTCTTTAAAAGGGAGTACCAGGCAAGAATATTACTTTTCAAATCTGTAAACGGAACGCTATCAGCAAAATAAGAAAATCTAGATAGACAGAAACAATACTTTTAAGATTTCCTCAATCCCACTAGGACATTCGTCGAAGAGTACTAGCTAAAGCACTCAAAAAGGCAAAGAAAAATAAAACACTAGGCATCGACAATGTTCCAGAGAAACGTGACAGAAAACTAGTCGTTATAGTGCATAATAATAACTAATAATTAAAATCTGAAAGACAGAAAAAATGCCGCAAGAGTGGAATACCAGCCTCATACACAATGGGGACAAACTTGCGTGTAACAAATATAGGGGAATGTCACTACTTATAACATACAAGATATATACAACGATCACCAAAGCTAAACTTGAACAATAAGCCGAAAGCAACACTGCAGGTGTTTGGTCGACCAAATAAAACCGCCAGATACATATACGAAAAATTCTGTTAGTTGGAAATAGATATTCACCAACTCCTTATTGGTTGTAACAGGCGTATGACAGTATACCATAGATGGAAACTAGCTCTACTCTATCCTACTTAATTTAAGCTAGTGAGACTACTGAGAACTACGATGCTAAACACTAAAACAGACAGAAAACTTTAATGCTTTAAATATTCAAAATATGAATATAAATAAAACACTTTGTAACTTTGTTTGTTATTTATTTTCTGTTTAACAGAAAATAAATAGTGTTATACAAACAAAGTTACAAAGTGTTTTATTTATACTCAAACATGTATAACGAAGTAGAAGCCGCAAAAATTAATAACAAAAATATGAAATATAAACTACGAACAAATAAAATATGAAATAAGTAATATTAATGTAAATAAAGTCAATAACTTCGCACAACTATAACAGCAGACAGATAAAAAGAAAGAAACAAAATCCCTATATTAATAAAGGGAAATTAACGTGGGAAATAAACTACAGAAGAAACATAATAAAAATCCGACCAATTAATGAATATTACAAGAATATAAATTAAACTACAAAAAAATATAAAAGAAACATATTATAAATAATAAACAATCACGCGAAAGAGGCAAAACAGAAATTGCAGAAATAAGACTAAAATGAAAATCTTAGTAAAAATACAAAAGAAATAGCAGCTGAAATAAATTGTTACTGTACAAATGTTGGAAAAACATTAGCAGAAGTATAACTGATACTAAAAGTAATACTATTCAAGAACAAAAATACGCATTTCAAAGACCTCTTAAACAACTTCGGCAGCATACGACTTAATAAACTAAATAAAATTGAAGCTGGAATGAAAGGAAAATGTAGTCGTAATTCATAAAGATTTAAAGATAGCTTTTGATACTATATCAAAATACAAACTTATAGAAAAGTGGTGATGTGTTCATCATAGTACTTTCCCTATATTTTACTCGAAAACTATAAGGTATACGCAAAAAGGCTATTCTTTAAAATTTGTTCACTTGTGTTTCACGTAACTCCTATCACTTATTAGCAATTAGCTAAACACGTCAAAATTTTTAATTCCTTTCTCGCAAGTTAAGAACTTTTATATTTTTATAAAACTTGTTCAGTTACTCATTCTCTTTAACTTTCGTTTGAATGGTTTTGCAATATTTTTCATATTTAGAAAATGTCAACAAAAAAAACCCCTCGAGTAAACATCCACTTCCAGTTTATGAATGTTCACCAAAAGTTTTTCAGCTCCAGCTTTTAACAATAAAACCTTAAGATAAAAGTTTCATCTCAATAGGATGAATAGTTTTTGAGATACAGCGCCGACCGAAACAGACAGACACACACACACAGACACAGAGACAAAATTTTGTTTTCCAGAAATTAGTGGAATCTCAAAACGGATATTTCCGTTAAAAAAATTTTCAAAAATTTTTCACAAAATGAAAACTTCCCCTATATATTCTATAGGGAAAGTAAAAATTCAAAATAAAGAGTATTATAAACCAAAACGAGATATACCTAAATTAATAGATTCATTTGATTCGATCTACCTAGTCAATGAAATACACTTATGGATTGATTTAGAATTAAGAATTGGTCAAATTGTCAATCTGTATTTGTAAAATATCGTCTACATATCTGTACCAGTATAGACATTTATTACATAATGGATGTTTTATGATTACGTTTTCGAATGAATTCGTAAATATTTCTGCAGATGAGGGGCTTAGAGAGTTACCCATTGCTAATCCCTTGTTTTGAAGAAAAACGATATTATTGAATTCAAAATATTTTTTCTTTAAACATTCATTAAGTATTTAGATCTAAAATTTCTACTTTAACAGTCGGATTTGCACCTTGGGAGGTCAGTAATACCTCAATAATGTTTACCACCAGAATGCGACTAGCCGACTATATTTCGTGGCTGTAAAGACTTTATTCTAATGAGATTTTAATGGAAAATTTTTACTTGAACTTAGTGTATTCGCTTAGTAGTTAAATATTTTGAAAAATTATGGCAAGGTGCTGATATATAAGATACCACAGGTATAATTGGCCAGTTTTCTTTGTGGATTTTTAACAAGCCATATAATTTAGGAGGTAGGGGGTTCATAGGGAATACGTGTTTTAATTGGAATTCGCATAAGAGCTTAGCAGCTTTTTGCAATAGATTTAATATTCTTAATGAATTTATTTGTAGGATTAGATATTAATTGAACAAAATTATTAGTATTAAAAAAGTGCTGGAAGATGTTCTTTAGAATAATAATATATTTCTGACTTTTTTAAACCTTTTTAGGCGTTTGTAAAAATATGTTATTTTTAATCGACTTTTCTTTAAGAGATTTTTCTACTGATATTTCTGATTGTTTATAAATTAATTCTGAAACTTGTTTATGTTTTTTCAAAAGAATTATTATTTGAATTAATAAGTGCGAGTTCAACTCACAAATTACAAATTTAAGACATACAGAATATACACATAACTTACTCATACATATATACATAACACATACTCAAACAACAACCACACAAACACATCACAATCACCCTCAAATGCATACACCCACCCATATACACAAACATACACATAATACACTAATCATAAATATCTTACACCTAAATATACATAGCATTATATAGAACCTATCATTTTAAAACATTACATATAACCTACAACAATTTTATAACACATAAGTTTAAATTTTATTGATTTTAATGTTTTATCACGCCTACAAAACAAATGTTAATTTGCAGTTTTGCCTGATGATGGCCTAGTGCCGAAACCGGTCACAATATAAAAATAAATATTTACTAAGGAAGTACCATTTAGTCATAACCCCTACATAAGTTCTAAATGGATGACCTTAAGGTATAAGGAGATGGCGTCGCGTTGTGTAAGGCACTTTTTAAAATCTTGCTTCAATCATACCTTTTCTGCTGACTTTATGGCTAAACGAGCAATTTTGCTGTTATTCCCATCAAATTACCTACATTTATGCAAAAACCAGATATTGAGATTCACTTACATTGTACTTTAACGATAAGTTAAAAAGTCGAAAGTTAAATTTGTTAGAAGAATTGTAAATTAATAAATATAAATATAAAAGATATTCTATAAAATGATCAAATAGTAGTTGATAATTCATCTTTAATTGATATGTAAAATCAAACAGTTTGGTTCCTTTGTTGTTAAGCTTTTAACTGTAATTGATAAAATTAGTACTCATCTACATGATAAAGCCACTATGTGGCGAAACATGTTGCAGTGTTTAACAATAAATGTGAAACCCTCTCAACTGTGTACTTTTATTTCAATGTTACGGAGTTTTATTATGTGCCCTCCTCATCAATTGAATATCGTAAAACAAAGAGTTTGAAGAGGAAAAATGCATGCCTTAATACCAAGAGCCGAGATGGATCAAATGACCTTGATTCTCGAGGTGAAGACCGAAGGAGAAATCAAAAAGAACCATTACATATTCATGTTTTGTTATTATAAAACATCAATGTATTAATATGATTGATTGTTGAAGCCGTGACTTTGTGATACATCTTGATTACGAAATAGGTTTAAGAAATAATAACACTTTGCTAGTATCACGAATTTCGTGATACTAGCAAAGTGTTATTATTTCTTAAACCTATTTCAATGTATTAAGCTCATTTACACCCACATAATTATATAAATAACAGTATCTAATGATCACATGTAGATAGCTAAATACTACCTTATCTTATGTAAACTAATCAAAGTATTTTTTGTTGTATAATGAAAGAAATCGCCTTAATTATAGGATAAAGACAAAATTTAATTTTACGAATTTTAAATATTTGTTTTAAAATCTCTATTCGATTCAGACTATTAACAGAATCGTGAAATATTTCTAAAAACCTATGTTTATGGAAACATTAAATTATTATTCTTTTTCAAGAACATCTACGGACCAGTTTCAATCTATTTTGTATCTCATCAGCGTAGCGTAGTTGAAGAAAGGTAAACAGAGTTACTTTGGAGTTTCAAACTCTTGGTAAATCCATAAATAAGGTAGATAAGTTGCTATCTACATGCCAAATTACACTCCTCAGACAATATATTACATATAATGGTATTTTCTTGCCTTGAGAGTTTATTATTTTTATAAACATTTTAGTTTTTGAAACTACAATTAAATTATACTTCTGGACTTTTGTTGAGGCTACCTGACTAGTCTCAGCACCCATTTTTTTATTGCTGGTCCGAACCATCAGAAATTGCAATCAACAAAAATATTTTCAAAGCGGAATAAATAATTTTAGTTTTATGGCGTTTCAAAAAATATACGCACAATACAATTACAATATTTTCAATTAATTTGGAAACGTGGCCAACGGTAATTACAAATTTCAAGTATTTAAGTAAATTATTGAACTTTTACTGACTTCATTTTCAACAGAATAGAGTTTAGATGATAAAGTTTTCTTTTAAATATTATTAAAATAATACAATACTATATACTACGTTAAATTGATATAATAATAATTTTACGGGTTAATAAAATTATTCCTTTAGTGAAACCATAAAAACGATACACCTAAAATTTATAAATATTTTTGAAATTACCAATTACAAACAGAGAGCAACAACTAAAACAATAATAAAGTTGCTAACAGAGAAACAATAATTATGATCTAAAATTCAAATGTATATTATTTAGCTCTATAGTTAGTTTTTTAAGCCTGATGGTTTTGCTCAAAAATTTGTTGTTTTGGCCTAAAAAAAAATAACTATTATTTTAAATTCCTGAAAGTACTAAATACTTTTATACGAAAAACTATAATTTTTCCTCCTATCTTCGCCTCAAGGAGGAGGATTAGAGGATATCTGTGCTTTATTTGTTTGGCGGTTCTTTTTCGGTTTACATGCTGGATATGTCAGCGTCTGTATGTGTTTGTTTATGTTGTTATATTGTTGTAACGTCTCCGTGGTTAGTAAGTGTGCAAACTGTTTTGATTTAAAAAGTTCTGTTCTAATGTTTAATTTTCTTCGTCTTTTATAGTTGTGTGTATCTTTGCTTTTTATTAGAGATACATTTGTTTTTATGGTGTTGTTTTTTTTATTTTGTGTAATAATAGTATGTTTTTGTGTAGAGTCCCTTAGTGCTAGTTCTGTGTTCTATTTTGAATAGAGTCTTTAGTATTTCATTTTGTTGAATTTGTGGTTTATTTATATTCTTTGTAGTTGTGTTTTCCTATATATGACATAGGTACTTAGTTTTTGAAGTAAAGTAGTTTTTCAGTTCTGGTTTAATAATTTGTCAATATGTTTTTACCATTTTAGATTATTTTGTACTTGTATTCCCACGTAATTTACGTCATTTTAATTGTAAATTTAAGGTTTACATCTTCCTGTAGGTTTGAAAAAATCATATATGTTGTTTTTGATTCGTTTATTGTTAGAAGATTTTGGGTGAACCATTTTTCTAATATTTCCATGTCTGTTTTTATATTATCTTCTATTTCTGTATATGACTTTCCAGAGTATAAAAGGCAGGTGTCATCAGCATATATATAGTTTTTCTTTAATATTGAGTTGAGTCATATCGTTTGTGTATATAATATAATATTTGTGGCAGTATTCCTCCTCGAGGGATTCCATATTCCGCCTACATAGGTTCGCTGTTTTCGTTTCCAATTTTAGTTATTTGTGGTCTACGTGTTAGATATGTTTCTAATTGATTTAGGTCTTTAGTCTTTTTCTGCAATTTTTCAATTAGTTTTGTTTTCGAGATGGTGTCAAAAGCTTTCTTCATGTCTATGTATATCGCAATAACTTTTTCTTTCGTGTCCAGTTTAGTTTTTATGTCGTGTATCATATCCGTTGTTGCTGATGATGTTCCAGAGTGTTCTTGGAAGGCGTATTGTTGGCTGCTAATGATTGTGTGTTTTTTAAGATGTTTACTAATTTGAACTTGTAAGCATTTTTCTAGTATTTTATTGAACGACGATAGTATAGCTATGGGTCTGTAATTTTCAGGGCAATTGCGGTTTCCTTTTTTATTTTTTTTATGTATAGGTATTATTATGGTGTGTTTTAGATAATCGAGGTGTAATCCGTCTTTTATGATTTTGTTTATTACTTTCACCAGTATAGGTGTGAGTACTGTTTTGTTTTCCTTAATTATACGATTTGCTATATCTGTCGAATTCAGGGCTTTTATAGTCTTTTAGTTTATTTATTATGTTTATAATTTCCATGTCGTCTATGGTGTGAAATTTAAAGTCTTCTAATTCTGCTATTTCGCCTTGGTCTTGTCTTATTGTATATGTAGTGCTGTTTTCTTATATTTCTGCCAGGTGTTTATTTATATATGCAAAATGAAGGTTGATTTCATTTGCTATTTCTTTAGGGTCTTTTTTAGTTATTCTGTCGATTGTTTTAATCTCTCTTATCTACTTTTCTTTTGACTTGCTTGTTTATAATTTTCCACAGCGTCTTTGGATTGTATTTATGTGTCTCAAATTTGTTTTTGAAGTATTGTAATTTTGTATTTTTTATTAATTCACTAGTATTGTTTTTATCAGTTCGTTCAGTCTATTTTTATCATACCGTTTTTATAATTGAATTCGTTTGTTTATTTCTTTATTCATTTTCTGGTTTTCGCTTGATACGTTTTGTGTGTTTGTTCTTTGCTATTATTTCTTGTAGGCTTTTTGATAATTGTTCTATGTTTTCGGTTGATTCTATTTTCAAGTTATTTATATCAGATGTTATTTGTCTATGGTCTGTTTTTGTAATTTCTGTCGTTTCGTTTTTAGTTTATGTGGAGTGTTGATTTGGATTATTAAAGCAGATATATGGGCTTCCTTGGTTTTTATTTATCTTATAGTTTTATTATCATTTGTTATAACGTGGTCTGTATAATTGTTTCTCATGTACTATTGTAGTGTATTCATTTTCTGATATTTTATTTTTAATCGTATAGTTATTTTCCTTTAGTATTTTGTTATAGGCCATAGATTGACTATTTTTTTCTAGAATATTTATATATATGTCTCCTATTATTATGTGGATTTTTATTTTTTAAAGACATGCCTTGTTA
Source organism: Ontholestes murinus (assembly GCA_963969525.1). Classification (NCBI taxonomy): domain Eukaryota; kingdom Metazoa; phylum Arthropoda; class Insecta; order Coleoptera; family Staphylinidae; genus Ontholestes; species Ontholestes murinus. Next base: position 58,682,857 of record OZ018396.1, read on the forward strand.
GTTTATTTAGAGATTTGTATGGTGGTTTATATAAGAGCGTAATATATGTGTTATTTTCATTTGTTAATATTGTGATCAATTGTATTTGGTTTATTGTTTTATTCGCTATTTGGGTGTATGGTGTATTGTTTCTGATGTATATGGCTATTTCGCCACCTCTCGTGCTTCTAGAGTTAAATTCAGAATTGTAATTCTCCAGATTATACAGTTGTTCATTTGTAGAAGATAGCTACTTTTCAGCTATTTCAATTATATCTGGTTTATTTTCAGTAGATGGGATTAATTCGATTTCTTGAAATTTGTTTCGAACGCTTCGCGCATTGTGAAGGTAAATGTTAATCATTTTTAGCAGTTTTTAATTATTTTGGTATGGATGTTATTGTGTTAGTTATTTAAACTTGTAATATTTATTATTCGGAATTTTCTACTGGTCTCGGATATAAATATAAATTTTCTCATCTCTGGTCCATAAGAATTTTATTTGCTTTTGTTTTTAAATTCCCTTGCCTTATAGAAAAGATAGTTTCCTTGTTGTGTCAGTTGTTCGTTGATGAATATTTCGTTTTCTTTTCCTGTCAAGTCACATTCAGTATGGAAATAACAGTAATAAGAAAAAAATATTAAAAATCAGTTAGGAAAATTAACTACGTATGGTTAGTAACAAAAATATTCGAGAATTACATATTTAAAAATTTACTAAAGAACAAAATTTAAAATCAATAATGAATAAAAAATTATTAAACAGAAAAAAAGGTATTAAATGGAATTTTAAAGAAACATAGTAATTATTCTAATTTATTTATATATAAAAAAAACAATTATTATAAATTATTTGAAACGTCATTTGGAAGTTTACTCTTTATTGTTACATATGTCGATAATTAAGTTCTTAAAATAGATCCCATTTACATAATCTAATCAAAGATAGATTTTAATTTAGTCATACAATAGCTACTTATTACTGTATTATTATTAACAGTTAACATTTATGTAAATCGGTTATTAATAATTCAAGAGATTTGAAATTATTTATATACCACTTATTAAAAATACCCATTACGCCTAGCGTTCATTTGTTTTCAACTCGAAAACGCTATGATGTTATTCAATACATTAATTATAAATATAGTTTTAATGGATTTATATTAATGTACGAAATGAAATATATTAACTAAATATTTATTCATGAAAACGTTTTATATATACCGAAACACCCGCAAACATATGCGTTACTCGCTGAAATCACGTGTATTAATTAATCCAACGAATTCTACTCCCGTAAAAAATCCGACTGTTTTAAACAACTATATATTTTTCATTCGATATAATCTCTTAACACCGTTATCAATAATTGATTGGGCGCTATTGCAAAGCTGGACAAATTCCAATTACCAAACGTACCTTACAAAAATATTGGACGTGTACAATGCGTACTACACACAGCAATAAAACAAATCAAATACGCTGAAAAAAAAATTTTTTTGGTTGCTTTTTACGTTCGAATTGAAATGGAAAATATTATTGAGAATTCATACACACATTCTACGCTGCGTTATTTGATATTTAATCAGCTTTTATGAGATTAAAAATAAAATTATTCTCACTAGAAAACCTACTACATCAATACAACCCAATCAATATTAAATCAGTTAAAGATGAAATATTCATCGAGAGGAACGTAAATTCTAGAATGAAATATACATTAAAGTTTACTAGACGGAATAAGACGCAATTTAAGCTATAAATTATCCAGAACGTATAACTCTCCTACCTTGGGATGATCACGGACCGGCACCACAACCCTTACAGCGACCTTGATCGGTTTGTCCCGGGTTATATCCACCATCCTCCGTGGTTCACTGCTTTTACTCTCTGAAACAAAAAGAAAGATATATAATTTAGTCACTTAATTAAATTAAAATCACTCCTGAGGTTTATTTAAGGAATGTGATGAAATAAATAAAATTGTTTAATGTTGTCGGCGTTTACTTGGTGGTACATTGTGGTAAAACAATGTGAAAAGTGTTTTATTTAATTTTAAATAAAATTGGTTTGTAAATACAATGATTGAAAATGCTTTCAAACAATATCATCATTTCTTTGGTGTAATAATGAAAATATTTAATGTAATAGTGTTAATAAACGTTTTATAATCATGGTTATATATTTATTTGTATAATCTAGGTGTATTTAACACTTCCGCAGATTCAAACCAGAGGTACGTTTAAAGGGATGTTAGTAAGCAACTTGTTACTTGTTAGCCACAAACAGCTGGAATGGATTAAGGTTGTGTTTCAACTGAAACTAATTATAACTTGATAAGGTACAAACGTATGAAGATTTCACATTAAGACTCAAAAATTTATTTCTTAACATTTATCATTTTCTAGATTACTTGAGATATTTTGATGTATATTTTTCATTTTTGTTTATTTATTCTAACCCCTTTAATATAACCTAAGAAGTTATCTATGTAATAATTTGAAAGATGTGGAAATGAAACGAATTATACAACAATTTTGCGTTTTGTTGCGTCGCTCAGGTAAAACTAAGCGGCGGTAACAAAATTAGGCTAATTGAAACAGAGCGGCATTATATAAAGCGGTTTGTTCGTTACGAAGATGAAAGTTAATGGCATCAGCTTACTTTGAAATGTCTAGGGATTCTATGTTTATTGCTGCGTGTCTTGTGTATGAGGGGATGTTATTTTTAGTTTTGTTACGCAGTAAAATTGTTTTTATATTGATTTGAGGAAAATAATTATTTTTTTTATGTAATTATTTACTTTCCATGTATAAAATATGAATTACCATAAATTGTTTCCATTAATAAATAAATTGTAAATTATTGAAATTGTTTAATACTATCTAATGAAGGTAGATACACGATTATTTTGTTTAACCATTTTATTTAAAATTACACATTATTGTAGTTTAGATTAACAACTAGACATTAACCTAGCGTACTCTTGACCTACCACAACATTTTTCATCTTGACCTATCGTACTCTTGACCTGCGTTAATGCACAATATATTGAGGTAGGTCAAGAGTACGCTAGAAAAATTTATAATTTATTGCAACTGATCTCGAGAATAGAAACAAAATTTTAATTTTATAGGTTGTTTCTTGTAATTAGTTTATTATGATAGGTTTTATAAAAAAAACTTAAATAATTAAAATTTAAACCTATTTGTTTCATGATAAAATTTATTGTGCAACATCTGTTATTCCTAAAATTAATACAGCCGACATTATTTAAATGCGCAATTTAACTTTATGCTAATGGAAGTTTAAAAATTGATAATTCATGCTTCCGTGAGCCAAAACCGGATATCCTGTTTTAAAGGGAGCGAATTTTACAATTTTCCTCTGGAATTAGGTTATCTTGGCTAACATTCATTTCATTAAAATATAATAAAACCTTCACGTTTTATATTAAACAAACAAGTTACTAAATGTATCATCATATTGTCATTATAAATATTAAACTTACAAATAATTTATTTATATTCACAATTTCTGCACACATTTTGGGGCTTATTTCAATAGAGATAAAATGAAAGTTGTTTTTATAGATTGTTTTATCCCAAATAATAACCTATAGTAATGATTAAATTCAAGTTTCAATAATAATTTCTAAATAATTCTATATAAATAACAGATGTGAATTATTTAGTATACATACTTAATAATGTATATAGGTCCAGGAAACTGCTGGCTAAATTCATGAGACTCTATTTAATATTACATGGACCGAAGTGTTTGAAATTAGCCTCGGCGAGCCGAATTAATCACACTTCAATGTTTCAAACTCTCGAGCCGAGTTAGAGATGTAAATCCTATACAAAATATTCACACGTTTGGGCTAAATTTTCGTGCGGATCTGCTCAACATACTTTTATCGTCGAATGTATTCGGGCAATTTCAATCCTGCTTAATTTGCAAAGTGATTTATTTAATTTCGCTAAGGTAACCAGTAAATTTAATTCATTAAATGAAAGTGAGATAAACCCTAATGCAGTTAATCTCAAATGTTTGTATATAAAAATGTGTGTATTCATTAAGAAACTCCCTTAATCATACAATTGTATAATCAGGAAATCAAAAACAGTTTTTGATGAGCTTATTAAAAAAATGCAATGAAAAGAAAAACTGCATATAATATAATACAACGTAAATTTTAATTGTTTTAATTGCATTGGTGTAAATTCATTCAAGATGGATTTTAGATTAACCGCACCACGTGCAAAAAAAGTAATTATGTTGGATTATTTTCATTTCGCTTGCTCGTTTCCATTGAAAACACCACGAGGGCCGATATTCTTGCGCGAACAAAAGAAGTCCGATTAAAGGTATAGCCGAGGTCTTCATATAAAAAAGCCATTAAAGTATAAAAAAATATATACAAAAACACTTCCCTAATGGTGGGTAAATGCCCGACTTCCTCTCCAAATCGTAATTACCATTATTCTTTCATCATGTCAGGTAAAAGTTATATAATGTTTAGAACTAAGTAAAGCCTAATTAACGAGCACGTATTTTAGTGGTAGTTACGTCTATTCGGAGAATTATAAACGCATTTATACCTATGATTGCAAATATTGAATTATTGAGACTGTTACTAGGTGAAACTCCATTATGCACATAAATTAATAAAACATCGGTGTTTAAAGGGTTTTTCTTTAGTATTTACACTGCTATAATTGTTTCACCACACTATGGCTTTATAAGGCAAATGATGAATGAGGAACTTAATCAAATGATAAATAAAACTTACTTTGTTAATATCACACAGGGAATTTATTTTGTAACTATTTTCTACCTATCCCTATAACTGTAATCGGCCGCTGAAGTATAGGAAGATGCTCCCTTATCTACCTGTGACACCTAAGTTGGTACTGTCTTCAGTAACTTTTCCAACAAAAACTATAATTGCCTCATCTACAGTTCTACTGACTACTCCACACTTTCGTTAAATTGTTTGAAACGACTCAGAGCAGAATCCAATCACAACGGGACTACTTGTATAATTTACTCAGTGAACTCTCCATCAAACACAAGTCAAGAATACACAGTAAAGCTTTTAGTCACCACTCTTCTTAACCTATATACCTGTTTGTTTAGCTAACAAAGAAAATGAGCCATTTGTAGTGGCTTTTGCGGACCTGTGAGGCTCGGGCAAGAAGAAGATAATTTTTCAGAACCTACTGACCCGAATATCGGCATACTAGTCGTTCAGGAAACATTTCAGTCACCGTAGCGATTCATATACATCTTTGGCTACATGATTTACAATCATTACTTCTCATCGCTCTGCTTTATCGTCGCAATATTCCAACCAAAATTGTTCTTCCCACTCCCAATAACGTTTCTAACTGCTCCATTTTCATACCATCCCGAGTTGATCACTTCGTCACTTTTAACCTTATATTTAATTTCAATTTCACAGTCCCTTTCCTACGATTAACGAATCAAACCATGTATTAAATAAAGAAAACACTTAACTTTTTTATACCACTTATATTTTTATTTCTCGTGACTAGTTTCAATTACAAGGTAATCATTATCAAACAGATGGATTTACTGGAAGCCCTGGAATTACACAAAACCAAAATTAATCCGGGAATTTCCGTCATTAACGACCAGGTTGACCTGTTGTACACCCCTCTATTTGAAGCCTTTTAGTATATATACCTGCATTTTTGTTAATTTAAGTACAGTTTGATAAGAAATAAAAATATAAGTGGTATAAAAAAGTTAAGTGTTTTCTTTATTTAATAATCGAAAATGTACCACGAAGTAAACGCCTCCAAAATTCAAGAATTAATCAAACCATGATCGATTATCCTCAGAAACCTGAACGAAAATCATATTTATCTCGATTCACATCTCACTAACCGATGCGAAACACATCTCCATGAAACCGTCTCAACTACATCGGTAATCCGTCACGCAACCTTCATCATGAGTCACATCCTAGTGACCTCTTCGACTTCCACCTTTCTTCCCTTGTTGGATAACCAATAATAGGAACAATGAAACATTAATATCAAATAATAAATACCTACTAAGGAGGTTACAAATTTTGGAACAGAAACTAACTAAAAATAATCCCAAGAAACCAACCGAAATTAATCTAGAAAATAAAGGCCACTCAACTAATAAATCAGAGATGGTGCTAATATACAGTTCAACATTAAAACCAAATCCAATAAATAGATGTTCTCAAAAAGAATAAATGAAAAGAACAAAACAAGTAAGGCCTTAAAAAAATTAATGTCAAAAATACATCTGAATGAAATAAAATCGGCGAAAGAAACAAAATACAGTTATCACAATTACAAGACGCACTAAGAAAATTCAAACGCGGTAAATAAAACAACAAAGTGAATCACGAAAATTGACAACCTGCTTCTAATGTTTAAAATATGATTTGTGATGGTTGAACTAGTGCCCAGCGAATTATTATAATTAATTCCTAATGCAATTGTTGATTGATTGAAACATCATATCATATCATAATCAAATAAATTCATACCCACTCCCACTTCACTGAGTTGGCTGGCCGGCGATTATCCAAATATCAACAAACAGGAACAGGACTGGTATGAAACCAGTGGACGTCATAATTTGGCACCCAATGTGAAGCCTCATGTTGTTTAGCCTTGTCTTTTAGGCCTATGTGCTTTATACAAATAACAACAAATAAGATTGGTAAGTAAAACGTGGACTTCACAATTTGGCGCCCAACGTGGGGCCACGTGTTATTTAGGCCTAGCTAGCTGTGCTTTAGAGTTTTGCTAATTGTGTTTTTTTCTTGCTCCTGCAACTGGTAGATTGTTTATCGGTTATTACATTTGAATTCTGAGTTTGGTGTGCTCTTAGCCTGAGTGTGTTCTGTTGAGATTTTAAATTTTGTTCTTCTTTGAGGATTTTGATGTTTCATTTGGATCGAATTTAAGTGTATTATTACAAATTTCAATCTTTTCGAATTGTAAAATATATTTTAAATTATATGTAGGCAGGTTAGCACGGGACGATTTAGGTTAGCCAAGAATTAGAGGTATTACATCTTGTACTAATGTACGTGAGCTTTTACATTTTGAGAAATCATCTAGCTTTGTCACAGTGGAATATCCTTTTAAATTTGCTGAAGATTGTGCCGAGTTAGATGCAAAATTTGTTGTGAATTCGCTCCTGGTAGATAATTCTCCTGTAAGAAAATTTCTGCAAAGTTAGTCCACATTCATGTTAGGGCTAAACGCTGCTAGATTAGCAAACATTCTGCAATTTTAGTAAATATTATCTTGCACTCAAGCAAATTTTGGGTTCAGGCAAAAGCGAATGGTACTCCCTCGTACTAACCAATATGCTGCGCATTCGTCCCGAATTAGCAAGAGTTCAGATTCAGATTCTGATGAATCTTCGACTGGGAAGACTTCCAGCTCGAGTGATTTTGGAAAGTTGTCTGTGAAATCTTTTAAACCTTTTGAAGTTCGACATTGGAACTATAGATATTATATATTTTTATGGCTACCGGTAGAAGTCTATATGAAACATTTCGAAGAAATGAAGAGCATATTTAATTAGGGTTAAAACTTTGTGTAATTAAAATATATATATATATATATATATATATATATATATATATATATATACATACATCCAAATTAAAGTTGAAATTCCAATTGTTTTTGGTTAAATTAAAAAAAAATGTAAAAGTTTTCAACTGTTTTTACAAAATGTTAATTATCAAAATTTTACAAATTTGATAAGAAATTTAGTTTCAATTTTTCTTAAATTTTCTTGATAAATTTACTTTTAAAATATAATTTTAGTTAGTTTTCAGTTTCTATCTCAACACATTTTCAATTATCAAAATCATAGATAAAAATATTAACACTAATATAAATAATCTTATAAAATTGAAAGAATAATTCAACTAAATATAATTTCGATTATTTTTTTAAACATTAACCAGAGTAATAACAAAAATTAAAGAAACACTTTTTTCTTAAACTTGCAACTTAACAAGAGAAATTGCAGGAATCCGAGGAAATTAATTTGAGTTCAGAATGATTTTCGCTACGTGAAGATTTGGGTGAGAACATAAAGAAAAATCATAATGGACATACAGTAGGGAAGGGTAAGAAAAAGGTCTTCAACTCAAGTATACGAATCTACCAAAACATCCAAATTGTATTTCTTTTTAAGAAATCAACTTAACTTAATTTTCAGCTAATACTGAGGAATTTAAACTGACTGCTATGCTAAATATCCTACAGTTTTAGAAGATACCATTGAAGAGTCTATGACCCAATTAAAATGATCTTTAGTGTTTAGCGATAAGGATCTTATAAAGACTTCTAACTGGACTCCAGTTGTAACTAATACCTCAGAAGAATCTAAGAAAATATTACAATGGTCTTCTCTTACCATTGATGCTAGTGAGGAATCAATTAACAAATCAAAATAGTCTCCAGTGTCATCGGAAGACACAAATATTAAATTTTCAAGTGCATGTTCTAAACTTTAGAATCTTGGAATCTTTAGAATATAAAGATTCCAAGATTCGATTCAAATGGACTGTTTCTCCAGATCGTCAAAGGGTATTAAGAAAAGAACTAATTGGTCTAAACATGACAGATGACAGATGACTGATTGTAGATAACAAATGGTAGATTACAGATGATAGATGACAGATGGCAGATGACAGACAATATGATAAATGACATGTGACAGATGATAGATGAGAGATAAAAGATGATACGTGACAGATGACAGATTGCAGATGGCAGGCGACATGGTAGATGACAGATGATAAATAACAGATGACAAAAATAAAGAAAAAAAAACAGGAAACGACTATTTCATTTATTTAGTTTTTACTTTACTGTTAATATTAGATATATAAAAGCTCTAAGATATACGTTAATAATAACGAAAAAACGAATGAAGGTCACCTTCTTCTTCCACTCATATCCTTTCTTCTGGGTCAGATGATGGCATTCTCTGTCAGTAAAGTAGTTTTCGCAATTAGGCAAAATTTAGCCATTAATGGCATATTTATGAAATAGAATACAGAAAGCAGAAATCAGAAGACACAAGATCAGAAGAAAATAGAGAACAGATAAAAGAGATCAGAGAACAGGAAACAGAAAAACAAAATGCAGAAAGCAGAAACCAGAAACAGAAACAGATGATAATGGCAGATAATATATGGTGGATGACATAAATAGAGAAAAAAAAACATTAATTATTCATTTGTTTTTCTCTTATTTTACAGTATCCTCTTAAATTTAGATATATAAAAACTTTAAGATATGCATTAATCAAAATTTAGGTCACAGATGATAAATGACAGATGATGGAATACAGTAAACAAAAAATAGATGACACATGATAAATTATTGATGACTGATAACTAATGACAGATGACAAATGGCAGATGATAGATGATAAAAAACAGATGACACATGACAAATGATTGATTACAGACGTCTGACGACTAATAACTAATGACAAATAATAGGTGACAGATGACATATGACATAAATAAAAAAAAACAACAAAGATATTAATTATTCATTTGTTCTTCTATTACTTATTACAGTATTCTATTAATTTTAGATATATAAAACCTTTAAGATATGCATTAATAAAACACAGAAGACATGACAGATGACAGATGACAATTAACAAATGACAAGTTACAGATAACAGAAAAAAGAAAACAAATGACACATGGTAAATGATTGTTGACAGGTGGTAAATGATAGATGATAGATGGTATAAATAAAAAAAAACATGTTTATATATATAGTAATAAACATTTAGATCACAGGACACATGGCACATGGCAAATAACAAATGACAGGTGTCAGAAAACAGATGACAGATGACAAGTGATTGATGACAAACAAATAAGAACAGATGACAGATGATATAAATAAAAAAAAAACAAAAAACATTAAATATTCATTTGTTCTTCTCTTACTTTTCAGTATCCTGTTAATTTTAGATATATAAAACAAACACAAATGATAAATGGTAGATGATAGATGGCATAAATAAAAAGATATATAATAATAAAAATTTAGGTCACAGGACACATGACGGATAGCAGATGACAAATGAGAAATGATAATTGGCAGATATCAGACAACAGATGACACATGACAAGTGATTGATGACTGACGTCTGATGGCTGATGACTGATGATAACAGATGACAGATAATTAAAAAAACAAAAACATTTTTCATTTGTTCTTCTACTACTTTTCAGTATCCTGTTAATTTTAGATATATAAAACCTTTACGATATTCATTAATAAAATACAGAAGACATGACAGATGACAGATGACAATTAACAAATGTGATAGATGACAGATAACAGTAAAACGAAAACAGATGGCATGTGACCAATGATTGATGACTGATGACAAATGACAAATGACAGATGATAAAAGATGATAGATGACATAAATAATAAAATTTATAGTAATAAAAATTTAGGTCACAGGACACATGACAGATGGTATATGCCAAATGACAAATGATAATTGAGAGAAACGTTTAATAGGGATGTTTTACACGGATCTTTGACCTCAATTTTAGAGAGAGTTGAAGAGTTCAGAGTTCGAGAAATGTGTCAAAAATGTTGTTGTTTAGGTCAGCTCTTAATTTATGCTGGTAATGTCCTAATTTGGTACCTAAACGTCGATTATTTCAAAAAGGAAGACATTCAACTATACTATACTGATGAGATATAAAAGATCGAAGCACCTGTCAGCAGATGATTGTAAATTTAAATTTTACATTATATTATCTTTATCAATTTCATTAGAATAAAATCTTAGTTCATATTTTATTACTTCACAATATTATTATTATTATTATTTCATAATAGAATATTATACATAATTACAACCACCATAATTAACATAAACATTTATAATCAATTCAGTTTAGTAAATACTAACAATTTTCCATTAGTGGCGTATTTGACGAGCCGTCAGCTGTTTGCAAATAAATCATTTTTTTATAGTGGACGAGTTGAACACACGTTGAATTATGCATTAGTTACAATATTTGTCCCCAGGCGCTCTGAATCACCATTCCATAAAATTTATTTACTGGAACATGTTATAAATTTCCATCAACAACTCAGTAAATCAATTGTTTCTATTAAGATTGATTAAAATTTAATACGCACTGAGCAAATACCGACGTTTACATGTGCGTTTTTAGTAGTATATAGTAATGATTTTGGAAGTATTGTGATAAACTAAATTAGCCCTTGTAACACGTATTTCGTTGATTAAAGGGATTATTTGCACAGCCCGCTTAATTTTAATGCACGCCCTTGGTGTAATTGTAAATACCCTGTCTTTTATAAAAAAATTAAGGATAAGATTATTAATTAAAATAAGTTATTCGTTATATAAACCAAATCAGAAATGTTTAAACAATAAAAAAAACGGAATTTAACCGTGTTTTTATTATTAGTCTTACTTTAGTTTAATTTTGGTACTATTATTAGTTTCAATAATTCATTCATTCATAAACATCCCTTCTTTTTAGCTGATTGGCCAGTGTAAAGGTATTATTAGTTTCAACGCTTTTATATTAAATATATCTTATACACGAGAACTTTAATTTTAATTTAATCTTCAGTAAAACATTTTAACTTCGTTTGTATAACACTTTGTTTCGATAATGGCATGTTTCAGTTGCGGTCACTATACTCAACATATTAATAAAAATCAAGTGTTGTACAAAGTTAAAGTGTTTTACTGATTATTAAACATGTATAATGAAGTAGAAGCTTCTTATATTCAAAATTTATTTTTTGTAATGTAGTGATAAAACAAACTCCTTCAAATAATTATATTCTGTAAATATATTATCAAGTTGTTTACATTATCTTGTATTACTGATTCACTAATCCATATTTGTATGATAGGCACTAATGTTAGACATGCTTAGAGTAAATGTAGCAACATTAAACCGAAAATTAATAGATGCCACACGCTGATCACCACATGCTACCCCCTCGTAGTGTGTTTAGGAAGACCTGAGTGGCTCATCTCCGTTAATTACCGAAAAACGTGCATGCGGGGTGTCTTATTACTATTACCAATTTGATAATACAATGTATACCTTCGTGATATCATTTAGGTTTATGGAGGTTCTCACGTAGAGTGAGAATAGAAATTTACGCCGTTGTCAGTTTACGGTCTAATGTGGGATAAGGAAATTAGTTTCGGGAACGTCATAACTTAACGGCACCATTAAAGACGTCCTTTTTGTTTGCTGAGCGAAGCATGTTTGCCAGGCAGGGAAATATTAAGGGCTCACATTATTTACACATAATCTTAGCCCCCCGCGCCCGCCCTTTGTCGTGGTATGGGGCGCAATGCATTTTTCAGGCGCAGCGAACGTCGGTGAAAAAAGAAAGACGCGCCCTGTCTCAATGGCTTGGAATGTCACCACTCGTGACTGATCCGCAGTCTCAACTCTATCTATCATTGAATTCCCAGACATACGTTTTACAAGATTCTACTTTTAGGGGGATCCGATATCCGCGTTTCATAGTTAAAAAGATAACTTTGTTGACGTGTATTTTCTTCTATGGGAACAGTGATTTAAAATTTGTTGGAATTAATATCATGTTTTGACATAGTTATTGGAAAATAATTTAATTATTTGAATATGTACATTTATAAGTTTATTTGACACAATAAATAAATTGTTTTTTGACAGCTGTACTATTTGGTAAAGATTTTAATTTGTATCTCTTGTTATACTATTGAATAGTACTTAAAAATATACTTACTTATTTAGATTTCTCTATCTCAAGTTAATAAATGTAGTAAATGTACAACATTTTGATCGAACATTAAGTCCCATAATGTGACAGTCTACTTATAACCATAATTATAATATTCTTATAATAATTCAAGCAATAAAATATGTTTCAATATAAATCACACTCATATATTTCTATACACGTTATTACAAATTGTTTGATATTCCTTTTAACGTCGCACTAGTAATAATTGGTGACTACTATCAATTAGTTTGTGATTGAAAATGATACGTAGTTATTATCCATGAACTAATTACATGTTGTGGAGTAGTTCAGTTTACATTCACTGATACATAAATATTCTTGTAATACCTGTATTATCCGAAAATCCTTGCTAATGATGGCTTAATTATATGCACGAGTGTATTATACAAATATAAGTTTATTATAGAACACGTTTGTATCAGTATCAAAATGAATGGCTTTGATTAAAATCACATAAATATTTACTTCATTTTCTAAAGTATAAAAAAGCTATACCTCCTTCTAGAAAATTTTATATTATATATAACATGAATACAATATATAAGTAAAAGATTTTTCATGAAAAATAATAATTCAAATATTTAATATAATATTTATCACATATAATACTGGAGAGTACCTCAATCGTCATTTTTACTAAATAATGGACTATTTTTACAAGGATTAATATTTGATTGATTGATTTCTTGAGTGTAAACAATATATTAATCTTATAGATACGATAGTAAGTATTCAGAGTACACATTATAAATAAATTACATTCTTTAATCATCTGAGTATTATAATTATGATAATTCTTCAGACATAATTTAATCGTGGTTTTAATAAAATTTCACAAATTCGTGCCGAAATCAATTTATGGCTTAAATCCTTTGGCCACTCTCAAATAAATCTCATACTTTAGTTTAGGAAAAACTTCCATAGTGCGGTCTGGAAAGTTTTCATGCTAAAAGTGGACGGCTCGAACATAAGTTGCCGCATTAATGAATTATGAAGATCCCGAAAAGCAATATCTTACTAAACTCGCGCGGAACGGTAAATACGGTTTACTTTCAAAAACGCTTGAAATCCAGAATTTTCTATTGAAACTGACGTAAATTCATATTGCTATTAAGAATAAATTAATTAGCTTTTGTGTAATAATAAATTATGCTGCAATATTTTGCCTGTAGTATCCTTATGTAAAAAGAATATTTAACATGTTGGTTATTAAATTGATAATCATTATTAATACATAGTAAAAATACAAATTATGTATGATTATATCAATTTTTATTTTGAAAATATTTCTATTGCCCGGCGCCTCCACCATTTTGGCACTATTGAAAATTGTACCATATATGTTTAAATAAATAGAAATAAACTGATTATCCACAATAGTCATATTTATATAAATGTATATATAAATGTTTCCTTGCTTGTTACTACATACAAATATTCAGAGACATTCTATATTAAAATTTTCAAATGTATCCTAAGTTTGGTATAAAATTAACCTTTAGATTGATTGTAATTTTTCGTGTAGTGTTATAATAGAAAAATGATTTAAAACATTAATTATACTTTCTCATAAGAATAATTACTAAGAATATATACATATATTACATATTTTTCCTGGTAAAAACATAGTAAGTGTTTTAGTTATAAGGTTCATTATATTTTCCATACAAAATGTTATAATTCGATTGTTGATTATTCTTTATTATTCTTTATTAAATCTTTGCACTCCTTTCTTATAAAATAAATATCACATAAAATATATTACAAAATAATAAAATATACACTTGGTATTATTTCAATAGTTTTTTTTATTTTACTCCGACTAGTTTCGATTAAATATCATTCTCAAGGAGATATATAAAATAATACTAAGTTTTTTAATCAACAATCGAATTATTAAAAAAAATCTTTCACACGGGTTAAGTGAGAAATTGATTTATTGCAAAATGTGTTGACTAAATAAGATTATTTAAAACTCTTACGCATTATTGCATATTAATTTATTTATTATTTAGACTGATTTATTATTAAGACTGATTCGATTCGCTCTTTATATTTTTATTGAATTAACAAATATTACCCAATGAATGAAGAACACTGAATATAGTTGTTGTGAAAAAATACTGGATTAAATAATTCTAATTCTATCATTGTGATATATTATAGTTATTAAAGTAATGTAATATTTAAATGCTGCAGTATTTAAAAAAAATATGTTGAATAATATAAGTGATTGGATTATTTTACAATTATATTTATGGGATCAGTGATGCATCCAGTTTCCGCAGTAATCTACAATCGGCGTTGAAATTGCGCCGATTCAATCGATTTGCAATTAATTTTGTAAATTCAGATATGCATTAGCGCAGTTTATAACCACACATTTATTATTTAATCCGAAAATTGCACATCCGTATGGTGGATTCGTCATGTGCACATCTACCTGTGGCGTAATTTGAGTATATATCCATATTATTCGATTTAATAATTAAAACATTGCCAACTCTTGTATATTCAAATTGGAAGAAGTAAAACTCTTGTTTATGTGAAGTCTTAATTTTTGTTTACATCTATAAGGTTTTTATGTAGCTTCGCCAACATAAATAATTGATTATTGAATATATTATATTTATTACATATTTTAAATTTAATAAACTTCCAAAGTATCCATTTTCTGCAAGTCATCATTCACACAAGCTTCAGCCTCATAAGTTGATTCGGGTTTGAAAGGAACATAAAATACTTATCCTGTACAACACCGAAATAAAAAAGAGGAGAGTTCCAAGTACAGAATCTTTAGAAACACCCTGAGAAATATCCAGAAAGTTAGACCTAAGGTTATCCAGTTAAACACAATGCTTCCGTCCTGTTAAATAATTACTTATTGGAGAAATTGCAGTTTCATTAAGACCAATGTATTTTAAAATTCTATTTATCATGCTTAACAGTGTCAAACGCCATAATTTAATCGAGAAGAATCAAAATAGTTAAATTCACAATATCCGTAGCTGATATAATATCGTCTGCGATTTTCCTTAACGCTGTTTTAAAACCTCACCCACATCTAAATCCAGACTGATGTTTTGGAATTAATTTCCACATGATGTGACAATTATTTCTTACTTATTTTTTCGATAAAATGGGCAAAACAAGAATTGGCCTTAGGTCCTTTATTTCGGATGTATTGCATACATTTAGTGTCGGTTTTATTAAGGCATACATCCAAAGGTCAGGAAATGATCCTTCTAAAATACAAGAGTTAATAATCCTAATGCTTTAAAGAAAATCTTTGCAATTTAAAAGACGACTACAAAAGACAATCTTGAACTCTGGAGAATAAATTTCTAGAAAATTCCTTAACCCTCGAGAAAATAGTCTAGATTTCCAGAGGAAAATTCTAAAAATTCAAGGTTCTCAAAAAAACTCTTTGCGATTTAGAGGACAAGTTAAAACAAAATTAAAATGTGGAGTAGAAATTACTACAAATTTCCTGAACTCTCGAAAAAAATCTAAATTTTTAAAAACAAATTTTCTAAAAAAGCCTTCATTTAAACCTTGGCAATTTACTGGAAATTTCCCGAATTCTACAAAAAAAATCTACATTTCTAGTTACATACAATAATAAACAATACAAATTCTAACAGATAATAAATACAAAAATACGAAGTGAAAATTTAAAACAAAAATTAGGCACAAATTAACATAAGGGTTGGCGAAACTAATTTTACGTAAAGAAAACATAATTAATAAATCTAATGCGTATAAATAAATATAAGCTAACAGATATACATAAACCTTCACAAATACATATAGACGGTTTAACAAAGATAAAATAACTGAAAAAGAAAATCTATAGCTTCCAAATTTGAATAAAAGTTACTGGAAATTTCTGAACTCGAAAAAATGTTTTGGAACAGTTTTTTTTTTTATTTTAGAGCACTGAAGGAAATATTTGCAATTTATAAAACAATATTAAATTCTGGAAGAGAAATTACTGGAAACAGCCTCAAAGAAAATTCTATAAATATTGAAACGAACTAAAAAATTTAGAACTCGCGAATAAGACCTTTGCTAAAAATATCAAGAAAACATGACTGTAAACTTTTAGAATCCTCCAAAAAAGCCTTAGAAATCTACAAGGAAAACTTGTGAAAAATTCTAGAATACTCGATCAAAATTCTTTGGACAGGAAGATGAAAAAAACTGAAAATATTGAGGAGGAATTTCTGAAACTTCTAGAAGCTTCTAAGTAAGTTCTAGAAATTTTGAAGAAAATATCCTAATAAATTGTAAAATTAAACAAAATCTTAGGAGTGTTTTCTGAATAATCAAGAACTCTCGAATAAAATCTTTGCTAAAAATTCTGGATATATCTATTTATTTATTAGATAAGAAAAAGAAATTACTGTACACTTCTAGAATCCTCAAAAAATGTTTTATAAATCTAAAATGAAACCTCAATCTAAAAAAACAACTAAAAGTGTAGATCATCTAAGAAAATTATAGAAATTTTGAACAACATTTTCTAATCGAAAAAGTTGAAGAAAGTCTTGTATAGAAACCACGAAGTAATTTCTATAAATAAATATAAATAATGATTTTCTGAAAAATTTTGAAACTCTTGAATAAAATCTTTGCTAAATTTGCAAACATTTCTAGACTTCTCGATGAAAATTCTTTGGAAAGGAAGTTGCAATAAAAAATAAAAGTATGGAGGAGAAATTACTGAAATTTAAAGAAAAGTCTAAAACATTTTCTGAAAAATTCTAACGTTAATTTTTTTTTCCACAAATTAAGAACTTTACGAAAAACATGTCTTAATAAAACTTGTCCAGTTTCTCATTCTCTTTAACCTTTGTTTGAAAAAGCCTCGAGTCCGTTTGATCTTTTTAAGGTTTTATCATTATTATTTTCATTTTCAACTGAAAAGATATTGGTAAACATTCAGAAACTGGAAGTTGAGGTTTACTTCCAGTTTATGAATGTTTACCAATATCTTTTCAGTTGAAAATGAAAATAATAATGATAAAACCTTAAATTTAAAGATCAAACGGACCATTCGTTTTTGAGATACAGCGCCCACAGACATTTTCCTGCACGAAAACAATACTTTCCCTTTATAAAAGAAATACTTTCCCTTTATATAATAAAGTAACTTATTCGGAAATGTCTAGTTGGTGGTATGAATTTGACTCTTAGAATGAGGGATACTATCCCGAAAGTAATTATTTATTGCATTGACATTTAAATTGTAAGGTATCTGCTTAATTCCTTTTAAGCCTAGTGATTATAAGTGTTTCTAGAAGAGAAATTTGTTTGAAACGTCTGAGAAATTTGAATTTTTTCATTTCTGAATCCATTTTTAGTTTCTTAAGCTTTTATAATAGTCCCAGTGCACAGAATTTTTGGTTTTCCTAAATCTTGCCTTGGCTTTATTACGTAGCTGTTATTAGGTGCTTAAGGTTATCTGTTAACCAAGAACAAAATGGTTTTTGTCAAATAACTGCAACAAATGCTAATTCAAATAAGGTTACTTTATCAGTTATAGCAGCAGTATTAATAATATTATCCAAGAATCAACGATATCTTATTACTTTCTTAATTTTAATAATTGAAACTATAACATGAAGTTGACGCCTACAAGATTCAAGATTTAAATTAATTATAAATAAAAAAATGTGTACTTCTAATATTCTCTATTTCTGTATTAAGAACATGACGGTTTGTGCTAAAATTATTGATTTAAACAAGAGTCTTGGCATGAACTAAATCATTTATAACTTTATAATGATGCTTAAAGCTCGTTTATAACAAACATAATAGATTTCCCCAATATTATTTAATGAAAACAATTTAAATGTTGCTACGTTTAAGAGCTAACGACCAAATTCGACTGTGCTGCTTTTTTAATGTTCATCATCTCGAGCTCCGCGCTTTTAGGCGCGCAAAAATTAAGACTAAGTGGGCATTACCGAAGAAGTGGGTCCTATTATGAATTTTATTTATGCAGGCCGTACACATTTATCCGGTAATTTGGTATTTATCGAGCGACCCACATAGTCCGCTGCAATGCATTAATCATTTAAGGTGTTGTCCATTAGTTTGTTTGATAAGCTTAGGGTGTCTGGACTAACCGACGAGAAATTCGCCAGGGGATAATTGAATATGGCCTTTGCGGTCCACCTTCAGTTCAATTTAGTGTGATCTTAGGCACTTTCATCCTTCTATAACTTGGAAAACAACGTGGTAATTATTATCTTCATTATATTTAAAACAAATTATAACATATTCTTCATAAAGTTAAAAATGAGTGGAAATTTATATTAAAATAATAAAACTTTAAAAAAATTCTGTATTAAAATTTTAATGATGGATTAATCTAAATCTTAGTTTAATGATTGATGAGTCACGTGAGCATGCTATGAAATATTGAGTCTCATTTGTTCACAAAATTTTTAGTAGAAATGTACATTTCTGTCATGATGTGAATATTTTCTATGCTTCATTGGAAATATTAGTATATTATTTTAAATTTAATTACAGAGTGCAAACACATATGTAATTATATAGTTATTTGTTATATTGCTGATTTTAATTGCAATTATAATTAACTTCCTTTGTTGGAAGTGTTTATCACGCTGGTAATTTGACTAAATATTATTATTTATTTAATTACTGGTTGTTTATTATTTAAAATTATTTATATAAATTCAAGTGATCGTTTATATAAATTTGTATTTTATTGTACCTATTCACCTGCGATAGAAAAAAAACGAAAATAATTTAAAAGCCACAGTTTTTCAATCTGTCAGGACCACAAACGCATTTCACTACTCTCTAGTATGCACTCCATTCGAGAATATAATTTAAATATGATTTCGCATTTCATAGGCACGCCAGTAATTTCTGTTCGTCTCAGTTGAAACCAGTTAAAATTCTCCGAGTGTGTTTCACTTGAACATGGAGGCGCTTCCGGAACATAATTGCGGTGCTATTTTATCTCCTTCGTAATTACTCGTTTTCTCCTCTTTCAACTCTTTCAAGGCGCAGAATTAGGACGAAGTTCGTAATTAATTGTAAATTTGTAATTGCGCATTAAAGTCATTTAACTTTCGGCCAATTACTTGATAACATGTTAATTTGCTGCGGTGCCCCTAAATTCTGGGCATTATCAGCGAAGCGGATGAAAATATGTAATTGAGTTCTATGATGGAATACGCTTTTATAAAACATCTTTCAGAAGATCCTGTGATAACCATTACGGTTATCTTTTACTGCAATACGTTGTTTTTTATGAAATATAATATAGATGGATATCTTTATCGGGTGATAAAGTGTGGGTTACAGTAAATGTTTTCAAAGTAAAAATTATGTTATTTCTCGAGGGTTATCGGCTTGAAGACAGTATACAGTCTGATAATGGTAATATATTTTATCATAAAAGAGTCTATTGAAAGTAAAATATGTGAAATATTTACATGGAAATCTATGAATCAATAATAAAACAATATAACCAAATATTTAACAGAATTTCCAATATGAACTTAAATGGTAGATGCAAATGTTACTACGTCGTAATCCATAATGTAGGTACTGAATGATATATTTTTTTTCCTTAATTATGCCTCTTCTTCTTCTTGCAATACCATCTCTATCTAATGAAGGTTGGAAACTATATCGGTAAAACCCTCACGGTCTTTTGCAGCTTGGAATATGGAATGAACATCCAAGACTCTCCAATGACGTATATTTTTTAGCCATGATTTCTTCTTTCTTCCGATGCCGCGTTTCACCTAAATTTTTCCTTTCATTTTCAGTTTGAGATGGTCGTATTTATTAATTATTGAACACTGAATAAAACACTTATGTTTTTAACCACTATAATTTATTATAATATATAAATATACTACAATATGTACGACTTAAAAACATAGTAAGTGTTTTATTCAGAATTTATTATGAATTACCACGTAGTAACGGTCACAATCATCATTATTATTAATTATTAATTAAACCTAAAATATAAAAGTATGATATAGTTCAACGTACTTTACTTTTAATTACCATATAAATCACATCGTTGTTAAGTTGGATTACATCTAAAATATATTTATTATAATTTAAACAGTCGTCTGACACCGCAGATAAATTCTATAACGCAAGGGTGACAAATGCATTGAAATATACGTTTTTTTTGCGCGAAACTGTACGCCATCCAATATTCAAGTGCATAACTTATTGATGGTGAAAATTCAATCACAAAGATAAGGACATTTTCCGATTTACCCGTTGAAGGGAAATAAGGATATTTTGTCCGAGATGGAAATCTGATAAAAGAATGGTCTCGTATTTCAGAAAGAAAATTATTCTCTTTCGTGAATACCGGGATTACGTATTTACATTCCATTTAAAATTTTAATTAATGAATTATGAAATTAAAACCTAAAGCACTGGCGGATATATATTTTCAACATTAACCGTACGAAGTCGTGAAGTAATTTAATAAAGTAAATTATAATTATATTAGGCTAAGAGAGTGCTGTTTTAAGAAACGTGTCAAGAGTACGCTAGGTCAATATATAGTTTATTCTGGGGGTTCATTGGGGTACTTCAGTAGTTCGCAAAACTATGCGTTAATCTTATTGAGGTAGGTCAGGAATACGCTGAGATAATGCATTATTTATTAAGGTAGGTCAGAAATACGCTAAATTGATAAATTATTTATTAAAGTAATGTAAAAGTAATCTAGTTTAAGCAACTATTTTAACATAAAAGATATTTCTTGTGGTAAAACGTGCACTCAAAAAAGGATGCCTTTTTTGTCTTTTCAAATGTTATTTAGTATATATAGAAAGATGCAAATTTTTGTTGTTGAATAACTTATAAATTGTCATACACCAGTCAATTACTAATACCAGATCTCGAACAACTCTAAAAGCATTTAAATTCAGTCAGTAAATCAAATTTATAAGAAAAAACTTCAGAGAAGGTGAGATTCGTTATTCAGCAATTAAGTTGTTTAATACCTTACCATACCAAATAATAAAATTAATAATCACTTAAAATGTACTTAGTAAATGGAAAATTACTCTAATTATGTAAAACATTAGTGCAGTAATGCTCATAGAGATTTATTACTCTCAATATTAATTATTATCATTAACAACTGCACTAGATATTTTAATATTTCATTTGTATATATAAGAATTTGTTATAAATTAGAGTATCAAATTATTTATTGTCTCGAAAGCATGTAACCCAAACTGGCGCAATTTTTATTTTGTATACTTTTGTTTGACACCTTGAAAATAAAGATTATAATAATTATTATTAATATTTAGTAATAAATACAATTTTTTTATATTCCCAAATGTGTACTACTTTCCAGATGGCCCTTGTCTATTAACCTCAAAGTGAATATTGTGATTTCATACCACCCGCATAATTAATTATATAGTGTTAGTAAATTCCAGTAAACAATATCTTTAATCCCTGAAAATTATCGCGGGGCATGTGCAAGGATTAGGCTTGCACTCTAGGCATCTTATGGATCTATAGATCTTTGGTTGCGCATTTGGGGTCGCTTCGATGAACCCGGTCGAACCGCCTATGATATTAATCATTTAAAGCAGCGTCCATTACTCTGTTTGATAAGTTTAGATCGCTGGAATATCCAAGATGGAAAATATCTTGAGAGGTATTGAGTGCAGGTCCCCGTTTCCTTTGTGCGTAGGAGAATCGGCTTTTAGTTGTTACGAAGCCATCACGGACAGATCGAATTTAATACAGGGGACATTTGATTAAAACCTTAATTGATATATCATTATATAGTCAGATTGAGTGAGTTTATGTACCCCATCCTGCCTTAAGCGATTAATGATAAGTGGATTAAAAATAAAATTATAATAAAATGTAACCAAAATTATATTTATATATGCATTGATATATTTATATTCATATAAAATCAAATAAATTTATTTGATGAAAATGATAATTTAGTTTTTATTATTATGAAATATAGAAATATATATATAGAATATTTTAGACTAATAAATATTTATTATGATACAGAATATTTTTTATTCCTGTCCTTGCAAGGTCATTTCCAAACATGTTTCAGAGTAATAGCCTTAAGCAAAAATCAATATGTCTAATACTTCATGTTAAGCTTACAGAAAATAAGGTAGATAATATCATCTAGAATTAAGAATTTAAAAATATGCAAAGTTTGCTTTGATAGCCTTGCTATTTGAAACACACAAATCACTTCCATATAATTTAATATCTGTCAAGGCATTAGCCAGAAAAATAGTTGTTACTTAGCCAGAGAAGTAGTTTTTACTTTCCCTATATAGAAAGTATTATTTATTTTTAGAATGAGAATGTCTGTGGACGCAGAATTTCATCTCAAACGGCTGATCCGTTTGAGATGAAACTTTAAACTTAAGGTTTTGTAATCAAAAACTAGAACTGAAAAGCTTTTGATAAACATTCACGAACCTAGAACAAATGTGGGCACTGTTTATACTAGCAACTCTAAAAGCCACAGCAAAAGTTTGTGGAGTAATCAGGGTAAGCAAGAGAAATAAACAAACACCATGATGGGCGGAAGAGATAAGAGGACAAATAAAACGAAAAAGTTAGCATGGAAAAAATATTTAGGCAACAGGACAACTGAAAATTATGTCAAAGTTGAAAGAGGAAGAACGAAAGAACTAGTAACACCGGCAAAGGAAAAATAATGAGAAGAATCTGAGGAAAAACTAGAAGAAGATAGCAAGGGAAATCAGAAACTGTTCTACAAAGCAATGAAGACATTAAGGGGAAATAAAAAACAAGAGCCAAATTACATTAAGAGCAAAGATGGGGATATAATTAACGAAGAGAAAGGAATCATGAAGAGAAAAAGAATGTTTCAAGGAGCTATTCAAGGGAGAGAACGCTTTAGAAGGAAATTATGAAAATGAAAATGACAATAAGGATCTAACAAATGTAGAAAAGCAAATGGAGATAATAGGAAAAATTAAAAACGGAAAAGCTCTAGGAGAAAACCAAATAACAGAAGAAATGATAAAAACCATAAGAAAAAAGGAAAGAGAGTTACTTGTGAAAATCTACAACAAAATATGGGAAGTACAGCAGATACTCAAAGACTAACAGATGATGCTAAAAGGAGGTATAAAGTTACTATGCATTAACATGAAAATACTAGAACAGGTATTAAACAAACAAATAAGAGCAGTAACGGAGATGGCACTAGAAGAAGCACAAAGTGAATTCAGAACAGAAAGACGTATTCATGGTAAGACAACTGATACAAAAGATGCTACAGGAGAGGAGGACTGTAACTTTTCATCTTTCGTTATTAATTCTACCTCTTGGCTTCTGTTAGAGAGATAAGATTTAAACCAATTAAAAACAGTACCACGAAAACCGTAATTATATAGCTTTGATAGAAGTAATTTATGATTAATACAGTCAAATTCCTTAGACAAATCTAGCAGCATTCTACAAGAAACCTGGTCCCTTTCCAACTCACAATGAATAAAATGAGTAAAATCATATAATGCTGTGTTTATATTTTATGTTTAGTAAAGCCACGCTGATTATCGAACATAATATTAAATTTCTGTAAAAATAATGTACCTTGTTTTGCAACAATATATTCAAAGAGTAAAAGAGTAAAGTATAATTTTCCATATTATCCAAGTCACCTTTCTTATTTACTTAATGCTTGTAGAAAACACAATTAGTTAAAGATTCATTTATAAGGTAACACAAAAGTTCGCTTATTATGTGAGTGGCTTTTTTCAGTAGTGACATTAAAAATTCATCACCTGAACTTTTTTTATTCGGAATTTCAGACATCACTTACCGTTATGTAGTGAAAAATATTGAATATTCATTTTGAAATTCAAATATATTATTTTGATTGTTATTATCAGAAGTTTTATCCAACATATCTTTTCCTAATTTATAAAATGATTATCTAAATAGTCGATATTTAATTTGCAGTCATAAGATATTCTATTTTTAACACCACTTTGTTCATTTATAATTGACCAAGAAGTTTTACATTTATTTGTAGAGAACAACATTTTATTATTGTAATAAGCTTTCCAATCGTCTGTTAGCAGTTTATTGTACTCTTGTTTGTAGTACTTATAAGTAGCCTTGCACTCGTGGAAATAGACCAGAATAGAGTACAAGTCAAGTTGCTATTTACATAATTTTGTTTCATTGAGTGTTTCAATTTTAATTTCTTGCGAGTCTTTAATGGAAAGCAGGTATTAAAATGTTGAGAGAGTATTATCATCAATAATTTCCATTTTGTATTAACGTCTGACATATGGTATAGATCGGTCCAGGTTTTGCCATCCAAACACATTGAAAATAAAAGTGCATTTTTGCGGTGAATTGCTGATATTTTGTATGATGTGAAACAATAATATGTGATAAATTAAGGTCTACTATCTATATTTGATAAGCATTTTAAATAACTGTAAACATGATTTTTTGTTAGAATATCAATATTGAAATCACCAAATATATAGAATTTATTGTTGTTAGATAACAGAATTTGAAAAAGCAATTCAATTTTATTGAAAAATATATTAGAATTCGGCGTCTTATATATGCAAACAAATTTAATTTTTTGCTTTTCGTTGAACTTAATATTCACGATTTTACACTCGGAGCAATATATTTGAGATAAATTATTTATATCATCACGGCAGCATGATCTGTAATTTTTATTACAATATATGGCAACTCCGCCAGAAACTTAAGAAAAGTTTTCTATTTAAAAAAATTATCGTATCAATTTGATTAGCAGACTGGCAGTGTTTCGTAAAACAAAATACATCAATATAATAATTTTGAAAGAATAGTTGAAACGCATCTATACTATTTCGAAGTGATTTTATATTGAGATTTAATAATTTTAGGCCTTCATTTGATGTTTTACTCCTTATCAAACTGCTTTTTTCTTGATCCAGTGAAAGAAAAAATATTGTTCGTAATTCTTCTGGCCCGTGTTGACGGTTCCTCTGACTTAGAAAAATCTTCCAAGTTTTATTAAAACATGTTTTCCATAAAGTTCCTAAATTAAAATTTTGAAATTTTGTGCCTATTGCTAATAAACTATAGAAATCACATGAAATTTATACAATAAGTAATTGTAAAGAATCTAAAATTGAGCAAATTATAAAAAATAGCTTTTTGCGTAAACCTTAAAGTTTTCGAGAAAAATATAGAGAAAGTCACAACACCATTTTTTGTAGTTTTTATAAGACTCATAATTAGTATTTTAATACAACAATTTTGATTGATTTTAGCTATTCCAATTTAAAAACTTTTAATTAGTTTTAATACCCTGTCGTTCATTAAACACGTAGTGACTGTGTCTTGAAACTAAATTTAATTATAGAATTTCAAGCGATCACGTTTTAAACTTTACTGGGGTGCACACACTAATTCCCGTACATTAAATCTGTAAGCCGCTGCAACAAAACTTGAACGAAATAAAATGCAGCTCATATATAATATAAGCAAACAAACTGCGCTCATTTAATAACTGACAAACACACGAACCCCTCACTGATTGGAAATTCACCTAAAGGCAACGCATTCTATAGAACCCTTAAATGATGTTTAATTAATATATTAAATAGTTTAATTAAATAACTTCACATGGTAAATTGGTTTACAAGTTGTATTTTACAATAAATTGGATTTGTTAAATGATTAGTTCCTTATTAAAATGAAAGGTCGTTGTAATGCTTGATTACTTTTACCAAAAACAATTTGAAAAAAGATGATCATACAAGGTTTCAGCTAGAAAATTATTTATTCATTCATTCATTCAAGTTTTATCGGTCATGATTATATAAAATACAAAATTGAAAGAAAAACATACATATAATTTTAACAGCATGTCGAAGGGCGGAGTTCACACTTGTAGATGATCTTCCACTCAATAAAACAATAATATTAGGTGAAAATAATTTTACCAACTTAATTATATAAGTGGAAATCAATCAAATTAATTTCTATATTGTTATACTATCAATTTATTATAAATCCAAACCAGTTTGTGACTGTTGTTGAGAGGGAACAATAATTAATGTTTTTACTATCCATTTGTTAATTGGTATTTAATGTAGTTACTTGAGTTACGTGAAGGTTTATATCACTTAATTGAAACACAGTTATATTCCTTTCTTTATTTTTTTAAATTATCAATTAACACTTTTTAAAAAGTGAAGAATGGAATATAATTATGTTTCAATTAAGTGTTAATTGATAATTCTGTAATGTTTACAATTAACAAGTTTGGTTTTTCATCCAAGTACGGTTTACCAAGGCAAATAAATGAAAACAGTTAAAAGAAGACTATTTGTTGCATTAATAATATAATTAATAATACAAATTTTAAATAATTTAAACAATGTACTCCTTTATAATACATGTAAATGCATTTGGAGGAACATTCAAACTGAACACTCCACTCGTCTGAAAATCCCTTACCCTTGTAAACACACATGTACATATTAAACAACTTCTCGTGTTCAGAATCTAAAATACAAACAGCAATTAGACAAAAACACGAGTACACGCTCTGCAGCACGGGCGAGCTCCTTTAGGATCTGCCCCCGCAACACAATAACAGTTTTATTACATAATATAATCCATACAACAAATAATCCAAATCTCAAGTGGATCCAAGCAGTTGTCTGTCTAGATTACAACCGGATTAGCCGGCAAGACTCTCGCGTCACGTTTAATGACAAATAATTTCTTATCCCCTGCCGTAACCCCGCACTGGAAAAATGTATTAAATTAAATATAAAAACGGCTTTCTGAATTGATTAAGATTGAATTTCTTACATTTTAAACGAGTTATAATCTAATCTAGTGAAATATTACGCCGATTTTAAATTAAGAAAATATAATTTATAATCATAGGAAATTGTATATAATTTTTCACACAGTAGACTTACAGTCAAAAATTATATATACTGGATTGATAAGGTTGTAACTGTAGCTTTATCAATTCAGTATATATAATTTTTTATCAGAGGATATTAAATTATTACTTAATTTTTTGCAACGAACTAAATGATTTTAATACATTTTATTATTAAATAAAAATGTCAATCTTATTGTTCGTCTTTATTAATCATAATGCATTTAAATTTAACTCCGTTTTGATAACACATAAATAATTTCCATGTTGGAAATCATGAATTTTACCTTGTGATCGATCTGAAATACATGTTTTCCGAATACAGTTTGCGCGGAGGGCATTAATGCTCACCGTCGGTATCGCTTTATAAATCGAAATAAATCATACCCGAAAACTGAAAACAAACACTGGAAGTTAGAGACGAAATCAATTTCTTGTATCCACCAGGAATATAATGCTATCGCCGAACAAATTCGCGAAGAATTTTATTTTAAAATTTATTTTGGCTCAAACCGGGACACGAAAAACACCACGGGCGTGAGATTTATGCGTGCCGACTTTTTACGAATGTGTATATTAAGTCTGAGAAGGGAAAATAACAACTTGATCGCGGATTTGCATAGAAATGAATATTTATATGAAAAATATGCTGGCGCTTAATTAAAAAAGTTAAGATTTATTATAGCCCAATAATTTAAAATTCTATATAACGTGTACAAGGGATTAGAACTATTGGAAAGACAAATGATTGGGTGGAGGAAGGAATGTTAAACCGCAAACACCCGGGGTGAACGCCAATCTCGCTCACCACCTTTGGACGACTGTGTGCAAACTTTAAGGAGACCGGATCCGCGGTCGGCAAAAACCCCAACAGACGCAACCGCATATGCAATCTTGTCACAGGTTACTAAGAAACCTCGTAAATTTCTGGGCCGGATGTTCGTTGAATCTCTAATCAGTAAACATAGCATTTATCACTTCACCATCATCCGAGCGTTGCAACCTCACAAACTTTAATCAAAGGAACCGAGCGAAGAAGACGATACAGATCGTATAGTTAGTTCCCATAGTTTGATACATCAGATAAACTTCGCATACACGCATATAATTTACCTAAGATTAGGTTATGATTCTACCTTTGAATGTCCGTATAATTACGAATAGATTTTTATTTCTTTCTTTCCTTAAGTTACTGAATACCTTAATACATGAACTCTATATTGGTAAAAATGTTGTTTATATGAAATTAAAATCTTATATTTCAGCTCAATACGATGTAATCGGTTACACAAAGAGGTGAGAAATAAAAAAAAAATATTTTACCCTTGTAAAAATACCCTATAAATTTAAAAATCCCATAAGAAAACTTTATAGACGTTCATTTAACTTAAATGTCATTAAAACACAAGAGAAATTATTATTAATAAATCTAAAAATTTTAAAATTCTTTGCAGATTAGAAGAATGATTCACAAAGAATAAAATAGCTAATTAAATGCAATATTTTGTGACAATTTTTGAAATTTCTTTAGGACAATCAAAACTCTTGAATAAATAAAATATATTAAAATTCTGTAAGCAAAGTTTTAAAAAATCTGGCAACTGTGAAAAAAAAAATCGCAGTATGAAAGGGAAACTTATTACAAATTTGAAAATAATCCAAATAAATAAATTGAAGGAAGTATTATTGAAACATATTATTAATTTATTGATTGTCCTTAATAAAAATACTTAACAATTTAGAGCAGGTAATAAGCAGGCGAAGTTCACGAAGTGTTCTTTCACTAAAACCCATATTACTGGTTGGTGGTATCCTCAGCAACCATTTTAGGTAATATTTTGGCAATTACTGGCTTCTTTTTGCTTATTTTATTACGAGACTGTTTTATGTGACTTTACATGTCATTTTGACATTTTTTTTAGAACTATTGAACAAAATTTTCAGAAATTTTTAGACGAAAAAATGCTGAAAATTCGGCTTGTATAAAGTAATAAATGTTAGAAATGTTTCTAGAAAATTCTGGAAATTTCCAAAAACTTCTCAATTAGTAGAAAACAAAATATGTGTAGAAAAATTTAGAAGTTAAAAAATAACTCAACTTGCAAGCGTATTTCATTGGAGAATCTCTAAAATATACTGCTGTTTTTCTTAAAAAAAAATGGAAAAGCGAATTAATTGAGAAATTTTTTCAAATTAGAAGAGAGATTCGTAAAAAAGAAAATATCTGAAAATTTTCTCTAATATAAATAAAGCAAGAAAAATTGGAAAATTTTTAAATAGTTGCTAAAAAAATGTTAAAATTCTTGAATTAATAGATTTTATAAGAAATGTTTCTAAGAAATTCTGGAAAATCCCAAAAACTTTTAAATTTGTAGAAAAAAAAATTATTGTAGAAAAAAATAGAAATTAAAAAAACTAAACTTGAAAGCGAATTTCATTAGAGAATCTCTAAAACATACTATAAAAAGAGATGGAAAAGCAAATTACTAGTCCTTCAAGAAAAATTTTCTCAAAAGGAACGAGATTCGTAAAGAAGAAAGTATCTGAAAATTTTCTCTAATATAAATAAAGCAAAAAAAATGGAATTTATTTAATCAGTTGCTAAAAAATGTTAAAATTCTTTAATTAATAGATTTTATAAATCTGAAAGCAACTTTTATAAAAAAAAATTGTGGAACTTTTGAAGAGAAATTTTGCCCTGAAGAGAAATTCATTTAGTCAGAAAGAAAAACTGAAAGAAATATTTAAAAAATTAAATTATTTAATTATTAAATCCTCTAGAGGAAAACGTTTCTAAATTTCAAAAGAAATTTCTAAACAAGAAAAAGGTTTGGTAAATTCCGTAAATAAAATTTTTAAAGAATTTATGGCAAATTCTGAAAGCTAAATTTCTGAAGTGTTTTTTTTTTTTGGTTTTCTATTTTGATTCGTTTATAGCTCATACAGTGCTCTTATAGCCTAGTGCAATTTACTTTTTTAAGGTTGGTGCTTTGATATTTTCAACGCAGCCAACTCTTAAATGTTAAATATCTAACATTCATTTATAACAAGATTAAATCAAAATCACGCGAACACTGATATTACTTCATAATATTCATCTGTCATTTGTCATTTTTCATTTTTTACTTTGCATTTGTTATCTGCCATCTGTCACCTGTCAACAGTCACTATCAAAAACTACACCTCACAATTAAATCATTACTTTTGAAATACTATAATCATTCGTATTCCTTATATTATAATGCTAGTATAATTCTTGTGTCACATTTGGATTCAAATTTGAACTCTATTTTCATTTGTTGTCTGTCTAGTATCATCTACTAAATCTCACATATTACTTGCAATCAGCCATCTGATAGATGCGATCTATTATATATTATTTGTTATTCTGCAACTTATCATATGTCATTGTCATCAGCTTTATGTCATCTGTCATCAGTCATATGTTATCTGTCATATGTCATATTTTGAATAGCCCGTTAGTTGAACAGCTGTCAATTTTGTATGCTTATTGAAAAGCCTCTCCATCTTCAACGTGTCACTGTTTGGTGCGGTTTTTGGACTGGAGGTGTGATTGGGCCTTACTTATTCGAAAATGAGGCTGGTGCAACTGTTACGGTGAATGGATTGCGCTATCAAGCTATGATTAATGATTTTTTATGGCCGGAATTGGAAGATATTGATGTGGATGACGTTTATTTTTAACAAGACGGCGCTACGTGCCACACAAGCAACTAAACAATCGCAACTTTGCAAGAAAAGTTATCTGGCCGTGTTATTTCGCATAGAGGTGATCACAACTGGCCCCGAGATTTTGTGACTTAACCCCTTTAGATTTTTTCTTTCGGGCCAGGTGAAAGATAACGTCTATGCCAATGCTCCCCAATCGATTCAATACCTTAAAGATTTTCTTTACAATGAAATAAATATCCATTGATTTCTCTTAAAATATATTCGTTTTTTTTTTAAATATCAAATTGAAACCTCTTATTGGAAAACCCATTAGTTTCGATCATAAATAACTGTTGTAGAATTGGTAAAATTCTTAATAATAATTTTTTTAAAAGGATGGCTTAAGGAAGTTTTGAGAAAAGAATTTTAGAAATTTTTGAAGTTATTTTGGGAGAAGGGTTTGTTATTCCAATACAAATTCTAACATTCTTGAGAAAAATAAGGACATCCTCCTAGGTCCAAACATATCATAAAAATCCTACTTCCAATCAATAGAAACAAAAAATAAAACACTTAATAAGCGCCACTTCAGAATGCTTAACAAATTCCTCTCCATTGGAATAGTAATTATAATAATCTTTATTATTCGATTTTAATACTACAAATTAATGAAAATGATGGTAGCAACAGTTACTATGTGGTTATTCATTTTAAAAGGGTTTAATATTTTCAACGCAGCCAACTATTAAATCTTAAATATCTAACATTCATTTAAAACAAATTTAAATCAAAATCAGGCGACCACTGATAAAACAAATTACTAAAATGAAGTTAACAATTTGAAATTTGAATAAACTACCAATGCCAACCTATACAGAATTCCCCAAGTTATGAATCTCTGAACTTTTATTAAAAACAGTATATGTAATGTGCAAAATGGAAAAAATACTATTAAAATCTCGTTCATAAGGCCTTTTTTTGTACTTGTGCATTAGAAAACTCCTCGTTACGTTCGTCGTTTTCTAAACTTGGACGCTTGCAAAATAAATTTCCCTTATTGAACTCGTTCTTTAATATACTATTTCTGCCATACATATGAGCTATTTTCAACACAACAAACAAAAGTCACCAAATTTATTTTCCGTCACGAAACAATCTGTCATTTTTATATATTATTTGTCATGTGCCATCTGTCATTTGTCATTTTTCGTTTGTAATTTACTATCTGCCATCTGTCACCTGTCAACTGTCATTATCAAAAACTACATAGCACAACCAAATCATTATTTTATAATACTATAAAAAAAGTCACGTTTAGATTCAAATTAGAATTGTGTCTTCATTTGTTATCTGTCTAGTATCATCTACTAAATGTCACATATTTCTTGCAATCAGCTATCTGAAAAATATTATTTGTTATATATCAACTGTCATTTTGCAACTTATCATATGTCATCTGTCGTCTTATGACAGCTGTCATCTGTCCATTGTCATCTGTCATCTGTCATTTATTATCAGTTATCTGTCATCTGTCATCTGTCATCTGACATCTGCCATCTGTCGTCTGTCATCTGTCATCTGTCATCTGTCATCTGTCATCTGTCATCTGTCATTTGTCATCTACCATTTGTAATCTGTCGGACGAATATTCTATTTAATTTTAATTTGAGGATGGTTCTAGAGATCACTTCTAAAAATGAATACGGTCCAGATAATTGCTATACCAAATTGACAATTTTATTGATTCACGAGTTGAACCTTTCCAGAGTTCTAATCTCGAAAGGATTTAAATTTTAAAGGGATGATATCCAGATATCTAAAATGTACAATGCATACACTAAAATTAGTTTGAAAATGATGTTGTAAAGGTTGAAACAGTTCTCCAATAAACAAATCTAATAACAACTGAGTATATTTTATTATTCTACCCCAATGCAGTTCCATAACTATTAATTCGTATTCCTTATATTATAATGCTAGTGTAATTCACATTTAAATTCAAATTTGAATTGTGGCTTCATTTGTTATCTCTCTAATATCATCTACTAAATGTCACATATTACTTGCAATTAGCCATCTAAAAGATGCGATTTATTATATATTATTTGTTATATATTAACTGTTATTCTACAACTCATCATATTTCATATGTCATTTGCTTTATGTCAGATCTCATCTGTCATTTGTCATCTACTATTTGTAATCTGTCATCTATTATCTGTCATCTGTTATCTGTCATCTGTTATTTGTCATTTGTCATCTAACATTTGTAATCTGTCATCTATTATCTGTTATCTGTCATCTATAATCTGTCATCTGTTACCTGTCAACTATTGTCAGTTTTCTATCATATGTCATCTGTCATCTACCATTTGTAATCTGTCGTCTATCATCTGTTATCTGTCATCTACCATCTGTCGTTTGTTATCTGTTACCTATCATCTATCATCTATTACCTGTCATCTGTCATCTGTCATATGTCATTATTAAGATGTGTATTTCTTATATTCCAAAGGCGAGTGTAATTGTTCTTCATTACTTGAAAGTCACATTTGAATTAAAAGTTTACCAACGATGAATGAAAAACTATATATCACATTTTTCTCATTAACGCTTATCATTTGTTATTTATCAAATTTGAGTAAACTAATGTTTATTATTAAAATATACGATGTAATGGTTCGATTTAAATAAAAGTTAAAAGGATTACCAACGATTAATAAAAAACTAATAAAAAACTACTGGTCAATGGCTATTTGTTATTTGCCATATATCACTTTTATGATTTTGATCTTTCGCCGAAGGTCATTGGTCATTTGTTATTTGTCAATTGTTCTTTGAAATTTTAATCTTAAGTATTCAATTAACTAAATTAATCTCCGAGTAAATACTAACGTTACTAGCGATCAGTTAAATCGGTATCTCTTAAAATTTCAACTCTTAGCCTCCTTCTCTAGAGAAGACATACGATTTTGTTGTTTTTTATTGATTTTCAATTTTTATTTACTCTTATTGTGATGGTCAGGATAACGCTAGGTCAATATACTCTGTGTTGGGGTAGGTCGCGTGTATTATTTATTATAGTATATGAAAACTAATTTAGAATTAATTGGGTTATGTAAATTAATCAGGATAGCTCAAACATGTATTATCAATTAAATATAAATTCATTTTATAATTAATTGTTAATGTTTGTATACTTACATACTTATATACTTGACCAATCTTTATTAGCAGTTAAATATTGTATTTTATACTCACGATATTCGGAAGACTTTAGTATAAACTATAAACAATTAGAAATTCCTTAATGGCGTAATTTACATTTACATTTATTAGTTAAATTTATTAATTTTTAACAGTTTGAGTATTTGTAATAAATATAATTTTTGTTGTAAGGGTGCTATTTACTACATGGTTTAATTTTGGTTTACTATGCATAGCACTTAACAAAAAGTATTTCTTAAATATTGTCGGCGTGTTGGTAGTACATTTTGATTAAAAATAAATAAAACACTTTTTACTTTGTTTTACCACTATAGTTATTTATTGACTGCAACTATTGTTTTAGAGAAGATCTCTGTGACAATTTCTTTTTGCACTGGTTCGGAAATCGCCACTAGTTTACGATGCAGGTGAATAAAGTTGGAATAAAATGATTTGTTGCACTTATTTTTCTATTCACCATAAATGTACAAATTATATACACTTTTATATACAAAATAGATTTACAAATTTGTTATAGTTATAAGATTTAGTTCGTTAGTTATATGTTGAATTTTAGTGATGTTTTCAGTTTTAAGGTTTGAACGAGAGTGTTGTTAACATCTCAAAGTGTTAGAAAAGTTTAAAATATATTAAGTGGGGGGAGCATTCTTATTGGTCAGTCATATTTCGTGGGGGTGATTTTCGCATCCTTTCCTTCGTTTGGAGAAAGGGATGGTTTTCTCGGAATCGGCCGACGCTTGTAACGGTTAAAATTTAAGCTTTTGCAGATGGCTAAATGGTTCTTTCCACGAAATATGTAAGGGCCAAAAAAACACCCCCCATAGCGAGAAAAATGGTATCTTATAGTTTACGACATCCTAATAAACTAAATGAATTTCTAAAGGCTAGTGTTATCTAAATTGGCTAAAAATATTCGAAAACGTGCACTTATACAAAGTGGTAGATTTTAAAGATTAAACGTATTCGAAGAAAAATATACAATTATAAATATTAATTTTAGAATAAAAATATAAAATGGAAAACAAAAATTAGAGTTCAAATTAATTAATGCACCAAAAATGCCGCAACAACTATAAAGGGTTTACCAGCAAGAATAGCCCGCTACTTGAGCAGCTGTCATGAACATATTGATGTGGACGACGTTTATTTTCAACAAGACGGCGCTACGTGCCACTCAAGCAACGAAACAATCGCAATGTTACAAGAAAAATTTCCTGGCCGTGTTATTTCGCAAAGAGGTGATCACAACTGGCCCCGAGATATTGTGACTTAACACTTTTAGATAAAAACAAAAATCTTTCGGACTAGGTGAAAGATAAGGTCTACGCAAATGCTCCACAATCGATTCAAGATGTTATAAATGGAATTCGTGAAGTTTTCGAGGACATATAGCCGCAAATGTGCGAATTGG
The DNA here is from genome assembly GCA_963969525.1 of Ontholestes murinus. Taxonomy (NCBI): domain Eukaryota; kingdom Metazoa; phylum Arthropoda; class Insecta; order Coleoptera; family Staphylinidae; genus Ontholestes; species Ontholestes murinus. The sequence goes on from OZ018396.1 coordinate 58,718,994, forward strand.
TAATGGAAAATTTCATAAAAAGGATATGGTGCTGCAATCGTAGTCGTGACGGCCATTTTGCTGATATCGTTTTCCATCGTTAATGGCATACCTTTTTCTTTACAATGAAATAAATATCCATTGATTTCTCTTAAAATATACTCGTTTGTTTAAATATCAAAATGAAACCTTTTATTGGAAAATCCTTTAGTTTCGATCATAAATAACTATTGTGGTAAAACAAAGTGAAAAGTGTGTGAAATTTTATTTAGGAGGCCGAAGACCAATAATGATTAGGGTAGAATTGGTAAAATCCTAGTAATAATTTTCTAAAAGGATGGCTTAAAGAAGTTTTGAGAAAAGAATTTTAGAAATTTTTGAAGTTATTTTGGGAGAAGAGTTATTCCTATACAAATTCTAACATTCGTGAGAAAAATAAGGATATCCTCCTAGGTCCAAAATTATCATAAAAATCCTACTTCCAATCAATAGCAACAAAAAATAAAACACTTAATAAGCATCACTTCAGAATGCTTGACGAATTGCTCTCTGTTGGAATAGTAACTGTAATAAGCTTTATTATTCGATTTTAATACTGCAAATTAATGAAAATTATGGTACCGATTGTTTAAAAGGTTAATGAAAATAATTTAAAATTATTTTTATTTACCCTTTTAAAACTGCAAATTAAATAAAAACACTTTGTAACTTTATTTCTATAACACTATTTAGCCAGAAATGTTTAAAACACAACATTGTACCGCAATACGTACAATTGAGAACAAAGTGCAAATCAGTGGCAGCCAGAAACATCATAAAAGCAGCCCGAAAAAACATAGTTAAAAGAAGAACTAAAATGCTGGTTCAAAAAACGAGATGTATATTTCATAGGTGATACATTTTATTTATCACCTGTATAATAGAATATCACCAAGTGAAAGCCTCATCAATACAATATATATTTCACATAGATCCTGCATTGCAAGCTCGAGCATTCGATGTTCTAGATGATTATGTACGTGGTAAAGTTAGCCAAATCGCCCACAAAAAGTTCTTAATCGAGAGAAACAAACTTTCCAAATTGGAATAAGAAAAAGAAAAAGACGTAAACGTAAATATTAGGCCTAACCGCCATACCCATAGTCAATAGCACTGTAATGTTTTCAGAATCAGAATTAAGTTTACTAGAGTCAGGTACGAATTATTCACCGCATTATCTTAATAAAATTTAGTTAGCTCTCAAAGGTATTTCGGATTGTGCATTAGATAAACATAAAATTGCTAAAATTGTAAAGAATTCTGCTATTAATAATACAAAAGATTATAACATAATAAAATTCATTAAACAAAAAATTTAAAAAAAACAAGAACTAAAACATAACTAAAGCCGATAAGAGCAATTCTGTAGTTATCCTGGAGAAATCTTCTAACATCTTAAAGATTAACACATTCATAAATAATTCCAAAATCATATTATATGTATATTAATTTTGACTCATACGCTATGAATATTATAGCTTCGTCAAAAAAATGATTATGCTTTGGCTTATATACTCTGCCAAACTTACCCAAAAGGATTTCATTATAGTAATTGCTTTATATGCTCGAAGGGCAGCTTCTGACATTATTTCATTATTAGGAAAATGTAGTGATTGTAAGCTTTGTCGTAAATGATTTTGAGAAAAAAAGAATATTTATTTGCCTATAAATGAAGCAATAATCATTTGAAGAGTTCTTCCTTAATATTTATATATTTGTTCATATTATTTATATGAGTTTAATATTTATGCAAATTTTGATAATAGTAGCTATAAATTTCTATTGATTATAAATTTACAGCTTATAAAATACAACAAACCTTCTTGAATAAGCATCGATGTCTTCAAAAGTGAAAACTTGTTACAGTAAAGAGGGCTGCGTTTTCTAAATCAAGTTAGCAATTATAAATGCTCATCATTGAAAATCCTCGCTGCAGTATTAGAGGAATTGCAAAATTACTAAACATTAACAGCAATACGACAGTTTATCAAGTATTAGAAGCTGATCGTCGATATACTTACAAGTTATGTAAAGTAAAACCGTTGTTACATGGCAAAACATACATTTTCCCTTCCTTCCTTCCAGTTGGCTTAAAGATATTTTACTGGATATTAGGTGCAATTTAATATACCAGTGTGCATGATGGCATACCAGTCCAATTATGAAATGAGAAGATTGTTAAATGATAAACAGTAGTAGATTAGTGGTAGTAGTCCTATTGTAAAATTGGCCTCTAAATTTTAATTTATTAAAAACATAGTATACTAAATGCTACTAGAAACTAATGGAGAGTTTGTACAAAAAAATCGCAATGCAATTCAATAAATTACAACTTAATCTTGCACAGTATTCAAAATTTTATTCCAGTAGGGGCTGCTGTACGTATTGAAGAAAATGGAAAAACATTTCGAATTAGTTATTGTTTTGCTGTAATTTATTTCATTGCTTGTTTCAAATGGAATTGTATAATTTAAAAAGTTTCTTGATATTTGCGGTTATAAAATACATGAATGAACTTTTTTGAAAATGAATTTTTATCTTTACTTTTATTCGTGAAGCTTGGGCGCGAATTTTTGCAGCTATACATTAAATGATTACCTTATCAATGAAAAGTACTATTAATTATATCCTAATAAAGAAAGTTAGCGATCATCGATCAAATTACAGGCCAGGACTAATGATTGTTTAATTCCATTATTAGTAATTTTGAAGATAGTATTGTACCTTTAATAATAATAATATAAATATTTTTTTCGATATGAAATTAATACTTCCTATGCTACCCTCTTGATGGAACTGGTATTTTACAGGGTTATTAAAACTTGTTGTGTTCCATTGCACACAACAAGTGTCATAATTTTTTTTTTTTCACTTCCTCATCCTTTTTAAATTAAATTTAAATGTACTAAATTAATACACTGTTAATAAAAAAATATACTTAAGTACTTTGGGTGATTGTAGAAAATTCACTAATAATTTATATACCAATTATTTTACGTATTTTCTCCCACCAAATTCAATCGAAAAATGTTTAATATCAATTAAGATTTTTCAAAACTAATATTAAAAATCATTATTTCTGAAATTCAGGCAACATTATTTATTAATTTTCTTATATAAGCAATAATTTATTTGTAAAATAAATAATATTTATAGAAATTAATATTTTGATAATGATTTCAGTTCAATTATCAGAAAATAAAGAAATAGAACATAATAAGTGCATTATTTCATCCTGTTTGAAAACATTGTTTTGATTGATGTTTTATACATAAATATATTTGATTAAAAACTTTCTACTTACGTACATATAATAAAATTTTAAGGCTAACAAATCTCGATTAGTACGTATAAACTTCCAACAAACTTTTATGTCTGCGGGTGGTAAAAGAATAAAAGTTGACGTTAAAGTTCATTATTCACCAGCCTGTAATGCCATATTCAACAAAATATTTATAATTAATTTGAATACTTCGCTTTATTAAGTTGGTGGTTATATCCCCTCGATGACAATAGAGGAATATTAAATGGACATTTTTCTGAAGTGGGTGTCCAATTAACTTGAATCCTGAGAAACTAATGTAACGCAATTGCAAACCCACATTTAAATCCTAGGGGATTTAATAATGCATTGGATTCTGTCTCTACGTAATATAATAATACCCTCTTGGATTTAAGCTACAGCAAGATTAATTTTTTCTCAACTGAGTAAGTGAGATAAATAACCCAATTGAAATTCTTAATTTTAATTACTTTAATTATTATATTGCTCGAAAGTGTACTAATAGTTATATTTTTAGCAAATAAAATAAATAATTTCAATTTACTGACAGCTCTATGTATTTTTAAAGTTGAAATTCTAAATGTATCAATAGTCGATAAATTTTTTATATTAAGATAATTAGAATTAATTATATAAAATTAACAAGGCAGATACAAAACGAAACTCCAAAACATATTGAAATAAAACAACACAGTTTAATGTGAAGCCCGACAGAAAAATCAATGGTCGGTAGCCCGTTTACAAATAAAATAAAACACAAAATATAAATACTATTATTGTAATAAAGAAACAATTGCGAATAAAGATATTTGTTATTATTATTATGAAACACAAAATGAAAATACTATAATTGTAATAGGGAAAAAAATGTGAAGAAGATATTTATTATTATTATTATTATGAAACTCTTGCAACTGTGTTGTTTTATTTTAATGTAGAAATTATATTTTTTTTACTTTTCTAATTAGAATTTTGTTCCAAAACAAATGCTGTCGAATATTAAACATTATCACAAGGAATTAAATAAGGGATTGTTAAAATTATTATTTAAGCTAAACAATAAAATTATTTTTCTCGTAAACTCATAAAATTATGTCTAATAAAACTTAATTATATAATTATTTAAATGGAGATTTGTGGGCGTAACAGAACCTCCCGCTCCATGGCTGTTGAATTTACCTAATGGGTCTATCCTGAATGTTAATTGGCGACATATTAAGTTCTAGTGGCTGTCAAGTAATACTGCCCTACCTGAGCTTACAAGCTTAGAACAATTAATTCAGCCCACGATAGAGGCTCATGATAGTGGGAGGCATGTCAATGCCGGATCCGTTATTGGATCCATTAATTTAATCCACTTCTAAGATTTTATAGTTTTGAATTAAAAGTATATCTCCATCTAAATCAATTTGAAGTTTAAGTGTATTATGTCACATATGGTAATTTTTCAATTTTTCCACTCGTACCAACACTTTTTTTCATGAGAAACTCGCTTCTTAAAGCTCATGTCAAAATATGTCTTCTTTATTTTAGCCAAATGCGGCATATTATATCCTTAAAAGATCTTACACAAAAATATAATATACAATAATTAAGTCATAAAAAATCACTAACAAACAATATTACTTATATCATATATACAAGTATTTAATTGAATTAAAACACTTTGTAATTTCCTTCCTTCACATTTATTTTTATATGTCAGATGTACATCAAATATTTAATATTATTTATAACGATGAATTAAACATTTATTTCTATCACACATTGAAGCCAATCAATCTGTTATAATTACCTCATTATTTATTCAGTATAATTGAAGTTGTAATTCGAGTCAAACCATACCCATTTATCGTTTGTGTGGCTCTTGTATTTGATATTATGATTAAAATCATATCTCATGGGAAATTTAAATATAATCATAACTAGATTAAATTACCTTATTTGTAAGGTCGAAACACGCAATTCACCACTCAGTCAGTGTAACTATTAAACTATTATTAACTTCCAAATATTTACTTTTCCTGCAGAAAGTTTCGAACATCACTCGGCGAACTGTTCACGGTCACTGAATATTGCGGGTCGAATTAGAGGTGAGGCCAGCAGGGCGAAAAAAAAATATATAAGAAAAAGTCGTCCCATAATGACTATAAAAACATGTTGATTAGGTACATTGCGTTCAGCAGGAACGCAGAAGTTGAGATGTGAATATTTATTTCATAGCTGTTAAGTTTGAGATGTTCTACATATAAAAAAAAGTTGATTAAATGTTTTTGATACGTGTGTTAAGTACTATAAAAAATATTCTTACCAACATAAAATTTAAGCCTTCAGATATTGTATAAATTTTATCAAATTATATATGCTTATAACAAAAACAAATTATATATGCTTATAACTAATTTGCAATACTCAATATTTATTTTTTAATCAATATAATGCTATTTATTTAAATAATATATTATCATCAATAACATTATATTAATAGTTGTTTAAAAAAGCACAGCATAACAATAAAACCAATATTATTTAGTAATTATTTATTTGACAGAATCGATAACAATCAATCCGACAAGTGGGAATATTCGTGCATTTTATTTTATCGGTGTGCATATTTACCACCTGAAACAATTGCGTGCACACTAGTGACATCATTTGTATTAGTTCAAAACCAATTAAAAATTTTGGTTGAAATAAATTTAAAAGCAATTCAACTCAGTTTTATAACATTTTAAAATACACGATTAACAAACTGCGAACGAGTATCGAACATTTCAATTTAAAACTGTAGACAATTTCAAATACAAATAGCATACAAATTATTAATACTGCGAAGTTATTGTTCAATTATTTACTAGATCATTTTTTTAATCTAGTAGAATTATTATTTTTATTTTAGTGTATACTCCTGTTTGTTTTAATTGAATTATAAAATTAAAGTTTTTAAAAATAATATAATTTCAACGGATTAATACACTAAAAACTGTAAGAATTTGTTAGTGTGATTAGTAAAGATATTAAGAAAAGTTTATTTAATTAATAAGTAGTTTATTTAATTAATAAGTAGTTTATTATATTACAAATGTTGCTAATTGCTTTCAAATAATGTGTGAATACATATGTTTACAACTCTATGCGTAGAATTTGTCCTCTATAACTATTTTCCATCGTTTTCTATCTCTTTGTCACGTCGTTCCGTTAGAGACTTACACTTTTATTAGGAAGTGCATTCCAAAGTATATATTTTTCTGATTCTCATGTACAAAATATGCATTTCAGACAATCCAGTTTTTATCACAGATAAAGATACTCTTATTATAATATTACGGAAATACATAAATAACACTCAATTTGAAAATATTAAAATAACTAAGTAGCAATATAGAACCTACAAATATTTAATATAAGAAATATACATTAGGGTTTTAAAGTTTTTAACTTTTTCATTAGAAGCTTCCTTAGATTAAATTCTAGAGCTATATAACATAGAGGAGCATCCTAAAACAAAGTTATTTCTAGTAAAACTTGGAAAGTGGACTTTGCAAAACAAGCACTAAAATTTTAGGGTAATACTACTTTGAGCGGGTCGCTAAAAGCCATTAAAACAATCTTAATATAATTGATTATATTATCAGATAAAATATTATGAAAATAATAAACAAGAATAATTAATTTAGCTATATAACTAAACAAAGTAATAATTGTGTTAAATTTGTGATTTATTCGTGATTAATGATGTATAAACAGTAGAAGCCTCTATCGTAAACAAGCTAATTTTTGAGTATACTTTATGACGATTGGACGAAGAGAGACATAAAGTAGCATATTATTCCTACATTTTTATCTGCTTTTATTATATATATATATATATATATATATAGTATTTTAGTATTTTAAATTTAACCTCTTCTATTTTTGCGCTTTGGATTTACAGGCCAAATCTTAACTTTCTTTACAATGCGGATTAATAATTACTTTTCGCTATTAGTTTTTATCTTTGAATTTTATTGAAATATAACCAAAGGACCTTGGCGTACTATTTGATTGTAATCTCCTTTTCAAAACATATTGACACGATTTGTTTCGAAGCTATGCTGACCATGTCGTTTATAACTAGATTCACTAGGAATTTTTCAATTAACAGACAAACGTTGTTATTTATCTATTTGGTAAGATCTCAAATAGTGTACGCGTGGTGCATTTGGTCACCATCATACAAAAATAAAATTTACCAAATTCAACGTGTCAGAAAATATTCTTATAGCGGTTCCTTATAGAAGCAGAAATAATAGAGCATATTACAATGCCAATAAAATACTTTACACTTAGACTTTCATATCTGAGCACATATTCGATCAGATTTATGTTTAGTTTACAAAATAGTAAATGGTTTTATTAATTGTTGTAAGCTACTTGAGTTTTTAGTTATAAATATAGTTATAAAATTCATAACAAATATATATATATATATATATATATATATATATATATATGAAATGTCTTATGTTATTAACTTATAATATATCACTTAATCTAAAAAATACAAAATATGCCACACTTATGCTAATAAAATAAAAATATAGTATCTTAAATACAAAAATATATGACAAAACACAACATAACATAAAATATAATATATGTACACTTCTTTAAAACAAGAAGAAATGTAATAAGACACTTGTTTAGTTTCATATTGGTATATTCAGTTTCCTGGCACGTGTTTCGATCAATGGCGACCATTCTCAAAGGAATTACAAAATTAATTAATAAGTTAATTTTGTAATTCCTTTGAGAATGACCAATATGAAACAAAACAAGTGTCTTATTTCAAAATCAGATAATATTCTATTTTTGTTTCATCAAAAGTGCAGTGAGCAAAGTATTTACCGTAAGAAGAAATGTTATTTTCAGTAAGTCTTTTTAGATTAACTAATAATGAAGTTTTAGTCTATATAGTATGATAATTAAAAAAAAGATTTATTGATTTATCAGTTTATATGAATGTACTGTTTTGATTTTTAATTACTTCTGTATTATTGCGTTATATCTTAATTTATTTTTTATTACTGCGGTGTATTTATTTAAGTTTCATTATTAATTAGTTTGCTTTTTTGCCCCACATATATTTTTGTAATAATAGATGTCATCCGTAAATAGAGAATTTAATTTAATTTAAAACAGCAATCTTTTGGTAAGAACTGCAAGACAAAGATTTTAATTCGGAAAACAATGGCACATTTTGAATGATTTGTAATGTAAATCGTTTTTATTTTTCACGTTATGATTTATTACACACACATTTTCTATTTCTATAAATTATCAAAAAAACAGGCACGCTTTATTAGATTTTTTTGTTCATAATTTCATTGAATGATTGTTTCCCTATTAATAATAGATATCACCTTTATGATATATTTTGTTTGATTTACATCAGACTGTTTAATAAAGCTACTTTTCCAATAGATAATTGATTCTAAGGTTGAGCATATCACTGTTGCCTTCTTTAGAAAAAGATATAATCTTTTTGATGAAGAATTACTTTTGCTTAAATAGCAAGAAATTAAGGAGTTCATTTTTCAAAAATTATTCCATCGATTGATTTAAAGGGTAATAAAAAGCACGTTATAAATTATTTAAGGTAACACCAATATATATTTTGGTCTAAATTTGATTTAGAATGGAAGTTCGTTTCTGATTTTCCTTCAACGTCACAATGTACGAATTGGTTTTAATGAAAATATATTTTGAACAAATTAATTGCAAGAGGGGCGGTGTGACATAATGCTGAAGCCATGAATGTATCTCCACGCTTTAGACGGTGAAGTAAAGATCTAAAGAGCTATATCAAACTGTTCGAAAGTATTACTAATCATTTTATTTTACCTTTTAAAATACTTTATCTTTTGCAATTTGCCTCCTTTCTCATTAGATATTTAGAGTCCATTCTTTGATTTTCAACTGTAAGCCTTCAAGTATTCTTTGCATCCATATAGAAAATTAATTCTATTATTATTATCTTAACTCCAAGAAGATATGTGTCCCTTCAGCATTATGGAAAAAGGATGGGTTTGAGTGGAAAAACACTTTGTGATTGTGAACTCCGCCCGTGCTTCTTACACCCAAAATTTGACATATATTTCTTTAATTGATTTGTTCTATATGTATTTTTTCTAAAAAAGAGTCCAAAGATATATAATTAAATAAATAAAACTGTCCTAATTTGTTTGCCTATTGAAATTATAATAATGCTAAAGAAAAATGCCGAAAAATTATATATCTATGAAAAATGAAATCTCACATTTAAAAGAGCAAATCATACTTTTCTTGAAGCGAAATTCATTAAAACTTCTAGTCTGGGTTTCTAGTTTTAATGCATTTTGCTCCTTGAAATGTAAAATTTTCAAAAATTTGCTCTTTTAAATTTGATTGTTTTCCCTAGCTACATCTTTTAAAAATTCCGAAAATATTATCTAAGGTTTCAAAAAACTTTTAGAATTTTCTAGAAACTTTTACATAAAAGCTATATAGTTTTTGTTTGAAAAATTTCTTTTATGTAAAAGTTTCTAGAAAATTCTAAAAGTTTTTTGAAACCTTAGATAATATTCTCGGAATTTGTAAAAGATGTTGCTGGAAAATTTTAGAAATCGAAACAAAATTTAATAAAATTCTTGAAATTGCAAAGAAAGAATAAAAAGATTAATTAAGCACAACTCCTTGAGAATGACCAACGGTCGAAACTAGTCGGAGAAATATAAAAATAGTGAAACATAACCAAGTGCTTAATTAATTCTTTTATTAACATAAAAATGTTTCACCACGGGTTATGGGAGAAGTTATTTAATCGTATGTAAAGAATCTTCTTGTATTTCATAAGAAAAATTACTAAAAAAAATTATATAAACCTTTAAAAAAATTATCGCAACTTAGAAGAGAAACTACAGAAAAATTCTATAAATATAGTAATAAAATTTGTTAAAAGTTGCACAATTCCCAAAGAAAATCGATCTAAATTTCCTTCAGGAGTTGTATGATTTTCAACAAAATACGTTTAAACTACTATTGCTTTGATATCCTTGCTATTTTGTAACACGCAAATTACTTTTGTATCATTCAATGTCTGTCGAAGTATTACCTAGAGAAGTATTTGTTTCAAAACTGATTTGTTCTTGTAGTCTTAATAAGACTTATTTATGGTAGATTTTACGAAATATTTTCGTGTTTTTCTAATTATTAACAATTTTTTGTGTACATATTTATAGAATTTTTCTAGTTTCTCTTCCAAGTTGCGATAAATTTCTTAAAGTTTTCATTTTCTTCTTTTAGATCTCCAGTAATCTCTTTTCCATGTTTCTACAATGTTGACAAATGTTTGTTTACAAATTTTGAGTTTCCTTGCAATTTTAAGAATTTATTAAATTTCTAAAATTTTGCAACAATTTCTCTCTCATAAAAAGGTATTTACAATAATTCATTACAATGTATCACAACGTAGAGGCCTCCATAATTACCTATTTCATTTCTCGTCCAAATTTTGAGTATTACACAACTCTTAGACTTTTCTAGTAATTTCCCTTTAGAAAATTTTAAGTATTTTCTTCTAGATTTCTAGAAGTTGTACAATTTTCAAAATGCCTGAAATTATCACAAACTGGAAATCTGCTGAAAATTACGTTGTTTGAAACCGATATTGCTAGAAAATTCTAGAATTCCGAAAAGGAAAATATTTTAGAACTTTTAAAGAAAAAATTGCTTAATAATTTTAGAATAAAAATATTTATAAGAGAATAAGAGAACATTCTGGAAAATTTAGAAATCTGTAAAAGAAATTAGAAGAGAGTCGGGAAAAAAAGATGCTAATAAATTTTAGAAATATCTAAAAATATGCTAAAATATTATGAAAATTTCAATAATTATAATCTCAAAAAAGTTCTCACAATTGAATAAGGTATACTTTAAAATATTCTAGGAATTTGCAAGTAAATTTGTTGGTACGAAATATCAGGAGAACTTAAGGAGAAGTGGATTAAATAAAATATTCAAATAATCTTTTACAACTCCTACAATTTGTAAAAGAAATTGATCAAGAAATTGTAAGTTCTCGCTATTTTTAGAACAAAATGCTAAAAAGAATCTAGAAGTTGTTGGCCAAAATTTTGAGTATATTTTATTATTTTGTAATATATTTTTTGTGAAATGTATATTATAAGAATAGCGTGCAAAGATATAATAAAGATATTATAGTAATATGAAAGAAGAATTACTGAATAATTGTAGAACTATGGATCAAAATCGAATTTAGAAAAGCAAATTTTTGAAAATTGTAGAAATGTGGAAGAGAAATTCAGGAAAAATTCTAGAAATCAATAAGTCAAAATGTAAAATTTTTGTAAAACTAAAGATCACACAATTTAAAAAGAAAAATTGTAGAAATAACTAAAACGTGTAAGAATATTTTGGAAAATTCCAAAACACTAATAGAAAATAGGGAAGAAATACTAAAACCTCAAAGTTCTCGTAATTTGAGAAAGAATTAAAGAAAAAAAATATTGTAAATTGAATGAAATATTCTATTAGTTTGAAATAAAAACTAGTGAAAATTGTAGAACTATGGAAAAAATTTCTCGAGTTTAGAATTTTAGAAAATTTTGGAAAATAGTAGAAATTTAGAAACGAAGTGCATAAAAATTCTAGTAAAAATATTTTCGTAAAGGAAGTTTTTAAATCTAGAAAAGAATCTTAATTGAGTCTTTGTTAAATAATGATTTCTTTTTTCTAGGTTTTAAAAACTTGTTTTGACTGTTTTTAGCAAAAAAATCATCAAATTCGAGCACTTATTAGTTTAATTATCTGATTGAGCATTAATGTAGTAAATAATTTTACTGTGTACTTGTTTGTATCAACTATATGTTATAATGAATTAATATAAAAAACATTTTATATTACTCAATCCAAAGTTTGGTGAGCTTTGAGGATTTTAAAATTAGGGCAGATTTTCGTTAGATTTTTGGCATCACTGTTTAAGTTGAAGACATGTTCAAATTATTAGTCAAATTATTAAAGTAATTAAAACAGTGAATTCAAAAATAAATTTAATTAATAATAACTGGTTGATTTTCAAAATTTTTATTCAACTCACTACAATTGTTTCGCTATACTGTGGCTTCTTCAGGTGATAATATGGATTTCTAATTAAATGCCTAATTAATCAGTTCATTAACTACAAAAATGTTGCACCACGGGTTAAGTGAGAAATTAATTCATCGTGTGTTCAAGATGTGTTGAAACATACCTAATTTCCAAATGCTCCATTAATTTGTTTTTGTTCGTTTTATTTTTGTATATTTTCTGCAAAATATTTGCAGCATCGTGCATAATGCATATAGTTTTAGAGTTAATGCTGTAGTGTCCTTTTTATTTACAAATAAACCTGCAAATTTACCAAGAGAATTAGTTTACCTGATGAAAAGAATAACCAACTACTTTCTTTGGCGTCGACTGCATAGCCATCATCCATCACCGATTTTACAACCATCTACTTTATTTTAATTATTTTCTATAATAATTTTTTAAGTTTGTGTTATAATTTTTGATAGCTTCTTAAATTTTCTACTTAGTTATGTCAACATTTTTCTGAAGTAGTTTTTCCACTTCATTTATCATCCCGAAATTTTCGGAAAGCTTTTTATCAAACTTTTCCTAACCTATTAATTTAAAAAATAAAAATGCTGCAAATTGACCAAACGAATTAGATCATCCAATGAAAATGATAATCATCTACTTTATTTTAATTACATCCTACGAAATTTCTTTAAGTTTCTGTTATATTTTTCGTGAGCTTCGTAATTTTTCTGCTTAGTTATATCAAAATTCTGTTATATTTTTTGAGAGCTTTGTAAGTTTTCTGCTTAGATATATCAACATTTTTCTATTATTAGTAGTTATTCCACTTCATTTATTATCCTGAAATTTTTAAAAAACTTTTTATGGAACTTTACTAAAATCTTAGTTTTTTAGGTACTTCTCTTACAGTATAGAAATAACACAATTTACGCTTGGGTTGTTTCACTATTTTTGTCTTACTGTAGCTGCTCTAAAAGTTTTTAGGAATTTGAATTTGTTTTTTAAAATACCTAAAAACTAAAGTTGCACTTTTTAGTTATTATATTTGAAGTTTCTAAAAAGAATATAAACTTTTATTTTTGTATTTCTTACCATTTTTTATAGCGGAGTTTTATAGAAACGTCTCTTTCAAACTTTTTTAATTTTCTAGCAATCAGATTTTTTTTTAATTCTAGGATTTTAGAATATTTCAATTATTTTTTAATCCCAGATATTTATTTAACGATTTCGAGATATTTTTAAAACAATCTGAATATTTTCTTTTTAATCAAAGGATTATAGAATTTTCAATTATTTTTTTACCTTTTAACGATATCAAGATTTTTCCAGCATGTTTTATTGTAGCTCCTCTAGTAGTTTTTAAGAATTTTACTTCAAATATTTATTTGGCCACTTCTGTAAATTATTTGTGTTCTTTCATTCTCTCAGATAATATTTTTAAACACAAGTATTGCAAATTTTGTGATGTAGTTTTAATTTGTTGTTTCGGAAAAAACTTTTTGTCAAACTGCTCTAGTATGTTTTGGTCTATATGGCAGAGTTTTGTAAAAACTTCTCTTCAAAACTTTTGCAATTTTCCAGCAAGTTACCACTGAATTTAAAAACAAAACTATACATCTTCTAGAATTTTAAAATTAATTTTTAGTTATTTAGTTTTAGGATTTATAGGACTTTTCCTTCTTTCTTTTATCTTTCAAGAATAGTTTGCTGCATATTCTGTAGAAGTTATTAGGAATTTGACTTACAAACTGTATGTTTTATGTTATACGTTTCGATCTGTTAAAGTTTTTTTGTTTTGTTTCTGACGCTTTTTCATGTACAAATTTGATCTTTAAAAATTTGTATTTGTAAAATAAATGCATTATTACTATTAATATTATTAAGACTGATTTTATATGAAGGTTTTGGAATTTCCCAATTAAAAAAATTAAAGATATAATCGATACTTGTTCTGCTACTCTCTTGATGGAAAACCAAATTTTCAAATTAGGAGTAGTAAACTCTTGTTATTTTCCATTACTTTATTTTCAGATAACTGACACGTGTTTCGGCCATTGCGGATCATTATCAAAGTTTAAACTGTTTTAAGTTTGATAATTCTTTATTCTTTATTCTTTATTATTATCTTTGCTTCTCCTGTTTACAAATTACAAAAAAATATATAATATACATACAATCAATATAAAATAAACAAATGATCCGCATGGACCGAAACACGAGTCAGTTATCTGCAAATAAAGTAATGGAACATAACAAGAGTTTGACTTCTCCTAATTTAAAATTTAAAGTACTGTATATTAAATGGTGTAATTTCTATTTAAAAAATAAGTAATGTTTTATATTACTCACTCATACTTAACTAAATTATTACTATCAATAAATAACTTCGTAACAATCAGGTTCATTATTCTCTAATCGAATTGTATTTAATTCCAAAGTTGTGTTTTATATATTAATTAAGAAATGTTAGACGAGTTTTATAATAAGGACCAAATTTCAATTGCGAATTAATAAGTCTTGAAGTTGAAATAATATTATAAATTATGAACTCATATTAATTTACAGCATATCTCCACAATAAATTGTCACGCTTGATATATTAACAACCCTTAACGTTCATAGAGCTCTCTTGTTCATGATATAATTCCTAATATTTCATATGAATTAAACACGTTCTATTATGTTCCCAACTTATTAAAAAATTCTTCTTTAGAATTAAAAGTAATGCTTAGGATTTATGCTAAATAATCTAGAAAAATATAATTTATTATAACTAAAACAACAAACATTATATAAATAATTTTCAACTGAAGAAGCCACAATTAGGCGAAAGAATTGTATTAATTAAGCAGTTGGTTATTAACATGAAAATGTTTCACCACTGGTTAAGTGAGAAGTTAATTAATCGAAAGAATTGTAGTGAGTTAAATGCAAGTTTGAAAATGAACCACTTATTATTAATTACATATAAATACTTGCATTTAATGTTAAATAATGTTAAATTTAAGTAAAAAACTGTGATAACTGTAACTGTTTCCAAATTGTGTATTTAATACGATTCAGCACTAAATGTAAATTTACATTAAAACCCTTTGTCGTAAAATAACTATTATTAAACTCGCCGCCCTTACTCTAAACTTTATTCTCGATTCTATTCTGACAACTTTAATTTCATCTTGGTTTTACTAGTGTATAATGTTATTATTATCATTACACAAAACACTACTAAAACCAAGATCAAATTAGAGTTGTTAGAAACTGCAGATTTAAACGAGCGAGGATATAACAATACGAATGGTCAGTCTCGTACTTTAATACCCCTAACAAACATGTAGGGACGTTGGAACGAAAGATTTACCCTCAATGCAATGGTGCGATATAATCCCAA